>OY804548.1:11983681-13183681 GCA_963680865.1 Spergularia marina
TTGTCCAAGTGAGCAAGGTGAACTTGGACCTCTAACTAATCTTGTCTCTGGTTCTCATGTGATTTGTTGAAAGCTCATTAAACACCTTGGACGCTTTGTAGTTCTGGCTTGGCTTATTGACTCATTAAAGAGCTCCTTTGTCTTGTCCAAAGCACACACATGTGAGTTTGGTTGAGTTGTGTTGATGTAGTTTCCAGAAGCAGCACCATTGTGCTTTCTAGCGATTTAAAATCATCAAACTGATGTGTTTCTTTTGGGTAATTCTCCAGTCTATGTATGGTTATAATAGTCATTATTTTCTTATTTTTGCCATGTATATATTTGTTATTCTGTTTGTGACTGCCTGGTATTTTGTCTTGTTTAGTCTTTGATTTTTTTTTTTTTTTTTTTACAAAGGTTTAGTCTTCGATTGCGCTGTCCATTTTTTTTATTGATACTTGATTTATGACAAGTGATGCTTTCTTTGAGTTTTTCAGTATTTGACAAGTTAATGTAGCATAAAAGAGTTTTTGATAGGCAGGTATTATGAGTACAGCTACCGTCTCTTTCAACGCATTTTGGCCAATTTATGATATAATGTAGTCGATTTAAGTCTAGAGAACAACCGCTAGGATACGAGAGGCAACCAGAATCAAGTGTCGACCTTTCTCGTTTTAGTGTTGGTGGGTAGACAATGTGCTAATTGTGACATGATATGTGTGCGAATTCAACTTTGAGAAACTTTTGCAAATTAACTGATTGCCAGTTCCAGAATGTAATTATCATTTACTCCTTACCCTTCTCTTGACAAGGGAGAATTCTTCAACTATTTTCCTTTTACATCTTGATGCATTGTATACAATGAGCATTCTTCCATGTTAAGTTGGTACTTTAATCTTTTTATATCGTATGCTTGCCGGAACCAAGCTTAATTGCCTATTTGAAGGAGATTGTTGTTGTCTTAACCACATTCTATTATCCCACGCTCTCATACTTGTAAAGGCATACACCACCTCTTTGTTGCTTTGGAACCCGTTGTATTCTTTTGGAACTGGTTGTATTTGATTTCGATTTTCTTGTCATCTTTTCAATGCGATGATCAGCTGAATGGTTCCGTAGCAATAGGATTCATCTGTTGGAAAGGTGCCTTAAGGTAATCAAGCATGTGGTGGTGGTGGTGGTGCTGCAGAGAAAGTAAACAAATAAAAAAGAATTAAAAAGTGATTCATGGCAAATTATCAGTGTATAACAACAATGTATCAAAAAGAAAGAATTAAAAACTGACCGAATATCTTCTTTGAACAATCGACGAAGACAACTAACCAACTGAAGAACCCTGCCCAAATAACACCAACAACCAAGACGCAGACCGCTAGATGGATCCAAAGCTTTCGAGGGACCTTAGAAACTGATGATGCAAGGTACTTGGATTTGCTAACTACAGAATCAGCATTAGATCTCTGCATTGTAGTCTCAAAGCCCCATTCGGAATTATTGGCATCAATGATGGACTGTAAAGATTAGGCATCAGTTAATACAAGACTTGATCAACTAGCCATGACTTTAAACTGCTGGAAAACATCCCTCAAGGAGTGAAGGTTGATGCAGAAAATCACAAAATTTATGAGGGCATAATAGACCCCGAAAGCTATAGAAACCCTAATTTGACGCCCCTTAATATGGCAAGGTTGAGCAAATTAATGATCCCACCAACTAGTAATGGTCCAAAAGCACATGACAACTGCATTAATGCCCCGTCCCGACCTGTTTTATCCACCCTCTCACGTTAGGTGACGATCTCGTCCGCCACATCGGATTTCAGCTTCAACTCTTTGGTTAGAGTATCGTAAAGAACTGACGAATGGTCGTTGGGCTTCTCGGTGAAAGATTCGACGGCGGCAGGACCTTCAATATGTTTTGGTGAATCACGGCAGCCGAGGAAGGTAGCAAAGAGGATACAGTAGTGGCGGTCGCTCGGTGGAGATGAAACTTTGACCCCAATTAATTCCTTTTGGGTTAATGCTTTCACACGGTTTTTGGCTGCAACAAGTTTGGACTGGGTTTCTTTCTTTCTTGTCTTGGCTATATCTTCTTTCAGTTTCTATACTTGGCCTCTCCTTGCAGCATTTCCGCCATTCTTTTCTACAGCTTGGGCCTCAGATTCAGCGATGTGGGCTTCTTTTTGTAAGCCTTCATTTTCTGGATCTTGGGCCAAAAGTTCATGGGCTCGGCTCTCCATTGCCTTGGGTTATTTAGCTTCTGCAATCAACTTTTCAACTCGTTTATTTCACTAGCAAATTCTTTCACGTCTGCTTTCGCTTGTTGCTTTTCAACTTCTAAAGCATCCACCTTTGCAACACAGGCTATGCTTACCCTTTTCAATGCTTCTTCATACTCTTTTTTTGCTCTTTCAACTTGTTTTTCTGCTGTTTCAACCTGTTTTTCTGCATTCTTACGGTCCATACTTATCTGTTCAAGAGATGAGGTTGCACCTGACATTTTTTAAAGAAAAGAGGGGATTTGAAAAAGAAAAAAATGGAATGATAAATGATAAAATTGGAGAGGGAGAGGGAGAGGATAATGATGAAGTGAGAGTGAGAGAGAAACAATCGGTTGTATTATTGATCCTCTTGGATTTTGATTACTTTAGTGGAGCAGGAGGATTGGGCAGCCCTTGTAAATTGATGTAAAAGATTCAGACATAATTTCAGAAACTTGTAATATTGATAATTGAATTGAATTGAAATGATAATTTGTGTTGTATTTCTTGTGTTCAAGCTATGCTATTTATACCCTGAATTCTCTAACAAGACGATGACTATACACAACAGCTACTTGCTATATTTGGAACAAACACCTTGTCCAAGTGAGCAAGGTGAACTTGGACCTCTAACTAATCTTGTCTCCTCTTCTCATGTGATTTGTTGTAAGCTCATTAGACACCTTGGATGTTTTGTAGTTCTGGCTTGGCTTATTAGGATCATTAAAGAGCTCCTTTGTCTTGTCCAAAGCACACACATGTGAGTTTGGTTGAGTTGTGTTGATGTAGTTTCCAGAAGCAGCACCATTGTGCTTTCTAGCGATTTAAAATCATCAAACTGATGTGTTTCTTTTGGGTAATTCTCCAGTCTATGTATGGTTATAATAGTCATTATTTTCTTATTTTTGCCATGTATATATTTGTTATTCTGTTTGTGACTGCCTGGTATTTTGTCTTGTTTAGTCTTTGATTTTTTTTTTTTTTTACAAAGGTTTAGTCTTCGATTGCGCTGTCCATTTTTTTTATTGATACTTGATTTATGACAAGTGATGCTTTCTTTGAGTTTTTCAGTATTTGACAAGTTAATGTAGCATAAAAGAGTTTTTGATAGGCAGGTATTATGAGTACAGCTACCGTCTCTTTCAACGCATTTTGGCCAATTTATGATATAATGTAGTCGATTTAAGTCTAGAGAACAACCGCTAGGATACGAGAGGCAACCAGAATCAAGTGTCGACCTTTCTAGTTATAGTGTTGGTGGGTAAACTATGTGCTAATTGTGACATGATATGTGTGCAAATTCAACTTTGAGAAACTTTTGAAAATTGACTGATTGCCAGTTCTAGAAGGTGGTTATCATTTACTCCTCGCCCTTCTCTTGATATGGGAGAATTCTTCAACTATTTTCGTTTTACATCTTGATGCATTGTATAGAATGAGCATTCTTCCATGTTAACTTGGTACTTTAATCTATTTATATCGTATGCTTGCCGGAACCAAGCTTAATTGCCTATTTGAAGGTTATTGCTGTTGTCTTTACCACATTCTATTGTCCTACGCTCTCATACTTGTAAAGCCTTACACCACCTCTTTGTTGCTTTGGAATCAGTTGTATTCTTTTGGAACTGGTTGTATTTAATTTCAATTTTCTTGTCATCTTTGCAATGCGATGATCAGCTGAATGGTTCCCTAGCAATAGGATTCATCTGTTGGAAAGGTGCCTTAAGGTAATCAAGCATGTGGTGGTGGTGGTGGTGCTGCAGAAAAAGTAAACAAATAAAAAAGAATTAAAAAGTGATTCATGACAAATTATCAGTGTATACCACCAATGTATCAAAAAGAAAGAATTAAAAACTGACCGAATATCTTCTTTGAACAATCGACGAAAACAACTAACAACCTGAAGAACCTTGCCCAAATAATACCAACAACCATGACGCAGACCGCTAGATGGATCCAAAGCTTTCGAGGGACCTTGGAAACTGATGATGCAAGGTACTTGGATTTGCTAACACTACAGAATCAGAATTAGATCTCAGCATTGTAGTCTCAAAGCCACATTCGGAATCATTGGCATCAATGGTGGACTGTAAAGATAAGGCATCAGTTAATACAATGCTTGATCGACTAGCCATGACTTTAAACTACTGGAAAACTTCCCTCAAGGAGTGAAGGTTGATGCAGAAAATCAAAATATTTATGAGGGCATAACAGACCCCGAAAGTTATAGAAACCCCAATTTGACCCCATTTACTGTGGTTATTAGCATCCCCTATATTCGGGTTGAACTGATTAATGATCCCACCAACTTGTAATTGTCCGAAAGCACATCCCAACTGCATTAATGCCCCGTCCCGACCCGTTTTATCCACCCTCTCACGTTGGGGGACGATCTCGTCCGCCACATCGGATTTCAGCTTCAACTCTTTGGTTAGAGTATCGTAAAGATCCGACGAATGGTCGTCGGGCTTCTCGGTGAAAGCTACGATGGCGGCAGGACCTTTAAACTGTTTTGGTGAATAACGGTAGCTGAGGAAGGTAGCGAAGCGGATGCAGCAGTGGCGGTCGCTCGGTGGAGATGAATCTTTGACCCCAGTTTATTCCTTTTAGGCCAATGCTTTCACACGGCTTTTGGCTGCAACAAGTTTGGAGTGGGCTTCTTTCTTTCTTGTCTTGGCTGCATCTTCTTTCAGTTTCCATACTTGGGCTCTCCTTGCAGCATCCCCGGCATTCTTTTCTGCAGTTTAAGCCTCAGATTCAGCGATATGGGCTTCTTTTTGTAAGCCTTCATTTTCTGGATCTTGGGCCAAAACTTCATGGGCTCGGCTCTCCTTTTCCTTGGCTTCTTTAGCTTCTGCCATCAACTTTTCGACTTGTTTAATTTCACTACCAAATTCTTTCACGTCTTCTTCCGCTTGTTGCTTTTCAACTTCTAAAGCTTCCACCTAACACAGGCTATGCTTACCCTTGTCAATGCTTCTTCATGCTCTTTTTTTGTTGTTTCAACTTGTTTTTCTGCTGTTTCAACTTGTTTTTCTGCATTCTTACGGTCCATACTTATCTGTTCAAGAGATGAGGTTGCACGTGACATTTTTTGAGGAAAAGATGGGATTTGGAAAAGAAAAAAATGGAGTGATAAATGATGAAATTGGAGAGGGATAGACCCTCAATCTATCCTCCCCATCTCCACTTGATCAATGGATGACCGATGAACAAATGGAAACTATCACTAATAGAGCCGGCTCAAGCAAAGTTTGGCCCCATTACATCCAAACCACTAGCAAGCCTTAAAAAGCCAAATGTAGATATTGTGGTAACATATAATCCTACATATCCAAAAATGGTACCGGTCATTTGGTCCGACACATCATCAATAGTTGTAAGAGATTACCCACTTCAAATCGAACTTTAATGGACAAATTTTTATCAAAACCCAAAGGCCAAGAACCGTATGTTTATGATTATAAAAAATGTAGTGCTCAATTCTCTAGAATGGTTATTAGAATGGAACATTCATTTTTATCCGTTGAGCATGATGAATTTAATGATTATATTTCCGTGAACCAACCCGAACATAAAAGAACGGGAAGGAAAGCATGTAAATCTAAAGCAATGGTTCAATATTTACATTTAAAGCATGATTTAATTTCCGAATTTGCAAAGTTGACATGTAAATTTAGTTTAACCGCCGATGCATGGGATTCGAGTTTAGATTATTCTTATATATGCATTACCGCTCACTGGATCGATTCTAATTGGAATATACAAAAGCGCATTATTACATTTGCAAAGTTAGAACATCCTCATAGTGGTATTAAAATGCTAATATTATTATGAATGGTATTGATGAATACGGGCTTAGATCTAGAATTTTATGTGTTACATTTGATAATACAACAACTATGACTAATGTAGCTAATATGTTGAAAACTAGTCTTCATAATGTGTTTTTAGATGGCGATTTACTACATGTGCAATGTGCTTGTCATGTTTTGAACTTATGTGTTAGAGATGGTCTTCATGGTATTAAAAAATATCATAAAATGTTTAAAGATATTGTTCACCATTTTAACTCGTCTAAGTGGAGACGTCAAGAGTGGAGAAATTATTGTAAGATTGTTGGGATTCCGTATAGAAAATTTCCTGTGGAGAATAATACTAGATTGAATTCTATTTATCTCATGTTGGCTTCTATAATTCCTTACAAAGTACATTTGACAACTTTTTGGAACAAAAGTTTTCCCGATAACCCTTTACTTGATACTCATTGGAACAACATGGAAATTTATGTCGATTTTTTACATGCTTTTGACGATGCAACAAAAGCTTTCTCGCATGTTTATCTCCCAACTTCTTCTCATTTTATTCTTCGTCTTTTTAAGATTGCTCAATTATTTGAAAAGTATCGTGGTGTTGATTCTCATTGTGCATTTGTCTCCAAAATGGAGGAAAACTTTCTCAAGTATTGGTCCGAAATTCCATATGTTTGTCTTTACTATGATTTTAGACCCTAGATGGAAATTTGATATGACTATGAGGTTAATTATTTGTTATATGGATATGATGCAATTAGAATTTGATGTAGAAGCATATAAACAAAAGATTAGGTCGGCTTTCTTTATGTTTTTTATCATTACGAGGCTCGTTTTGGTAAAACGAGTCGTCCTCCTTCTTTTACAAGTGCAAGTAGTAGTAGTTGTATGGATATTCATCTTAGTATTATGGATACAATTAATAGCCGATTAGTAGAGCCGGATGTAGGATTAGGACAAAGTCCTACATCCGACTTAGCCGAATATTCTATGTTTTTAGCTTATGATCATATGCGTCCTTTTACACAGGAAGAATCGAACAACTTGGATCTCTTGGCTTGGTGGCGAGACCAACATAAGCAATATTTGATGATGTCCGCAATGGCGCAAGATTTCTTGAGCATTCAAGTATCTTCAGTTGCATCGGAACGTGCTTTTAGTGCTTCCAGAAGGGTATTGCACGACACGAGAACAAATATGAGATCCAATATCCTCGAAATTTGTAATGAATCATAACATTTTGTGATCTATTATTTACTAGTATTTAAATTACTTTAACCAACACATGAAATCAGTTCACATGTTGTAGCTTGTAATTTTCTTTTCACAATCAATAAAAATTTGGAGGTAATTCAGTTATATCAAGTTTGCATTTATATGGTTTAATTTATTTTTCATTTTCACACTAAACTAAGTACTAACTCGTTTGTGCAACAACAACAAGAGAAACAAAAAAATTGGGACAAGGAATTGTCCCACATCGGCTACTGGAAGAAAGTTAGGGTGAATACCACCTTATAAATAGACTTTGGCAGACAAAGTAGTTTTTACCAAAGACATTAGTATTGGTCTTGCTTAGCTTGGGCCTTTGAGGCTTTGAGCTCCCTAGCCTTTGCTTGGGCCTTTTAACTAACAGAGTTACTGTGATTAGTTTGGGCCCTGGTTGCTTGGGCCATTAGCCTGAGGCTTGGACAGTTGGATTGTTGGGCCTAGGCTTCTAGCTTTAAACTGATGAAAGCATGGCACAACGCCTGGCCCGGTCTTGCACGACGGTTGGCATGGCCGCAGCACGGTATGAGCACGACGGACCACCGTGCCACCCGACGTGCCTCTTTGCTATTTCAAAATTTCGACACGGTCCGAGCACGGCACGGTGGCAGGAGTTGCGTGCCCGGGACCGTGCCATTTGGGCTCTTAGGCCCGCCGTGCCGGCACGGGGCACGGCCTGGTCCGGGCCGTGTCCAGCTCTAAATTATGCAGGCTAGTATTTCATTCACTCTAGCAGAGCTCTCAAAACAATTTCAGCTCAACATTTAATATTCCATTTGCTGTGTTCACATACATACATTACCAGAACCTGTCACGCGCAATTTCTCCCACGTTAATGATGGTGTTTGTGTTCATTTCGTTGTTTACAGATGGTTGCTTTAGATTGAGAGCGAAAAATGGAGCATCTTGGAGAAATTGAGGAGACTGACTAACTGTGTCAGCCTTTTTCTTGTAGTAACAAAGTTATTATGAAACAAACGTTTTTATTTTTAAGACCTTTGTGTGTTTCATTTTCAGTCACTGGTCGAACAAGTTTAATACAGTGATTGTTTTTCGCTGGGTACTGTAACTTTCACCAGTTTGTTTGATAGATGTAACAATTACTATTTCATATTACTTTCATGGTTTACTGATAGCCAATGCTTAGGAAAACCAATGCAAAGTTTATGGAACATGGCCACCTGACCAAATTGAAGAAGCAAAGGCTGGTTGTTAATAATCTTAGCATTTAACATTGCCTGACCAGCAGGAGTTGATGCCTAAATTCTCCCAAATTTAAGATGTGTCATTGTCAACCAGGAAACCACGGCAACAGTCAGGCCGGGGTGGAAGCGTTAGGCGAATTTATATACAGATAAATTGCAAGTTTACAATATTTCGTCAGACCAAAAAAACAAGAAACCCTGAATGCATAGTGCCCATCTGATCTTGTCGACATGCGCCTGAATGACCTTCAATACAACAATTTCCCGTCCTGGACTGTCAACAATAACATTCCCATACAAGCTAATGGAATATAGTAGTCATGTAGCTTGGATATTGTCAACGAAGAGCACCTTTTCGGGGTGCAACGGTCCACGTTCACTATGTGTAAGCTTGGTCTTCCATCCTATCTTTTCCATTACATCTTTCACTTTGAAAATGATGTCTACATGGTCCCTAACAATTACAGCACCATGAGGTCTCAGAATCCTGTACATCTCCAACAGTAAGTCAAGAGCATCACACCTGTCCAAACACAAAGCCAGGGTTTTATTCTCGAGACTAAATCAAGAAGACAGCAGTTCTGATGTGCACTTCAGTTCATTCACCTATTGATGCAGTCATGAATCGTTGCATACTAACATGATGGCCTAGTATCTATAATCATTTGCACAGATGATAACTGGCTTAGTAGTGTACTTAGGTCCTCATTTATCTAATTGTTCAACTCGTGGTGACAATCTTATATTAATGTACTTGTGACACAACGACAAGAATACTAAGTGATTCGCAAAGATGAAAAAGGGTGCACCTAAATTGTTCGTTCATAATTGTTGAGACTTAACCATGTAGCTATCAAGCCAGTAGAGACAAGAAACTATCATCAAGCTCTCACTGCAAGAGCACAGTAGCATTCTAATCTTTACTACAGTTTAGTATAAGTTCTAAATGTCCATTGTGAGTTCGTAACCGTATCAAAAACGCTATGTTGTTGCTGAGAGCAGAATTTAGCAGTACCGAAATCAATGAGACTCAAATGAAGCATGACACCAGAAATTAACACTACAAGGCACTTATATGGGACTTAAGAGCAACTACAACAAAGGCAAGGACTTGAAACACAAAACACTCACCTTGCCATGTACATGCTAAATACACCATCAGCATGTATCAGGTCATACGTTCGAGGGTATGTCGAGAAAGCTTCACACCTGCAACAATCAATAGACACAAATTATATTATATCTAATCTAAGGTTGAAACATACTTCAGATTAAATCCAAACATCAGTTTAAAAAAATTACTCTTCTGTTTGTGACTACTATATAACCTTCTTGAAACTCGCTTAAATCAAAGAGTTGGGATCTAGCTAGAACAAAAAAAAAAAAAAAAAAAAAAAGGAATTTTTGGAAATAAAGGTTTCCAGTGGTAGCTTTGTTAACTAACTAGAGGAATTGTACCAAAAACTTTGTTAATGAGATTACAACTGAATTATTTCTCTGTTCGTAACTTTGTTAATGAGATTAATGACATCAAAGTCTGAGTGAGAGAACTCGAATAATTGATGCCAATGTCGCAGCACGTAAATCGTGATCCAACAGACTAACTGATCATAATAAAGGCAGCTGTCAATATTCCATATGAAAAGATTGACGTGAAACAAGATCATACCAGTTCATGTAAGTTCCTATTAAGCCACGTTCATAAATAACCCCAAGAGTGTTATTTATCGAATCAAATGGGACTACGTTCATAACCCAAACAGGGTACGGGGTCATTGCAGCAGCAAATCCCCCTAAGCCAGCATTCATATCCATAACATTTCGGTATCCACTCTTGAAGAGGTATGGTAGAACACCTCCATAGTGCTGAACTCTTCGTTTCCACAGCTGATTATCTTCATTGAAGTTCCTTGAGCTAATTGCCTTGATCATTGAGCTACTTATTCTTGGTGGAACAGCATTTAACCTCTTAGGCCATTTCTCAAGATTTCCTCCAGATGTGCTTTTGATATTTTTCACATTTGGAAGAGGAGTTATGCAGGATACCATCTTTTTATACCTGCTAGTAAAGTAGTTCAGTAAACAATCAAATACAGTTGCGAATTTTAGAAAGTCGCTTTTCAAATAACACTGCAATATTCAAACCAAACTTAAACAAATGAAAAGAAAAGAGGGAACAAACATTGCAAGTCTCACATTGTATCTAGATTTTGTAGAGTTGTATAGGGTTCAACGAAAGAAGTCTGTCAAGAAGATGAGTGTTTTTTTTTTTTTTTTTTTGGTCAAGAAGATAAGTAAGTGGCCAAGTATACAGTTTTGTACTTCTTGCTGTATGAGCTAGCATCATAATGTCAAATTCTCACTTCTTGGAGCTCTGAGTCAGTGAGTCCCTCTTACGATCAGTCGATAGACCTTATAAATTAGTCAGCCCAACTGATTGATGTCCTAACTGAATTACTTAACTAAGTCCTGAGCTAAGGTCTGGTCAAGGCTGTATGCCATCGGGTTCCACTGCAACTTCCTTACATAAAACACAATTGTCTTGACCCACTAATGTGAGTAACTGAATAAACAATTGTTGTCTCATATAGACTGATAATTGCCTCTATAAGTTGATGCCATCACTGCAATGTTATACTATGTCCCCATTCGTTTGGTTTATGATTCCGCAAACTCATCCAAAGTTTTGGAGGTCAAGCAGGATAAACACAGGATAAGAGACTGACAAAATTCTGTAATGCGCAAAACTATAATGGCGGACCGAGCTCAGGTTTTAAATAGAAAGCCCAAAACCTTAATGACTTTCCCTGACTAACCATGTCCACTTCTCCTTACAAGAGGCAAAGCCACAAATACTGGCTCCAACAAGATTTTCGATGATCGATTCACAGCCAAAGGGAAACACCGAAGGTCAGCTTTAGTGATAATGGCCTAACGGGCTCAATTCATAGACTTACTAGTTGCCAAATTTAAAAATGTGATCATGGCCAGCATGGATTAAACTAGTTGCGCAATAACATCTAGCAAACACTCTAGAGGCTTCTTAAGAAAGCTAAAGAAGCTCCCTAGGAACCTCAGGTACAAGAGGCGCTTCATGTCTAATGCAGCTACCCACATTATCAGTCCAATAGTGGGAAGGGTTCAGAAAATTGTAGTAGCATTAGGATAACATTATTTTATGAAAATTAAATATGAAGTATAAGAAAGCCAAAATAATTATTTTCTCGTAAAGTTCTATCTCCAGTTCCATGAATTATCATAGAATATGTTAGTTTTCTAGGGGATAATCGAGCAAAGGGGAAAGATGGGTTTTGGGAAAGCTTTTTGTATATTATTTTTCTGCAACAAACTGTGCTGTAACAACACAGATTTATACATGTAAGGAGAGACTTTAGATCTTCCTAGTCCATAACTGAAGAACACGACAGCTCCCTCACAATTAATACAACTTTAACACAGTAAACAGAAACTTAGGAAGCCTAAAAGATGGTAGTAAAGCTCTAGATTTATTGAGGATTAAGTGATTAACTGTCATCTTCAACAGAATAAAATGGAAGAGAGGACTCACCAAGCGGAGTCTGGTTCATTATCTTCACAAAAACGAAGTGATTTTGGTGTCTTTAACTTCTGTGCACAATGAACGTGATTTGTTGGCTTTTGCCAAACAGCAATCGCTCCGTTCTCTGCAACCTTTTTCCAGCATAATCTTCTAGCAAGGTTTTCCAAATCTGTTTGCTCATTCTCCAAATCATTCGCTGATCTCTCCCAACCCTTGTAGCTAGTCCTCCAACTAATAGGTGGTCCAGATAACACCCAATAGCCACCAGGACGAAGAATGCGATCAATTTCCAAGAGATACAGTCCATCTAGCATAAGGCATGTTACCAAAGGTCAGAACTCAGATGCAATGATCTGTTCCGTGGTAAAGTGGTCAAAATGTTCTGAAACCTAAAGATTATATAAAATCAAGCTTCAATAATTTGCTAAGATGTTTTTAAACCCACATTGAAGCTGATTCATCTTAAAAATTTAAAAAAAAAAAAAAAAAAAAATTACACACACACACCCTCATTGAAGCTCATATTGTGACTAACAGGATTTGATTTCAAAGTGTAGAAGACCAAACACTTCAATATTATTTTCAACAAGAGCCAGAAGTAGCACTAGTGATGCACTATATTCAAAAACAAGAATGCATTACCATTATTAGTCCAGTTCACAAGACATCTAGAGCAATGAGCAAGGTCGAAAGACCGTGATGGGAATGGCAGCCTGTAGGTGTTTAAGATACCAAGCATTGCCGGAACTCCTCTCTCTAGTGCAAACTGCACCTGAGCTTCATGTGTATCTACTGGTGCCATTGACACTGTTAGTATGTTGTAATCCAGCAAAGCAGCTCCAAATGTTGCCACCTAAGAACACCAACAAGGCTGTAAGAGTTAGAGATATGGTAATATCGTGTTAGGAATATGTGTTGTATAAGGAATATAAGTGTTTGGTAAATTCTAGTTATGGTAGAACTCTATGTCGTAGAGATTATCTCCGACTTATTCTCCAAGTTATCTCTTGTATAGATAGGGGTTCATCCCTACTCGCAATCAAGGTCATGGAATTCATTCAAGTCAATACAATATCGTTCATGTCGTATTGCCCTCCTCTCATATATTTCTTCAGTAAGCCTGTCAAGGCGAAGTTTCAAAGCCTTTTAGCTACTTCTATCTTTTTGTTTACATTTTTTTTTTTTGGTTTACATTATCACAAATATTTTCATTAATGGTATTTCTAACCTACCCTTTCAAGATCATCCGATTTCCTCACTAGTAGAGACTTTTCTCTGCCCTAGGCATATATAATTGCATGATACTGAACTAGGATGTAACACTCAAACTTATTAAGTTAGAACTATACTATGTCACAATATCCCCTCCAAAAAAGAAAAAAGAAAGCTATTATGCACCACTAATACTCCAGATTCTCTGTAATGATCACTTCTAAACATAACGAGTCAACGAGGATAACTTTTGAGTTGTCTCATACAACGAGTCAGTGTCATGCAAGGATAGGATGTCTGCATGATACAGACCGAGAAACTCTACACTTTAACGAATAACAAACAACACGAGGACAGGAACAACTTTATCATTAACCGGAGTGTTTAAGGTTGAAATAATCTTTACAGAAGAAAAATCACATTCAGTTTGTGATGCGCACGTATCCAGATTGTCTCCAAAGCTTAAGGAGTTAAATGAAGCAAATAAAAACAGATGGTCCATCAGAGCCACCATCTTCAGAAATGTGTGCTCAGAAATTTAGGTAACAGTTGCTCTTGAAGAAATTAAATGAAATCCATTTCTATTGTGCTACACCAATTTAGAAAGATATAAGATTGAAATAAAAAAAAAAATGGTTTTGAATTAACAGGAAAAGAGTTGTAAAGTTGCATTTTTAAGTTTGATCTGATTATTTCTCTGCAAGTATAGCTGTATAGGATTGCTTAGAGTTGTGTTGATTATTACTGTATCAGTTAGCTTGTTCTTAAATCCAACATAAAATCTGAATAGTTCTTAATCAATCAAGTGAGTGAATCATAAGAGAATTTAGGCATCATTACATATTTCAGTCATTTGACTTATTTCTAGTGAACATTCAGATAAATACAAAAGAAAATTAAGCTGCCGTACTTTTCACTGCAGTCCATCTTAGCCTTAAATTTTTATATCAGTCATTAATCCTTCTTAGGCTAATTGTCCATCAATCATATATAATTGACTCATTTCGAAACAAACCATCTACCCCCCAATACCTATTAATTGACACAACAAAAACATCTCTATTCCGGAACCACCAAGGAGGAGTATCGGCACATGTCGCCATAAGGGGCGTGACACTCCATCCTAAAACAGATTGCCAACACAAGGACCCACACACTAGACCTAAAAACATGTTGCACGCACCTCAATCTTTCAATATACGACAACTACGCACACATAATTCTTACCAATTACTTAAAATTATTACTAAAAATAACTGAAAAAATGCAACAAAAGAAGGAAGAAGAAGCGTACCCCACAACCAACATCAAGGGCAGTTCTTATACTCCCAGACTTGAGAGGCACAAACTTGTTAATGTTATCGACATAACCCTTGACACCGCGGCGAAACGAAGTTCCGCCACCGGGGAAAACAAAGCGGTCACCTTCCAATCTAATCCAATTCTGCTTCTCCTTGTCCACAACGAGGCGCTCAAACGGCACATTCTTATACCAAGCCAATTCCCTGCTCTTCGGCCACGGGAATGGGCGCCGATACCCGGCCGGACGAGGGATCAAACACGCGACCTTTTCATACTCAAACTCAGGACAATGCCTCTCCCTGCTAAACAACGAAGCCGAATACCGCCTTATCCTCCATATATCCTGACACGGACAGTAATTCGTGAAGTTACTCGGACAAGTTTTGATGGGTTTGAGATCATTATGTGATGGGGTAAGAAAATTAGTAGAGTGGTGAGCTGAGAAGTCCAAGGTGTGAGAAACAGGGGACTCTGTTTTCAGCTGATTTTCTGGTGGGGTGGTAAAATTACAGTTACTGTTGAGGTGTACAGGTAAGTTAGGTAAAGTGGTGGTTTTTACGGTGGAAGAGAAGGAGCCAAAGAGGTAAGAGATAGAAAGGAGGAGGGTGAGTAAGATGATCTTGAAAATGGGATTTTGGGTAAGTTTGGAAAGATGTGGGATTTGGAAAGTCATGTCAACTTTTCTTTCTACTTCTGGAAAGGGTTTTGAACAGGGTTTTAGGGGGATGAGATCAGGACATTACAAGTTTAGGAGATGGATGAATGTCGGTGGAGTAGGTCTGACTGGTGGACGAAAAAGTTTGCAGAGATTAAGGGTAATAAATAAATGTTGCCTTAGTGTGAGTGAAACGTTGCTGAGTTTGAGAGGAATTGAGGGAGCTAGTGTTGGTCTCAAATTGTTGATCCAAACTCGAGTGTTCAATACGACCGGAGCACCAATATGGATTTCCAAGTAAAATACTCCGTATGACCCAAAAAACACCATTTTTACACAATTCAAAATTCGAAATTAGCCCAGATCTGTTAACTTACCCTTAGACGTTTAGTCACATACAATATGTTACTACCCTTTGTCAAAGATTATTGGTAAGCCACCAAAACAATATTAAGTTTTTTTACTTGTGTTAATTGACTAAGTTAGGTTAGTAGTGTGAAAGTTACAATTTCTATTGGAAACTAGTTTGATGGCACATGCAATGATCGGGTTACTTATGTTTAAATGTTAAAACTAGTTCTTTCACCCGTGCAAAAATTGCACGGGGAGTTATAACTTTATTTTCTTGAAACTGATTTTAGCTTGAAAATATTTGCACAGATATCTAATACTATATGTATAAGATGTTGTTACGTCCAGTTTACAATAATGGTGACAGTTAGATTTTCGAATAATTTTGAGTTTTTGACACTAAAATACACTCGATACGCATTAGACAAATAAACCGTGTTGACCGGCGATAATATAAACCTCCCTTACTCTCAACACTAACATGTCAATAATATAACATTCCTTACATGTAGGAAATCGCACAACCTTTTACATGGAAATGATTATTACACTGTTTTTTATTCTTAGGTCTAGAAATGGTGATGCTATTTTAACTACTTTATTGACAAACTAATAGATGCGTATTAATAATGTTCTTGAGCGCATTATTGATTTGATCTATAAATCTTTAAATATTGTAAGATGATCTGTAAATCTGCCGTCAATAATGTTCTTTACCGTGCGAAATCGGACAGACTGTTATACGAAATTGATAATTACACTACTTTTTATGGTGATACTATTTTAACTACTGTATTGACAAATTAATAGATACGTAGTAAAATAAAATAAAAAAGGACCCACAAAGTAAAAGGTTAAAAAAAATTGATCCTATTTAACCTTGCCCTTATTTTTTTGGTCATGAACCCTTTTTTTTTTTTTTTTTTTTTTTTTTTTACTTGTGACAATGTGACCCGTATTGACCCACGTATTTCACCTCAAACTTGATCTGAGTCGTTGATCAAATTTGACTCCTGATTAACAGAAATCACCCTAAATTCAAACCAAACCCTATTAAGACGACCCTAAGTTTTCATATAGCATTTCAAATGTCACTTTTAGCATGGTAGACCCCTCAATTATATATTATAAAAACAACGATTACCCGTAATTAAGCCAATTCAATTATGTCCAATTCCAATCTCAAAGTTGTAAATTACGTGTTATAACATCATCAAATGCCGTGAAAATCTCAAATTAAATAAAAAAATTTGGCATAAAAACAATTGGTGTCATGTATGATTACCCGTAATTTGGGCAACTGGATTATGTGAAACTCAAATCTCAAAGTTAAAAACATTTTCAATGTGTTTATTTCAATTGTTTATAACTTAAATAACTTAGAAAAAAGATTCTCACATGTATATGTGTAGAGTACTTCCTATTTAATTTTACTATACTTTTATGTTTCATTTGGCTTAGACTTGCATTGTTTATACTCTGGCTCAATTTTCTGTCTCAGTTGCTACTATTCTTTTTTAAACAAAAAAAAAAATCTTTATATATCGCCTTAGCTTCATTCAAAATAAATCCATTGATAATTTAAATTTAATTAGGTCACTTAACCCGTAGGTGGTAGGACATTAATAAATAACATACTAAACTGAATACTACATGACTCCCCGTATGTAAAGCAGATCAATTATGCCAAAAAGTGGTTATAAGTTTTAACGTATTTATAAAAGCATTGTTTATTGTACAACTCCCTCAATTTAAAATCAATTTCTCTGTTACTTTTTGGCATGAATTTGAATTCTGAATTTAACTATTCCCTCCGTATTCCTTTAAGAACCCACTTTTCTTATCGAGACTGCTCTATTTAAATACATCGCTTCTAAATCCCAAAATGGGGTAAGTATCTACACTCTCGGTTATATTATATTGGAAAAACGTCTATTTATCACTTAAGTTTTGAGACCAGGAAAATGAGCGGAATTTTCTTGGGTCGCGCATCTATTTTGTATAACGAACCATGCCAGTATTGACCCGAACTCGTCTTGGCCCGGCCTGCATACTATTGGGCAAACATGACTCGGCTCATTGACCTTAAGCCATGTTTAAGACAAAAGTAAACTCAAAACTGCCTCATTGACCTGTAATCAAGACAAAATAGTACGAAGTATATGATATGCACACGTTAAACCAACAACTCGATTAGCTAGACATAGTTTGAGATGTTTTTATTGGGTAATTAATCCAATTTTTATAGTCTGTGAGGCTGTGACCCGTACGACTTGTCGAAAACCGGGTAAACAATTTTTTTTTTTGTTTTTGGAAGTAAAGATGAAAGATATTTGGCAAAGATTATGGAATTAACTTAGGAAGTAATATCTTTGTTAGTTCTAAATAAAATTAACGGGAAGTAACCTAATCGACTTAATCAGACACGTTTTTAAGCAAGATTATACATTATTAAAAACAGTGATTACTCTTAATTAAGACAACCGAATTATGTGAAACTCAAATCTCAAAGTTAAGACACTATTTCGAAATTTTAGATAAAGTTGTAATAACTTGCTTAACTACGAAAAAAAAAAAAAAAAAAAAAACTTACCTGTGTGTGTAGAGTACTGATTGACCCGTTTGTTATTGTAAAATAGTAAATGAGAAGTAACAAAAAACCTACAGTCTGACCTCAAAAAAAAAAAAAAAAAAAAAAAAAAAAAAAATTACAGTCATTAGAATGCAATATGATATTTTTTAAAATCATATCCTAACCTATTAATCTTAGCCAAGTTCTTAAATATCGTATTTTCCTTATCTTATTTTTGTAATGTTGTTCAACCCGTAGGACGTAGGTATTAGTAGCACAAAAATGTGGTTAACGTTAACATCTTTCTCTTATCATACTTACTTTTTTTTTTTACTTGTGACCCATATTGACCAACATGTTTGCTAGTCACACTCGACAAAAGCCATTTTCAATTTGACCTTTTTTTAATTTAGTTAAGTTACTACGTCATTGACCCGCGCGTTGTACATGTCTACACAATTTAATTTTTAAAAAGCATTTTAAACTGGATATTAAAGAAATAATGACTATCCATAACTGAAGCAAATTATTTTATGTGATTGATCAACTATGTCAAAAGATTGTTAGAAGCTTTAACCTATTCATGAAAACTTTTTTTAATGCTAATCCCTCTATTTAAAATCAATTTCCTTACTCTTCGGCATGCGCTTTAATTCCAAGTTTAACTACCCCCTCCGTCTTTCAAAAAACACTCTAAATGATGACCAATTGGTCAATCTAAACGTTACCAAGTTATGGTAATTTTCTTTATGAAAAGTTGAAAACCAACTCAACTACATACTGATGCATGATAGGCTGAAGGTAATCGTGCTAACCTCTAACCCTTTTAATTTGGTATTAAGCACATGATTTTTTCTTTCTCTTAATATTTGGTTAATTAGAGTGATGTGTTAGTTAATAGCTTTGAGCGCATGATAATTTTAGGAGTATAAGTTAGGAATTGATGCATGCAGTAGAACAAATAAAATAATTTTAAAAAGGAATCGATTGTGTATCTTATAGGCAAATATACGATTGTTTTAATTGCTAATTATTAGAAGTTGCTTCCCATATTACTTATATGTGCACAGAAGGCTTATCTAGTTTGCATTGCGAGAGTGACGGCTACTCAGCTACAATCACGGTTCATGATGTGCTAGAACATACTAAGATCGTCTTCTATATATATCAGCGGAAAACCTCATAAATCTGATTGAACAAATTTGTAGTAGCATGCTTAAAACGAAAAAAATGCTACGTTTAGACTCTTGTTTCTAGATGCTTATAGGAATGGAGAGTGAATTACAAAAGCATGCCAAAACTAATGGATAAAAAACCAATAAATTGTTCCGCGTTCTAAACATGTACAGAAGCTAGTAATTAACAATTCCAATGACAACATATGTTGGGCATGATCTTCATCTATATAGCTACCAACTAATACTAACTATGATCATTTGAGGTGCAAGCTTCTAAGTTTCGGTGAGTGCTTGGTTTTTGGCTTCGATGTCAGTGACTTTGGGTTGCTCCCCTTTTATATTAAGGGGAATGTGTGAACTTGCTATAAAAACAGGAATAATAGTAGCAGTATTTTAGGGAATTCCGTAATTACTCTTAGGTATTATGGTAGGTTTTTGTACGTCTTGTTTAATTTCTTATTTTCTAGTAAATCTTTCGTTTTTTAAATCAAAGCTAAAGATTCGATTCTTTTTTTTTTTTTGGGTAATTGAAAGATTTGATGAATTCCGTAATTAATCTTGGGTATTAATATAATTTGGAGTGATTATTGTTCCCTAAATTGGATTTGTAACACCCCCAAATTTCCTTTCCTTTTCAAAAACATTTTATCGAGAATCAAAACAAAAATAAGGAAATTCAGATGTGTCACTCCGCACTCGAGTCAAAGACCCGAATGCAATGAGATTTCAAAAGCCACAGTATAATTGTCTAATGGTCTAAAATAGTCTATTACAACCCAATAAATAAAATTACTACAGTCCAAAATATGAAATATGAAATAGTCTATATCTAATAACTACTAGTCTAATTATTGAATCCAACTAATTCTAGTGAGTCGTCGTTCCCGTATGCATCAATCACTCCAAACCTGTGGTGGATTTAAAGCACAAAAACCACAGTTGAAAAAGTCAGTGAAATTGAGTAAGCCAACACCTCAACGTGTAGAAAACCAAAACCCTTACCTAGATTTTGAAAACATTTTAATTTTATTTTCGAAAACGCACTTAGCACATAATCATATCAACCAAATGAATTCAATTCAACAACAAAAGATCAAATTCCACGAAATTCACAATCATCAATCCAAGCTTAGTTAAATAAAGAATCCACTCCGAACTTCCAACCCAATCCAACGTATTACTTCACAACCTTGTCAATTTATTGTATCATACCAAACCAAAGACTACTAGACCTTAAGTGTGCACACCCCCCATTAAGTACTTTTAACCTTAATAGAGTAGTACTAGAGCCAAGCCCACTTATAAACCGATGCGGTGAGGCTGTAATTAGGAATCGATGCGACTCCGTCACAATAATTAGGAGCAACTCCGAGGCTCCGACACATTAGGGGCAACTCCGAGGCCCCGACACAATCATTAGGAGCAACTCCGAGGCTCCGACACATTTATTATACCACCATACTCCGTCAAATCTCCATATCACCATCATAATTCACGTTCACAATTTGAATCATTCATAAACCAATCACAACCAATATCACATATAAAACCACTTATATTTTCATTGCAAATAACCACACAAGTACCATTTAATAATCACAAAGAAAATTGAATCGTTCTCCACCTAACATGATACTAAGTTCTCATCCATCACACAATTCACACATATAGCACATAATTTTGAAAGGTTTCTACAAGTTTAAGAAAGGTTGAGCATGCTAGCTTACCTTCACAAAGCACTAGTCACACCAATACTCCTCGTTCACAAATTTGTCATCTACAATAACATAACCAACAATCTCACATCAATCTCTAATCTTAGTCATCATCCAACTTACTTTTATAACCCAAATTTCATGCCCTCATTCTATTTACCAATTATAACTACGATAATTAAAGTTCTACCACAATCACTAATTTATAATTAACAATTAAAAGACTTTTAGCATAAAAATTCCCAAAGACCCAAATAATTTTGTTAAAATAGTAAATAAAGCTTTAAAATCATACTTTTATTTACCCATATTATCCCAAATTAATCCAACTATATACTTTATGTAGAAACTATCAAAAATTCATGTTTTAGGCCTAATTAGCTCTAAATCCGAAAATTAATAATATATTCTGAAAACTCAGAAAATAATTCTACAAATTAATATAATTTCGAAAATTACAATAACATACTAATTTTGAGTTTTCAATCACTAAACTAATTCTAAAATCAATTTCAATTATACAAAAATATGAACAACCCAACATATTATTCCTAACCAATTTTCGAAAACCCTAGAATCAGAAATCATATCACTCTATCAACAATATCAGATTAATCATAAGAACAATCAACAATTCGAATTACAATTAGCCCCAATTTCATAATTTCACAATTTCACAATTAACCCCCAATAATTAAAAACTTACATAAAAATCAATCCTTTAAAAGTAAAATCAACCATAATCAATTACCTATCTCATAACAACTACTCAAGCATTTACAACACAAAAAGGAATTATAACAAGCAAGAAACGAATTTGTGACAATGGCGTGCGAAAACAGAGGAGAGAGAAAATAGAGGAAAGAGGGTTGTTTACCCAGGAGTTCCCGGAAAAAGGGATAGAGAGAGCAGAGAGATGACCGGGAAGGGCGCAGAGCACGGCGGCAGACAAGTTGATTGATGCGTGCGTCAGGGTTGTCCGCGCGGTAGAGGAACTGGGGAGAGCAGGGGGGGTTTTACGTGAAAGAGGAGAGAGAAATCTGAGGGTTTTTTGTTTTCTTTTCCCCCTTTTTTTTTTTTTTTTTTTTTCCTTTTACATTTTTCTGATTTTTCTTTTGTATTTCGGTTTGGGTTTGAGTTGGAATTCTGGGCCAATTTTGTTTGGGCTTGTTTAATTGTAGTAACTAGGAATTGGTCTAATTAAAATAAAAATCCAAAACGAAACCCAAGTTTGACAATCTCGAACCGATTTTCGAAACGACTCACGAAATAACATTTTTAAAAAAAAAAAAAATCATTTTCCACTACAATAATCTAATTATTATTTCTAAAATATTAATATAAAATATTACGAAATTTCGGGATATTACATCCTTCCCCCCTTAGGAGAACCCTTCGTCCCCGAAGCGCAAAGTACATAGATCAACTCATCAGACACCCATACAACGCGTACCAAGTTATAAAGAGATGTAAAGGTATGACAGTATAAACGTAATGCAAAATTGACATTACAATCCACCCTCCTTAAAAGAAGAGTTCGTCCTCGAACTCACGAGTTAAACAACCCTATAGGTAAGTAAATAATCCCAACGCCTTGAAGTACGAGTCGCTCGTAGAGGAACACCATTGAAATATAGAATCTCCTCATCAATTTTGCGATATCAAACCAATACACTTTTGAACATACACCATTGTATCAATCTTATAGTAATCCAAAAATTACAGCATCACCAAGATCATTAAATTTCCTCTATAACCAAGGCCCTTAATAGAGTCGAAACCAATAAGACCGTCAATCTCAAATAGTCTATTAACCTGATGGGTAAATAACAAATATACTTTTAAATATCCAGAGCCACATACCTAAGAAAACTTGCTCATTAATACTCGAGTTGCAAATTCAGATAATCTCTTTGTGTCAAAATTCAACCTCTCTTCTCTCCATGTCAACATACATTCAGATAATCCACCATACTATTGAATAATATAAATCCACAGAAGATACAACACCAAACTATAACCTCCAACAATAATTCAAGCTTCCCCAATATTAATTCTATTTCAAAATAACATACTTAATACTCATATAAATCAAGAAACCTTATCGCCCACTCCATTCATTTAAATCGACAAATGCTCAACATTATTTGATACACATCCCAAAATTCTCAATTCCTCTGAACGATTTGAGTATAGCCATTGTCAAACACTCACACCTTAAATTACCAAAATCATTTCTCAATATTAGTATATGAAAATATACATTAAAGTCCAAAAGATATCCAAGATCCACTATTACCCTTAGAGATTCAATTTCCTCGAGTGCCACAATTCTCATATATCAAATGAAACCAAACAAAACCATTATATCTAAAATAAATCTTTTCGCCCTCAGTCATTTAATAAAGACCATAATTTCCTTATTATACAAAACTCATAAAAATCACCTTTAAAAATTATTGCTCAAATTCTAGTAACCCAAAATGAAATTTGAAGTATTCGAATTCACTAAAGTCCCTTTGTCAATAAAATCAACTCTTCAAATTATAATGCAGTAATTATATCATGATAACAATGATAGAGATTCTAAACCCCAAAGATAAATATTTATGAGCCTAGGAAATCTCCAATTATCTAATCTGGTTTTTGTCGAAATACAACCTCCTTACTTTATATATAAACCCCAAAGACTCAATTTAAGACACCACACTATTCCTGAAGATAAACCCATACAAAGAAAATATTTAAGATCATGGATCTAAAAATCATAGTATTCCAAAATAATTGTAACCTTCCATGTCAGTATTACTTATAACAACTCAAATCTGTTAAGCAATCAAGTCATGTATCTCAAAATAGCCAAGTCAATAAGTTTCAAGTTCAACATTCCAAATTTTACCACATAAGAACACTTTTAATCTCTAGAAACCGACCAAACTCCAAACTCCAAACTCAATGTCGTATGTCACACTCAAATTTCATATTCACATCCCAACATAATATTCCTTACAAATCTCATGGGAATCACCTTCAAACAATACAACTAAATTCTGAAACAGACTTCCACATAATTTAAAATCCATAATTAGTATAGTCATCACTAGATCTCCTCATTATCGAAAATTCACCATATAACCCCCATTAGCCACTAGTTCCACTACTAAGGGTAGGGTATATGTTTTAGTATATATCCTCTATAGTAATTTCAACCCTTTAAGAATGATGCGGTAATTAGCTATCAAGCACTTAGTAACAATTCCAACACTAATAAATACCAAAATAATTTATGTCTCAATTGAGACACATTCCATGAAGCTAACATCGTATACATATCGAGAATACTTAAAATAGAGATATCATTTTCTCATTCTAATTCAGTGAATATCATTCCAAATAATAAGGTACGTTTGACCTTCCAAGACCAACAATTTTCATACATGTCCATAAACTTTGTACTTTATTATTCCATTACCAAATTACATCTACCTTCATATTTCAATGAATCGAAACAGTTAAATCATTAAATAACAATTCAATAACAATAACAAGTATATATATAACTCACATGTAAAAACAATTACCAATTCATAAATAAAAAGGTACATGCACATAAACGAACAAAGAAATACCCCTATATCCCC
Source organism: Spergularia marina (assembly GCA_963680865.1). NCBI lineage: Eukaryota > Viridiplantae > Streptophyta > Magnoliopsida > Caryophyllales > Caryophyllaceae > Spergularia > Spergularia marina. The sequence continues at coordinate 12,008,392 of OY804548.1, forward strand.
ATACGGCTTGATTCATTTTATTTGTTTTTACTAATTGAATTATTTCTCTTTTTTTTTTAGCCTTGTTAGTTCAATTTAGCGTGGGACCTAACCTGGACTCTGATACCAACTGTAACACCCCCAAATTTCCTTTCCTTTTCAAAAACATTTTATCGAGAATCAAAACAAAAATAAGGAAATTCAGAGGTGTCACTCCGCACTCGAGTCAAAGACCCGAATGCAAGGAGATTTCAAAAGCCACAGTATAATTGTCTAATGGTCTAAAATAGTCTATTACAACCCAATAAATAAAATTACAACAGTCCAAAATATGAAATATGAAATAGTCTATATCTAATAACTACTAGTCTAATTATTGAATCCAACTAATTCTAGTGAGTCGTCGTTCCCGTATGCATCAATCACTCCAAACCTGTGGTGGATTTAAAGCATAAAAACCACAGTTGAAAAAGTCAGTGAAATTGAGTAAGCCAACACCTCAACGTGTAGAAAACCAAAACCCTTACCTAGATTTTGAAAACATTTTAATTTTATTTTCGAAAACGCACTTAGCACATAATCATATCAACCAAATGAATTCAATTCAACAACAAAAGATCAAATTCCACGAAATTCACAATCATCCATCCAAGCTTAGTTAAATAAAGAATTCACTCCGAACTTCCAACCCAATCCAACGTATTACTTCACAGCCTTGTCAATTTATTGTATCATACCAAACCAAAGACTACTAGACCTTAAGTGTGCACACCCCCCATTAAGTACTTTTAACCTTAATAGAGTAGTACTAGAGCCAAGCCCACTTATAAACTGATGCGGTGAGGCTGTAATTAGGAATCGATGCGACTCCGTCACAATAATTAGGAGCAACTCCAAGGCTCCGACACATTAGGGGCAACTCCGAGGCCCCGACACAATCATTAGGAGCAACTCCGAGGCTCCGACACATTTATTATACCACCATACTCCGTCAAATCTCCATATCACCATCATAATTCACGTTCACAATTTGAATCATTCATAAACCAATCACAACCAATATCACATATAAAACCACTTATATTTTCATTGCAAATAACCACACAAGTACCATTTAATAATCACAAAGAAAATTGAATCGTTCTCCACCTAACATGATACTAAGTTCTCATCCATCACACAATTCACACATATACCACATAATTTTGAAAGGTTTCTACAAGTTTAAGAAAGGTTGAGCATGCTAGCTTACCTTCACAAAGCACTAGTCACACCAATACTCCTCGTTCACAAATTTGTCATCTACAATAACATAACCAACAATCTCACATCAATCTCTAATCTTAGTCATCATCCAACTTACTTTTATAACCCAAATTTCATGCCCTCATTCTATTTACCAATTATAACTACGATAATTAAAGTTCTACCATAATCACTAATTTATAATTAACAATTAAAAGACTTTTAGCATAAAAATTCCCAAAGACCCAAATAATTTTGTTAAAATAGTAAATAAAGCTTTAAAATCATACTTTTATTTACCCATATTATCCCAAATTAATCCAACTATATACTTTATGTAGAAACTATCAAAAATTCATGTTTTAGGCCTAATTAGCTCTAAATCCGAAAATTAATAATATATTCCGAAAACTCAGAAAATAATTCTAAAAATTAATATAATTTCGAAAATTACAATAACATACTAATTTTGAGTTTTCAATCACTAAACTAATTCTAAAATCAATTTCAATTATACAAAAATATGAACAACCCAACATATTATTCCTAACCAATTTTCGAAAACCCTAGAATCAGAAATCATATCACTCTATCAACAATATCAGATTAATCATAAGAACAATCAACAATTCGAATTACAATTAGCCCCAATTTCATAATTTCACAATTTCACAATTAACCCCCAATAATTCAAAACTTACATAAAAATCAATCCTTTAAAAGTAAAATCAACCATAATCAATTACCTATCTCATAACAACTACTCAAGCAATTACAACACAAAAAGGAATTATATCAAGCAAGAAACGAATTTGTGACAATGGCGTGCGAAAACAGAGGAGAGAGAAAATAGAGGAAAGAGGGTTGTTTACCCAGGAGTTCCCGGAAAAAGGGATAGAGAGAGCAGAGAGACGACCGGGAAGGGCGCGGAGCACGGCGGCAGACAAGTTGATTGATGCGTGCGTCAGGGTTGTCCGCGCGGCAGAGGAACTGGGGAGAGCAGGGGGGGTTTTACGTGAAAGAGGAGAGAGAAATCTGAGGGTTTTTTGTTTTCTTTTCCCCTTTTTTTTTTCTTTTTTTTTTTTCCTTTTACATTTTTCTGATTTTTCTTTTGTATTTCGGTTTGGGTTTGAGTTGGAATTCTGGGCCAATTTTGTTTGGGCTTGTTTAATTGTAGTAACTAGGAATTGGTCTAATTAAAATAAAAATCCAAAACGAAACCCAAGTTTGACAATCTCGAACCGATTTTCGAAACGACTCACGAAATAACATTTTAAAAAAAAAAAATTATTTTCCACTACAATAATCTAATTATTATTTCTAAAATATTAATATAAAATATTACGAAATTTTGGGATATGACAGGATTAGTACATTATTTTCATAAGATTTTTATAAGATTCATGCCAATTTTTTGTTAATATTCTTTCCATTTTTTCGTAAATTATAGATGTGTGCATATATCCTTGCCAATTTTTCATTAATATCCTTGCCATTTTTTCGTGCGTGTGTTTTGCGTATGGGTGCGTGTGTCCTCCATTACCATGTGAGTGGTATTTACGGAAGGTATCATTTGACATCAGCGCCTACGTGGATGTTCTCATATTTGTTCAAAGGCACGGCTATTAATATAGTATATATTATGTAAATGAAATTTTTATCTAAAACCTAAAATCTCATTTCAAACACCGGTGGGATATTTGTAATGTAATTAGATGGAAAATCACTTTTAAAACCCTAAAATCATGTTTCGAACACCCGTGTGATTTTTTAATGTAATTAGATGAGAAGTTACATTTCAAAATCTAAATTCCCGTTTCGAACACCCGTGGGATATTTTTCATGTAATTAGATGGAAAGTTACCTTACAAAATCTAAAATCTCATTTCGAACACCCGTAGGATATTCGTAATGTAATTACACGAAAAATCACCTTTCAAAACCTAAAATCTCATTTCGAATATCCGTGGGATATTTGTAATGTAATTAGAGGAAAAGTCACATTTCTAAAGCCAATGTTCCATTTTGAAACACCCGTGAGATATTTGATCAAATTGGCATAAATCAAGTAATTATTATATTACATAACTATTTTCCATTAAAAAAGTGATTAATAATGTTATTTTATCAGAATAATATTACCATATGGTATCTACTTACCATGTCCCATTTTGTATAAACTTTATTTAAAATATAATAATATTATTATATACCACGTGTCAGCGTGGAAATTAAGCGGGTTCATAATTACATATATATATTAGATATATTAGATTGATACTTACTAACCCTTAGACGGTTTTACACTTACAGCAAGTTACCACCCTTAGTCAAAGATAATTGGTAAGCCACCAAAACAATAGTAAGCTTATTTTACCTTAATTGACTAAGTTAGATAAGTAGTGTGAAAGTTGAAATTTCTAAGGTAAATTGTCTATTGTCTATTATAAATACCTTAAGGCATCCAGAATAAAGTAAGTGTGCCTTCTCTTAGAGTTGGGAACCTTGAGGAGTTAAAGTTTCTATTACGAGAGTGTTGAATTTTCATATTTTTGAACTTTCATTTGAGAGTTAGTAACACTTGTGTGATAATTATTTTTTATCTCACTAAATATGTTTTAGGTCCTTTCACATGTAAGATACTCACAAATATTCAACATAATCGACCCCGTAGGACTCAACCCGACCAAAAGAGACTCGAAATGGTCCGAGTTAAACAAATGAAACGTGTTTAAGTTTTTCTAAAAATCAAATCAGCAAAATACGTACTTGACCAGACTTGGCCCGTTTTGCAGGTTTGAAGGCCAGTGACATTTATAACTTAGTTAATCTTCTATAAAAAAATGATTTTGGGTTGGTCATGAGATTATATGTGAGAATAGTGTTATCTTTATTTGTCATTTTTCGTGTTTATAATATATCAATATCAAAACTATACTGCGAGTAACCGTTCAAACATTTCGGTCTGCTAGTGCTTCTAATTAAAAAACTAATTAACTTTTTGAACAATTCGACTTTTTTTCCCTCTTGGCAAGAGTATTACTGTACTACTCCCTCCGTCCCATCTCAAACGCCTCATATTCCTTCTCGAGACGTCCCAACTCAAACATCCTATCTATTTTGGGACATCATTATCTCTCATACTTTTTTCTAATCTTCTCACCGTCTCACATTCTCTCTCCTACTTTTTGTTTATCCCCACATTCTATCTCTTGTCTTCTCCTAATTTTCTTCCACTACCACTACTTTACTTTCTATACTAATTTTCTTTATTTCACAACAAATAGCTCACGGGGCGTTTGATCTGGGACGGATGGAATACCTGGCAAAAGGCAAAGTTTGATTTTTGTTATCTTGGGTGGAAAAGGTAAGTTTTGGTCATTGTTGTTGTCATGTCGATTCTATTGGGACGCTTTACTACAATAAATCATAAATTAGTCCCCACAAAACACTAATAAGGGTTTTACTTCACCTAAAAATGAAAAGGAAATAATAAAAAAAGGTCAATATTTTATTCCTTTTGAAACTCTTCCAACAGTTGGATTTCAGTACTTAGCTCGACAAAATTCATCTTATGCAGCCAAAAATACAACTGGGTTTTTTGACTTCATTTAGATTCTCTCAATTATATCTGACTTGGGTTTCTCTTATTTTCCCAAGTTTTAGAGAAAGATGGCGACAATTGGGAAGTTGGGAAGCTTGTTCAAGAAGAGAAGGTTGATGGCCATTGTTCTCGGCCAAATTCTGTCTCTTATCATTACTTCAACTGGTTTCTCCTCATCTGAGCTTGCACGCAGAGGTCCTTATTCTTTCTCTATTTGCCAATCTTTTATAATTTCTCTGTAATTACCATTGATTGTTCTTAATTATGGTTTAATTCTAGCTTTTTGAGGGGTTTATATGTGATGATCATTCTATGTATCGTGTAATCAACATGTTTTTGCATGTAATGTGGTCTTATATCATTGTTTTTGCAATAAAGTCTAGCCCTTGTTTGTTGGATAATTATGGTGGTGCAGTTTTGGGTAAGACAGTTTTACGTGGTGAGGACTCTAAAGCTCGGGTGAGTTAATGTTAATGTTGGAGAACCTAACCAACCATCTTAAAACCGAACAAACATGTCTTATCAAAAAATTATCGTAGGACGATCTTACCTGAAACTAGCTCGCCGATGGTTTATTGTTGCAAATGGACTCATTTTTTAAGGCAATTCTTGTTTGTTCTTGCCATTTCTCATGCAATTTAAGTAGATAGTATCTTAGTTGAACATTATCTTGTTTTGATGTAATGTACTCCTGATGTTTTATTTTTGGTTCTATCATGTTACATTATGTTGCTTCTGCCACATTAAATTTTAGGCTAGGCAGAGTGGGTGGTTCCTTATTTCATTGAAACTCATTTTAGTTTCGCTAAGAATCTTACTTTTCCTCTATTTGGCTTTTCAATATTCTTAGGCCTGTAAAGTTTGAGCCTTTTACTATATTTGGTGTGAATTTATACCGGAGAATTTCCGGAAAATAACCTCTTTAGCTTCTAATGATTGAACTTTCTTCATTCAGGAGTGAATGCACCAACATCCCAATCTTTTTTAAATTACGTGCTGTTGGCTGTTGTGTATGGATTGGTGATGTTTTTGAAGAAAAAAAGTTTAAAGGTAAAGAACTTTTATCTGCCTGGCTATTACTATTTTAACATAGGTATTCTTTCAAGAAGATGATGAATGTCTATTGCACACTTTTAGTGCAGAAAGAACCCACTTTTCTTTCGATTAGCAAGTATGTTTGATGCACACTTTACATTCGAGCTCAACTGGTTTACTTGGATGTGGCGTGTGCATTACAGCTTATTGTATGATTAATATCAAAATAATGGAAGTGAGATAGCGAGAGGATAATTAAAATAACTTATAGTATACGTAGTTCTTTGATCATGGTCTTGTATGAAGATTTATCTTTTTATGCATTATTGGAGTTGACAATTTCTATATGAAGCATTTTGTAATTTAACTTATATGTTGCAATCCAAGGCTGACTTTGTTCTGTGATTGATATCATCAATCTGTAAGTCCTAGCGTCTGGTAAGCTATTTGACTTTAGAGCTGTCGCCATCACTCCCTCCTCTATCATGATTGTTGAATGCATCGTATGTGAATTCAACTTTCCCTGTGTTTCACCAATTGTAGGACTTCTATCATGATAGTGTGACTTATATTTCTGGCTCTATCTCAAAACATTCAATCGGCCCTGCTTGTGGACAATTCTCCTAAGTAAATGGCTGGAAATTCAAGGTAACCAGAAATTAACTAGAATGTGATTTAAGCTCCCTTATGTTGACTTACCAGGGCATTACCTTATCAAAGTGGTCACTGGCCTGAGCTCATCTGATCTTTAGTTCTCTTGGTAATGTCCAAAATATATGTAAATAAATCATGTTTGTGCTACTTTATATTCTTATGTCATGGTATCGATTCTTGTTCCCATGTTGTGGTGATTGTAGTTTAGTTAATTATGTAATTCAATGATTCGAGTTGTGAAGGACGTACTATATGTTTACTCTGCTTCTGGAATGGTTTGTTAACATTTTTTACTACATTACATCATACAGGCAAAATGGTACTACTATGTGCTTCTCGGGCTGGTTGATGTGGAGGCGAATTTTTTAGGCATGTCCTCCCCCCCCCCCCCCCCCCAAAAAAAAAAAAAAAAATAGATTAAAAAGCTAAATTCAGTAATAAGCTGCACAGTATGGATAGTTTTCTCTGATAACCTGTTTCTACATAATTTCTGCAGTGGTAAAGGCATATCAATACACGTCCCTCACAAGCGTTATGCTTCTGGATTGTTGGACAATACCTTGTGTGATCATTCTCACTTGGCTTTTTCTGAAAACGAAGTATGGTTGGAGAAAGTTTGTGGGGGTAGCTGTCTGTGTTCTTGGCCTTGTCTTAGTTGTTTTCTCGGATGTCCATGCTCAGGACAGAAAAGGTTAGACACTGGTGACTTCTGGCATTATTTCTTGGCTATTGTTTACTTTGACTACGATCACATTTCCTTGTTTGTATATCATACTGTGTCAAGCTCAGGGTCAATGTCATTGCATTATGGGTATCATTCTTTGATCTGAACAAGTTTTACTATTTATCTGTGTTTATCAAATAAACATGGAGCAGTTAGTTAACAGTTACCCTGCTAGCTGGAAAGGTCATGAACGTACAAACAAAGAGTGCAATTGTATTGTGGGGACTCTTAACAGAATTCAATTTTACATTCTCTTTACTAACTGTGCTTTCGTAATTATCTTGTCAGACTTCTCTCTTTATCACTTGTAAGTATCTGTCCAGACTTCTTGGGATGACATGTATTAGTTTCTTGTCCTTGAGGATGAGTAACATATAAGAATTGCGGTCCTATCTAATTGGGCCATAGTTTGACTAATCATTTTATACTTTGCTTGATGGTGAGCTCAGCCGCTTAGGGAAGGGGTGTCACTAAGGAGATGGTTAGCAAGTGCTTAACTTGCTTGTTCATTTCCCTGACTTTCTGCCTATTAAGTTGTTGTTATGCTGGGTTTGTGAGAGCCAAAGGGAGAGCAAACTCCTGATGGGTTTTGTACACCAAAGCAGAGGAGGCACACAGTTTCATAAAAGTACAGCATCAGTAACACTGCTGAATTTACTTATTGTAGAAACTAGAATATAGGTTGTTGTATGTCAGCGCAGTTCTGCACCATAAGCCAATTATGGCTTATTATATACCTATCCATACGCTTGCATATCTGTCTATTACAGAATTGCCTATTTCGTTTGAAATTATCTCCTGAACATGCCTTGGGGACAAAAGAAAAATGTTATCATGGAAGTCTTGAATGCCTGTAAATCCTGAATATCATGTATTTTTTATTCTTACATTTTGTATACTCGTATAGCACATAAGCCACTGTAAGATCAACAATATGCTTTCTTTGTTAAATGTTTTTATTTTCACAAGCTTAATTGTCTTGTACTCTTCAATGGTATTAGATCGCGGGAGCAACCCCCTAAAAGGAGACTTGCTTGTGATAGCTGGGGCTACACTATATGGAGTCACAAACGTCAGCGAGGTGAGTGTCTCATATCTATGTTTGTCATGTTCATATTTGCGAACCCAGTGATTCTTATCTTTAAAATTGTTTTGTTGCTAATAATACTGCTATTTTAGTACTTTACTTCATACTTGTCATTTTCTGGAAATGTTTTGATTTGTTTCTTCTTTTTCTTCTTTTTTTTTTCTTCTTTTTGTGTGTGTGTGTGTGTGTGTGTGTGTGTGTGTAAGGTGAGTCTTGATTAGTAGAATATAAGGTTGTATATATGCATCTTGAGTTCTTGACCTTTCCCCTTGGCAGGCTAAGCATGTGTAAGAAGAGTTCATATTTGTTTTCTTCAGTGAAAAATCCTTATTTTGTGTGGGTAAATATTTTGTATTGATGGGATGAATATGTAAACCCTGCGGTTTATGGATACAGTCAATTTTTTAAATAATGCTGGTGTATTTGTAATCTCTCCTAGGAATTTCTATTTCAGTTTTTCTTATGCTCGACCTTTTGATGTTACACCTTGAAGGCACCTGTAGATTTCGCTTGCAATGAAAATCAGTTGCCAAATAAACTGCATCTATCTCAAATTTCTGCAGTCTGTTTCTTTAGACTTCAGATTTCAGATGTATTTCATTCCAGAGACCTCATTTATATCCTCATCTTCAATCAATAGCACTTTTATTCTCCTGTATTTATGGCAGGCATATCTATTTTTATTCACCAGATGTGAGTAGGTACATTATAGACAATAAACTTGACGAGAGAACCTAAATTTGCTTCTCATTTCCTCTGCTGCTTTTTAAGCAAGGACAAACATGCACAACCAAGTTTATGAATTTTTCCAATGGCGCATTCTTGAATTTCTTGAGCATGATGTGTAATGGAACTAGTTTGATGTCACACTTCCAGCATCCTTTATGATTCAAGTTTATTCATTTCTCAGTTTATCTTAATTGCTTTTATGCAGGAATTTTTTGTGAAAAATGCTGATAGAGTAGAACTGATGGCCATGTTGGGGGCCTTTGGAGCTGTTATTAGTGCTATTCAAATGTATCCTTGAATTTAACTTGGTACCATCATATATCATACTGTATTCATTACTGTTCCATCTGATAATTTTCTTTACTTCAGACTCCTATTATTCTTTTTCCTCTTCCTCTTGATACAAGCATTTCACCTCAAAGGCTTCTTTTAGGTCATACACAAAAGATTTGCTGTTTTAGTTGTACTGTATACTATTTGAATGTTGAAGCTAGTCCTTGACCAATTCTTAGAAGCATACTGGAGCGGAATGAGCTCAAATCAATTCATTGGTCAGCTGGAGCAGTAAGTTTCTTACTATAATTCTAGACGTTATTATTGAAAGAAAAAGACGTTCTGCTCAACAATCTTTTGATGTGGTGTAGGTTGTTATCTTAGGCTTTTACTTTGTGATAGTTTTTGTAAGTTCCATGTCTGTACTAGACATGCCGCTAACTTCATGGCTGCTAGCCACTACGCCTCCTGATTACTAAGATTCTTTGGGTATTACTGTAGCAATTGGCTCCAAGTTTCAAACGCTTTTCAAGATGACAACTGTAATTCTTCAGCAAGATTTTTTTTTTTTTTTAACAACAAAGGACCAGTTAATGCTGCGGGGGTGGGGATGTGAACAAACTACAACAAGATTTTGTCCGCTCATCTTCACTGGCTTTATTTGAAGGGGATTAGTTGTTTACTATGAGCTTAGTTTGTACTTATCTGTGCTTAACACCCGCAGAAATTTCATCTATGTAGAAGAAACGATCAAATAATGTTGGCCTAGACACAATATCCATGTTTACTATCTATGTTCAGACCTCCATCCTAAAAAGATGTCGGTGCCAAGTCTGACTTCAGTAATTAAAGGGACAGTTGGAAAAAAGATGTATGGAAACAGATACAGTGCTAGTGTTTTGTTCTTGGTTAAGATTTAAGATATAACTCCACTTCTTTCTTTTTTTTTTTTTTTCTTTTTTTCTTTTTTTTTTTTTTCGAAATCCTGATATTACTCCAGTTGGCCGCACTAAGATGAGCTGATCTTTGTTGTCCTTTGTTTTCAGGCACTTCCTTTCGTTGGATTTTCTCTAGCCATGTTTCTCTTTTACTCATTGGTGCCAGTGTTGCTGAAGGTATTTTTCTAAACATTGTGCTGTAGCAAAAACGAAGTTAATTACTTGTGTAGTACAACCAGGGACAAGTATAAACTCAACAACTAAGGAGAGAGCTATCCTTTCCAATTTTTCTCAACTGAGGAAGGATTAGGTTCATGCGGAAGGGAGGATATGGCTCCTACAAATTCCTTCCCTTCCTTGCTCTACCGTATGCACTTGTTATCTAAACGACCAGTCTATGAACCTCGGTCTCTCCTTCCTTACCTTTACCTGTATTATATGAGTCTTTTTTCTCCTTTCCTGTCCCCTTACCTTTCCTTTCTCACCTTCACTTCCCTCCCACCCTATCTCTCGAATTTCACTATCTTAAATGGAGTGTTTAGTGTGAAACATTAGCTAGGTTAATTTATACACTTGACGTCTTTCTCTGGCAGATGAGTGGATCAACGATGTTCAACCTGTCTCTGTTGACCTCAGACATGTGGGCGGTGTTAATTCGTATCTTTGCATATCATGAGAAGGTACATACCTCACCTTCTGTGTCTACACAGGTATCAATTACATATGTCAACAATATGAATCTTTTACAATCAAAACTAACTTGTGAAACATGTTTCACTGTAGGTTGACTGGTTGTATTTTGTAGCTTTTGCGGGTGTTGCAGTTGGGCTTGTAATATATTCTTGGTACGTAGGGCTGAATTTTAACACTTGGCTGTGTTGTCAGTTCTTCTATTTCATGTTGATGAGCTGCTATCTTTATCACAACACGATGTTATTAGAATGTAATCCCCTGCCCTCGTTCATTATCATTGCTGCGTAAATATATACTCAAATGTACAAGGATAGTAATTAGTGTATAGAATTAGTGCTACACAGATTGCTAGGAAGACTAGGTGTGAAACTAAGACTCAAAGATTGACTAAGTGTGTACAGAGGTAATCAAAGGTTATCTATTTCTATTACACCCCCTCAGTCGGAGCGGGAGGAGGACGGACGCTCAGGCTGGATCGGAAACGATTGAACAAGTGTCGTGGAAGTCCCTTTGTGAAGATGTCGGCATACTGGTATTCAGAGGGAACATGAAGAACACGATGAGTACCAACCTGAACTTTCTCGCGAACAAAATGAATATCGAGCTCGACATGTTTGGTTTGCTGGTGCTGTACGGGGTTGCCGGAGATATAAATCGCAAAAATATTATCACAATAGACCAATGTCGCCTGACGTACGAGTACATGAAGCTCAAGAAGGAGGTTACGTAGCCATCTGGTCTCGACAACCGCATTGGCAACACCGCGGTACTCGGCCTCTGCACTAGACTGAGAGACTGTGGGTTGGCGCTTGGATGACCAAGACACCAAGTTGTCGCCTAAAAACACACAATAGCCGGAAGTAGAGCGTCTAGAATCCGGGCAGCCGGCTCAATCAGCATCAGAATAGGCTGTCAGCTGGAGAGAGCGAGATATAGAGAACTGCAAGCCATGATCAAGTGTGCCCTTAACGTATCGAAGCACTCTCTTAAGGAACTGAAAATGAGGCTCCCGCGAGGCATGCATAAATAGGCAAATCTGTTGAACAGCATAAGTAATATCAGGCCGCGTAATAGTGAGACTACCAAGCTACGGTATAGTGTAGGGTCAGTGATCAGAGGACCAGCTGTAGCGCTAAGTTTGGAGGTGGTATCAACGGGCGTGGTAGTGGAATTGCAGGAAGACATAGACGCTCGAGCAAGAATGTCCTTGGCGTACTGTTGTTGTGACAAAAATAAACCAGTAGAAGTTCGGGTAGCATTAATACCAAGAAAGTGGTGCAGAACGCCAAGATCAGTCATGGCGAATTCTCCAGAGAGGGAATCAATAATTTGTCGAAGGAGCACGGAGCTGGAAGTAGTGAGAATAATGTCGTCAACATAGAGTAATAAATAAGCCATAGACTTGCCCTGACGATAAACGAACAAAGATGGATCACACATACCGCTTCGGAAACCCTGGGATATAATAAATTCGCAAACCGCTGATACCAAGCCCGGGGGCTTGCTTAAAACCATATAATGACTTGCGGAGGCGACACACATGATTAGGGGCACGCTGATCAACGAACCCAGCAGGCTGATGCATATATACAGTCTCGACAAGATCACCATGGAGAAATGCATTTTTGACATCCAGCTGGTGGATAGGCCGAGAACGTGAGACTGCTAAACTCAAAACAGTGCGGATAGTAGTAGGCTTGACCACAGGGCTAAAAGTCTCATCACAATCAATGCCGACCTGTTGTGTCTTACCATTAACTACCAAACGAGCCTTATATCGCTGCAAAGTCCCGTCAGATTTATACTTATGGCGAAAAAGCCACAAGTTCCGGATAATATGTGCATCCCGCGGGCGAGGGACCAAATCCCAAGTGTGATTATCCTGTAAAGCACGAAATTCGTCCCGCATGGCAGCATTCCAATTCGGGTCACGGAGGGCGAGGGTTGGGCTTTTGGGGAGTGGGGAGATGGTGGAAGGGGCTGTGACATGCAGGGCACTGGGGTAGCGAGGTTTGCGGATGCCATTCATGAGGCGAGTGGTGATGGTCCTACGTGGGGGAGGAGGTGGAGGTGGGGAAGGTGGTGGGGTGGGTGGTGTGGCGGGTTGTGTGGGGACGGGTTTGGGCCGACGTGAGTAAGTGATGGTCGGTGTGGAAGCACGACGGTGGGGAGGAATGTAAGTAGGACCAGTGGGCGGATTATGGACCAGCGGTGGGGAGGTGGTCAAATGGTCGAGAAGAACAAGAGAGATGGTACATGAGTCGGGGTCAAGGAAACTATAGGTGGTGGGTGAGGGCGTGTGGAGATCCGCAAAGGGAAAGGAGTTCTCGTCAAAAGTGACATGACGAGAAATATGGACGTGACCGGTGTCAAGGTCAAGGCATCTGTAACCTCGGTGTTGGGGAGGGTAGCCAAGGAACACACAACGCGTGGAGCGAGGGGAGAGTTTGTGCTTGCGAGAGGCACACATGTTAGGGTAGCAGGCACAACCGAAGGTGCGGAGATGGTTGTAGGAGGGTTGTTTGAGGTAAAGGGCGGAAGTCGGGGAGCGGAGGGCGAGAGTTTTGGTGGGAAGAATATTGTGAAGGTAAGTCGCTGTGTGTAAGGCTTCTACCCAGAAATTATTGAGAAGGGAGGCTTGAGAGAGAAGAGTGAGCATGATGTCATTGAGACGTCGGATCATACGCTCAGCTTTGCCATTTTGAGATGACGTTTTAGGACAAGAGAAACGAAAAACTAAGCCATTGGTTGTGGCGAAAGAGTGGAACGAAGTGTTGTCAAATTCACTGCCCATGTCACATTGGAAACTTTTGATGTTACGCTCAAACTGAGTGATAATGTGGGCGCGAAATTGGAGAAATTTGGAAAACACATCCGATTAGAGGATAAACCCAAACAAATTGCGTAAAATTGTCAATGAGCACAAGATAGTACTTAAAACCACTTTTGCTAGGGACGGGGGAAGTCCATAAGTCACTGTGAATGATATCAAAAGGTGCAAGCGTGGTGGAAGTAGAATCGTAAAACGGCAATCGTTTGTATTTACTAATTTAACAAGCATGACATAAGGTGGAGTCGTGCGCCTTATTACAACGAATCCTAGAGCTAGATTTTAAATATTGAAAAACATGGGCACCGGGATGACCAAGGCGGCGGTGCCACACATCGGACGAAAGAACTGTGAGGCTGTGGTGAGTGGGCTGGGAAGGGCTGGTGGGCGAAACCGGGTACAACTCGCCAGTGCTGTTACTCTTCAAAATCGTACTCCTAGTCTGAAGGTCCTTCACAGAAAAACCATTCGGGTCAAATTCTACGGAAACATGATTATCTTTTGTGAATTGGCGAACAGAATTGAGATTTTTAATTATGTGAGGAGTATACAGGACGTTTTGTAAGGAAAGGGCACGGTTTGGGTGGGGGAGAATGGCGGTTCCGGAACCGTGAACTGGAATGCTATTGTCATTACCAACATATATGGAACGAATACTGCTCAAATTAAAAGGGCGAACAAGTGTACCTGGATCAGCGGTCAAGTGAGATGACATCCCGGTGTCCATATACCAATTTGGGTCAGGAGCAGCTCCAAAAGACATAGCCTGAAAGGCCTGCCCAATATCCGTGGGCTGCATATACTCAGTTTCCAACAGATGGACTTGACCATAGGACGGCCCAAACCCACGAGGAGCAGGTGGACGTCCAATCCTGCGATCAGGAAAAGAAGGACGAACAGATGGTGGCGTCCAAAGCGGCTGAGCAGGCGGCTGATAGAGAGGCATCCAGCCCTGGTAAGTCGGAAAAGGGCATGGTGGTGGTGTGTACTGTGGGACCCACTGTGGATGTCCCCACGCCGGAGAACATGGTTGTGGGTGCGATTGGGGGCGGTGATTGCCATGTTTACCGCCCTTCTTATTGTTTCGGCCACCCTTGTTGTTAGATCGGGACTGTGGTGGCGGCGGAAGGCTCGGAGCGCGAGGCTCATCGGACCACGTGGGGTCCTCGACGGTCGCGTCCTTGGAGGCGATGAGTACAGCCGAGGAGGTCGCCCCTTCTTCGCGATCAGGTTTTCGAAAACCTTCAAGCTCTATCATAGTCTGAGCATCGGCAAGATCGGGCATGGTTTGGTGGATGAGCGTAGCCACGATGTCATATTCCGAGGTGAGTCCGCGAACCATCTGGAGAACGACGCGTTTGTCGTCAATGGCAACACCAACGTCCTTCATTTGACCTGCTAATTGCTTGAGGCGTTTAAAGTAATCATCAAGGGACGCCATATTGGAGAGTTTGAGATTGTTGAATTTGTGCTCATATGTGGCGGCCCGAGCACCTTTGTTGCTGAGGAAAATGCGTTCAACGCGGAGCCAGGCCTCGCGCGCAGTGGATGTTGGTTCAAGAACCCGGTCCAGCAAGTCATCAGAGAGAGTGCTGTATATCCACCCAACGACGTAGGAGTCGATTTCAGCCCAAGAAGTGTACTCCAGGCTATTCTTAGCCGGAGGGGCTGTGCCGTCAATGTGGGGCATAGCCTTATGACCACGACAGTGGTTTTGGAAAAGGTAGACCCATTTCTGGTAGGTTACCTTTTTGCCATCAAGGACTCGAACCTTGGCCGTGATATTGGTGACGGTGAAAATAGGGTGAAATGTTGGCTTGTGCGTGTCTGTTCGAATTTCTTCTCCTGCCATGGCCGTGGCCTGTGGCGGGGGTCGGCGATGTGTTTAGAAGAAGGTTGAAGTGACGGTGGCCGTAGCAACCGAAAGGAGAAGAGGTAGGATCGGAAACCTAAGCCTCTGATACCATATTAGAATGTAATCCCCTGCCCTCATTCATTATCATTGCTGGTAAATATATACTCAAATGTACAAGGATAGTAATTAGTGTATAAAATTAGTGCTACACAGATTGCTAGGAAGACTAGGTGTGAAACTAAGACTCAAAGATTGACTAAGTGTGTACAGAGGTAATCAAAGGTTATCTATTTCTATTAGATATGAGTCCACCGATCTGAGCTTGATTTGCAAGCTTAATCCATTTGTTTTGTGTGGCTCAGTCCAGTCTCTTCTCCTAATCGCTATCTTTTTTCTTTTCTTTTTTTGACATAGCGGAACCATTCTTTCTGTCTAAATATCATTATGTATTTTCACTGATGAAGATACTCAGTATGGCATATCTGAGCTAAATGCTTGTTAAATCTACTCTAGGGGTGACAAAGTAGAGGAGAAGTTGCGTGCTCGTGAAGCTGAGAAAACAGGAGATAATGGAAGCAGGAGAATTGATGAGGAAGCTGGTGCCAGAAGTTTAAGTCGAGATATTGCCACTACCACTACTGACAACTGGAGAAGAGGACCGAAATTAGACGGTGAGTAGAAGGATGAAGACAGTGCAAGTATCTCCTGATAAGCCCTTCTTCTGGAAGATCTTTCTCTTACATCAATGATAGTACAGATCACACTTGAACAATGACCACATTTCACTACTACTAACCGCAGTCTCATTACAACCTAAATGTTTTACACAGTTTTGGTGCCCGTAAATGAACTCGTTTTTACTTGTACAGTCCTTTGTTTCATATTTTTGTCTGATTTCAAGTTGTCTGTAAGTCAAGTTGAGTCTAGATAATCAACTTCCGGGTGTGGTGATTGTTTTCGTTTTGTGGACATTGAGATTTAAAACTTGTCCGAATGTCTCACAAGAAATGAAGATTTATAGCTTTTAATCTGATTTTTTTCCTACGTAATGCTGTCAATTTTAGGTTTACAAATATTTGCTTGTTCTATAAATCTTGAGTGGAAGTCATACACTCATTCTATATTACATTTAGTAGTACTAGATTTGTCAGCATATTCGTTCGTAATTGCAACTTGTAAAGTAGAACTAACAGTAATAGAATTTTAAGGGAAGTTAGTATTTGCGTATTATGTGCATAAGATGGTACCGCACCCCTCAGAGGTAGAGTTGGACACGTGTTTTGTCGTGTCGTGTTTACCACTACTCTTTTGCTTTTCCCTTATTTTTTTCTCATTTTTATAGAAAATCTCGTACTTTAGCGATCCAGACGGCGTGCCAACTGCCAAGGCACTACCAAAGTTTGATTTCGCAGCCATGGCACGAGGTTAACCCGACGTGCCGGGCCGCTCGACCATTGTGTCATGTCGTGCCCTATTCGTGCCACATGTGTCACGCAATGTCAACTCTACTTAGGGGTTTCCGTACTACTCAACTACCATAGTGGCAAATCTTAGGGGTCACACATGAATTATCCATTTTTTTATTTTGTTCCGTAAATGTTACTCCCTCCTACCCAAAATGATCTCCCCCTTTTATTTTGCTTTTTTAACTTGTGACTAGCGTAAAACCCGTGCGTTGCACAGAGATATGTAGCAATATATTCGATAAAATTATATATTGTTTGTTGTTGAGAACTTATTGACTAACCCAAGTTCAAATCGTCTCATGTTCAAAAAAAAATTGAATAGCTTGAGTACGAATTAAACACACACCATTGTCTAAACATACGTCCAAATTCATGTAATGGTAATTAAGTGTGAAACATACACCACCGAAAAAAAAACCTTACACCAACAAAAAAAAAAAAAAAACTAAGTGTGAAACATAGGAGTCGTAGGCTTAGTTTTGAAGTGAGTAATAGTATAAAATTGTATAATGGCTAAAAAAGAGCAAAAGGATTTCTGAGGAACAGTTTAGCAACTCAATACTATATCTCGTAAAAGAAGAAAATGCTAATGATGCAATCAACATAAGCCATAAATCTAGTATGACAGACCTACAACCTATATTATTGCTTGAAGATAGACTCAAAAAACATCCCATGACTTTATAATGGAGACGAAAGTTGCATTAGATGATTACACAAGGAAATAATAACATTTAAAAAAAAAAAAAAAAAAAACAGAATTGTGACCTTTAGTTACCTCTATTTGAGAGGGTCTTTAGCCATTGAAATGGTTAATCACTCCATTAAGTGATCATCAGTGCGTAGGAGGACAAAATTTTGATTGAAAAGTAGATATATTAGAGAAATTTTGGGATATATATTTGGTTGGAGTTGTTAAGCAAGAGTATATTCTCATAAATAGCGTTGAAATAGGAGGCCTAACTATCAGCTTTTTTTGCTAGTTATTAAAATTTGGAGCAAATTAGTAGGAACAAAATCATTAGGAATCAAGTTAATAGGAACAAAATTGTGAGCGGGAAAATTTGTAGCCATTGAATGCCACGTGTCCTAGTGGCTTTTGTTTTAGTAGAACTAGTTATTTGACCCGTGCAAAATTGCACGGGGCGTTTTATCTCTTTGTTTTTAGGACTGATTTTTGTCAGGTAATGTTTATACCGGTTCTCAATACTATAACTCTATAAGTCTTCGATGTTTTTACGCCCAATATGCAAAATGATATTAGTTAGATTTCCGAATAAAGTAAGCTTTTGACACACTAAAATACACTCGATAACTATTGAATAAATGTACCGCGTTGACCAGCGATAGATTCACAAAAGACGTATTTTTCCATTTATGTTTGCATATACTCAATCGGAATTGCTAATTATAGATGTAATAAACAACAAATTAAAATCATAGTGTCACTTTTATCAACTAAAGGTCTTACTATGGTGACACTATTTTGAACTATTGGCAAACTCATAGACGTGTATTAAGATAGAAAAAAAGAACCGCGAAATTACACCATACAAAAGTTAATCTCATTTGACCTCACCCGATTTTCATGGTCATGGACCCTATAGTTTTTTTTATTTTTACTCGATCCGACCCGTTGATCAAATTTGAGCACTAATTAAGAAAAATCACCTAAATTCAAACCAACCCCTTATTGAGATGAAATAAATAGACTCTTAACATGTAGCATGTGGGCACACGTTAGCTGGAAAAACTATTATTTCAATTGCAAATAATTTGTGTAATTAAGAAAACAAATTATAACTTGTATAACACTTATTTTTCTCTTTCTCAATCGCCTCTAATATCTATATATATTGCATTTCATTTTGGGGAATTGTGTTAGTAATTTAAATTTAAATTCTAAATATTGATGATATTTGACCCCGCTCGCTTTTTTTCATCATGCACCCGTTTTTTTTTTTTACTTGTTACCCCTATTAAACCATGTATTTAATTTCAAACTCGATCCAACCCGTTGATCAAAGTCTCATAAAAGACAATCTCTCAATAATTTATTGAAAGACCACCATTATATTGTGTGACAAAGTGACTATTTTTACATTGCTTGTAACCATGAAAATACTTTTTGTGATCTTATTAATTTACTATTATAAATCATATTATCTATTTTTTTTTAGGATACCATCATATAAAATTAGTTAAAATTTATAAAGTAACATCTTTGCAAATCTTATATTAATTGTCAAGGTCATTAACTAAAACAATTACCAAAAATAGTATATAGTCACTAATTATATAACAAAGGGTCATGATGTAAATATCATGGTTGGCATTCAGCCGATAGGACCAACTAACATAAATCAGTCTAAATTTAATATAAATTTCAAACTTTACTGTTTTATGTGTTTTAGGCTTGCATTATTTATACTCTATCTCATTTTTAATTTTATTGTCTCAATTGCCCCTCTTTATTAAATGTATCTTTATATATTATATTTGTTTTGGAGAATTTTATTGTAATTAAAATTAAAATGATGTCGTAACCCCAATACGAAAAAAAAGTCATGACAAAACTTAAAATGAACAATTTCGGGTGTCATTCTCTTAAAAAGCATAAGAAAGGCAAATATAATTAAAAAAACGTTTTCCCATGTCTAACCGAATCCTAAAATCACCACCCCCCCCCCTCTGCCAAATGACCACCCTTTCTCGCAACCCGTGTTTGACCTGTAGTTCTTTGCTTGTGCATATTTTTTAATCTAACTTTGTTCGACTCATTGACCGATTATACCCATGTTGAAACAAATTTAAAATGTAGATGTGGCGCTAAAATAATACTCCATGTAAGAAGAATAATATAAAACCATTATAATATTTCTGATCAGAGATAATCTGACTTGTTGACCCGTTTTGACCAATAATTAGCTCACTAAAATATGCTAATATGGTAGTAGCTACTGTAGGATTAACCTTCAAATAAGGGGAATTTGTATGCGTCTCATAACTGTATTTTTTTAGACCTGTTAAAACTTAAAATCTTAAGTAACCGAGCAACTTAACTCAATCCGACCCGATTTTACTGGTTAATGACAATACTTTATACGACCCGTGACCCGTGACCCGTGACCCATAGCTACCCGAACCTGTCTTAGCCAGTTATCCCGCATATTTTTTTCATCTAATTTGACCCGACCCATTGACCGGATTAGACCCCTTACAAATTAACCCATATTTGACCCCAGTCGGACACGTATGACTCATTTGACATGTCTAGCTAATTGTGAACCAGTACACTATATTGAGTATCAAACAAAGTGTGTGTACCAAAGTGTGATTACTAAAAGTATTTCTATTCATATCAAGGCAAATACGTATTATATAAAATGGATTCAATTAACCTGCCTTAGCAATACTAAACATTGTCAATTATTTACTTGAACAATTGACCTAATAAAATGTGAACGGAGTATTTGCAAAGTTTGAAAACTTCTGCCTTCTATCCCATATTCTCATACCAGTGCGAATAAAAGACACTCAATCAAATTATAAGAAGCGATAGTAAATAAATCGTACAATCAAATAACAACACAACAAAATGTTAGGGTTGATAAAAAATTCTCGACTTACGTCCCAAGAATAACTCACGACACACATACAAAAAATACAATACAACAAAAAATCATATCTTTCACAAACCCACCTAATATTTCAACACTAATACAATCGGTACCCACTACTATTGTCAAAACTCATATTGAAATAATCACTTGTATCTCCTTGTTGATTTAATCTACTTTTAAAGAGTGGCATGATATTAGCCGTACTATGGGCTCAAACATGAGACTTCATTTGTAATCATCACTTGTCTCACAAACTTGCTCATCTCATCGTTTCGAACGGCTAGCTAGCTTGCCACTATCATGGTCTTCTTGTTAGTTGTTCTATGCTGCAATACATAAATTGAAAACAAATACTCACAAATTTCCTCATTTTAGATTAAACATCCATGTACCTCTATAAAATACTATTAATTTTGCTCAATAATCCTTGAAGTAATAAGCGTAGAGTAGAATTCTGTTTTATATAAGTTTTACTCGAATTTAAAAATTTAAAAACCAAAGTCAATTGTAGTATTAAAAGTTCGTAGAGCGGAACCAATTTATACGAAAGAAAATGCATTCTCACAAACTATAGAAGATGACAATATTATTATCATAAAACATTTGCGTGCAATTTTTAATTTAGGCGAAAAGCCTAGAATCACTATCACACTTTTTAATCCCACCATTATCAGCAATCAACTTCATGGAAATAGAACATAATGCCTATATCAAAATAACACAACCTCTTTGCTTTTTCACCTTATGGAATTCGGAGTTTGACGATCTAGGCTTCATATTTCAAACTCAATTCTTATATGAACAAACTTTGTCAATGCTTAAATGGTATAACGTCTTCTTTTCCGATTCTTATTTGAAGAACTCTGAGTTAAGAACCACCATTGGAATTGCTCTAATGATCCAAAGTATTAGAAGGCCGGGATTGCTCATTCTATCGACTGCCCTGGCCTCTTCTGTTGTATTTCTTCGAAACTGGAAAAAACAAAAAAAAAAAAAAACAAATCCACCGATTATTGTATCAGATTAAATAAACCGAGTTTTGAACCTCTTTAAAATGAAGATTTTATCAATGTAAGTAATAATAAACATGAAAACCCTGTGATGTAGTAGAACAAAATTGCCGAAGGTTAACACTTAACATACAGGAGGAAAACTCACCTTGCGTAATCTCTGCATAAAACAACAAATGCATTAGTAGAAAAGGTAAATTATTGTTGTAACAAAAACCAGAACGTTATGTAAAATAATGAACTAAAATTTAAATGAACGCCTAAGAAGGATGTAAAAGATATGGACGTAATATCCTAATTGTTGGGGTGAGTTCGATTTCGGGATAGACGGGGTCCAAATCTCTGTCCTGCGCAATGAACAAACGGTCAAGGGGGCCCGATTTTACCCAGGCGACGCCCATCCGACGGTCAAGTCAGTATTGGGTGCGATCGGGAAATGGGGTACCGAGAACCACTTATCTCAAGAATAGCAATAAAATGGCTTTTTAGAGCTCAGAGTCTGAATCTTACCAAGTGAGGGAAAATGAGGGGTATTTATAGTGGAGGAGGTACCCTCAAGGAATACTCCTAGGGGTCCCCCCTTCACATTGACCCTCTATTCCCTTGACATCCAACGAATGAGATTTGCTGGATATTAAGGACATCATTGGGCTTTATCAAGGGCATTGGGCCTCCCTTCCCAAGGGCTGTGGTCTCATCAATAAAATGAACCCCAACACTAATCTTCAATCAATAACAAATGATTCAAGGGCGTAATATATGG
Source organism: Spergularia marina (assembly GCA_963680865.1). Classification (NCBI taxonomy): domain Eukaryota; kingdom Viridiplantae; phylum Streptophyta; class Magnoliopsida; order Caryophyllales; family Caryophyllaceae; genus Spergularia; species Spergularia marina. Next base: position 12,030,900 of record OY804548.1, read on the forward strand.
AGAAATTCTCTTGATATTATAATTACCAATTCTGCAATATCTACTAAGACATGGTAGCCATTGTAAAAGGTTTGACCATATAATTAAAATATTTAATATTTATATTTATAATTAAAGGCCGTGGAGCTCGTATTTTTCGATTTTAATCGAAAAACTTCTCCCCTTGTGAGCTTCACGGTCGTACGCGTCATTCTTGTTTTTCCATGTTCCATTTCATTTCCTGCGGTTCTCATTCCGACCTCGCTTTTTAGGACTTCCGATATTTTCACCTCTGAATTGAAGACGGAAATCGCAACCAAATGTCACCCCTGGAATTGGGTGCGATTTCGGCTTGGTGAAATAAACTTCGCCCCTGAAGTGGAGGCGGAAATCGCAACCAAATGTCACCGAATGTTGCCCCTGGAATTGGGTGCGATTTCGGCTTGGTGAAATAAACTTCGCCCCTGAAGTGGAGGCGGAAATCGCAACCAAATGTCACCGAATGTCGCCCCTGGAATTGGGTGCGATTTTGGCTTGGTGAAATAAACTTCGCCCCTGAAGTGGAGGCGGAAATCGCAACCAAATGTCACCGAACGTCGCCCCTGTAATTGGGTGCGATGCCCTTTGTCGATGCGAACAACGTATTGCCTTCGGAATTTTTCACTCAATTATTTGGTGAAGAATTCGAAAAGATTTTGGCAAGATTTCGAAAAGATTCCTTCTACCCGTCAGTGTTTGAAAAATCCAAAGGTCACCTCGAAACGGCAAAAAGACAATTGCCTTTAACTGTTCATTATGACAGTTAATGATGTCTTTTACTGGAAATTGTGTAAAACCATTTGATTTTACCGCTTTGCCCCCGGTTTTTCCTCTATAAATATCATGTACTGCCATACAGAGATATTCTTATTTCTTTTGCCAAAATTTTCGCCCCTCTTCTCTTCAACTTTCATTCCTCTGAATTAGGGTTTCCCGTCCTTGTCTTTCTACCAACTTTTCGATTCCCGGCTGCTACCGACCTTGTTCAAGGTTTCTTTGAAGATCTCGGCGTTTTCGATCAATCTTTCGTCAATCTAAGGTAACTCCTCCTCTCTTTTTCCTGATTCTGTACTTGTCTTTTGGGGTAACCGTTGGTTTGCCCTGACCCCTTTTTCCTCTTTTCCCGTTTTAGCCCTCCCTTCGCGTCCCAAGATGACGATCCGAGGTTTAAAACTGGATTCGCGTCACATGGCCAATGTGTGGGTTGACTGCCCATGGCTTGAAAAGACTTACAGGCCCGGACAACGCCCCTTGGCCGATCTGGGTTGGGAGGCGAAAGTATGGTTATAGCGACCGGGCACGTGGGATGGAAGGCGAATTCCACTCGGGATTCCCGTTGATTCCTGTCGTTCGTCGTCGTTTATTGACTTGGGCTCGGACTCCGAACCATCTGGTTCCGACTCCGAGCCCGAAGCCAACATCTGTCGCTGGCAGTGTCGATATAACGTAACCGTTGCTTTCTTGCCTTCCACGCAGATGACGCGATCGGGCGGCTCCTCTTCTTCCTCTCAACCTCACGCACGCACCGACATCCTCGCATCAGATGCGACCTTCACCGAAGTGGAGGCCGTTCAATATGTCGCGGCCGCGCAGAACACGAGCGTGGATCTGTTAGGAAGATATGACACTGCCCCGATTTCTGAGAAATTCATTGCGAAGTACACCCCCGCCACGTTGAAGAAGTTTTGCGCAGACTATGGCATTAGGTCTCCCATTGTCCTAACTGTCCCTGAGTTAGGATCCGTCCTGTCCAACCCTCCGCGCGGCTGCTTCGCGGTCCACGAGTTGGCTATTACTAACGGGCTGCGGTTGCCCATACCCAGATACACTGCTAAACTCCTGTCTCACTACCACGTGTGCCCAGCGCAAGTGACCCCAAACTCCTACTTAACCATCAACGGATTCGTAATGACCTGTTTGATTGCGCTGATCCCGGTGTCAATTAAATTATTTCAATCTCTGCACCGTGTGTCTGCCAACCAATATGGGTTCTATACCTTTAGTCCCCGCGGCGCGGGCGATCTTCATTAGCCGAAGAAACCCCGCAAGAATGAGGTTGTCTGGAAGAATAACTTCTTTTGGGTTAGTCTAGATGCAAGTGCAACTGCTGACGATGTCTTTGACTTCCCGCTGTCCAAGGGGGAAGTCCCCGCTGACACCCGAGAACAACCAGTACTCCCTCCTTCGATGCGCGTCGTGCGCGACTACTTTGTCCAAGCTAAGACGCCGGAGGAGGGCCATCGTGTTTGGACCCCTACCTTCGACCAGTCCTTGGAGAACGTCTGGTTGATAGGCGCGGGTCACATGGAGGCCGTAAATGAGGCTGAGCGCCGTAGGATTCTTCCTCTTCATCTGTACTTCTCTCTTTATTGCCTGTATGGTTAAATGATACTAACTTTCTTTTGTTTCCTTTGCTCCGCAGTGAAAGCTCTCGATACCGTTGAGGCCCACATCACGAACCTTCTCCCGCAAGCAGATATGTTTAAGGTTCGCGCCCAACGGGAAAAGGCCGCCAACGCTCCCGAGAACATGCAAGTTGCTCGGGAGGAAACAGCGGCGATGAATGCAGCTCCCGCGACGAAGGAGACAAATAAAGGGGGGAAGCGCAAACGGGCTGAGTCCTCCTCTTCGCAGGCGGCCTCTTTGAAGCCGAAGAAAAGGTCCGCGGGCACCATTCCCATGGGTGCGACCCCTCTTCGGGAGGTGCCTCATCAACAAGAGGTGTCTACCCCGCGGCCCGAGCCTACTCAGCCGCGGGTGTTTGCACAGTCACCGATGTCTGCGGAGCCGGCCTCATCTTCGGCCGGTAGAAATAAAGGAAAGGGAATTCTCTCGGAGGGGGCCCCTATTACTGCCGAGACTCTATCACCGGTGAGTGTTTTACTCTTATCTTATCTCCGGCGTACATGTATTACTGGCTTGGTTCTAATTTTCTTTGTTTACGGATTCTCGAAAATCCCCGCGCAGGCAAATCGCCTCGCTTCTACGTGCGGCGCCAAAGTCTGGGCAATTCGAGCCTGGAAGGGAGTGAGCAGACCATGAACACTGCTCCCCCCACCGACAACGACACCGTTTTCGACCCCGTAAGTCTCTTTCCACGCGCGCTAATCGGCCTTTCACTTACTCTCACACTGACTTTCCTTCGCGGTCAGGCTTGGGTGGTGTATCTCCTCAGGTTATGCAGGTGACCGACGATATGGGTGTGCCCTTGGCTAGCGAGGAGAGTCTGTGGGCAATCAGGGGGATAAGCGACCCTCTCAACGATGCCCTCCTTCCCTTTCGCCGCTGGGCACGCCGCCAAGAAAGGCCCAGCAACTGGCTGGAGCGCTTTGCCGCTCACACTTATAATGTAAGTTTTTTTTTTTTTTTCACCTGCTTTCTTACACTTATCTTTTGTAGCTGGCTGGCCTTGTCTCCCATGTGTTCGACACCATGGGTGACCCCTCCGAATACATTCAGACGCAGTCAGATCGGTTCGCCGAATTGTCTGCGGTTGCCGCCCACCGAGAGGAGGAGATAAAGAGGTTGGCTGCACGTGTGGACGAGCTCAGCGCGGAGAACGCGAAGGTTGCAGACTTCGCTAAAGCTGCCGAGGCTAAGCTCAGTGGCGCTGAAGAAAGGGCTGAGAAGGCCGCCAGGGAAGCCAAAACCGCGGTGAGCTACGCGGCCACCACTACTGCGCAAATCACTCAACTCAAAGAGATCACCAAGTCTTTGTGCGAGTCCAACGCGCAGCTGAAGGGGGACCTGACTGCGGCCCTTGAAAGGGAGAATAACCTGCTGCGCCAGCTTGAAAATGCTAAGGGCTACATCAACTTCTGGGTGCACCGCGCTTGTAACGCCAAGGCAAAGTTCCTAGCCTCCCCAGACTATGAGGTGCTCCTTAACGACAGGATGGGTGATGTCCGGTTCTCAGCGGTGGAGGCGATGAAGGAGTCTGCTATGGCCGCGTTGAGGAAGGTGAATGCGATCTCAGAGAAGCATCCTAAAACGTTGGCCCCGGTTGATGTGACTGCCTTTACCTCTGCTCTGGAGCGTCTCGGCGACCAGTATCTGGCCACCTTTGAGGATCCCGAAGATCTAACTAAGGATCTAGAATATCTGACCGCGAAGCAAAGTGGGACCCTCTTCCAAGCGCGGCAAGATCTCTGTGAGCTGCCTGAGTCCATCAATGTTGACGAGGCGCCACCTGCCCCAGAGCCCAAGATACAACCCCAATGGAGTCCGATTGTTATCAACCTCGAGGGCGATGGGGATGATGATGATGACGACGATGATGCTGAGGAAGAAGAGGGCGCGGCCCAGCTAGCAGGGGATGTAGCCCCTTGAACTTTATATTTTTATTTCTAACCCTTGTAATTATCGGAATCAATTTCTTTGTTTCGTGTGTCACCGCAGCCGGCCCTAAAGGGGTGTTTTGGCCTTGGTTGTACAGGTTGCTCTTTTCTTATATGGTCCGGCGTTTATCTCCCTTCATCTTTTCTTATACGTTATTGCTGTCCTTGTATACTTGTGATAATACGCGATCAAATGACATCGCCCTCGAAATGGATTCGGAAATCGCAGCCGAGCATCGCCCCTGGAATTGGGCGCGATTTCGACTCGATCAAAATATCCGCCCCTGGAATGGGGGCGGAAATCGCAGTCGACCATCGCCCCTGAACTTGGGTGCGATTTCGGCTCGATCAAATAACTTCGCTCCACGTAATAATTTCCTTATAACGATAATATCTTATACCTGCAAAACAATAACAGACACTAACGCGTTATCTAGGTGCGCCCCTCGGGGTATTAGCCCAAGGGTGGAATATTATGGCTCAGCTCGTTTTTTGTGGGTTATTACAGCCCATCCTTCGTTCGAATTGAACTCGGATATCAACGAGGGTCGAGCCCGAGACATCGAATTTAACCAATGAAAATTTGGCTCGACTATCCGGGCCCGGAGATCTGGGGTCTACGTCCCACTTAAACACAGCATCGTAGTTCGACACCCTTGAACTAGGGTGTCCCCTGATTACTAAGTGCAAGAGCGTAGGCGAACGAATCCGAGCTGGAGACATGTTCGCCGAGGGCTGTTACTTCGGCCCTGCCTCTGGTTGCGGGCCGGGCAATCTCATGGAACCCTATTCAACACGCACCCGAATCATCGGGAATGAATATAGTGTCTTAACCCGAACCAGGTATATTTTGGAATTGGACTTCTTCCCAGCCGCGCCCGAGTATTAGCGATACCCAGGTGCCAATTGATACTATTGGTGATCCACAGCTGGTCATCCGAGGTGGTGAGGTCCCACCCCGCAGTAGGTATTCACCGTCCGAGTCTGGGGACACATCCGACTCGGCTTGGTTTTAGCCACTGGTTTGATCGTGATTCTTGTCACAGCCGGCAAAATTCCGGGCTTGGTATAGACTCATTTACTGAGACTGGTAACGTTCCTGATTCGTTCAAAATTTGCTCTACAGTACTCTAACTATTCTAATTAAAATTGACACATCGGGTGAACGAAAACAACTGGGCCGCAGGCCATATCATTTACTGAGAATTTAAAATACATGTTTTTGGGGTGCGTCTAGCGCTTCACTATCCTTTTGATGGAAAATAAACAACGAAGTGAATATGTTACAACTCAACCAATAACCTAAGCATAATATTTCTTGAGGTGGATAATGTTCCATGGCCTCTCGATGGGTTCGCCGCCAAGCTCTTCCAAGCGAAAGGTCCCATCCTTTATCTTTCCAACCACAAGGAAAGGACCTTCCCACTTGGGCTTCAGTTTCCCGCCTGGAACCTCTTTTCCGGTAGCTGCGAGATTTCTCAGAACATAATCTCCGATCTCAATGCTTCTTGGGCTCACCCTCTTGTTGTAAGCGCGAGCCATGTCTTGTTTTTGTCTCTCCACTCGCAGCAAAGCATTGCCTCTCAATTCAGGCAGCAAGTCTAACGCAATGCGCAGCTCCGACAAATTTTGCTCGGGTTCGTAGGTGCTAATCCGCAAGGACTTAACTCCCCACAACACTGGCAATACCGCGTCCGATCCGTAGACGAGGTGGAATGGAGTTTCTCCTGTAGCGCGCTTGGCAGTAGTACGCATCGCCCACAAGATCCCCGGTAGCTGTTGAATCCATTTTCCTTTGGCCCCTTCGACCATTTTGCGGAGCGCGCCCACAATCAACTTGTTAGAGGATTCAACCTGACCATTGGCCTGCGGATAGGCAACCGAGGCATAGCAAGTTTTCACACCATATTCTGCGCAATACTCATGGAATCGGTTGCTGTCAAACTGCGAGCCGTTGTCAAGGGTGACGCAGCGGGGCAACCCGAACTTGGTGAAAATATACCTCCACATGAAATCCATGGTCTCTGTATCTCGGATGCGAGAGACTGGTTGCGCTTCAACCCACTTAGTGAAATAATCCACTCCAACAATCAGATATCTCTTTTGGCATTGACTGCGAGGAAAAGGACCCACAATGTCAAGTCCCCACCTCGCAAATGGCAGCGGTTCAGTTATGGGCTTAAGTGGAGTGGCAGGTTGATGCAAGGTTGGACCAAACCTCTGACATCGGTCGCACTTTTTCATGATCTCGGCCGAGTCGCTCTGCATTGTGGGCCAGTAGAACCCAAGCTGTAGAGCTTTACCGGCCATTGCCCTTGCTCCAATGTGGCCGCCGCACTCACCATGGTGGATTTCTTTGAGGATATAATCTCCCTCAATTGGGTCTACACACTTCAGGAACGGATGGGTGTACCCCTTCTTGTACAACTTACCGTTCAGAAGCGTAAACCATTCAGCACGTTTCTTCACCTTTTCTGCCTCCTTCTCGTCTTCTGGCAACTCACCATCCTTCAGGTATGCAAACAACGGCTTCATCCACTCTGGGCTGCGGTCTAGAGCTGCGATGTTCGGAGTCGCGTCAATACTACGCAACGGCAGAGTCTTCCACTGTACCACCCTTGGGTTGTCATTCACCGACGAGCTAGCCAAGCGTGCTAGTGCGTCGGCCTGCTGGTTCTCTGACCTCGGAATCTGCTCAATCTCGAACACCTCGAAGCTCCTGACCATTTCTTTGACCGCGTCCCGGTATCTAGCCATGTGATCTCTGGCCTCAAACTTATCAGTTATTTGATTGACCACAACAGCCGAATCCGAGAATGCTTTCACATTCTTCGCACCCGCAGCCGCACACATTTGCATCCCCGCAATCAGAGCTTCATACTCTGCTTCGTTGTTAGTGGCTTCGAACCCGAAACGCAAAGCATATTCAGTCTTATCCCCGCTTGGGAGGATAACTACTATACCTGCTCTGCTGCCGCCGGAATTCGAAGATCCATCAACGTACAACAGCCACTGTGCATTCGGCACTACGAACTCCTCACTAAACATGCACTCTGTGACGAAGTCGGCTAGTACCTGTCCCTTGTAGGCTTTCCTGGATTTGTACTCCACTCCAAATCCCTTCAGCTCGCAGCCCCAACGCGGCAATCGACCGTTCCCGTCGAGGCTTCCCAGTATCTTTTGGAGTGGATAATTAGTCATCACAACAATTTTATGACTCTAAAAGTAAGGCCTCAGCCGCCTACTTGCAATCAACAAACTCAATGCCAACTTTTCGAGCGGTGGATATCGCAACTCAGCCCCGGCGAGGGCGTGGCTCACGTAATACACTGGGCACTGTGAGCCCTCGCGCTCGACCACCAGCGCAGCCCCCACTGCTCGCTTTCTCGCATATAAGTATATCATTACCTCTTCCCCCTCTTTTGGTACCACAATCTTTGGCACCTTAGTCAGATATTCTTTCAGTTCTAGGAAGGACTTCTCGGCCTCGTCGTTCCACTCAAACGCCTTGCACTTTCGGAGTGCATCGAAAAAGGGTAAGCAGCGGTCAGCTGATTTGGCAATGAATCGGCTGAGTGCCGCCACGCAACCAGTCAACCTCTGCACATCTTTGACGCACCGAGGGGAAGGCATATCCAAAATGGCCTTTATCTTCTCCGGGTTTGCGTCAATGCCGCGCTCACTGACCAAGAAACCCAGGCACTTCCCCGAATGCACCCCGAATACACACTTCTTGGGGTTCAGCTTCATATTGTACTTCCTCAAAGTAGCAAAAGTTTCACTCAAATCTTGTGTGTGGTTCGCAGCCAACGCACTTTTCACTATCAGGTCATCCACATAGGCCTCCATGTTGCGTCCAATTTGCCCCTCAAACACCTTATTGACTAACCTTTGGAACGTTGCACCCGAATTTTTTAACCCAAAGGGCATCACACGATACATGTATACTCCTAGCGGAGTGACGAATGCGGTTTTTGGTCTATCCTCCTCCTCGAGGGGCACTTGATGATATCCTTCGTAGGCATCCATGAAACTTAAGAGTCCATGGCCCGAGGTCGAATCAACTCATCTATCCATGCGTGGCAAAGGCTGGCCATCCTTCGGGCACGCTTTGTTTAGATCAGTGAAATCAACGCACATGCGCCACGACCCATTGGGCTTTTTAACAAGCACAACGTTCGATAGCCACGTCGGGTATAAGCATTCTTCTATATATCCAGCTTTAAGAAGCTTACCCACTTCCTCCTTAATCGCTTCGGACCTTTCTGTCCCAAAATGTCTTCTCCTCTGGTGAACTGGTTTGATTTTTGGGTCCGCATTCAGCTTGTGTGTAATGACTGCGGGATCGAGGCCCGGCATCTCCTCTACTGCGAATGCGAACACGTCTCTATATTCTTTGAGCAACGCGACCAGTGGATCTCGCTCTTCCACTGCGAGATTCCGACCAATGCGTACTGCTCTCTCCTCATTATCTTCCTGTAAAGCCACTTCTTCTGTCTCCTCGTGGGGTTGGGTGGGTCCTTCCAGCCCATGACGCACATCCAAAGTCTCAATGGAATACGTCATCGCGGCCGAGACGGTTTCACCACCCATCTCCTTCCTCTTCCTGGAAGGTTGGTCTTCGGGTGCGGCATCCTCGAGGTTGACCATCGGCGCCGCAGCCCCGCGTGATAACATTCTCGAGCTGTTTTCTGATCGGTTCGTATTATTGCCGGCTTCCCGTCATCGGTTATATATAGCATTAAAAGTCCCAAGGTAAACACCAAACCAACCACTTCGTTTAACATCGGCCTCCCGATGACCACATTGTATGCGCAGGGAATGTCAATGATGATGAATTCCACCATTGCGGTCCTGATCGCACTTCCAGTACTAATGGCACCAGGGAGTCGAACTGAACCTAGCGGATAGATAGTCTGCCCGCCGAACGCAACAATAGGATCATGCAGTGGCTTTATATCCTTTCTCGTGTATCTCAGCTTTAATAAACAATCCAAAGTCATTATATCTACTGAGGATCCTGTATCCATCAGGCATCTTCTTATGTCCTTGTTCACCACTCTCATGGTGATCACCACCGGATCATCATGTGGTGTACGAACCTCAGTGATATCAGACTGCTTCAAAGTGATATCAGGAATCCTTATCGGCTTCATCTGCGGAGACGCAATAGAGTTGATAAAGTTCCTCAAATTTTCTTTTCGTCCCCGGTGACTTGGTCCACCGCTGGCGAAGCCACCCGAAATTGTGTTTATCACACCGGGGCTGTGTTCCCTATTTCCTCCTTTGGGTGGTCGCGGCCTACTCCCAGGCCAGCCGTTGTTGTTGTTGCGGTTGTTGTAGCTGTCGCGGCCCTGCCACTGCTGTTTATACCTGTCCCGCTGCCCTCGCAGCAGGGTCAGGTTTCTCTGCAACCTTCCATTGTCAGCTAGATTGTGACACACATCTTCCAAATTAGGGCAGTTTTGGGTACTGTGCCCACTCTCCATATGGTATTCACAAAATTGCTGCATGTTGACCCTATCTGCGTCAGCCATTGGCTTTGGTGCCGGCAACATCTCATCATCCTTGATTGCCATAAAGATTGTTCTGATCGATGTATTGAATCGACCTGGGTTGCGCAAGCCGCTGCTCGGCCGGCGCGCAGACAGGAAGTCCTGGCTCTTGTTCTGCGCCACCACAGCCGTCTTCTCTTTGCGTCCCAAGCTATTTACCAAGGAGGCATTCACGTGCGCAGCCACTCTCTGATATGCGCTCACCATGGTCTTGGGCTCTTTTGCAACCAAGTCATACTTGCATCTACCTTCTGCCATTCCCATGATTAACGCCGCAACCCCCGCCTCATCACTAAGGTTGGTCACATGCGTTGCATTCATGCGGAATCTATGGATGTACTCGTTCAGAGATTCATTGTCTCCCTGTTTCACAGTGGCAAGATGGATGGATGTCTTCTTTCTAGTCTTGCTGGTTACAAAGTGGCCAACAAACTTCCTTCTCAATTCTCTCCATGAATCAATACTGTTTGGGGGTAACTGGTCAAACCACCTCTGCGCGATTCCGCTTAGTGTAGACGGGAACAGCTTGCAGATGGTCGGTTCGTCCATGGTCAGTTAACTGATATTGTGCAGATATGACGAGATGTGGTCGTGCGGGTCTCCTACCCCATCGTACTCAGTCATTTTGGGCTTCTTAATGCCCGGCGGCTTGTCCGCGGTTAGGATCCAACTTGTGAATGGGGAGTCACAAAGCAGTGTTGAACGTCCTCGATGACCACAGCCCTGGTATTTGGAACTTGTCTCGCCCTCAATTTCGGACTCGCTCTCACTACAGCTTCGCGTCCGGGTCCTACCTCTGCGAAGTGGACTCCGGGGCCGCTCACCGTGATGATGTTGGTGGTCGTGCTGAGATTGAGTCTTGGGCTGTGGTTGCGACGGACGGGTGAGGGCTACACCTCGTGCGGGTGGAGGAGACCGGGACCGTATCCACAGGGGCGCGTTGCGTCGCCCTGGATCCTGTCGTAATCTGTCAAACACCGATACCCGATCCTCCTCTACTATACCCTTGCCTTTCTCCATCGCAGAAAATTTTTTGTATGACGCCTGGGGTCGCTCTTTCTCTCTTTCCGCAACCTTTCCTCTTCCTCTTTCTTCTTTTTCTCCTTCTCCTCGCACGCCTTCCCCGCATCGATGATGAGGCGCGCGTCCAAGAATCTAAGGTTGGCCTGCCTCTGCGCCTCCTTTGCGCGTGCCACTGCTCTGCGGATGCGCACTGAGGGGCACGGCCTCTTCTTCCCCCTCTTCGCTCCTGAAGATCCTGGTTGCGACTGAACCGAGACCGGTGGCGCCTGCGCACTCACCTCCTTTCGGAATGCCGCCATCTGGGCATCCAAGTTCTCCATCATCTCCTTGCGAAGGTCTTCTCGGACTGCGGATACCCGAGCTTCAAAGGCCGCAGTGCCCTGGCTATCCGTCTCCGTCTCCTCCTCGTCTGTATAATCCATCTCGTCTTCGTCCTCGACGACGTAACCTCTGCGGTGACGCTCGTCTTCGATGGTTACAGGGGGAGGTGGGCGCGCAGCTTCCACTGCCTTTTGTCTTTCCGGGGGTCGAGTGGATGCGGCTGCGGTGGACGCAACCGGCCCCAATAACTCACCCGTCATCGGGTCGCAACGGCCAATGATTGGGTTGTCACCAAGGGGGTGGCGCACCCGCATGCACAGTGGCCGCGTTTGACTTGTCAACCTTTTTCCGCGTCTCGGCTACCATTTTTATCGCAGTCAAAATGTACAACTCACAAGCAAAAATTCAGATTTCTCCGATCTATTCCCACAGACGGCGCCAAATGTTGGGGTGAGTTCGATTTTGGGATAGACGGGGTCCAAATCTCTGTCATGCGCAATGAACAAACGGTCAAGGGGGCCCGGTTTCACCCAGGCGACGCCCCTCCGACGGTCAAGTCAGTATTGGGTGCGATCGGGAAATGGGGTACCGAGAATCACTTATCTCAAGAATAGTAATAAAATGGCTTTTTAGAGCTCAGAGTCTGAATCTTACCAAGTGAGGGAAAATGAGGGGTATTTATAGTGGAGGAGGTACCCTCAAGGAATACTCCTAGGGGTCCCCCCTTCACCTTGACCCTCTATTCCCTTGACATCTAACGGATGAGATTTGCTGGATATTAAGGACATCATTGGGCTTTATCAAGGGCATTGGGCCTCCCTACCCAAGGGCTGTGGTCTCATCAATAAAATGAACTCCAACACTAATCTTCAATCAATAACAAATTATTCAAGGGCGTAATATATGGAGAAATTCTCTTGATATTATAATTACCAATTCTGCAATATCTACTAAGACATGGTAGCCATTGTAAAAGGTTTGACCATATAATTAAAATATTTAATATTTATATTTTTCTCTCTCCTGCTTCCCCCTCCCTCTCCCCAACCCAGCAACCACCATCGGCTGAACCCAGCCACCACTTAACCGTCTCTCACCACCGCGTATATGACCTTCGATCGACGGGGTGTGATTACATGCATATAAGCTATGACAATCCTGGTGTACTTTGTAGTTAGATTTAAACAAAATTAAAAAGTCAAAAGAAACTCAGAACGACAATACAATATAAAAACAAAAAAGACTCGTGCTATTGGTTATTGGGGATATAGCTATGCTGCGTCTACTTTGCTGCTCCTTCACTATTAACAAAGTGGAATCAATTCTACTTCTTGTACAGATGCCAAAAGATCAAAACAATCAAGTACGGAGTACACTAAAGAATCCACACTTTGTCAAATCAAAATTCATCTCGAGTTTTTATTTAATTTGGCTGCTGAAAAACACTAATATCTCTAATCTCCTAGCTTTATCAACAACAAAGTCTACTGGTTTCTTTAGGCAATAAAATTTCTCACTGTTCATGCAATGGTATGTAGAGCCAGAGTAATGATTTAGTTAGTACGTGCTAGTTCGAACAATTGGTTTCAATTAAAGTGAAAATTTAGCCATTAAACAATAATATTGTTACAGTTGAGAGTTTCATATTTTTAATTTCAAGAGGAATTTCTAGATTTCCATACAAATAAATTTAGATATAATTAACCAATTAGAGAACCTTGAAAAGACAAAATAAGATGGAAATTAGGATATAAAAACCTTTATCCGAGATTATATATCGGTATATGTAAACACAAATCAAGCACTGAACGTCTGAACTCAATATTGTATGCATTGTACAAAAGATCAAATCACCACGTAATAGAGAGATTGTGGAAAACATACCTAGGAACCTAGCTAATGAAAGAAATCATGTATCAATGAACCAGACAAAACTAAAGAAAGATACAAATCGAAAATCTAAACATAGATGACTACTTCTAAAGCGTATACCCAAAATCCCAAATTATTTCCATTACAATCTCCATCTATCCATCATACCATCTCTCAAAATTTTACAATAATATATAATAAACTACTACCAACAGGCTGATCAATTGATGAGCCCGAATACAGATCTCCACGGGTCAATTGATTAGTGAAAGGCAGTTAAGAAAATGAGCAATGACCAAGTTCATATTTTTTTCGAACTACGTCACTGGCTTGTGTATTGACGTTGTGGTCTTACATCTATATATACCAAACTCGGTGTGTAATTTGCATAAATTAAGAAGGTGTATATTATGTCACAGCTATGTATTTCTGTAATTTTACCTGCAATTAGATTACATGTATGAAAAATTATTTTTATTATGAATGTTGTAACTTATGGAATATATTCAACCCGCAAGTTTAGCAATTCGCACCGGCTGTATTGCTACGCAATTTGAGTTATTCTCGGGAAGTTTGGATATATATATACTCTATCACTCTGGTTATATTTTTAATAATATAACGTATTATATTAGCATATTGGTTGTTTAGTATAACTATGGAGAATTCCGTTTTTTGGTACATATTTTATTGCCTAAAATTTTCGCACACACACTTTCTACGTAGCAATATTTTTGGTAAATAATAATTTCATTTTAGTATATAGTATTTTTTCAGTATGTGTGATGATTTGATTCAGTTTTTATTAATGGTTAGTTTTTTGAGAATTTTATATTAATTATTATAAAACGGGGCAAACTATTTAAGGTCAATTAAAAGATTTGATTTCATGTTAAAAAACGGAATTCCGGTTAAATTTTTTTTCAGTATATAGCGTATTAGAGGGTGGAATATTATGGGAATGTTTAAACATTTTTCAGTATTCTTTCCTCGTTTATTATAGATTATAGATATTTTCGTTTGTGGGAAAAAATCGAAAATACTTATGATTTGATACTTGGAAGATTTTGTTAAAAGATTGATAATTTCTAATTTTAAAACAATAATTCCTTTTTTTTTAAAAAAAAAATTTTGGTTGTAGTTAAGCAGTATTTAGGGAAACATTTTTTGGAAATATAGTAATACTTTGTTAATTTAATTATGGATAATTCTATTTTTTTATGCAGATTTATTTCCTATAAGGCGTTTTTATTAATCATGGACACTATTACTGAAAAATTTCCGGCCCAAATTCTATAAAATTAGATTAATTGCGGAATGTTATAAATATTTGTATGGATTATTTAATTGTTAAAAATACATAAATGACAAAATATATTAGTTTCCTAAATGTAGTGTGTACTCTTAGGCGTGTGTCTTTTGTATGCTAGCGTGTGTCATTCATGACCATGTGAGTGCTATTAACGGCAGTTTTCATGTGACATCAGCGCTTGAGTAGAGGGTCTCATAAAGCTTTAAAAGCACGACTATTATAATTATATATATATATATATATATATATATATATATAGACTAAATGAAAAACCTGATTGCCATAAAATCAAGTGATTTTGGTAGAATGCATTGCAATAAAATATGTATTAATTTTTACAACAAGTGAACAAGTCAATTGGTGTAGAAGTAGCATCAAACATGACCCGACAAAACAGCAAAATGAAATGGGGAGATCTTAGTGGGTAGGAGGAGGTATTGGATTTCATATAAAGATTGGGCTTTTAAAACCCAAAAAAAAAAAAAAAAAACCGGGACAATTCATGAAAAGAACCAACTGGCTTTGATATACACAGTGGAATAGATAGATTGGATAGAAACAGCAAACCACAAAAAGAAAAGTGAAGAAGAAGCAAGTTTTGGTGGAAAAAATGGGGAAGGCGAAGAAGCAACTGCTATCATCAGCGCCATGGAGAGACGACTCAGACGAGTCAGACAAATTCAAAGATGCGAAACTCAAAGTGACGAGTCAACCCGGCACAACTCCCACCATGCACGTCCCTCAAAAGCACGACCACTCTCACTCTCACCCTGAAGACGACGATTTGTTCGACCCTGAACTCCGCTACAGCTTCCACCGTAATTTCGAGGTCCCCCCTTTTCCTTTTGTTTTTTAATCGTGTTCTTCAAGTTTGTTGGTTTAGTATAAATCTTATTTGGGCACTTGGGAATTTAGGTGATTTCATTGAAATTAAGTCTGACTTACTAAATTGATTGAATAACTTGTAGTGCACATTTTGTTTTTGAGGGTACAATTGTGTGGATGTTGATCTGGGTTTCGAACATAGGTTTCCGTGACTAAAGTTAGGTTCTTTGTTAGTGTATTGGAGAAGTTGTGTTTCGCCTTTCACCACAACAATTTCTGCCCGAAAAACCTGTCCATATACAGCAAACGTCACTCTGGAATATGTAATAACTATATTGGTTCCGAATTCAAGTTTAAAGAGCAGTGTTGAGCTATAGAGTTATGAGGGTTTAACATTGTTGGATGAAGCTTTCTACTGGGTGTGGGTGCTTTAGAATGATACCTTTCTCGAATTCAATTCAAATCTGTTGTGTGATGGGAATTAAGTACATTCGTTTTAATTTACATGGAAATTCAGCAAGCTAGTATATACTTTATATTCGTAAAGCTTGTCAGCTGCTATGCGTGATTTATGAAGTAATGAGTGAAGATGATAACTACGGGTTTACTGGTGTACTGACTCTGTTACCGCATGGCCTATAGCTATAAGCTTACTTCCAAGTGTGTAATTGAGACATCGTTCTGGCTACCTATGGAAGATCGTCTGATTTTTGGGTTAAAATATTAAGTTGTCTTATGTCTAACTGAAACTTGCAAATGCTCCTATTTCAATTTTCAAGGAAGAGAATTTCTAGACGACTCAATTATGTCACATTCTTGATTCCAGAAGCTCAGTGTTTAACTGGAGAAAGCCGTCCATTAGATTCTTCAAGGAAAGATAAAAGCCAAGAGTGTAAATGTTTCGATATTTTCTGATGAGATAATTCTTTTCAACGACTCAGAATGATGCAAGTGCTCAATTACATCACATCTGAACAATCATCTAAATAGCGTGTTCAACCAGGGTGTTATTAGTGCCAACAAATTTCATGTCGATTTGGGCCAATATATCAGAGCTGTATTGACTGCTGAATGCCTTATGATAAGAATTTATGTCATATGGGATTCTTATGTCAGATAAAAACATGCAATTGCGGCAAGTATAGAGATGCTTGCATGGTGTTTAGTTTAGTGATTCTTTTGAGTCTCATCACATTTTACTTGTGACCGGAGGCGGAACTTAGGTGTCTTGGGCCGGGGCCTGCCCCCCCCCCCCCCTCAATTTTGAGATATTAAGTTTTTGTTGCTCATCTTAGTTTAAAAAAGCGCGCCTGAGGCGCGCCTAGGCGCAAGGCGCCATGAGGCGCAGAGGCTGTCGCTTCATTCACCCCAGGCGCAGGTAGTGTGCTAAAGGCGCAGTGAGGCGCGCGCCTCAAATTGAGGCTCGAGGCGCAGTGAGGCGCGCCTTTTGTATTCAAGGCACAAAACATGAATCTGCTCATTAAAACTCACGTGCTTCTTATTTAAAAAAAAAAAAAAAACTCACGTGCTTCACAAATAACTGCCCCCACTAGTTTTATAACCCTAATAAATACTCTTCAGCCGCCATTCACATCATTTTTTTTTCTCTCTCTTCGACACTTCACTTGCTGCTCTCTGCTCTTCTCTCCTTCACTTCCTGGTAAGTTCTTTCTTCTCTCCTGCACTTCCTGCTTTTCTCTAATCATCCTCTCCTTTTCTCTAATCATCCTCTCCTCTTCTCATTTCATCTTATACTCTAATCATCCTCTCATCTTCTCCTTTCATGCTCGACAAAGGGAAGGGGGTTGCGGGTAGTTCAAGGCAAAGTGGAATGGTTGGTGAATTTGAGGAAGAGGAGGAAGAAGATATTGGAATTACCTCAGAAGAAGGAGGAGATGACTTTGAGTTAGACATTATAGATGATGAGGATGACGAGTGAGCGTATCTGAACTCTAAAGCAGCCCCTAGGCCTCTAATCCTTTATGTGTTTATGTGCCTTCTTTTCTAGTATTATTAGCTACCTTTAAGGTCTTTTTTGAGTTCTTTCGGTCTTTCTTATGTACTATCTAAACTATTTATGATGTTCGGTGTTTATTTAAGACTTATTTGCAATATTATGAATAATGTTTCCCTTTTTTTGGCACTTGAGGTGTGAAATAATGTTTAACTAGTATTAGATAAGGTCTAGAATTAGATTATAGGGGTTTTTTTCAGAAAAGTGTGCCTCGCGTGCATGAGGCGTGCGCCTTCGCCTCACGCCTTGCGCCTCGTCGCATCGGGCCCTCATCGCCTCGGTGCGCCTCGCGCCTCCTTAAACTAAGTTGCTCATATTTATCATCGAAATTGCTTTGGTGTAGTGGTTTGGCCCCCCTTGGATTTGTTCTTCACAACCAAGAGGTCTTGGGTTCAAGACCTGGCCCTCCCTTTTTTTTGAGCGAAGTTCCGCCACTGCTTATGACCCACAGCTTTGTTGGATGTTAATAATGGCTACGAAACGCAGAGAAGCGTAGGATTGGTACTTCCTATGATGTGACCAAGCATTTTCCAGTGGTGCTGGCCATCGTTGATTAGGGTCATTAATTCCCTGTGAAAATTTGATAAATGAACTACCTATTTGGGGAAAGTTTCAATAGGTAACCACTTTCCCCTTGACTTTTTCGTAGAAAGCTTGTGACGTGCAAAATTTGTCTGGTATCTCTAGCTTTGCAAATAATCTTTCTTTCTCTATCCGTCTAAATAGGCTATATACTGTCCTGTATTCTATATATGGGTACTTTGGAGCCTAACTGAGGGGAAAGGGCCCAAAGAACTTGTTTGTTAAGTGGTTAGTTACTTTTCGTCTGCGCTGGATGCCTAGAAGGATGATACAGGAACTGTTATGATGAAATTTTATATTCTAATGGTATTCTTTTCTGTCAAGAATTTTTCTGGGGAATTATATGTTCTGCTTGGCCATTGCTTTGTGAGAGCTACTGTTTGTTATTCTCCAATGTGTGGATTGCTAAGTTTGCTTTTTGTTGATTGGAGTTCTACGTTTGTTCATTGATCACAATGTTATTGTTAATATGAGCTGAAAGCTGAGGCTTGTACATTTTCATCTGGTTGCAGTTTCTTCAGCGAGTATTTAGCATCGACACGATTGTCAAACCCCTTCCTCCTATAATGGCGTACAATGTTTCGCGGAACTTGAACTTCTTTACCCGTATTTTCACACAATTTTTCGGTAAGTGAGATTTTGCTTCTTATTACAATCTCTGTTGATTTCGTAAGCATGATATAGTAACTATTTAGTACCTCAGAATGATCTTGAAACTTAAATCCGTGGAATGTTTCTTATGATCATCTCTAAAACTATCATGATAGCTATGCTTGCTGCGCTGTCCTTATAGTCATATGTGTTAACACTGTATAAGGTAGCATTTGGATCAGCATTTTTATTAATTCCCCCTTGTATTGCCTACTGAGTACCCCTTGAAAGGAGCTGGAAGGAAAGACTTCCACAATACGTACTGCCTAAGAGATTCTGTTTGTGAGTGGGTGTGGATGTGAGTGTGGTTTGTGTTTGTCCATCTCCTGTGGAAGGGAAAGGATTAGCACTTAGTAGAAATTTTAGTTCTGTACCCCCTTGGGTACTTTACCATTTCACCCTAAGTTGTAATAAATACCAATTGCTTGCCCTGAAGCTTGGGGAGTTCCTTTGGAATTGCTTTATTCCTTTCACCTCGGGGTTACGAAATAAGATGAAACAGTTTGCCACAAGGGGAATGCATTCTGTGGGAAAAAAAACTATGTTCCTCTACCAAACCCCTTATTAACAATGCAAAAGTATGTTTTCACTGGCAATTTAGCTTTGTAACCAAAGAAAGAAAAGGGCAACCTGGTGCACATTGGCGTCCCCCCTAACCAAAGAAAGAAAGAAAGAAAGGAAAAAAAAAAAAAAAAAACCTTACAATTTAGCTTTGGAGGTGGAAGTAAATTTCTTTTCAAGTCATTTTCACGGAAGTGATTTAGTTGCTCTGATGCCACTCATGCGCACCCTTGGAAACTTCCCAGGTTGTGAAATTACTCCCAGTCAAGCACACTTAACTTTGAAGTTCTTATCACATGGGCTTCCTAAAAGGAAAGTCGACTTTGTTGGTATGAGGAGCACTATCAATCCCTTTAAGCAACTCATATGAGCCCTTAATCTCTTATAACTTTCCTCTATCTGGAGTATTATAGTATAATACCCCAAATTTCAGAGGAGGTTGCTAAGAGATTAAAGGCTCATATGAGGTGCTTAAAAGGATTGACAGTGTTACTCATACCAACAAAGTCGACTTTCCTTTTAGGAAGCCCATGTGATAAGAACTCCAAAGTTAAGTGTACTTGATTGTGAGTAATTTCAGGATGGGTGACCTTCTAGGAAGTTTCTCAGGGTGGGCACGAGTGAGGTCAGCATGGCAAGCCATAGGTGACTAATCTCGGTTCAGGCGATGAGTTGGGGTGTTACAAATGGTTCATGTGGTCAGCAGCCTAGCGGGGGAAAGATCGTTGAGTTAGACTATGGTTAGCTGCCAGGCTTAACGAGGACGTTGCGGTCTTAAGAGGGGGTGAGTGTAATACCCCAGATTTTAGAGGAGGTTTCTAAGAGATTAAGGGCTCATATGAGGTGTTTAAAAGAATTGACAGTACAAAGCCGACTTTCCTTTTAGGAATCCCATGTGATAAGAACTCCAAAGTTAAGCGTACTTGACTGGGAGTAATTTCAGGGAAGTTTCTTAGGGTGGTTATGAGTGAGGTCAAAGTGCGTCGGAAGGACTCGTTGGTCTGTGAGCACAGCCCACAGCCTGGCAAGCTGCCATAGGTGACTACTCTCGCCTCAGGCGATGAGGTAGGGTGTTACAATTATCTACCTACAATTTGTCCCGCCTCCGACCTGAAATACCGTTGCAAGCTTACACTCCCACTCTCTTTCACTTGCTTTCATATCATCTCCCTTCTACGTGAATACTCACGTCCGAACTGGTATAGGGCGCTAGTGCGCCACTACATTCTCTAAAGACCCACTCACTCCTGTTGTACATATGGTATTGGGATCTAAATGTGTGTTTGGCAAAAGTGGTAGGGTATCAACATTGAAATATCTCTAATGCTTTTAAAAAGCAATGAATGTAGTTTGAGAAATCAGGCAATAAATATTATTTCGCCTTCACATTAGGGAAAAGGGTAGCAAACAAAGAATGTTGTAGTTAAGTTGTCTAACATGAAGTTGAAGAAAAGTCAGGTGTTGTGCTTCATGGATGCCAACTTTAGTTTGTGATAGTTTCATGAAAAATGAAATCTTTGTTCTGACACAAAACATGGACCGAAACTTGACATTATTTCCGTGCAAGACATAAAATGTTAATTATTATTAGTAGACTCATCAAATGTTGGATTGTTTCTAGATGATCTTTGATTTTATAGTTTAAGTAATTGTTTCGCAGGCTGTGTTATAACCTACTTTACCAGGCAAATGCAAGCATACATCTAACACCATATAGCTAGGCTATCATAGTCTGAGATGTGATTTAGTTAATTTTAATGCAGTGTTACCTTAGTCTTTGTTTAACAGTGCTGACGTTATCTATTTAACAGATCCTGAGGGCATTTCGAATGCTCAGAGGTCACTTGGGCTGGGACAAGAAGAGAAGGCTCGACGTGTCCGTTAGTTTCCAGAATTGCATGTAAAAAATTGTGTTTTACGCAATTCCTTATGTTAAACAGAGCATTTTGCTTTGCAACAAGAGATGATGGTGTGGAGTATGCCTCTGTAACACTTTCTTCTATGCTCCAATTTGAAAATTTGATTGCTAAGTCTGTTTCCCGTGTTCTTTGGTGTTCTCATTTATGATCGACAGATTTAATGTCCACTTATAGCATGTCATTGCGAGCTCAACACTGCACAGCACTGAGTTTGAAACTAAGTGCAGTAGCACATGGGATTAGAGCATGTCAAATATCAACTTCACTAATGAAATGCTTGTAGCATACTTATCTTGTAAAGAGGCTACACTTCGGTATGCTGTATCACTGGAAAACAAAACATTTTGAATGGTTTTAGACAAAAGATTGTCGTTTTAGGTCAGTTCTCCATACACGGAGAAGGCACTCTGAGGAATCGCTGAATCTGACATGATTAAACATGGAGTAATTATAGTTCAAGGAGCATATGAGAGACATATTTCTCGATCAGCTAACCACCTCAAAATGTTGTATGCCTCTATGCCTCAATAGCACAAATTTGCTCTAAAATTTGGTATACAACTCTAAAAGAAATCAGCTTTACACCAGTTGTGCTATACATAGTGCAATAACGATTGTCTACAGGTAGCCAGTTCAAAGACTAGTACTAACTTGATTCGCTTATTCTAGAAAAACTTGAATCCGGTCTCCTAGACTGTCGTTGAAATCTAACAGCTTTCCTTGCGAACCTTCAGTAGCATTATCGATAAGTTCCTTGATGTTCACACCTACCAAAGCTGAAAATAAAGAATGAAATTGAGTTAACCTAATTAAGATCACAATTGGAAATTTAACACTGATCATACTAGCGCAAAGTCGCATACCTGGAACTGTATTTGTGATACCGTCCAGAAACCCAGCCTGCAGAGTACAATAACCGCTCAACCACAATGACCAGAAAATGGAAATAAAATTAACACACTCAATAGCATAACCTCTCTTAAAAAGCAACACACCAATAAATTTTCTCTCCTGATGTTTTTTTATATTCATTTCTGTGTGTAATGACACAAGAATGACAATCTATCTTTCACATAAAGTCAACCACCCCAAGAAGGGCAAGAACCATCTAGGAATAATTTTATTGAATAAGATTAATGACATCACCGCGGACAAGCATAGCTAAAGTAACAAGCTGTTACATGACACCTTATTTTTAGTAACTTAATACCTCACATTTCAAGGTACTTTTTGCATTTGGACATAGAACGCCTTTTATATCAAAATCAATCAGGACTCAAGCCAAAGAGGATATTCTATCTAATGTCCTAAGATGGAGCCTGAGAAAGGTGATTTCATAGAGCAGAGTATCAAGTTGCGACCTAAATTCTCTCTAGGTCTATGTCATTCTGCAAAGATTTCGACTGAAGTTTAACAAGTGTATTAAAGAGCAAGTATCTTTTTTTTTTTTTTGAATGGCAAGGGCAAGTATCTAGACAAAATAGAGCTTCATTATAAAGCTACAAAAGGCCTCATCAGCAAAAAGCAGAGAATATATGCCATACCAATGTTATCCCTAGACTTATATGTCACACTCACACTTAGTTGCTTGGACATTGGTATTGGAGTGTGTTCTCAAAGTACTACAGGCGAATCAAGAAGTACAACTATGAAAAATGACGACGATACTTAATGGCGGTAAACTCATTGCCTCTTTCATCATTTAAGATTCTAACGAAAGAGTGAAGAAGCTCAATTTCTCTGTGGCTTCACTTCACTTGCTCCGTCATTTTGGTTGTTTTCCATCTGCAACTCCATCAATACTCATGTTGCTCTACCCAATGAAGCTATTATTCACTCATAACTGTATCCTAAGGAGACTACTTGATCAATTCGAATTTTCATCATCGCAACAATGTTATTTAAAAGGACTTGATTCACAACACTAATTGTTGTCATGATTGCTCATATCAAGCACAAAGCTGGCATAATGAAAGATATAGAAGTCAAAAAATGTGTACTTTTTACTTATATGTACATATAAACAGCCACGGTAACCCCAAAAAGAAAAGGACATAAAGACACTCAACATACACACAATGGAAGTAGCGAGAACGTAAAACAAGTAATGGTATAACTTACAGGAATCCTCACATCCAGTTTTTCAAAACCATTCTTTCCTGTAATTTTGATTCGTAATGTTCGGGACCATAAACCACCAAAAGTGCCCTTTGGACCACCAGGACCGGAGTAGACTTCTGGAGTTACCACTTCAACTGGAAGGTCTTGTTGAGATTGTCTGCTCCCATCAGAATTATCTTGATCCTCTCTTGTTAGATTGTAGTCACTGCCAAAACCTGACAGGTAGCCAGTATGCGCACACATTTTTAGGAAAAAGGAATTATTTACTGTTCTCATCCAAGAAGCTTTGGTCAAAAGCTTTTAAATTTTCAGGGCTGCCAGCAATAAAGGGCGCCCGGTGCACATTGACGTCCCCGAAAAGCAAGGGTCCGGGGAAGGGTCGCACCACAAGGGTGTATAGAGGGAAAGCATTCCCTTGTCACGTTTTCGACAAAAGGCTACTCCCAGGACTTGAACCTGTGACCAATCGCACAGCTACACCTTTACCGGTGCGCCAAGGCTCACCTTCTTAGGGGTGGCAGTAATGCAAAGCGAAAATCTAGACAATGTTGTGAGACTCACAGAACGGAAAAGACAAGATTTTGAAGGACAATAAGGATCTGAAAGTCAGGAAGATAGAAAATACCACATTTTAAACTCACAACTATGCAATCCACACTAAACAGAATACAAAAGATTACCTTACTTTATAGCTGTGCTTATTACTTTAATTATTGCAAGTTTGAACAGAGTACACTTGCTTTTTCATTTAATTCAGTCAATTCCAACCTACAATGTCGGAAAGCTACATGCAGTTACACCTAAGGCAACTCCTGATATAATCTTGCTTTGCCATGTTTTTTCCATATCTAAAATGTCCTAGTTAGGCCTTAAACCCCCTAATTTTGGATGAAATTGGCATCTATCCTCGTATTCCATCCATGCCCTACTTTCTGCTTGTATTTTTGGAATTGGTGAGGTATTTTGTTTCTTTTTTGACCGCATGTACCTTACGAGATGTACAAGAGATGGAGGTTAGCTTCAGTCAGTCTGATCTTTCTCAACCATCAAGAATGCACAATGTTGTTTATCGATACGATCTCTAGTTGACTGGCAAAATAACTATAGAAAAGATTATTTGAACGCACATTCGACAGGGTAAAAAGAAAAACCACAACATACACAGAGTCAGATATTGCTTAAGAGTTACTCTATAAAGCAACCTTTAAGGCAATATACATCATCTTAACTTCAGTTGTAAATCTCTTTTGTTTTCCCCAGTTCTCTCGGCTTAGAAGTATAGCTGGATAAAACGAGAGAGAAAATATTTCGCAAAACGTTCACAAGGGCTTCTACTGATTGTGATATTGCACCAGTATGTTTGAAATAAATACCCTAACTTAGCCATCAAATTAAAACGGAAATATTCCAACTACCAAATAAAACAAGCAAATCGTGAATGTCCCAAGTGTTGATTCTTCACACTTGGAAGTCTCAGAGGGGCGCCATTGGCTATAGAATTAAACAGTAGAAGCCTGAAAAGAGTATAATGAGACGAGATTCTTGAAAGGTAAGATACAGATTAAACAAACCTCTCTCAGAAGGTGGCTGGGTCTTCGTCAAGGAATAAAGCTTCTCCTCTTCGTAATACTTGTTAAATCCTAATGTATCTTTTAATTCCTCAAAAGAAGGCATACTGCCAGGAGAAGGAAGAAGCCCTCTCTTAATCCCCTTAAGTGCATCCTGCAATAATAAAATGAACATGTACAGCAAGCACAGCCACAAAAGCCAAATGATAATTGTTTTGAGTTCCTTTCAGTGAAGTCAATATGAAGTCAGATAGCTGCAACGCAAAAGCAATACAGAGTTTAACCAAGCTTAGGTTCGAGCAGCTAATTGTAAAAGTAATTATATCAGACACAAGTTCCAGTCAGACAACTATGAGTCCTATTTGCAGATGCAATTGTAGCTCTCATATTTTGGGATATTCAAGCAGAAAGCCTACTTGATCAGTTGGGCAGTCGAAACTATATAGTCATGGACATTTAATAAATTAATAGGATTGTCACAGATGACAAAGAATGCATGCCACAGCTAAAATTAAAAGGAGAATTACTAGCCACTCTTAGTTTGTGTAGTTCGAAGAGAAGATAGCATTGAGATTAGTAGCAAAAAAAAAAACAAGAAATTCCAAGATTTCTTAAGCCAACATTTCAACCTAGCTATCAAACTTCTAAAGAAATAAGGAAAAAAAGAACCAGAGAGAAAGGGTTATTTGAAAGATACTTCTAGCTGGAAATAAAACTAAATCCATTTTTCTGGTTTCTTATCTTGCTAACAGAATACCTATCTACAGAAGCTGATCCAATGGGTGAAGAATAGAGCTCGCAGTCAGGTAATCTCAGATCCAACTTCGTATAGAAGAATTCGAGCATGCCTCTAAGAAGCCTACTAGATGGCTGCCTATAACTTTAGAGAAACTGCAGTCGACAAAAGCCATAAAAGAAAAGGTGACGCCTGTCCACGGAACATGATGACAGTGCCCTTTGCTTTGTCTCCAGGTTCAAAGACTGGAAGGTCGTAATCCAGTGTCAATTGCGAAACTAAAAGGTCAAGAAAAAAGAAACCAAAAAATTCCTCTTTATGAAAAACCTCCAGTCATGGAGTCGCAATTACTACGTGTATGCAAAAAGCTCGAGTAAGATGGTCACAGTAAGAGGGGGATAAAAGGTGTTGGGGGAGCGTTTACAAGTCTAAGTTAAAAACTCACGCCAAAGCCTATAAAGCTGTCCTACTAGAACCCTAATCCAAGACTTGCTGATACATCTACATCGACACAAATGTGCAAGAACTGTAACTGCAGATATGATATGCACACAAGTAGAACTTAATTAGTTCACATAGAAACGGCTACGATGACTCAACTGTTACACTGTTCTGGTGAAGTTAGAAGAACGAAAACAATGAGTGGAAGTTTAAGGAGTTCCTTGCCATGAAAAGCTACGGTTCTGTTATAAATTTGGGAGGGAAGGACATTGGATGATTGGAACAATTGGAATGAAGGTGTCCCTAGTCAGCCAGTCTTTGAGGGGAATGTTATGAATGATACAACGATGTGATGAAAATGGCTCAACTGCTCAAGTCAAATTGTATATATGTAGCGACCTTTTATGTGTTCCTAACATATTTCTTTTATAAAACTAAAAGAATAACAAAGGTCACTAAAATGCCTGTCATTGTTCTGCTTGCAGTGTCATTTGAGAAGAAAAAAAATAAAATTTAGAAATACTCCTCACATGAATCGAAATTTGATAATCATTTGGGGAATAAGGCGTGGTTGTTGTCGATGTTGTACTAGAAATACTCCTCATTTTTGTTCACAGTTTCTCCATTTAAATTACTAGGTCCAAATTGGACGCAAACTAATCCTGACAAGCCAAGAGAATTGAGATATGAACCTTCTAATAAATTGTCAAGGGGGCAGCTAATGCAGATCAAACCCTTCAATGCAACTTCTGTTGATTACCACAAATTATGTGCATAACCTCTCAATGTTCCTTTATTTGTCATCAGTTTTACTTCAGTACAAGACAGAAGGTAGAATTCAATTTTGAAGGTGCTTTTACCTGCATTGCTTGAATAGACACCGCTATCAACGAAAGTGGGTAGGCCACAATTTTATATCCAATCCCCTCGAGTTCATCAGGGGAAAGAATAGGTGTTTTGCCTCCTCCTTCAAGCATGTTGGCCTACAGAAAAGATAAAAAGTATAATTTGATTAGTTCTAGCAACCACTTCGGCAACAAAGCAACCATTATCGAGTAGTGGTCAAAAGATGATCAGAATACATATCATTTCAGAATAGATTACACATCAATGCACATACGAGCAAAAGAAAATAGTATACGGAGGGGAAAGGGAAGCAAACAAAGTCGAAGATACTAAGAAACAGCAATGTGCTTCCCTATCTAAAACTCTAAAAGAACCAGTTACAGTGACTTCAAGCTTTAACAAGGAATAAGAGGAGTAATTTCAAATTAGATCAGTTGCAGAGACTTCAGACCAGGACATATCTGCATCTCTCAGCATGTTGAAGTCATGAGCTATACCTCTCAGCAAGTTAGTAGACCAACTGCAGTGATAAGGTTTATGCCTAACCACACTTAAATTTTCTAGCAAGTGCAGCAAAATACATCCAAGTTATCTCAACCAACAATAAGCTACTCAAGAATAGTAAAAAGAGGTAATGTTATCTCCTTTTGGAACTAAAACAGTCCTCTTCAAACATGGGAACTCATAAGCCACGGGTGGGAGCTGTAAATAACCTGTACTATTATTTCTCCATGCTCTCTATCACTGACGTATTTACAAACTTCTCAAGAGAACTACAAACCTTGCAGAACTGGTGCTCTACTCTCCTATGAATCTATGATGAACCTCGGATTTTTGCATTTTCAAATTTTATTTTCTAAAGATTCAAAAAATGAGAATTCTCTTTTTGGACATGCCAACAAGTGGCAAATAACAGTAAGAGTTGATCTCATGAGGCACTCCCAATTTAAATAAAGATATATTGGTCAAGCGGAAATATTCCTGACTACACAATATAAGGCCGACCAAGTAAGAGTTCACTTTGTGTACGAGGGAATATAGTTGCTCCTGTTTCGCTAATTTGACTTCATATGAAAAGAGACGGCATGTTATAGAAAAATCATCCAGGCAAGGACCCTAACTACGCAAAATCGCAAAGAACAAGATACTGACCATTTTGGGAATTGAAGGAGAGATCTCGCAGAAGGCCTTCATCTCATCTCTAGAACTGAGAGCATCTATAAACAGAACATCTGCCCCTGCATCGGCAAAGGCCCGAGATCTCCGCAGTGCTTCCTCGAGGGACACGGCCTGACAAGAATCAGTTCGAGCAACAATGACGATATCTAAACCACTTTCCTTGCGAGCATCTACAGCTGCTTTTAATCGCATTACAGCTTCATCAATGGGCACCACCTTCCTGCCTTGAGTATGACCACACGCTTTTGGAGAAACCTGGTCGACGATAGGAATATAAGCAAGAGGCCCCAAGCACTGTTTGAGATAAATAAAACTTAAAAAGTTCCATTCTCAGGAGACGCATTTTCTATATTTGCTACATATCAAGACCGCTCCACACAAAAATTCACACACACTTTACCGAACGTAGGAAAAGTCAAAAGACCACAAACAGTGAAAAAAGATAAACACCACTTTGAAGGAGATTTGAAATTGCCAATTAAAATTGATATGTACATAAGTTAAAATTTAAATTCAGCAACAAAAGCAGCAAGACAAACTTGATCTTCCAGAATGATTCCTGCAAAGCCAGCTTTAATGTATCCTTTGACAGTTCTTTTCACATTCATCGCGTTCCCATACCCATTGTCACCATCCCCAATAACTGGTATTGAAACAGCATCTGTGATCTTCTGCCCTTGATCCACCATTTCTCCATAAGACATAAGACCGACATCAGGCAATCCCAATCTAGCAGCTGACATTGAAAACCCTAGAGTTGGGAGGACAAACTGATCTTAGCAGGACAGAATGACAAATCATCAAAATGTAGTTAACTTAAAATGCCTAAGTGCTGAATAGGTTGTAAGAAGATGACTGCCTGTCCGCAACACAACTAACCGCATATGAATTCTTGCTCTACTCGCAAGGTGCACAGCCACACAAACCCTATTAGAGTTTCTAATGCCAAACCTCAAAATGAGACAAGTTTAATGGAACACATTATCCATAAATAAGAGCATACCCAAATCCTAGCAGGCACACAAACTCAAGGAAAGGTCAAACTTTCAATCCCCTCAAAAATAGCTTCATCACGAGTATAACTGAGGCTTAAATTATAAACACAACTGGATTAAGAAAAAAAACAAAATCCTAACACCCCATATAGATTTCACACTTGCAGCTTCCTCTTCCTTTTCTTTAAGGCGTCGCCTTGTTTGGGGGAATCCTTTCTACTTGCCCTTATTTGATTTAGTGGAGGGGAAAATGATAAAAGTATAGCCACTTTCCTATGTTTAGTCTGGTGGAAGGTGAAAGTGTGAAAAATATAAGGGGAAAATCAAATTTCTTCTCATTCCATTATCTTTCATTCTTTCTTGATAGAACCAAACAAAACAAATTGATTGCGAATTCTATGTTTGATGGAGAAGCATATTATCAATCGAAAGTATTTCCGTCCAACCAAACAAACCCTAATATCACACTACTCAATTGACTTAGTTATAGCAAATTATATAGCAAAATATAGAATGCACTATGCCATTTTGCTATTACGAATTCTATAATTCGCGACAATTACACTCTCCTCCTAGCTATTAATCATCTTGGCTCATGAACCTTATGATCTTCCAACAATTCTCCATTTTCTACATAAAATACTAACCTCAGAAACTTGTTTCACTTTTTTTTCTCAATGATTAACGAAAAGGCGAGAAAACCGAATCGAAACCTATCAATCAGACATCACACTGCGACTCCGAAAGTCGATCCGCCTCCATATCAACATCAATGAATCATGCAATTTCACAAGTCTGGGGTACACAGTCTATAAAATTAACTAGACAAATTGCAAGATCAATTATAAATCAACGAAAATGCTGCGATATAAACAACTAAAATGATGCTCTAATCAAGCTCAAATTAATAAGTAGAGAGAGAGAGAGATTACCACTAGTGAAGCAAAAGTCGAAACCAGCTTCCTGAACAAGCTTCGCGCTTAGAGCGTCGAAGCAAGCGGGGCCTTGATGGATGCCAGGAGAATCAAGAATCCGCCGGAGAGAATTCGCAGGAGAGTTTCTCTCTCCTCCCGACGACGTCGTGGAGGCGGAAACGGTCGGACGGAATTTCCGAGAGAGTGTAATCAGAGGTCTTGGTATGTGTCTGACGCCGGAGAAGTTGGAGTTGAGGAGAGTGCTGCGGTGGTGAAGTGGTGTTGAGAAGGTGGCGGCGGTTGACGGTGGGGAGAGGAGGTGGTGGACATTGTTGTGCGCGTGGCAGCTTCTGGTTGACAACACCGGCTGCGTCATCGCACTGTCCACTCAGTACAGTCAACTTCGGGTTTGGTTTGCTTTCCTCCAGTTGTTCGCTCTCTTTGTTGCACTCTCTATTTACCGAGTCTTAGCCCCTCGAAAAAAAAATACGAAGACTCGGGTCAAAAACATACTCGGTTAATATGGATTAGAGTCGAATTAAGGTCGGAGATTACTTTCATCCCATTAAATTATCTTTGAGTAGTTTTTGGGTCTTTTTGGTTTGCAAAATGACCTCCAACTTCAGTTAATAAAGAGACAACAACTTCACTTGCATTTAGGAAATTAGTCGCACTTCTATAATTTTATGTGCTTTTGCATTGTTTAATCTTTCTTTTTCTTCTCCTTAGCCCCTGTGCCCAATCCAAAGGTAAAGAAATCGAGACGAGGCGATATTGTTGGACTTCATTTATTTGCTTAATTAATTGATATTCTCACTTGGGAAAAAGAATGATGATTTTGTCGAGGCAAATTAGTATCTTCTAAGGTAAATATGTCAAATATATGGATCATGTTCAATGAATGTGTCTTGGCAGTAGTAATTACTGTCTTACCAAAATTATCGCCCGGAAAAAAAATATGGAATCTATTGATTGATTCAGAAATTAATGGAATTTAAACATGTGTCAATGACACATGTTAGAAAAATCGTTGGATAAATTAAATTGCTTCATTGTTTTTTTCCATTTTCCTTTAGCTACATTCTCTAGTTTTTTGTATAAGCTTAAGGCCCTGTGCGATTCAACTTATTAAACAGTGTTTTTCAAATCAGATCAAATTTATTCAAATCAAATTATATCAGAATTATTCAAATAACAATCAATGAATGTAGTCTATTTCTAGTTATTAACGTTTAAATGCAGTTAACTTATCAATATATTCAGTTCAGATCAAATAAAAAAATATCAGATCAGTTCTATTCAAATTAAATCAGTTCAGAAAAATGAAGTCCAATCGCACAGGGTTTAACTCTATCTACATTTTTGGGCACTTTACGAGGGTATTAGCAATTATATATGGTTGGTGTTGGCCAAGGCAATTGACTCTCGGTAGAACGTGTAAGCTACCATAGTTGAAAACGATTCTAGTGGTGTGAGCCGATGAGTTCAATAGCGGTGACAAGTGTAGTGCCGAGGAAACCCTAGCAATGGTAGTGCATCATTAATGTACTGATGACCTACATTTTGAGTTAACTTGGATAGTACACTAGTTCTCCATCAGGTGCAAACTTTACTCTTTATCTACTAATTATAAATAGCTCCAAAAGTGACCAATTTGATCTCAAAACTTCCAACTACAATCTAGCGTAATTATCATTCAAAGAGAGGAACCATTAGGTTTACTCAGTTCTTTTTATGGATGAGATGATTTGATCATTTCCATTCTCTTGTTGCATCTAAGTTTACAATTGTTGAATATGGCAATAATCTAAAACCACATTGCGATTCCAAGAAATAATTGAATTGAAGGACCAAACTAAGTAAAAGTAATGGCCATAATTAAACAAAGATAATGCCTTTTGGCCTCTTTTAGGTCTAAAATGGTGCTTTTCTTGTGGAAATCCACATGCCTTTGTTGGTAGAGAACCCAATTTAAATTATGTTTTCTAAAGATACATAGTCATTAAATATTTTTTTAATTAATTCTTCGTTCAACCCAAAAAGATTTTCCTATTTTAATTTGTCATGTTGATGACGAATTGTACAGAGTAGAGCAAATGAAATACCCGTTTGCCTTAAAATCAAGTAGAGTTTGTAGGCTGGAATGCAAAATAAGGTATGCACTGCTTTTTACATGTAGTAAATGATTCATTTGGTTTCCAAAGTAACTCCCAACATGTCGAGTGAAAACACGTTAACAAAACATGAGAACCTCATTGTATCACATGGAATATATATTTAATGAATCTATTATTTAATCATTTTTAATTTTTTTTAAAGGGTATATTTAATCAAATTTGGAACAACATAACAAATCACAAAAAAATCCATAAATACTTAATAATATAAAAAAATAAAAAAGTGAATTAATTAATTAAGAAAAAGTTCCTAAAATCACTGCGTGCAAGGTGCGCTGTCTCGCTCTGGCCATTTTGGTCTTACATATCTCTCAACAAGAGGAGATAGAGAGAGAGAGAGAGAGAGAAAAGTTGCAATTTGTTCTTCTCCGATCTTCCTCACTCGTTCGTTTCCCCAACAAATTTATCAACCCCCCATTTATACATTTTTTTAATTTATTTATTTCTCATCAAAATTAAATCAAAGACCCATAAAAATAAGGGATACCCCCAACACACAACAAAAAAATACTTTTCTTCATCATCGACCCCCCATTTCTCTCTCTCTCTCATTCTTCCCTCTTTCTCCTTGCATCAGCAGTCAGATCTGACCTTCTTTGCCGATTTGGTTAGCTACCCTTTTTATTTTTATTTTTTTTTAATTCCTATATTTAATTTTAATCCCATTTCCATTTCTTAATTTGCTATGAACAAAGATCTCAACTTTTATTTGTTATAAGTTTTGACTTTGATCATATGTTTATATGTATGTAGGCCTTTGGATTTTTCCAGCTTGGTCTTGATCTGCTGCTTTTTTTTAGGTGTGATTTCTTGATCAGCTACTTTAATTGCTTACCTTTGATGCGTATAATTTGGGAGGCCCCCTTTTTTTTTTTTTTTTTAGAAATTGAGGGTGAATTATATTCGAAATGTTGGTTTCTGATGTGATCATAATTAGCAATAGCGTGTTACTTCATAATTGGGGGTGTTTCGAATGCGATTCGGAGCTGTGAGGATGCGGAGTTTGATTGAGGGATTGTGTTGGTACAAATGCAATAGGATTGAATTTTGGATTTACGCGTTTATTAGAGCTTTCGGGATTGTTCGTTAGCGTGATGAGGGGCTATCAGTGAGGATCTTGAGGCCGGGATAATGTGTAAATTGTTGAGGCTGTTGGTTGAGGGTTCGAAATTGTGGTTGCTCGGCAACAACAACCACTATAACAAATTGTTTGTTACGAAATGATTTCTGGTTGCTCTATTGCAAAGAATTGGAAGATATGTGCGATCTCTTCAGGTTGCGTGAGCAGGCTGTCTTGTTGCAATCTTTTCTAGTACTCCCTTGTGTGAATCGGAATGTCGAGTGTTGGAAATAGATAATGTCCTAAGAGAGTGTTTGGATACAAGGATTTCATCCTCAAATCCAAAGTTGAGCCAAATCCAATGTTTGGGAACTCGAAGAATTTGAGAATTTTGATTTGTATTAAATGTTGATCCTTGGAATTTGATTGAAATTCTCTCTAGTGTAAAACAAATGACACCCCAACAACCCCCATTTTGAAATCACACCCTCTCCCAAATATTGGATTTATATTTGAATTCCACCTTCTCAAATGATAGAATTCAAATGATTACAAATTTCCAAATTCTTGTTTCCAAACGCTACCCAAGTGTTTTCCGGATTTACCTAAGCAGATCAAATGTTGGTTTAGTCGAGGTTTCATTGTAGAAAAGTGAATGAGGCAGAAGTAACCACAGTTGTGTTGGGCTTGGGTGTATTAGTTGGATGGGTTTAGCCTGATTTCGTAATCTGTTCAGAAGGGGGTTGCTTTTTTTGCTATTGCTCGTAGATACGCATTTGATCTGTATCTGCCCAATTGTCTTTTACGGGTGCATTCAAGCGATCCGTTAATCCTTGCTCCTTTGTGCACTTTGCTTCATTCTCTTGATTTTTTTTTTCATAGTTGCTTTTCATTTATGACCTGTAGATGTTCAATTCACATGCGTGGCTTCATTCTTAATATTCAGTACTGGCATGTCTTCTATATTGCATACAATTATGCGCCATCGATCTTGATTAGTGGCTGTGTTGTTGTATGTTTTATTTGTTTCACTGGTCTTCATATTTGTTATTATTTCTGCTTAAACAGTGTGTTGAAGAGTTTATGACTTTTCTCCAGTGGAGGTTGAGGAAGACGGTTTTGTAATATGTCGATGAAGAAGGCACTTGATCAAACGCTTAGAGATATGTAAGTTATATTGAATCGAAGTTCTCAGCCACCCCATCCCTCTTTTTTTTTTTGGTTCTTTCTCTTAATTGAACATAAAGCCTGCATATGCATCATTTTCCTAGTGAATTGTCATTTCTGTATTGGGAGACTTTATGTTGTCAATCTAGTCAATTTCTTAAGTATTTTTGTAATATTGTTTGTGCTCACAGAAAGAGGGAGGTGAACAAGAAAGTTCTTAAAGTTCCATCTATTGAGCAGAAGGTAAGCTTTCTTCTTGAAATTTCACTGTCATTTAATCCCATTTATTGAAGGTGACTAAAGTGTTATGCCCTCATTGGTTCATCTGGCTTGTCAATGTTATTATGATATCATGTCTTAATTATCTTGCCAACCAATCGTTGTTTTTCCGGAAGCTGTTTCTGTAATAAGTAGACAATATTTTATTTGGATTTATTCTGCAGGTTCTGGATGCTACTAGCAATGAGCCTTGGGGTCCTCATGGGTCACTACTTGCTGATGTTGCCCAGGCTACAAGAAACTAGTTAGTCAAATTCCAATTGCTTTGATCCCACCCTCCAAACTTCCCATGGTCACTTGCAATAAATCTATATCTATATCACTTAACTTGGTTGTTTTAATTCATGTCCAGTCATGAATACCAAATGATCATGGGAGTCCTATGGAAGAGGATAAACGACACTGGGAAGAATTGGCGGCATGTGTATAAGGTTTGTGGTTTGGCGTATTTTCTCATTTCAAATTGACGCTACTTTGATAGTAACATTATGACTTTCATATGCACTAAGATGTCAACCACTGCCCGATGTTGCCTTTCTTTTTCTGTTTTAATCTCTCTACAGTTGTTGATTGACAATCAAATTTTTGGTTCTCATAGTCTTTGACCGTTTTGGAGTACTTGGTGGCACATGGATCAGAGCGTGTCATAGATGATATAAAAGAACATGCGTATCAGATATCAGTTAAGATTCATCCTTTATCTCTGTTTTAAGAGCTTGGTTTTTGTTTTTGGTCTTACACTCTGCCTCAGAACTCAAAATGATTATATGCCATCTAATCTAATGCTTGAATCTTTATTCTTCAGACACTCTCGGATTTTCAATATATTGATTCTAGCGGAAGGGATCAGGGAAATAATGTGCGAAGGAAATCCCAGAGCCTGGTGGCTTTGGTGAATGACAAAGAAAGGATTCTAGAAGTTCGACAAAAAGCTGCTAGCAATAGAGATAAGTGAGTATGCCCTCCCTGTTGTGTCCAGTCTGAGAGCTAGTTGTTTTCACCTTTGTCCGTTGTCCAATTGATGTCCTTGTTTTGCTGTTTTAGTTCAACATTGTTTATTTGATTGGTCAGTACTGCTGGATCGTGCTACCTGGGCCACATTTTGAATTCTTCATTTTTTATACTGGCTTTTACTTCACCTGCACTCTTTTTCATAACATGAATGGCTTTCTTTATTGCTCTTTATCATCCCCCTTAGTCCTCTGGTCCTCTCTCAAAATGTTTTATAGGATGGTGAGGACAGATTTTCTTTATTCCAATATCGTCCTGGTAAATTTGGTAGATAGATTGCATTGACTAGCTTTTAACCTTTTGAGATGCATTCAGATAAGAAAGAATCTTAATCGTCAAAATCAAGGATAAGGTATAAGATTGGAGAACAAAGATAAAAACTTGCAAAATAAAGAAATAAATCTAAATCCACAGGACTAGGCACTGCATTGAGATATTCCAGGTATAGGAGACAATCCTTAGTTTGTGTCTCAGACTTGGCCAAATGATCAGTATTTGTGTTTGAATTTCTAATACAGTGCACTTACCCCAGTAGACTTGTGTTGTCAGTCTCTTAACTTCCATTTGTGGGGAATATGTGAAGCACCGGTCATAGACATTCCTAGTATCCTATTCTCCTTTCGGGTGTGTTTACACAACTACACAAGTATGCACTTGTTTTTGTGTTGCTCATTAACTAATGACCATGCATCTCCGGTTACGATGTACTCCCTCCGTCCTGGCTCAAACACCTCGTGTGCTTTCTGTATAGGAATAAGGAAAAATATCAAAGAATGTAAAGTGGTTGTATTGGAAAAAAATTAGCATAAGTAGGAGAGAGAATGTGAGGATTACCAAAATGTAGGAAAGAGAATGCGAGAGAGATGTGGGGATTAACATAAAGTAAGGGAGAGAAGACATGTCCCAAAATAGATAGGATGTTTGATTGAGGACATCCAAATAAGGAATTGGGTTGAGTGGGAGTAGTGGGGGAATATTAGGATAGAGGAGGATTGAGAATGCGAGGATTAACAAGAAGCAGGAGAGATAATGTGAGAAAGGATGTGAAGATTAGCAAAAAGTAGGAGAGATAGAAGATGTAAGAATAAATGAGGTGTTTGAGGTGGGACGTCGAAAGAATGAAATT
Organism: Spergularia marina; assembly: GCA_963680865.1. Lineage (NCBI taxonomy): Eukaryota > Viridiplantae > Streptophyta > Magnoliopsida > Caryophyllales > Caryophyllaceae > Spergularia > Spergularia marina. Next base: position 12,067,510 of record OY804548.1, read on the forward strand.
GGGCGTTGAAGTGGGAAGGAGGGGTAGAAGAAGAATTCAATTTTGGCTTAGGCTGACATTGTATTTTCTTATCAGTTCTAGAAATCTATAGCTGTATTTTGAAGTTGATGATTGATGCTCTTCATGCTTTTATCTTTCTCAGAAGTGGACATGAGTGGTTGAGTGGACTCATTGTATCACTCCACAACTCCCCCTTTCCACAGCCTTGAATGATTGAAAGACACTGTAATATAAGGCTCATTGGTTTAAACAACAGTTTGGAGTAGTGAAGGCTTCCAGCCTAATTTCAAGGTGTCTCATTGCTTAAATAGTTATTCAAGTTCTATTCAGTTTATGAAGGGTGTTTTGTACATTGTCACTGTACGATGGTACCTCCCATCATCGTTATCCTTGGCCTTACCCCAGGCTCTATAACAGAGGCAGTAAGGGAGTCGGGCAGCCTTTCTCGCGATAAAAGAAGTTATTTCGAATGACCCTTAACCTAAAACGAGACAACCACCTTCTACTTTATAAAAGAAGAGTAGAGCCCTAGAGGGGTTTCCGGACTTTGGGGGTCTTGACTCTCCTAAGACAACACCACCAAAAGCAAAGCTATTTTTCTTGTTGACTCTTTCGAGTCTTTCCTTTAAACAATAAAAGGAAGGTACTGCGAACTATGTGGAGAATGTGCACTCATTCTCTGATTTTTTATTACTATGTAATTGGATTCTTGCAACTCCAGTCAATCTTAGACCTTTCTTTATTGCTCATATAGCAGACAATCTGTATAACTCAGTGTTGCTTAGCGATAGAATTTTAGAAATTACATTTTGTAGAAGCCTTAGTTTCGGAGATGACTGTTTTTGTGATCATAGTGGCTTTTAAGGCTGTCTTGCTCAGTTTCATTCTATAGAGTTCTTTTAGGGCTGTGAATGATTCAATTTCATGGAGGGCGTGTTTGCTAAAGTTTCTTCTAGGAAATCCGTGGTTGGTTACATGTGTTAGTAAATTGTTTCTTGCAGTTCGTTGTACCTCGTAGATGGTATCTAGCTGCCATGGGGTGTAGACGTGTAGTTTATTTCACCTTTTTAGGAATTTTTAATAGAAATGATCTGGTGTTAATCTTACGGTCGATAAAATAAGGGTTGCAGGGTACAAAATACTGTCACTCTCAATAGCAATCATGGTTAGAAAATGGTTTCCTAATCAAGATTAGTCTCTTTGTGACGCTTTGCCGGTACAGGGACTTTTTGTGCACTTGTCCTGTATGTATTATTCTGTTATGTTTGATGTAATTATTGTTTTTATCTTAAAAATAACGTGTTTCCTTGTTCAGGTTCCGCAGCTCATCTGCAGTGGGTGGAATGTATCGGCCTGGTTCAGGAGGATATGGTGATGATCGTTATGAAGGCCGACAGGGTGGGCGAGATGATGACAGGAATGGTAATGGAAGAGAAAGAGATTGGGGCTCCCGAGATGATGAAAGATATGGACGGTATGGTGACTCATACAGCCGAGAGGGAGATCGTTATGGGAGAGAGTTAGATGATAATTATGCTCGGGACAACTATAGAGATGATGACTCTCGAGGAAGAGGTCGTGAAGATGACTACCAGTATGGATCCAGGAGTAGGAGCTCCGACAGAGATGGAGATCGTGGCTATGATGAAGATGACCGTCATTCATCCCGGTAATCTATATATTACAATATCTCGCGCTATATAAATCATTTGAGAAATTGCTAAGTCAACAACTTTTTTCTGCAGAGGAAGTAGTGTCAGGCCAGAAGATCACCACAGTGATGGAAGGTACATTCTGTTGTTGAACTTTGCTCTGAGCAACCAACATTCAAATTTTTTAGTTTAGTATTTTTTATTTATTTGTTATATATCTTTTATCCTTTCAATATCCTTTTGCCTTCCGTTTTTTTAAATTTGGTTTCCCTTGTGGTGGGTTGGATGAGTGTTGTCTGCAGGCGGCTTGAGCGCAAGTTTTCTGAACAAAATCTTGGTGCTCCCCCAAGTTATGAAGATGCTGTTGGTGTTTCTAGAAGCCCTACATCTAGTGAAAGGTACCAAGTAGTATGTAGGTATATACCTTTTTCGTTTAATGCGGTTAGTTTGTTCTCTAAATGAGTTAAGTTTCTGTCTCATGAAGGGATGGAGAAATACCTGCTGCGACAGCAGCTCAATTGTCACCCCCCAATGCTGCTGCTACTGCTCAATCATCTTCCCCCACTGCTAATGCGGCTCAGTCATCACCCATCGCTGATGCTACTCCACAGCCCTCCGCTGCTCAACCAAATAGTGTTAGTCCAAGTCAAGGAACGATTGAGCATGGTGTGTCAAGTTACTCAAATGTGCAGGCTGATTCTTTTGATGAATTTGACCCCCGTGGCTCTATGTCAGGTATGTGTCACAGTATATTATTGTCATTGTGAAGTTGCTAAAGGTGTCGTCTTGCTGTTTGTCACAGTGCTTTAAGGTTCTCCGTTGCTTCACATATAATAGCACTATACTCTACTGAAAATAATTTTGTTGTTTACTAGTATTATGTGAGATGTTTCCATTTCCAATGGAGCCAAAGACTACTTGTTCTTTGGTTTTTGGGATATAATGGAATAAAGCAAAATGGCTCATAAAACTGTCTGTGCTTCTTATTTTGCGAAGTAGCAGTCAGACGGTGCGATTCTCGAAACAATTTTCATTTTGGGTCATCCGTGTGCAGTTCACAACGTTTTTGAAATTTTATGGTGTACACCGGTTACTGGATGACGATTCATGTTAGCTGACCCCAAATCATTTTGGGAATAAGGCTTGGTTGTTGTTGTTGTTGTTGTTATTTCAATAGGGGTAAGGCTTGCGTGCATCCGACCCCCCCTTACCCCGCCTTATGGTGGGAGCCTTTAAGGCATTGGGATTAAAGATGTTGTACTAGAATTATGTGAGAGTGAGCATATTATCATTGTACTGAGGTCATCATTGTACTGAGCTCATGTCTCTCTGTGTTTGTTCTTATATTTTCATCTCCTCCTGATCACTCTTTTCTTTCTTGAATAGTTGCACCAAGTACATCCCAGAATGCCGAAATGGACTTGCTTGGTTCCCTTTCGGATGCTTTTGCTCCGGGTCCATTAGCTATCATGCCAGCCTCATCTGGGGCTTCGGACTTCGAAGTTGATTCTATGACGCCGGCTTCTAATTCCACATTTACTGCAGTAACATACGAGAATACTACCGTGAATCAGGTTGGCATCCCATAGATTTTTTGTAGTTTACTGGATTTACTCATTTTATTATCATGTGAAAGTTCAATTATTTGGTTTCCGAATATAATGGAATAAAGCAAAATGACTTACAAAACTGTCTGCTTCTTCAATTGGGAAGTAGCAGTCGATCAATACAATTCTCGACGCTATCTTTATTATGGGTCATCTAAGCAGCCTCTCTATGTTTATAACACAGAGATCTGGCTTGCATACATCTGACCCCGCCTTTCCTCGCCATAGGCAGGAGCTATGAGGCTTTGGGATAATGTTGTTATTGTTGTGAATGTTCAGTTTATTTTCATGGGTCGATCATTAGGTAGGAAGCTAGAAATTTCACCTGTTAAATCAGAATTTGTGCACCTAGACAAGTTGGATATTTGGGATTCGCTGTCATGAAACTGAAGGCTTTCATTAATTTTGGGAAATATATTATTCCACATACGCAATAATTCTTTTCCTTGTTCCGCTGGCAACTGTTAAGCATACATAATTCACCATACAGAGAGATTATACATTGTTCTAGGCTTGAACTTGTTTTTGTTTCGATGGATACTCAAGCTAACTAGAGTGCTAGACTAACCTCAGCCTCCATCCTCCAGTCTGTGTGTCTAGGAAAATGCGTAGGAATAAGAATCACAGACTGAGTTCCATTCTGATGCGTTGAACTTGTGTCGAAGAATTTTAAGTCACTATATTAAAGAATACATTATTCTAGTGTGCTTCCCTTGTGACTGGAAATCCTGTCTATGTCAACTTGCTCGAATGCTCAGTCTTTAGTTTCATCCTTTTGAGTCGCCCCTACCCTCCCCAAGTAAATGCTCTGTAGTTAAAAGTGGACATCAAGTCCTTGATTTGAGACAACAACAACAACAACAACTTAGTCATAAAATCGGGATCGTCTAACATGAATTTATGTCAAAGATAGCAGTGGACTATATCTTTCTGAAGGATTATGCTCTTAATATCTGGTAATTGGCTCTCTTAGACTAGTCACGGCCCGGGGTACATAAGATCAGTTTGAAAATTGTTCTATGAGTTACTTTTACCATTCTATAGTATATAGTTGTCTATTGGTGTGTTCTTCTGCTTGTCTTATTTAGCCTTTTAGAATTTCTTTAAATCCCGAGTAAATTGACTACTGGATTATGAGAACTTACTAAACTATGAAGTCCTCTTGCATAGTGAGTACGATATGATGTTTTACAGGGAAGTAAGGTATGTTCTTAATTATGAAAGTTTCTTGAAGGGTGTCATTTTGAGTTACTTTGAATACCTTAGACTACTAGATTTTCTAATTTTGTACAGCACCAGCGCGAGATTCCTATAAACTCGATATGCCAGTTTGTGAATTTATCTTCAATTTTACTTGATTAGGTAGTGAGGGGTAATCTGTTTTCAGCAACTTGATTCGACAATTTTTCTACTTTTGATTGATGACAGTCTTTTGAAGATCCATTCGGCGATTCACCTTTCAAGGCCATTCCATCTGATGAGCCGGCTCAACCCCAGAACTTCGGCTCCTCAACCCCTTTCCAACCTGCTGTGAATAATTTGGAGCATTCAAACTCTGGCCCCTCGAATCTGGATTTTCCAGCTACTTTTACAAGCTCACAATATAATCCAGCTGATGCATCAAATGCACACAGTCCGTCAAATCAACAATTTTTCGCAGAAGAACAGCAATCATTGCAGGATAACGATATATTAGCGGGAATTCTACCTCCTTCTGGACCTTTTGGCTCTGCAACCCAAGAAGTTGCTTTTCCTGGAGCAACCAGCATGCCCCCTGCGACAGCTTTTCATGCTTCGACTGGTCTGCCTCAACAGGCCTCTCAAACAGCTTTCTCTGGTCAAGCTGGACAACCTCCAGCAGGCCTTGGTTTCATGCCTCAGTCTGGACCCCCAGCAGCATCGTTTTCCCAAATGGCTTCTCAGAACTTGGCTGTGCAGCCTGGCCAACTTACCCGGCATAGTTCTCTCCCCTATTCTGCTCCGTCCACCAATTCAAGTACGAATGTAGGGACTCAGGCTCCTAATGGAATGTCGAGTCATCAAAGCGATGACTTCTTGAGTGGCTTGCTTCCCACTTCTTCGCATTTAGCTACCTCAAATTCAACTGGTTCACTTGCCCTTGTCACTCACCAACCTGCTGAAAAGAAATTTGAGACTAAGTCAACAGTATGGGCTGATACTTTGAACCGAGGTTTAGTCAACTTGAATATTTCTGGATGTAAGTATCCTGTTCCTGTACTTCTCAAGCTGATTGTTGCACTGGTTGATGTTTACTGAAAATTATCTGCCTTTACCTTGCAGCTAAAATAAATCCATTGTCGGACATTGGTATTGATTTCGAATCTCTTAATCGCAAGGAAAAGAGGATGGAAAAGCCTAGTACAGCTCCGGCGACTTCCTCTGTTTCCATGGGCAAGGCCATGGGATCTGGTTCCGGAATCGGCCGTGCTGGTGTAGGTGCCTTGAGGCCTTCACAAAACCAGATGATGGTGTCCGGCATGGGCGGTATGGGCATGGGTGGTATGGGCATGGGTGGCGGGCCTGGTGTTGGAATGGGGATGGGAAACTATGGGTCAGTAAATCAACAGCCGATGGGCATTGGAATGGGTATGGGACCGGGCATGAACATTGGTGGCATGGGAATGAATATGGGTATGGGGCAACAAGGAGTACCAATGCAACAACCTATGGGGCAACAAGGAGTACCGATGCAACAACCTATGGGGCAAGGAATGCCTATGCAACCATCTCATGGGTTAGCTCCTGGTAACATGAGCAATTATCCGATGATGGGGAGAGGTGGCTATTCTCAACAACCATACCAACAATATGGTGGATATAGATAATTGAGCATCCAGCCTTCCACTGTACATCCTGCAATTCTCAAGTGGTCGGGCATTCAGATTAATGAATACAGCAGTGCTGTTGCACGAGCATGTGTGGCCTGTATATGATCGTTGACAAGGAAACTCTATCCTCATGCGGATCTCGTTTCATTGTTGCTGCCAGGAGCTGCATTCTTTTGGATCATAAACTGCTGGTGCCTGGTGTTATACGTAAACCTAGTGATGAGAAAGGTTACCGCTATAAATTGTATTAGAACACGTATAGGGAAATTCCAATTTGTGGTTGATTGAGTTGTGTTTTTTGTAACGTCGATTTTGCACCTCCTTCAGGTATTGTAGTAATTTTCTTGTATTCTTGGTAACATAAGATTTGATTTGTTCATGGAGAACAATACCAGTATAAACAAAGCATTATGAATTATTTTCGTACGCTTTTGCTGCCTCCTGCCTTGCAACTGTTTTCCTGGCTTTTTGCCTGTTTACTCCGGCCAGGTCGCTTTGCACTGTTCCTTACTTGCCGCTTTTATTTATTTATTTTTATTTTTATTTAGGGTTGACTTTGACGTTACACATTGCTATCAATGGTTCTATGGATTTATTTAACGCTCAGTAACTAGTCAAGGATGTCAAATTGTTCTTGTTGGAGGAAAGTTTGGGTGCGATCATGGTAGAATTTTTTGTCGTTACTCTATTCTATCATCTCATTTGCGGAGGTATAATATGAAGTGATCGATTGCATCATAATCTTTCAATGTAACACTCATTTTGAGGAAACATTATGTGAGATTTGCTTAAACTCATTGTTCAACACCTTTACCAATTACAAGAAACACAAACTTTAACTTTGAAACACAGTGTGAGGTGCTAATAATTGGTAAAAAAAAAAATAAAAAAATAGTAAATAGTCAATTTTGGATTATCAACTTCGGGTCTAGCTCGGACGTTCAAATCAGGTTATTTGATCAAATACTTGGGTTTGGGCAAAGTTGTCGTGTCTACCCAACATTATCACATGCATCGTATCACTTGTAATACGAGCGTGAAATGATGCTATATCCTCGCAACATTGCGAAGAGTGAATAAGGCAAGAGTCTTAGGATTTTTTTTTTCCGTCATACAACAACTTTTGTCTTTGTGAAGTGACACCTGTTAAGTTGATTTTTGCGAAACAATACCTTTCAAGTCATTGTTTGCTTGTTACCTAGATCACCTTTCTGGATTTTGTGGCCAAAATTAATATTTTTAATTGCAAAGCCGTAGTTTAAGACATTATTACAGCTGCACAATATGAGAGTCAAATGCACATAAGAGTGTTCAACAACTAAAATCTCTTTAAAGGAAACGGTCTCGCAAAAACCAACGCTTCCAAAAAAAAAAAAGTAACAAGAAGAGCAAAGGCAATCGAAAATGAAGCGAGTCAACGGTCGAAGAAAAAAAAAAAAAACACAAGACGAGCGGAAGTACTCGTAGCAAGTTTTGCGGTGCCGTGTGTGCGCGAGAGACAAGGAAGGTCAGAAGAAAAAAAAAAAGAAGAAAAATGGGAGGAGTATGCTCGTGTTTTGACGGCGAAAGCAGGGAAGAGAAAAGAGAACAAGATCGGTTGGCTTCTGAAGAAGCCCGCGCCAAAGCTGCTGAAGCTGCCCAACGCAGGCAATATTCATCTTTCTCTAGCTAGTCTCTTCCAATTTTTTGGAGTTGACCATTTTATCAGAATCACTATGCTCTTTTATCAGTTTATGTTATGTTGTGTTATGATTACGATTCATGTTTAGACGACCTTGGAATAACGCGCTGTTGTTGTGGTTCTGCTGCTGCTGTTGTGGATTAAATCAACAAATACATATATTTTAATTGAATTGTCAAATTTAAAGGTTTGCCGATGTCAAATGAACCCATCTTCACTGGCCGTAATTGAAATTGAAATTTGTTTCAGAGTAAGAGAAATTGTGTCTATTAGATGATGAATCTCTATTTTTGGTTTGTTACATAGTGCAGCTAATGCTACGGGGGTGGGAGATGATAGATTCCACCTATACCCTCCACAACTTATTGAACGATTTAACGAAATAGTGCTCGAAAAAAAGGAATCGGGAAGGAAAGAAAATGCGTTTTTTTTCTCTTCAGGTTTACGATGTTGGTGGTGAGGGTTTCCCAAGTGTGTTCACAAAGTATTGTATTTATGACATATCTTTTCAACTTGCTCTTATGTGCCTTCTATCCAACAGTTTGGGTTGTAAAAAAGCATTGGAAGTGGAGTGACAGGAAAGAAAATGGAAATGGTAGTTCCATTCCTTTTCTTCCCTTTCTTTTCTGGTCGCGATAAAATGCCAAACAAGCTATCTTTTTATCAACTTGGTTTTGCATAATTGCATTTGGATTCTATGATAGTAAATGGTTTTGGATATATATCTTCACGATCGATCACTCCTGTTTGTACGACTGTGAAAGGTCAAACCAAGACGTGCATTGTCCATGTCGGAGTTACCATTTGAGTCATATTATTGTGAGAATTTTGGTCAATCGTTTATTGCAAGGTTGTTAATGGAAAGAGACTACCTTTTGTTCTTGTTTCTTGAAGAGCAAAGAATTCGGATCACCTAATCATGGTGGTGATGATGATGTTTCTATATGTAGTGCTTATCAAACTTGTGGTTTATTTCAGACAGGAGGAATTCGATAAGTCTGCCTTTGGAAGAGCTGCAAAGTCACAGGCAGCGAAGGAAAAGCAGTCTACATACAATAATAGGGGCGAACCAGGTCTCAAGGTATTGAACTTAATCACATACATACATACATGCTCAGACAAAGAATGGCTTTGTGAATGATTTATTTCTTCAGTGTGGAACATTGATTGAACCTTCGTTTCCAACGTTTTCTCTTGCAGTTGTCGTTTTAACTTGGTTGTGTATGTTATTGTTTATCTTGTATTCTTCTTCTTACTACTTAGCTTCAGTATTAGAAAAGTTATCTTGCCAATTCTGATTTGATGCTGACTGGTTTTGTTCACTTGAATGCAGTGGCAAATGGGATAGTCACTCATTATTCAACAGATCATCGTAAGTCCAAACTTTATCACCTGGCACAAGTATATCTCTTTGTGTGTTGCTCCTTGCTGTATATCTTTTTCAATAGAGGCTTGTTTGTGGAAAATTCTTGTATATACACCAGCGAACGTACATTTGTTTTTCATACGTCTACTTCTATTCATAAGATGATGTACTTTTTCCCTCATTTGATGTACATTTTGTAAAGTTTTGAATTTTCTATATTTTTGTTAATCTTAAACAAGATATTCGCCTGATCACTTGTTTGTTTGTAGAGCACGAAAAACACATTGTTCACTAGTCTATAAATTATTTTGCTTCATCTCAGCCAAATTGCTATTGATTAAAGTACATGTTCACTTTGAAACATTAGGCAAATATTGATAGTAATTTTCCGCAGCTACCAGTTCATCAGTACTGAATTGAGTTGTAGACCAGAGGAGGGAATCTGGTTATCATTTGGTTATCATTTCCTCCTGTGTACAAATCCTGAATACAAGATTACTGAAGGAATCAAGGTTCTTATGTACTAAGACTAGAGAAAAATATTAATTACTGCTAGGTATCAATCTAAGAATCTTGCAGGTTAGCTGAGTGAATTGCCGATACCGGATATTCCTTTTCTCTACATCCACTATCCCAACAAACCAAAAGAAGAGTAAATTAATGACCCAGTTAAAGGTAAGCTAGCAGCCGCAATTTGTGCCAAATCGAACGCAAAATGCTTGAGGACATGTTCAGGAATTGGAGTATGCTTGGATTGGTCTTGCTATTGATGTTCATAAGCTGATGAAAAAAGTAGGACAGTAGCGAATGTTGGAAAATTTCTAGAGTCGTGGAAATTGTTATGTTTGGCTTGGGGTTGTGATGGTGAATCTTTTATCTTTGTGCGATTGTAGCTTGCAGTGGCACTCATCGTGTTGGAAGCATTCGGCTATCAATATGCTGGGTGATGTTGCACCAGAACTTGATGTATTTTTTTCTTTCTTTTGGCGAATCAATGTATCTGATATTCTGATGTGGTGCAAAGTAATTTTGGTGAGATACTTGCCATAATCTGTCGCAATCTTATGCCCAGGCAGCAAAACAGTGGGCGAACATGGGAAAATTTATGTAGACAGTAGACACTGATCTGAGCATGTGTGAGAGTGTGAGACATACTCTAAATCTCTGAATCTGTGAGTTGCTGTCGATATTGAAGATGTAAGGAGGGAGGTTGATATTATGAAGCATTTGGCAAAATATTTTGACTGTGACTGTGAGGGAGCCAGGGGGTGCATATGACAAAGGGGTTACACTGATACCACGTTTTGTAAGTTTCTAAGATGAAACTATGGCGCAGAACTTAACGCTCAGACTACTGGAGTAATTATGTGCATTCTATTTTTCGGTTTCCCTTTTTGCACAGACTCTGAGCAATTTGCACCAGTAGATGCTTGATTTATGTGGATGGTTCACTGAAATATGGACAAATTGCTGCAGTCTCAGTTCATACTAAGAAAAAGACCATCATTTATATTTTTACTCTGAAACTGCAAGTAAATAGCCTATCTTGCTAAACAAGCTTCACGATGCGCTATTCGTGGAACCTTAGAGGTCTCACAACAGAAATGGCCAAGAGAACACCTACATATTCTCAAAGAGAACACCTACATATTCTCAGATTTTAAGAGCACTCAGTGTCGAGTTCTCACTACTCTCGAGTTTTTGTGGCTCAAATATGGCAGTCTAGGATGATGATTAAATGTTAGCCGATCTCAAATCATTTTGAACCAAAGTTTCGCTGTTGTGGAACTGAATAACACCTTCACTAAGCTGCCTCTAGCTAGCCTGCATAAACTTCTCAGAAAAATTCGGAGCTCTCATTATCATGAGCAAATGTTAAATCAGTGAATGGGTCCTACGGCTGGATGAGTGCACATTCGCTCATTTGGCTTGCAACACGTATAACAAAGACTCGTCATTTTGTGCAGAAAGCCAAGCGCACCTACTTTTGTGATGTGAAACCAAGTGTACGTTTCTCTTTTGTTTTTAGTCTTTTACTACTTTTCTTCTTTGTTTGCTTTGATCATTACACTGTCAAAACAAAAAACTCGAGGAAAAAGAAGTACTACTAGAAGACACACCACTCTTTTCTGTGGTGTTTAACCATCCTTCATTTACACTATAAGTTAACATTATTGATCTAATAGCAGGCACTGGCATTGGCACTTGCACTTGACATATACGCTACATTGAGCAAAGAATTTTAGTGAGTTGAGTACTCGAGAAGAATGACAGGAGACGCGGTTTGTGTGACGGGTGCTAGCGGTTTCATTGGCTCATGGCTTGTCCAGCTCCTCCTTGATCGCGGCTACACTGTTCATGCCACTGTCCAAAATCTCAGTAAGTTTTCTTTCCTTACCCCATTTTCTTAGGATATTGCAAGTGTTTTTTTTACTGCTTGCAAGTGCAACTGATGAGTTTTATTAATATTCTTTGAACAGTGATTCCACAATGACTACAAAAGCGTGATATCAAACCGAATTCTAGTCGTTAGATTTAAATAGTTTATCTCATATGCTGATTTGTGATGATAATTATAGTCGCCAGATGCTAGAGATCTACCAATACGTTGTAGACACTTGAAATCTAATGTTTATACGAGTTTTACTATCAACACTGTGCTTTGCTTTGTAACTGCGCCTAATCTTCTTTGGTTACTATTCTTCAGAAGTACATACTCCGACTCCTTAATCTTCAAATGAAACTTATTATATCGATACACAAAATAACGTTAGTTTCTTCATTGGCAAGATTAGTAATCAGACTGATGAGCACTCCTTACATTTCTGAAGTTTTTAAGTTCCTAGCTACTATGGCAGTTATTGAAAGGATTTAGTCAAATAGACATGATAAGTTGTATATATAAGACAGATATCTACGTTGGATCGACTGTAGCAGTGTATGGAAAATCGAGCACGCACCATGATTGATTGATTGTGGAGTTGTGCTTAAGCATGCTTTTATTTAGTTACATTCATCGTAAGGTTTATCATTGTACAGGAGATCCAGTTTCTTCTAAAAAGAGTTGTTATCGTGGTAGATGTTGTATGACAGTTTGAGTTTTCTCATGACATACAGTCGATTTTCCTGTTAAAAAAAAAAAAAAATATTACTGCGTTAAGGTTTTACATTGTGTGAAGATGGGCACTTATCTTGTGCGCAGATGATGAAAAGGAAACAGGGCATCTGGTAGCCCTAAAAGGAGCAGACAAAGGTCTCAAATTGTTTCAGATGGACTTGCTTGATTATGACTCAATTGTTGCAGCAGTCAAGGGAACTCGTGGTGTATTCCACCTTGCATCACCCAATGTTATTGGTCAAGTTGAAGACCCTGAGGTGCTTCCCCTTTGTTGCCTTCATCATATTACTGAAACTGTATTTTTTTACTTTGGTGTGAACCATTCGGTTTAGTTTGGATTTGAGCTAATTAATTAGGGTGCTCTCTCCATATGTTGCCTTCATTATATTACAAAATACTATGTCTAAACCTTTGACATTATGAATTTTGCATAAACAAAGAAAGAGTTATTGGAACCAGCAATTAAAGGGACAAGAAATGTTATAGTGGCAGCGAAGGAGCTGGGTGTTGAACGTGTAGTGGTCACTTCTTCGATATCTTCCATCGTTCCCAGCCCGAATTGGCCTGCTGACGTTCCTAAGGGAGAAGATTGCTGGACTGATGAGGAATATTGTAGGGGAAAAGGGGTAAGATACGTACTCTAGGATTTTGTTCCTCTTAGTACCTAATTATCTTATGTATTGAACCCTATTTAATACAGAATAGCAGAACAAAAGTTGTGTTTGACATGCCCGTTGTCCATGAATGCATTTCTCAGTGACTAAGTTTTCACATTGTACATGTCAGTTATGGTATCCTCTCTCGAAAATGTGGGCAGAGAAAGCTGCTTGGGAAGTGGCCAAAGAGAATGGCATGGATGTGGTGGTGGTGATGCCGGCTACTGTGTTAGGCCCTGTTCTCCCACCTATTCTAAATTCAAGCATGGCTGTACTTCTTAAACTCCTTCAGGGTAAGCAATGATAGCATATCAGAATTTTCCTGATGTCCTTTGTCACCAAAAAAAAAAAAAAAAAAAAAAATTATGATTCAGCTTAAAGAGAGACTCCTTAATTCAGTGAAACATATTGACCACAACTGAATATTGATGAAATCTCTGTGTAAATCATATTTATTCTGATTTGCAGGCGCCACTGACACGTATGAGGACTTTTATATTGGATGTGTTCATGTGAAAGATGTCGCCTTGGCACATATCTTGTTATTTGAGAACAAATCTGCAACCGGAAGGCATTTGTGCTGTAAAGATATTAGCCACTATGGAGACTTTGCTGCTAAGGTTGCTGCGTTATATCCTGAATACAATGTTCCGAGGTATGCAATGCGTTACAGTTTTACTCAAAGTTTTCCCATGTCTCCATGTCCTCCTAAGTCTAAAGAGTCTTCTTAAAATCGTAAATCATGTGAAGCTGCATTGTGCTAACATTTATACACTCAGCCTTAACAACATGAATACTTGTATAGTGGTATCATTGACAAGGTTGGGGCATGCTTAGTGGTGAAGCTATTACTGAAAATCTCCTTACTTCTTAGAAACCGGCCCCTTCCCGGAAATGAAAAACAAAAGCAGGAAATTTACGAGCAAATTGCCTTAATTGATGCCTGATACTAGGCTACCAGCATGGTTTATTTGAAATTAGAATGTGGAATAGTGATTGTTTGTTTGTTTTGTATGATTAGGTTTCCAGAGGATACACAACCTGGATTGCTTAGAACGAAAAATGCAGGGAAGAAGCTGATGGACTTGGGTCTAAACTTTTCTTCCATGGAGGAAATCATCAAGGACTCTGTGGAAAGTTTGAAAAGTGGCGGGTATTTGACTTGATTCGGGTTTGGGAAAATGCCCATGCATTATTACTATAAATAGCTAAAATGTTCGGAATAAAGTAATTCTAAGGTGATGCTCAGTGAAGCATCCTTGACTATTGGATACGCAATGATCTATCTCGGTGATGTTGTTCATTGGTTATAGCGTACCGTGTATGTGTTTGTGTGATTTCACTCTATCTATGTGCGTCGTTTTCTTGGTTGTATTTCATTGTGATCCAGTTGAACGTGATTGTAACATATGTGTAATGTCTACCAGTTTTTCTTTCCGAATCCTTTATTACGATTCCAAGGGGGAAACTGACCCCGTACAAATAAACTTAGGCATCGGAGGGGGTCACCAACATCACCCCTGGGCCAGTAACGTTTGTTCACCTTGTCGGAGAATAATCCACTCTAGAGGCAAACTACAAGTCTACAACAGTTTGATTGATCTATTTCATATCTGGAACACCGATAATTAATCGCATAAAATCTGCCCGATTTTGTAGGGATCGATTTAGGGGGAGTTGGATCACAAGAATGCAAAGCAGAAAGAAGTAGGGAGTTGGATCAAACTACTAAGGCAATGAGCAAATGAAAGTAGGAATGCTGTACACTTTGGTTGCACTTAAATTTTTCATAACACTGCACGAGAGAAATTCACAGGCCACAAATATATACGTACATTTAAAAACCACGCACTCGGCTTTTAGTTGCGCGACCAACTGCTCGTTGATTTGCAACAATACTTAATGATGATCAGAACTCAGTAGTAATACAGGAGTACATTTTTACTGATTAATCAGGTTGGACATACATCTTCCTTGAATGTTAAGATTGTCCCTTCTTCATTCTTTAATTACAAACATGTGTTAACCTTGTCACATCAGCTTCATTCTGTACATTATCTGTCCACAAAAATTGTAGAGTTAGAAATCATAAAGTATGCCAAGTTAAAAGGTTGGTATACAAAACTATACATGTCAAAGTTTCGTGTACTACAATCGACCAAATTCTGTTAATTACAAACAAGTTAAAAATGTGTTCCAATTAATACTAGTATCGGAGATATGGTAGATTATCGGCCGGTATATGTAATGTTGGAGAATTTCCAAATAAATAATTGGTTAATTAATTATTGAGTAAATAATTAATTGGAATTATTTGTTGTGTATATTTGTGGTAAGTGAGTTTTAGTAACTAACTTATATTTAATGTAATATGGTGTGTAGATTTTATCAATGGCCATGATTTAATCTCAAGGGGCACCATTACATTATATATACCCCTAGGGGGTCCTAGACATTTATATAATCACATTATGAAATAATGTCATAATGACATGATGAATTAAAGAGAATTCATCATCCCACATTCATCTCCATGCATACTTCCATGATCCTAGTGCCACTTAGTGTGTCGATATCGCTTGTGCAGGTGCTATCGGGGCTCTCTTTGTATCTCAAAGACTAATTCTTAGGCCCATGCACGAGGGGGCGAATTAAGTCTTTAGGATAGCGATTTTACGCGCCTAGAAGCCTACGATATGCCATAATCAACCCCTATATTTCCAACATGTAATTGTTGGGCCAAAAACTTATTTCACATGAAAACTATAATGGGATAAAGGTTCTTACCGAGATGAGTTATTTATAAGGATTTATGAGAGTTTAATCACAGGATTAAACTTGGTCGCTAATACCGTCACCATCAGCTTCATTATAGACAACCTTGGAAACAGGGACTTCCGTGGCATGAGCCAAGTCATGCTGCTGAACAACAAGCAGAGAGGAGACGACGCCACTGTTGGATGCAGATAAGATGTCGCCGATGGGGCCGAGCTCAGGGTGCTCGGCCTGGCGGTCTGCAAGCTGAGCCACCGTGGCGGATGGAAATCGGCCTTTGCCTACAATCATGAGTTCATAATTTCCACTTCGGCCTAGCGCAAGTACTGCTTCTTCGATGTTGTTCGCATTTTGTTCTGTGTATTCTACTGTTCCTGCCCATTTGTTGCGGAATTCTGCTACCACTGCATCGTCTAGAGCCTACAAAACAAAATAACATTACGAATTTAGACAAAATCATAACCATATATAAAGGTACGTAATCCCGAAAACCATTCCTTTTTTTTTTTTTTTTTTTTTTTCTTAATTCACGTCTTGATAACGTGTTTGATAGGAATACAACAAAACTTGCCTATGCACATTGTAGAAAAACCGTAATGAAAATGGTTCATATAATTTTGAATTAAATTATGCAACGAATAGAAGCATACCTTCTCTTCATCTCGATCCATGGTAGCTACTGAAAATGTGTAATGTTGATCACTGTTTTTCTCAGGAGATGGCGTCAACGTGACAGGGTTTGCATTTGTTATCTCATCTTCTACGAACCTAATAACAGACACCTGAATCGCAGGGTGGTCAGCAATTCTTCCAGCAAGCTCTAAAGCCTCTCGGTCATCCGGTCCACCAAAGAAAACAACACAAATCCTCTGCCCTTGGACCGTGTGGAAACCTCGGTCCACAAACACCGCGACTGAACATGGAGAATTCTTTAGTACTTTCTGATTAACCACCCTCCACCCATGTCCGACGTTCTCGACTTCCATCTCACCACTATCCTCATTCTTCCTCCACATTTTGTGGAACGGGAGTATCACCATCATCACCATCTTTTCCTCAGCAACGTGACATACGTCTTGGTGCATAGTCGATAAGGCCGAAATGGACGTGACAGGTCTCACCATAACTTTACCTAACTGAGCGTACGTCTCAAATGCCGAGGCCACCTTGTCATGGACCTCGAGACGACTCCGTCTGTGGGTCGGGTCGATGAACGGGAGCCCGTTCCGACGTAGTTTTTGGACCATGATGATAGATGAGGAACGTTCACTAAGCTCAACTAGGTGCATGATGTATAGCTTGAGTTTGCTCTTGTCAACTGTGCTTCTGGTGGACTCAATGAGGTTGATGAGCCCAGGAACATTACCAGGCCCATGAGCGCAAGTTAGCAGTCTAAATTCATCTTTAATAGAAGGAGTCACTGTCAAACTTGGGTCTTTTTGTGACCGATCGGGCTGGAGTTTCCGTTTTGGGCTTTGAGTGATCGTGGGCTTGTATATTGCCATAACAAGTGGAGTTGTTATGAATGTGGTGAATAAGGCCATCAGCACAAGTATTGCAAACATTTCATCGTTAAGCACCTGACACGGAAAAAAAAAAAAAAAAAATTGCATAAGAAATAAAGGAATTCACTTGTGAAAAATAGATTATATAAAATTTAAGCAAAAGATTATTCGTAATCCGAGGTTACAATTAAATCGTGGCGTATAAAGTGTTTTATCTCGACAAGTAAAATTTAGGGCCTGTTTGGTATCGTTTTCTGTTTTCAGTTTTCTGTTTTTTTTTAAACCAAAGTCCCGTTTTTGAAAACGGGAAAAAGTGGTTTTCATTTGTCAGTTTTCATTTTCCATATGAGTATTATAGTACCAAACAATTTAAAGTTAATTTTGTAACTTATTTAACTAAATATTTTACACAAAAAAACCAAAAACTGAAAACGGCAGTGATACTGAACGGACCGGGGCCCTTAACTTTTGGACAATTTTAATGTTATTAATCACATACCATACGTATACTAATATGTGGTTAATATGTTCCGAGTTAATATCCGGACATAAAAGCTAAATCGATAATTATACTCTTTTCTTACATTTTTATCTACATAGATTGAAAGCTCAGATGGTTTGACGTCATGATATTTGTTAGCTTTATTCATATGCATGCATATATATAGTTACACCTTAGCTTGTACATTATTAGAACAATAGAACGTATAATTTCCGCACAATGTAACTGAAAACAGTTCTTAGGTGTTTACTTACTAAAAGTTATACTTGTAAGTCTGTAATTTGACAAAACAATACTCAAACCACTATATCGCCTTCACAGTTCCTTCTGACGAATTAGTAAACAATGGGAATATAGGAGATTAGGAGATATGAAAAGTCTAATAAGTGTAATTATTAATTTCCAGCTTTTCACATATCAACGTGTCGATCGGTCAGATACGAAGGCGTGGACGCCGAGAACTAAAGGAAGATTGAAGAGTGTCATATAAACGACAGATTATAATGCCCATTAAATCGCGAGGAAAGCTATATGTCCGGTGCATGATCTAGCAGCAAATGAGGAACCTTTCTCTTGACGATACTACAGTATCTACATGATGGATTTACAACGACGGTTCATGAGAAATGCTCGTCATGTCAACACTCATCAGGGGAGTTCGATCATGAGACCACGGGCCCCACCACAAATTAGCAGGATCGTGCGTACACTGCTGTCTGTCGGTGACACTGTCGCTTTTTCTCCCACTACGTGGTTCTACTGTTGATTTCTTTCATTATTCTAAAGTCAACCCCCAAATTGAGGTCATTCAGGGGTGTTTCAGGTGTACCGACTAGTTCAAAAATTTCGTGAATATATAAATTCTACACAAATTATTTCGAAAATGTAGAATAATCCGTATAGGGGTGCATCACTATTCAAAAAGTTTCGGAAACATGTAGATATATATTATACTAAAGGGTTCTGAAAGAAACCAAAAACCCTATAGAAAGTCACCGGAGCTGACGAGGTTAGATTTGCCTCTATCGGATCTGCTGACAACAAGAAACACGTTGATTTACGACGGAGCAAACTCGTCGCAAATCAGCCAAAACTCGTCGTAAATGGTCTTTTACGACGAGAGTCCCGCTTGGTCGAGAGTCGTCGCAAAAACATTGCGACGAGTTTACTGTACCTCGTTGTAATATGTCTTTTTGTGACGAGGTGTTTTTCTTGTCGTAAATGCTCTTTTGCGACGAATTTTTCTCGTCGTAATTATTTTTCCCGACAACCCATAATACACACAATTTAATCTTTTTTCCCTTACATGGACCGGAAGTACTTCGTAAACTTTCCAGGGGGTCACACATCCTAACACTACTCCCCTTTAAGCTCGCTTAAATATGGAGTTCTTAGCACATAACTTTCCTACTTTGAAAGTCAACTTTGTTTATATGATAAGCACTATCAATTCCTTTAAACACTCATATGAGTCCTTAAATCTCTTAAAAATCTCATTATAATTACACGATCATTTTTTACCCTTAAACTTGTTGTGATTTTTTTTTCCAAACTTATTATCATAACAATCTATCAAACAACTATTCCATAGTGGTTTCAAAGAGTTCAACAAATGAAATCAAATCTTTTATAATCAATGCACTCAGTTGCATTACAAGTTGATTAAAATAAATTTTGAATATTTAACACTACGGGTTTGCTTGGATTGAGAGTAATTATTAAGGGGGTAATAGGAGCTACAATAAGGGGAAAATTAGAGAAAATGTGGTGGTGGAGGAGGAAATGAAGGTGGTGGAAGGAGGAAATGAAGGGTGGAAGAGGAATCATTACCCCCATATGGGGAGTAATGCATTACCCTAGGGGGGAGGGGAGTAATACATTACCCCCATATGGGGGTAATAGTTCCTTCTCTACCCCTTATTTTCTCCCTCTACCACCACCATTTCTACCATTTTCCCCTTATTTTAACTCCTATTACCCCCTTAATAATTACTCCCAATCCAAGCAAGCCCTACATCTTAACTCTAATTAGGTTTTTTTTTTTTTTTTTTTTTTTTTTTTTTTTTTTTTTGCGACGAGAATTGGGTGTCATCGTAAATAACTTGATTATCTACAACGAGAAATAGATTCTCATCGTAGCTAATCTATTATCTTCGACGAGAAACTGATCTATTATCTATGACGAGAACTGAAACTCGTCGTAGCTGATCTATTATCTACGACGAGAAACTGATTTCCGTCGTAAGATATTACTTTTTGCGACGAGAAATTTGACCTTCGTAGATGATACTATTTTTTACGACGAAATCGAAAATTTCGTCATAATGCATTTTTTGCGACGAGAATCCCGCCCTTTTTGTAATTTTGGTCGCAAATGAACGTTTTTATTGTAGTGATCGATATTCCAATGATGCCGTTAACTTCCCCGGTTGGTTACTCTAATCTTGCTATTTTGGTATTAGTATAAGGTCCATGATTGTGGCCGGGTTGAATGGTTTGCTTGCCAAGTATTTGGACATTTCATAATACGAAACTTAATTAGTACTATTATATATATATATTATTATTGCAATGTAATCATACAGATGATGACCTAGCCCTATTTAGTTAATTTAATCAATTAGTTGTTCACTAATTATATTTTGCCTCGCGGCTCACAACTGGTACGGCAATAGTCACTGTCTATCGCCGGTAAAGTGATGAGCTCAATGTCCATATTATTCCACGGGTTGGAGGGTTTAGTTTTGTCACTACTACTCCCTAAAATCTCGTATCGCATGTCATCAATTATGTATCTAGTCATTGAAACTCTGACATCGTGTGAAAAGTGTCAACAGCTACGTTTCCTTATCTACAATCTTTTGATGACAAGTGTACATATTTAGGGTAGTACTCCGTATATACTATACTAGTAGAAATCACTCTCTACGTCTTGAGATTCAATTGGCCCCCAGTTTTAATTTCCCTTAATATTAGTTAACTTATCATCGTTTCAACAACTGATCAAACCGCTTATTATTAAAAACATCTTAAATAACACTAAATTAAACAAGTACCGGCTAGTATGAAGATGGCTTTCTCGCCTTAGAGCAATTACAAGTACACCTCCTTATCATTGTAGAAAAATGTGAATGTATCTAGACAAAAGCAAAGTGGAGCCCCGTACACATCACTTAGTAATTAAGAAGGGTTCCTTTATGCTTAACATATATTAGCTCGAGTTATATGCCTAACATATGTCGGATTGGTCAAACTCGAATAATTAAGGTAATAATAGAAGATATATAGTCATAATCCTTAGCTTGTAGTTTAAGAAGATTAAACAAGACGAACGAACGAATTGAAGAATCCAAAAGTCAAGTTTTAGAATATACGTCATTGCTTGGATTAATTCACATCAATAATTAGGTTGTGAATGGTTGTTTAAAAAGTCAATGGCGGCCTAAGGAGCTATCTAGTAGTTTTAATATACTCGTAACAGTTATAATAAATTAGCGTAATCATCCAAAGGTATGGATGAACTTGGAAAAGGAAGAGATAGCTACTTGTGTTGATTTAAACGTAGTACATCTTTTTAATTTTCCTTAGCTTTTATCTAATCTACCTATTGCACGTGTCTCTTTTAGTTTATATAGTTCCTTTTCTGTTCAATAGGTCACGTGTAAAAACTGATCGAAGGGCCATGTTTGTTCAAGTGTTTTGAGTTAATTATTATACTAGTATTTGCGAAATCAAAGTGTGTCGCTTATCGTCATAGATTGGCTTGGTGAGTCAATCGGATCGGATTTGAGTTTACTAGTTTAATTTAGGACAGAACCGCAAGATTTTTTTACCTTTTTTCAGGCAGATTTTAATGCTTACTCTATTTTCGAGTCATGACAATTCGAGTTGTAACTTGTAAGACTTTGAAATAGAAAAATTTGTAATCATTTTAATTCCATCATTTAAGAATGTGAAATTCAAATATAAATCAAATGTTTGGGGAGAGTGAGATTTTAAAATGACACTTCTTGAGGTGTTATTTGTTTTTGACCTAATTAGATTTGAAACAAATTCCAACGGATTTGAAATAAATCCAAATTCTCAAATTTTTGAGTTGCCAAACATGGAATTTGTGTCATATTTGGATTTAAAAATCAAATCATAATTTCCAAACACACTCTTAGTGTATCTAGTGAAACTTTTGAGTTGTTTTTTAGGATCATCAGGATGTGAAACTGGGTCAAACATTTCTAGTGTGAACCATTCATGGCCTCTATTAATTTCCTTTACCGAACTTTTTTATTTTTTTCCCCCAAAAGTTGTTTCGTAGAAATGCTTCATTCTTAAAAAAAAGTTGGTGTTTGGACAAACTTGCTCTTAATTTGTTTGCTTCCCCAACTCCCCTGAATTGAATTATAAGACTAACTAACTCAACGAAATAATTTGAATTGAATAGTCATAAAACTAACTCTTTATAGGCTGTGGTAGGTTGTATAGTTGCATTTAAATAGAACTTTTATTTTGACCGTGGATGTTAGAGAGGAGCTGAGTAATGGCAATTGATTAGCCCTTGAATTGCTCTAATAAAGGAAGACATGGACTTATTAGCTAGACTCGTGAGGAGCGCTGCCTTGTCGCTCGGATTTAGTTGACCTTTCACAACAAGATACATTAAAATCAACTGATGATGCCGTAGTAATATTATCACTTGTTGTTTCACTAAATAGTCTCATTAATTAGGTGGAGATTCCTTATAATGTTTGCCCAACTCTGAAATTTTAATGGATTATGTTGTACGTTTATTTTGGACCCAAAAGTTACCTAATTTTCTTCCTGAATATGATTTTGTGGCATGCAATTTAAAACCGATAAAATATTGAATTGTTCCGTACCTACTTTAAAAAGGATACGATAAACATAATAAGTAGTAATTTCATCAAGTGATGTTTATAATTATATATATCGATGAATGACCAATAGGTTTGAGTACAGTATTTGAACATTAGAAGTAACATTTGTATGACCCAAGCTGGTTTACTTGATTTGGAGGTATGTGAATTAATTAAAGTTTTAGTCTTAATTAGGGTTGGTTGATAGAATGAGTTTCCTAGTCATGTAAAGATTAAGCTAAACACATAATTGTGATGGAACACATATGTCATGTGCAAAAATAACATAAGAAAGGAGCAACATGCATTTTACTTTAATTAATAATAATAGAAAGAAAGAAATACTAACCTTTTTCTCCTTGCCAATATTAAGCACAATAAGCTCCACCAAGCCCTTAGTGTTCATCAACACCCCTAGCGTCAACGCGTCCCTAACCTTAATCCGGCAGCATATCGCCACCGCGAACGTGCCGAACATCTTCCCGAAACAGGCGACGACGATGACGAGCACCAACAACCCCCACGCCACCGCCCCTTGAATCTTCGTCACGTCGGTTTTAAGCCCACTAGACGCAAAATACAAGGGCAACAACAAACCCGTCACAAAGTCCTCTATTCTCTCTATCAAACTGTTGGCGAACCCTCCTTCCTTGGGAATAATCAACCCGAACATGAACGCCCCGAAAATCGAATGGATACCGATAAAATCGGTTATAAACCCGCATACAAGCACACCAGCAAGAGTGAGAGTAATGTAAAGTTCGTCTACCACGTCGTGCTCGGACGAGCAACGACGTGCGACCCATCCCATGATGGGCTTCACAACAACGAACATAAGCCCAACAAACCCTACTCCGCATAAGAGCACCCATACCGAAATCAATGGGCTCTTATGCCCTCCCCCGCCATCCCCGTTGCCTGATAGGGCAACGGCGAGGGCGAGGAGTATCCAGGCCGCTATGTCGTTGAACGCAGCTGCCGCCATAGCGGTCTGGCCAACCCTAGTGGTCAGGAGCTTGAGCTCAGCCAGGATACGGGCTAGGACCGGGAAGGCGGTGATTGAGAGGGACACTCCCATGAAGACTAGGAAGGGTCCGTACCCGGCCTTGTCCGCTCCGGTTATGGTTTTACGGAGGAGGACGGCGACAGCGGCCCCGGTGACGAAGGGGAGGCTGATTCCGGCCATTGCTATGAGGAAGGCCTGGCGGCCGCTGCGGCGGATTGCGGCCAGGTCTAACTCTAGGCCGACGAGGAATAAGAAGAACAAGAGGCCGATGCTGGCTACGGATTCTAAGATGGGTGTGCTCCATGGCGGGAACACGTTGTGTAGGTACGTTGTGTTTCTTCCAAGTACGGATGGCCCCAGTAGTATCCCTCCCTATAAACAAATTCAGATTATATTCAACAATCAACATATTAAAAAACAAACAAACAAAAAAAAAAAAAAAAAAGGCAGGATAAATAATTAAAATAGAAATTAGTATATAGTAGTCAATATTGATTCTATGTTGAACACTAAATAAATAAATGTTTACATGCAAGAAAACAATTATGAACTTTATGCATGTATAAAATATCATCAGACTTGAGTAACGTAGCTGCTTTGCACATTATCGATCATAATAACCTATAGAATTTATTTGATGATAACGAAATAACTTGTTCCGAGTAAGATCGTCATGTTGTGTATGTATAATGTACATATAGCGGTTATGCATGCTATCATTAGTCTCAGTTAAGCTTAATTATCACAGTAAGATCAGATTATGTAAATTGTGAAAATATATACGTACCACAATTTCAGCAATGACTTTGGGCTGGCGGAGTGGCTTGAAGGCGAAGGCGAGAAGGCGGGTAACGACGAGGATCAAGGTGGTCTGGATGATGAGCAAGGGGAAGGCTGTTTGGAGGGCGTTGTCACCTTCCAGGATTCCATTTGAGGAAGTATGGATGCTGGTTATGTTCACCGGCATGGCTCACTATATCTATTATGTGTTTACGATAGACTAAAAGTCTTTTAGAGACGAAAGTGGCCAAATTTTTGGCTTATTTTTTCTTCTTGTATATATATGCTATGCTAGGGTATAGCTCATTCTTTGAGGAAGTAGTTGTGTAGCTGAAGAAGTCGATTGTTGGGTATATATACACTTTGTGGACACTACAACCTATCCCTCACGTATGGGTGAATTAATAACCTGAGGCAAATAACTAAACTTATTTTTAATATTATAATTATCATCGACTACTCAAAATTATCAATATATGTATAATAGGTTTTATTATTCCAACTCAAATTCATTACCCTCCCAATTATTAATTAATACTCCCTCTACGAGATTACATATGACTTTATCATATTTCGAGACGTCCCCTTTATCCACGAATATCTCATAATATATACTAGTATTAGTAAAAATTATGAAACTATACTCGTCTTAAATGATTTTTCATTACGAATCCAACCGTATATGTTTCATAATTTTTCGACAAGTATTTCTTAGTAAAATCCGCAAATTATAATTTTTCATTACGACAAGTATTATGAAACTATACTCGTCTAATTTTACAATCATTTTCTCAATTTTACTACTCCCTCCTGTTTTATATAATGTTCCACAATGAAATATCACGAAATTGTTTTTAGAAACTAAGATGTAGTGGAAAAAAAAAGTGGGTGGGTCACAAACCATTAGGACCATAAAAAGAATTATAAATAAGAAATGTAGAAGATCATTTAGAACTGACTCAAAAAAGAAATAGGAACATCATTCAAAACTGTAGGGAGTACAACGTTAACATTACACAAATGATTTTTGTCTAAACAGTAGACCTTTAGCCAGGTTTATAAGTTGTAAGTCCCAATTTTTATTTTTATTTTGTTTTGTTATAAATACATGCTAGTTTTTTTACCCGTACAAATGCACGGAAATCCGAAATATTTACTTAAAATAGTACTCTATAACATCACTTTATTGATATCAAAGAATTCAAACTTTGAGCCCTAACATTGACAAATATAAATAAAAATATATTAGGATAATAATTTGCTCCGCATATACTCCCTCCGACCCAAAGAGAATTTCCTTGATTCCGTTTGCAGTTTTGAGGTGTCATGTTGGGAGGTATTTTAAAACCAAATGAATCGTTCAATTGCTGCAAAAATTAGTAAATATTTCATTCTGCATTGTGGTCTACCAACTCTACTTGGTTTTAAGGCCAACTTGTCTTTTATTTGTTCTATAAATAATCCCTAACATGACAACTCAAAACTGCAAAATGAAACAGAAAAATGTCTTTGAATCGGAGGGGGAATATGAGAACTAAAAGAACACAAAAATTATAAAATAAGAATTCTACACCAATGATAATTGTCTTGCCGGTTATGATCTTAGAAAAATGTAAAGTATACAGATTTATGATTATTTTTGGAAAAACTGAGATTTTTGAAGAGTGAACTGATTTGATATAAATGTCGGCGATCCATTATCTTTAATTGGAGAATGATGATTAAAATATTCTAATATCACATAATGGTGAAAAGGTTAATTGTGGAATGATGATTAAACTATTTTAATATTAAAAAACGGTTGTAAAAATAATGTGTGATTATATATGTCTCATTCGTATTCAGGCTTAAGTGCCTAACCCTATACAATTATATCTCTTATTTAACTGACTTGTGGTTGATCCAAATCGTCAATTAACGCAACTCATATTTCACTGTCCTTCGCTCGTATGATTATTGTAATTGTGGTTAAAAATACACACAACAATAAAAAAGACAAATAACTTCATAAGTTTGATACTTGATTTTTTTATTCCTCGTTAATATTTGGCGTTTTATTTTTACTATAGTGAGCCATCATAGATATTTTCTCATTTTAAGAACAATGTAGAATAAGTTATTGCCAGTGAAAATTGCATGGGATTAATTTCAAGTAAATATTAAATTATTCATCTTTTAAACTAATTAGATCTCGCTAATTGTAATTGTAATTCTAATAGTAATTAGAATTCATACAAAAAATGCGCAGGCATTTTTTTTCTAAAATGGAAATAAAATACTTACTCATATTATTACACAAAAAAGGGAAAACAAATAAGTATGATCGATTTTATAAATTAAATAATTAAGCGAGTTAAAGGCATGTAATAGCCTCCAACTTGCGGATTAAGACCGGCCCAGTGATTAAGAATCAACTTGCCTAAGAGTGTCTCCTATTTAAAATTTTCATATCCTCACCCTTATAGTGTTAGCTGCTCTAGGTACCGAATAAAAAAACAAACAAAAAAAAACTTCCGACTTTCATAGACATTGTTTTTCTTTTATCTAGATTACTTAGTGAAATCATATTTTTTTAAGACAACAAATAGAATAGTTCAAAAGTCTCCCACGTTTTACAAATACACCTCAGTAAGCAAGAAGGAAAAAAGTGTTGACACTATAAATTATTAGTCTCACAATACCCAGTTTACAATATTATCAATCTTGAGAGAGATATATGTCAATTTTTTAGAAATGCCATTTCCAAGTTACTTGTGCATAAGACATTAGTACTTCATATAGATAGGACAATTGTAGACTTGTAGTTCCACAAACCAAAAAGTATTTGCCTTTGTTTATTTCAAAATCATGTTTTTTTTACCAATTACGTTATTGAGATATATTATACTCCATCGTCTAATGTGTCTTTACATTTTCCTTTTTAGGACGGTTCTAAAGATCTTCCCTCGTTTTATGTTGTCAAGTTTTATTGGCTCACCAGCACCCGTTACCAATATTTTAATTTGCGCACCAGTTTTTCCCTCTTTTAATGGTTAGCCTATTAGCACCCACTATTTGATTTTTGTTGTATTCTATTGCTATTCTTAATCTTTGTGACAAATCCAAATACAAAGATCATACCGGCTCGAGATGGAGCGAGGGCATACGACATACCTGCTGTAGTTTAACATGATTTTTATGTTGTACTTGTACCATTTGATTAGGAAATAAGGAAATAGTCATGATAATTTACCATATCTACGTACCATTGATATCAATCGGTTTCGTGCAATAATTTTTACAATTTCGGATACATATTTTACCCGTTTATGAAAATCTTTTCTAGATTATGATGAATTTATTTTCTTTCGGTCTAAAAATGAATCTACATTTATTTGTTCTCTATACATATTCTCTGCGATATTAAATTTAGTAGAGAGTATGATTTTTGTATTTGAAGGTCGAAATTATGCAAAGTACATTCTCTATATTTATTCTTTCCGAAATCATATCATCTTTTTATGGCTAAAAATAAATTTGGTAGTGGATATTTGGCTGAAATATTTATGGCTAATGTATAATGTGAAATTAAATCTAGTATAGTCATTATAGTTATTTTCTTCCACTTCATTAATACTGTCTAATCAGAAGGATTTTAATACATATAACTCCAAGATTGATATTGTTCTTAAAATTGTATCAGGTCAGAGATACTCTTAAAGTCAGAAGTGATAACTTGACGTATTAGAATACATAACTGCACTAACTCACTCTCATAACTCCACTAACTCTATAACTCCACCAATATCAACTAACTCCACCACCACCCCAACCACCGTCGCTGGTTGTCCGGCGGCGGTCAACGGTGGTGGTCAACGGTAGTCAACGGACCACCACTTCTGACCCCTGCCTGACCACCGTTGACCACCCCCGGACCACCGTTGACTGCCGTCGAACCACCATTGATAGCAACCGGACCACCGTTGATCGCAGCCGAACCATCGTTGACCACTGCCGGACCGCCGTTGACCTGCATCGGACTATCGTTGACCGCCGCCGGACCACCGTTGACCACTGTCGGACTACCAGTGGTAGTAATTGGTGCGGTGGTTGGGTTGGGGTGGTAGTGGAGTTAGTTGATATAATTAGTGGAGTTATAGAGTTAGTGGAGTTATGAGAGTTAGTACAGTTATGCAGTTTAGCAGGTAGAGTTATCACTTTTGACTTTTGACTTTAAGAGTACTTCTGACCTGATACAATTCCTATATATATATCTTGCTACAAACCAACATTACCAACATAGACTTGTTAATCTTTATTCACTCAGACTGGACCATTCCTTTTTATAGTATGATTTATAATAATATGCATGAAGTACATATTGGTAATGTGATGAATAAATAATTTAGAGGTCATTGGTTCTAATCTTGGCTTAGACATTTTTTGCGAAGTTTCGTGTTAAATGATTGATGATATCTCAATTGTATACTAAAGCTCGTCACGTCAACTTTTCTTACACGCAATTATTATTAAAAGTAATAGATGGATATGTCCTCTATATATAGAAACATAACTCATGCAATATGTTAAGGTTTCCCTTAAAAAAGAACTTTAATTTTAACACTGTTACTTAGTAAACCATCGTTAATCAATACGAAAACTTTTTTTATCTTTTTATTTTTTTATTCTTATGATCACATGATGTAAATAAGTAGACTTAGATAATTTTGAAACTAACGCGCGATGAGTATTGACAATTAAAAGATTTTTGTGATGAATGGGTAATAATAATTGTTTTGAATGGACGAGGCTGACTCCATTTTTTCTTATCAATTTCATTCCTTTGTCCGTTTTACGATTACTTATCTATCCAGTTTTTGGGGTCCAAACTAGGTGATATAATAGTTGAACGCTCAAATAGTAGCTGAATGATGAAATATGAGTTGAAAGCTGAAATAACAGCGGAAATAGTAGTAGAAAGTTTTTACTAATAGAAATAGTAGTGTGACAAAATTAGCTAATATAGTTGATTATGATATATATAATATTACATAAAAATGCATTATTTATCTTTAATCTAATATATGAAAAAGAATACTCCCTCCGATTCAAAGAGATTATCCTCTTTCTTTTTACAGTTTTAAGTTGTCATGTTAGGGACTACTTGTAGACTAAATAGAAGATCCATTTGTACATCGTAAATCAAATGGAGTTGGTAGAATGCATTGCAGAATAAAATATGTACTAATTTTTGCAATAAGTGAATGATTCATTTGATATAAAAGTAGCTCTCAACATGACACCTCAAAATTGCAAATAGAAAGAGGAAAATCTCTTTCAATCGGAGGAAGTATAATTTATTGTGATTATGCTGGTAAAGCTAATTATCGTAATAATTTTAAAAATAATGTGATATAACAGGTAATGGGATAGTGGAATGAAAATGAGATAGTATAGCGTGTGATGTAAATATAGAAAGAAATCTTATACTATACTGTGTATTACAAGCTGTGTTAGAGGCAACGACCAAGTTCACCGGATTCAGTTAGACCATCTGTCATGCCACGACATGTTTCTTTAATTTTCACTTAAAAAAAATTATTTAAAATGTCTTTTATTCTTTTATGGTAAAGAGCGTAGATGGACATTCCATCCATGATAATATGTATAAGTGACATTTTCCAAATAAAAAAAATTCATAATATTTTTTTATTATAAAAAAAACAATATTTAATATCAATTGATTTTATTTTACCTTATCATTTTGTACCTTCCTTATTACTTATCACATTATTTATATTGAAAGTGAAAATTTTATAAATGATAAAATTATTTGTTCACAAAGAAATAACATGATAAAATTTATTTCGGGCGTAGCCCGGGTGGTAAACTAGTAAAAATATGATAAGTGAGTTGAAATAGATAATATCATAATATCGTTGTTAATAATATTATAACAAAAGATAAAAACGATTTTTTTTATAAAACGAGTACAACAATACAAATATGTAGGTCGGCCATGCAAACTAGTATATGTCTAAAGTAAAAACGACATCGATTAAGGATTTTTTACGTAAACTATTGAATCTGCCCCAAGTCTCATATGAGACCGTCTCACGTGAGACCACCACACTCAAAATAAATAATTATATTTTATATTTGAAATTTGTACTGTGGTAAGACCGTTTCAGACAAGACTCACCGTTGAATCTGTATTGTTGGAGTGAAATTTTCACCTCCAATTGACAAAAGTGAAATTTCACGAGTTTTAAAGAGTGAAGCGTTTTTCGTAAGTTGCTATACTCGTAATCTCAACCGCATTCCCCAAGAAACCTTTTACAGTAGTATTCTTATTTTTCACAACTGCAAATCAGATTTCTCATACGACATTTTCAAATAAGGTAAGAGGTTTGTTTGCGAACACTACTGATAAGTAGACACTACCCAATAAAACACCTTTTTTTTTTTTTCTTTGTAGAATACTCATGTGCATTATGGGTGGGTAGTTGGTCTGATATTCAAGTTCGGAACTCATGTGGATATGTGGATTATGTGAGTTAATGGCAAGTCAAGAGTGCTAGAGACAATTTAATTCACTAGAAAACGAGTCCGGTAATATTTCGTAAAGAAATGCGTTTTACTAAGTATGTAGTATCTTGTAAGAAAAGTTTTAATACATATGTCTTCACAAACTTGACAACTTAATATTCGCTCAATTTTATTCATTTGTTTATGTCGAGCTTTGTAGTGTTACAAAAATACTAAGTTAAACTTTCCCAATTTACAATTCCAGAGTGAGATATTTGACGTGATGTCATGTAATTAGAAACGTACGATGAAGTATTAACCACTATAAGGGGTTGACATTGCAGGCAAATAATGCAACTTTTTTATGTCAAAACGGGCATAATGCACTTTTAAATTGATCGATAAAAGGAGTTGACTAAAAGCGATAATTCTAATTAAAATCATGCATATATCATGTTCTTTATGATCCTGGAATCGTTGTCCGAACAAACAGCTGTCGCCTAGCAACCATGTTATCCATAACACACGATTTTTGCAGACTATTATACGGTACAACCATTGAACCATGACCAATTATTGGAGAATTTTCTTTTTCCTTCTTTTTGGCGTAAATCAGGATCGAAGATGATCTCATAGTGAATAGTATAGGCAAACTCACTTGAAGTGATAAAGTTAATTTAAAGGATAAATCTCTTCGTACAATAATAGCTCAATCTATAAAAACTCAAGATTCGACTCGACCCCTAATAACCATTTGTTTAGGTGATGCAACTATGCAAGTAACCATTTACATCAACATGCTACATGGGATGACATTATGACAATGTTTTGAATATCTCAGTAGCTAGCTCCTATGATCTTTCTCATAAACGAAAGAATTCGAAGCAAATGAAAATGGATAAGCTTGAAGCAAACGTTGATTCCTCCTCCATAGTTATTAAATTGAATCTTCAACTTGATAAAATATAATTCAGGCTGCTTCTCAATTATTACAATAGAATATCCTCCTCTTCTTTCCACAATTCAGAGAATATAACTAAAACAAGTGAATTATTGCACAATAATAGTAATGTTTATAATTCTTTTCCTATTTAGGAATGCCTGAAGTTGAACATAGGTTATCATTAAGGCCTCATTCACTAACCCATCATCCATCAGAAGTTTATACTGTCAAATTGAAAAGAAAGTCAACATACAAAGATATTACTTGTAAATACTTTGGTTGTGAACAATAATGCTTACATTATTGCAAGCTTACATGGATTGTTGGATGCTCAATCAAGTAGAAATGAGTACTTACCACATCCCAGAGCAGAAACTCGACCCAAAACTTGCTGATGAGGGTTGTCGAAATACTACAATATACAAGGGCTACAAAAAGCTCTAAGAAAATGCAGCCGAAGCTACACAAGTCTCTTCAACATGGCAATGACCCACAAAAAACCTTCAACCATACCCTGAAAACAATAACAAACCAACGGACCTAACCACGGTGAGTAAGACCTACAAAAGTAGTCCTCCGACCATAACCTGGAAACAAGACCACATAAGCACCCACGACAAGTAGCCTGAAGGATTTATGATGAGAAATATTTAGCCATGACTCATGACCATTGATCCATAAGGGCTGACATTTAACAATAGGTCATCATATAAAAGAGCAACTACTATACGCTAGAACCTGGCCTACTCTAAATCTGATGCGGACAGAAGTTATGCATACGACTTAGCCAAAATAAATTAGTGAATTAAATGAGATTATCCAAATGGTTAGTCCCCACGAAGCTAATTGTACGGAGGTCAAAGAATTAACCCTTCTGCCTTCTTCCTCTTTTTTTTTTCCTTACTTTAAAAAGAGTTAATCTCACACAATGAACACAAACGAATACTCCAATTATACAATATATATCGACCAATCTAGTGGCTAAAGGCCAAAACTAAAACAAATTAACAATATAGTTGTTCTTAGAACAGCAAACAACCCCTTCCATGTATCAAATAATATAGTTAGCTCCTCTCGAAACAAACAAGTCACTCAATTCATATATCCACCAACGCAACATACGCAAATCATCATACTAAAATATTACGATCATAAGGAGCAAAATGTTATATTATATATAGTACCATTCATATGATTTCACAACCATAATTGACACACAATAGATGCTTACGGCCACTAGCTGAAGCTAAGTCTGACATCCTACGAACCAGACTAGCTAACTTTATTCGCATCATTTGGCGCCCGAACCCATACATCGGTCGCCTTGTAGCCCAACAAATTTCACATATAACGCCCTAACCCTAATACTCCCTCCATTTAATTCAATTTTTTACGTTGGGCTTGGGTTCCTCTCACAAAACCCGGTCCAACGTAAAAAATTGAATGAAATGGAGGGAGTAGCATTAATCAGAATCGTCACATGATGCTCACTTTGATAAGAATTGGATCTCGGGTGTATTTACTACTGGAGGAGATTGCAATCAAAAGTGAACTCGGTGGTAAGGAGGTTCAAACCATCATGAAAAATACCTAGGCCATTTGATAATTGATGGACCATTAAGGAAAGATATTCTTGTCCGTCTTAGGGAGCCAATGATGAAGTAATTCCTAGGGAGTCCTACTTACATTTTTGGGATACCGTATGGGCTGCTTGATTAAATTCACTATACGGGCTGAAGAAGTGAAAATGCATTCGCAAAGAGGATCTATGCCTACAAAAATCACGAGGAATGGCCGAATGGGCCCCCGAGATAACTTTTAATCTAGCTTTGCTCCAAAAACAATTCCGGTGGCTCATTCAATCAAATACATCCATGGTCTCTCAAGTCTCTAAGGCACGTTAGTCGTTAGGGTTGGCACCCAAGTTTCATATGGTGCAGCTTGTGGAGAGCCAAATTAAAGCCCTCCTTATAAAGGGCTTAAAATAGAGGGCTCTGGGATGATGCATGGTTACCTAACCCTATTGCACTCGAACAGTAGAACCTACTCCACAGGCAGACTCAGATAGAGATATGCCGATGATTAGCCTCGTGGCCGTTAATGCTTATTATACCCCCAGTTCACACTCCACATTTCAATTAAAAAAAAAAACACCAGGAATTAATTTATGGATTAATATCCAAAAACATTCCTTACTTTTATCATGATTATCCATATTTTTCAATATAACCATGTAACTTTACTGTTTAGGAAAACATAACAACAGCTGTCAGATCTTCTAATCCTCGAGTAGGGAAGGAAATTTCAGTACAAGTAGGTACCTACGACAAATTACCTTAGCCTCCAAGTAACCTCTGGCTATAAAAAGGCCTTTATCTAGGTAAAACCTGCACGTTAATTTCCCAACACAGGAGAGGCAGAAGAAGAGGAATACAAAGAGAGAAACAGGAGAAGAGATGGCACGCACCAAGCAAACTGCCCGTAAGTCCACCGTAGGAAGTAGTAAGTTACCAAGGAAGCAATTGGGACTCAAGGCTGCAAGGAAGTCAGTTCCAAGCAACGGTGGTGTGAAGAAGCCACACAGATACAGACCAGGTACTGTCGCTCTTCGTGAGATTCGCAAATATCAGAAAAGTACAGAACTGTTGATTAGGAAACTTCCATTCCAGAGGCTTGTACGAGAAATTGCCCAGGATTTCAAGACTGATCTACGTTTCCAGAGTCATGCTGTTTTGGCCCTTCAAGAGGCAGCAGAGGCATATCTAGTTGGTTTATTTGAGGACACGAATCTCTGCGCTATTCATGCCAAGCGTGTCACTATTATGCCAAAGGATATCCAGCTTGCAAGAAGGATTAGGTCCGAACGTGCTTAGGCCGGTTGAAGAAGCCCCATCACTTGAACCTACATCTATAGACTGATTACCCCCTCTTTTTGCCAACAGTTTCTCTAGTCTAGGGCACTTAACGTTGTTTTTCTGATGGTATCATCAACTATCTAGTTAATAAATCTGTGTAGACACAGTAGTTAAATTTTTAGATGCAGACAGAACAATGTTTAGTACATTAACTTATCATAGATTTTCTATCATGTATCTGCCCAGATTTTGATCAACTTACAGATCTTCAATCGCAAATTCTTGAATTGAATAAGGAGGTTAAGACAAACCTCTAGTGGAAGTATTTTTTTAAGCAGTTAACACTACCCCTCTTAAAAGTACTTAGTGGTAACAAGTAATCATTGAGGTGCTAAAGACTGAATTCACAAACTAAGAGCTTTCTCACTGCTTTTGTATTGACATTAGTCAATGTTGATTCAAAAGTCAGATACTCAACCCCAACATTCACTGAAACAATCACAGAAGCTAGTCTATTTTCACGTTTCTCCACCATCACGTAGCCAAAATCATTCCGAATAGACTACTTTACTGCTTTGCTACCTCAAAGCGAAGCTTTCACAAGAACAAAAAGAAAAAAAACGTCCTGCTTCAGTGCTTCAAAAATCCGTCACAACTAATAAGGTCTCATGATCTCCTTCAACCAGCAACATCTACACGACTACACTAGTTAATAAAAAATGATTGAACACTAACAGTAATGATTTCATCCTAGCGGCCAAACCTTACACTTCTCGACTAAAGGATTAAAACTAACACTAACATAAATTTACTTGAAGAAAACAACCAAAGTATCAGTGTATTACATTTCCTTCCATTCCTCCCCCACCCTGTAAGGACTTATCAATCCTAAGAGCGTCAAGCCCGTCTGAGTTCTGCAACTTGAAGTAGTTGTAGGGTTAATATACATACCAAAACTCCAAAAGTACCATGTTAGATTCGCTAATCCAGAGACACACTCTTCCCTTTAACATTGACCGTAATTAAAAAAGTTCAAGCATCTTAGGCAATGCAACCCTGAAGCATTCCTCCACTACTGTTATCCCGGTATCCCAATACGTCACCTAAACAAATGTTGAATCATTGCAAATCCAATGTATGCACAGTAGAAACTACCATTTAGAAACAAAGTTAGACTCAATATGGAGTAAGGTAATGACAAACCTGAAAGGAAACATCTTTAGATCGGAAAACATCATCATGGAGGAGACCCTCAGAGGGAGCCACGGGAGTCAGGACCACAAGACTTAGTCCTGGACTTCTCCAGTGTCTTGATCAAATAGAGAACATAGCTTCTCCCAATCATGCATGGTCTTGAAAATATAACATATCAACCATGTGACCTATTCCAAGACAAAATATCATGAATGAAAACTTTTGTCAAGCAAACCTAAGCAGACGAGAATGAATTTTTCAAAAGAGCACCACCACATAAAATGGTCTTGCCAAAATATTACCTCGGCGCCATTACTAACTTTAAAGTAAGGGAACTTAACAACAAGAAGAACAACAAGAACCAAGCCTTAGTCCCAAAATGATCGGAAATCATCACATGAATACATTAAAAAGTTAAAAGATAAGGAGCGAACAAATTCAAAAAGTAATGAAACCCCTGCCAAAAGTTTTAAAATCGAAGAAAAAGAAAAAGAAACACACAACAACAACAACAACCAAGCCTTATTCCCAAAAAGAAACACACAGGAGTAGAAAAACATAAAGTAATAAAACAAGCGAAAAGGGTATGAAATTTTACAAAAATTAAGAGAAAAGACTTTAGAAAAGGGAAATCATTCGAAATCCATTTGCAAACCAGCATTTCGATTCCTCTTACGCTGGACGCCACAAATCTACCGCAACTCTAGGCTTGAAACCGGCAGTGATTGCCAAACAAAATAAAAAAATAAAAATTCTAGCAGGCGGAGTTAGTGTTCCGTCCACTTGGGCAATCAACATATTGAACATTGATGACATCATTCCAGAGGCCAACAGAATCAGCAACCGATCTTTGTTTGTCGCTTGAGCACACGAATGCCTAAACCTCCCTATTTTTGGAAGACACACATCTTTTAATTAAACTAATAAAAGCCCAAAGTATAATTTTCGGAACCTCAGAATACATCTTTTGAGCTTTGAAGCACACTAGCTGGCATAGTAAACTAAAACCACAGTGGACAGGCAAGTTAGACAAAGTGCTCTGCGCGACAAAAAGCTTCACTTTCCAATGTATAATAAAATCTCTCAAATCGGTTTGCAGATGGTCCATGAAGGCATGAATCCCAACAGGACAAACTCAACTCTCCCCTCCCCACTTGACGAGTTGTAATTATAAAGATTATACAATATCGCAGTGGCACAAAGATGTGAAGTATACTCACAATTGCGCCCAAAAGTCTCACACATAATAGGAGAAAGGCACCTCTGCATTGCAACATGCCATCATTGTTAATCTTCTGAACACTTGGCCCAAACAAAACTTGTACTTTCAAATGATCCTGGCATTTATACATCAGATTGGCAACCTGGAAAGGCGGAGAGTAGGCAAACTAATATGCATTTCCACATCAGAGACAACCGTGAAAGGCCGAGAGTAGGCAAACTAATATTCTCGTTGGAAGGATTACCTGAGAATTTTTTTGTCTCAGAGACCTATCAAGAGGAAATCTCTTTACCAGATTACCACTCATGAGGATTTCTACGCAAATTGAGATGCTAAGAGTTGTTTAGGCCGTGCTATAATGTAGAAACAGGAGCTTAATGCAAGCTTTGGAAAGTTGTTATACCCAAGGAACATCATAGCTAAATTCTTAAATAGACCAGCTGACCCATGATAGAAGAGGCAAATTTCCAAGGACATGAGTTACAACTGCATCATTGAGGCTGTCCAACCACTACGTTGAAACCCAAATTTGCTCCTAATTACGAGATGCCATCAGTTTACAAATTACTCATCTCCAAATATCACAAACCAACGTACGTCTTAAGTTACCCTTTAATTCATCCGTGACCGTGACAAAGACAAAAGAAACTCCAAATATATGATGCACTCATTCGTAACATCTACATTTCCACATCAGCAAAACACGATATTACCCTAATGTCTCATATGATGCCAACTGCTGAGTTAAGGGGAGTCAGGTGTGTGAAACCTAAGCCTTATCATGAGTGTTTCTGAGAGACAACCAATAAATTTGCACAGACGACTGCAACTTTACAGCATAAGAAGCGCAGACATATTAGTTACCCAGTTGATGGAATAAAGCAAAATTATAAAGAAAATAAAGTACCACTTGTGTAAATACTTTAACAACAAGATGAATAATTGTACAGATTTGACATTTTAATGAAGCGCAAGGAACGTGTGAGACAAACAATGAACTAGTTCTGGACTTCAGTAGCCCTCTTTATGGACAACATACTAATTGTAGTGGGGAAACATAGTACTCCCTCCGTTCGCTTATAAAACGCGTAGGGTCGGAACACAGTTTTTAAGATAAATAGAATAAAGATTGAGTTTTAGGGTCCATTTAGTGTAAAATTACAACATAGGGGTATGCCCTACTTGCATTTTTAATAAACAAAGTAATAAAGTAAGGGTTTTTTTTTTGTTTTCACACATATAAACAAGGAAAGATTCTAAGTAAGAAGTTTAAAGATAAACACCCCTAAATAGAAAATAGGAAGTTTATAGGCGAACGGAGGGAGTATAAGTTTGTATATGATTTACCAGGTGTGCTGGGATGCTCTAGTTATTGCAATATTTTTTATTTTTTATTCTTACAAGTTATTGCAATATTGTTGCTTAACAATTTCAGTTTATACAAAAAGAAACGTAAACTTATTACTAGATCAAAGAACATTATGACAAATCCTTACCCTCAGTTCCAAACACGGATCTACAAATATATCTCATGCCATGGATAAATGTAATAGATAGACCTCATATAGCATTTTCAGCAAAGAATAATAATCTGAGGTCAGCTAAAGACTAAGAGCAGAGCAATAACAGCAACAAAAACCAAGTCCCATAATTATTTCATGACAGCCACTACGAATTGTCATAAAAAACCATCTCAAGAGGACAAGAAGAAAGAATACAAGGAAAATTGAGAGCAAAAAGAGGAAAAAAAATAAAGTGGTTGAAGGAACTTTTGTATGGGGGAGGGCGGAGATAAGAATGAATAGCGGGTAACAAAAGGAATGAGGGAAAATGAGAATAAAAGAAGACGAAACAAAACAGAATAAATGAGACGAATAGAGAAGAACAATAAATAAATAAACAGACCCAAGGAATCAAAAACATAGATTAAAAAAAAAAAAAGGAAAACTAAATAAAGAAAACGAAAAGAAAATAATGAAAATGAAACTCAAAGAAACACAGCTCAAACTTAAAACCCGGTTTACACTCCATCAAAGTGATATCTTATCAATCCTAAGCATACCCATGTCAATCTCACTCAACCTTACCAATTTTTTAACTTTTTTTCTCTTGGCCTTATCTACATTTCCTTTATACGTTATCCTTAGTCAACCGAATGCTTTACTCTGTTACCATCTCACATTAACAAATCAGTGTACTCG
Organism: Spergularia marina; assembly: GCA_963680865.1. Lineage (NCBI taxonomy): Eukaryota > Viridiplantae > Streptophyta > Magnoliopsida > Caryophyllales > Caryophyllaceae > Spergularia > Spergularia marina. The sequence continues at coordinate 12,106,800 of OY804548.1, forward strand.
AGTCTGTCCCATCTAATTCTCAACAGATCACTCAAAGCATCTTCGTAATTATCTCATTCTTCAGTCCATCCATCTTTATATGCCTACACATCACACGCCCTAAAATATTTAAATCACTGTTTCACGGCCCAAAAGTTTGTTAGTTTAGGAGAAAGTGTGGTTTGGTTGAATTTCCACTCCAATATACAGGGAAAGCCATGGTCACCAAGAAAAACCAAGTCAACTAAGAGCACACTACTGTACCCTAATACTGCGATGACTTTAGGTTCAACGTCCGATGTATTTAGCCGTTACTATCTCATAACGTTTCTGGCACACAGCAACCCATGTGAACCAACAGCACTACCTAAGCGTACACCTCGAAACCTATTTTAAGCGTTAACTTTGCCTAATGGCATAATCAAACTCACTTTAGTTGAAACTTCGTGAAATGCCCCACATTATGGAAGAGGTAGATAAAGATTGAAAATGTTGTTGCTAGTGTTCAAAGGAATGGATATTTGATAGTACTACTCATACCAACAAAATCCACCTCCTTAACAAAAGTTCGTAGGCTAAGAACACCATAAACCATACTTAGCATCCCTTATGGGGAGTAGGCTTAGGATGAGGACTTCAACCTTAGTAAGGGTGACTTCCTCCGAACATTTCTCATAATGCTCATAAGTGGGGCACAAGTGTGCCCGAAACAGGTGCTTTGCATGTGTGGCCAACATGCCAATACTTCCAGTTAATGGAGCTAGGGTGTTCACCTAGGAAGCACGGACACGCCTGTCCAGTGTCGTATCTGTGTCCGACACGGACACGGTACGACACGTGTCCGACACGCCCAAAAACGTGTCCGGTTTTTTTTATTTAATTTTAGGAAACGGACACGGTTTTTTTTTTATTGGACAAGAGCCGGACACGGACCAAACACCTGACACAAAACAAAACTACGTCGCTTTGACAAGTTTTTTTTTTTAAAAAAAACAATTTTTTCTCTCTCTGATTTTAAATACACTAACCGATAGCTCAACTACATGTCTTACTTCTCTATCTCCTTCTATCACCTTCGACTGGCGCCGCCTTAGCAGACCTCCTCTAACCGACGTCCGATAGAGGCCCCATGCTACTGCCCCACCTGCACCCGGCCGCACCAACCCCACCTCTACCTATCCGTGCACAGTTTGCGTAAATGAAAAAATATGCATTCAAAATACTTGTTATTTTTGGTTTTTTGCCGTGTCCGTGTCCGCTAAATTTCAAAGTGCCGTGTCACGTATCCGTATCAGTGTCCATGTCCAAGTCCGCATCGGTGCTACCTAGGTGTTCACTTAGATAAGAATTGGTCCAATGAGAGACGTCACAACAGATTGAGACTGAAAAAACACTTATTCGCAACAGATAATGAATATTTGACAAAACGGAGTTGACCTTCAGTAGAAGTGTATCCACTGAGATTAGAGCTGCCATTAAAAGCGTGCTCAATGTCAAGGAGGTTAGACCATCATGAAAAATACCAAGGCCATCTGACAAACAAAGAAAGATGGTCTTTGGGAGCAAATATCGAAGAAACTCCAAGGATAGAAAGAATAACTCCACTCTGAACCAGGCAAAGAGATACTGAGTTAAACAGTGGCATAAGGGATACCATGTGATGAGCACTTTCCAGAAACTGTAAGGCCTGGTGATAAAATTCACTCTATATAGACATGATTCTGGTGGGGGTGAATGGTAGGAAAAAGAAAATCTGGGACGATATATGTCCACCAAAAGCATGTGGAGGAATGGGCTTCCTGGATTTGAATCTTGCTTTTGCTTAGGAAACAATTCTGTTGGCTCATGCAATTATTCCATGGTTCCTCAAGTCTCTAAACATGAAACATAAGTGGATGCAGATAGGGTTTGCAACCCATAGTATCATATGGAGCAGCTTGTGGGAAGCCAAAAGCCCTCTTTATGAAAGCTTGAATTGGAAGGTGGGAAGAAGTATTCGCATAAGGATCTGGGATGATGCATATTACCTGGAGACCGTGCGGCACTAGTACCTGGTCCACAGGCAAACGAGGAAAGAGAGTGGCAAATGATTTCATGGAGCTTGATCTCTTATTCTCTTTTTCGTGGAACAAGATTATATTATCCTAATCTCATGATATTCCTGTTATCTCACGATCTCATATCCTCCACTAACCACAAATAGCATTTTCAGCAAAGATTAATAATCTGAGGTGAGCTAAAGCGCAAGAGCAAAGCAATAAAAGCAACAAGAACTTGGTTCCCATAACAACAACTCCAAGACAGCTACTACAAATTGTCATAGAAAAAACGTCTCAACAAGACAAAAAGAAAAAATACAAGGAAAATCACAAAAGGAAAAAAAGAAAAGTGGTAGAAGGAATATTTAAATGAGAGTGGAGATAATAAAGAATAGAGGATAACAGGAGGGAAAATGAGAGTAAAACAAAACTGAATAAATGAGACAAAAATAAAGAACAACAATAAAAGAAGTAAAATCCTAGGTATGAGAAACAAAAATACGAAAAACAGAAGGAAAAACAAAAATGATGAAAATGAAACTCAAAGAACCACAGCCAAACTTACCTGTTAGACACTCCTTCAAATTGCTATCTTTTTCAATCCTGAGCATACCCATGTCATTCTCAATCAACCTTATCAATGTTTTGATATTATTTCACAACCTCTTTATAAGTCATCCTTCAATCCAGTTAACCAAGTGTGTTACTCTGTTACCATCTCATATTACCCAAAACAGTGCACACGAGTCTGTCCCATCTAATTCTCAATAGATCACTCAAAACATCTTCGTAATTCTCTCATCCACCAATATACACCTACGCATCCAGCGTCCCAAAATATAGTTATTATAACATTGTTGCACAGCCGACAAGTTAGTGAACTATAATAGGAGTAAGTGTAGTATTGTTGAATTTCCATTTTAATCTACAGGGAAAACCATGGTCAGAAAGAAAACTCATTTCATCAACTACTGTCACTATATCATACTCCCTCCATCCGAGTATGTTCTTCCCATTTGGGAATGCCACAAAGATTAGGTAAAGGAATAAAATATAATAAAAATCTTGTAGTGGGTGCTGGTGGGCCAATAAAATTTGACAAAAAGGGAAAGTGGAACATCTTTAGAACAAGCCTAAAATAGAAATGGGAAGAACAAACTGGGACAGAGGGAGTAACATTTCCAGCACACAGCACAGACAGGTGACCAACAGATTCCAAAGTGTGTTCCTCTAAAACGATCATAAGAGTCAAATTTGCCAAATGGCATAATCACAAAGTTGAGACTTAGTAAAATACCCACATTATCCAAGACATGGAAGAGATTGAAAGAGCATTGCTTAGTATTAAATGGAATTGACAATACAACTCAGATTAACATGATCCACTTCCTTAACATAAGCTCATAGGCTATGAATACCAGAGTTAAGCGTTCCTTATGGGGATCAGCCTAAAGATGAGTGCCTTTAGCGTTAGGATAGGTGAGTTCCTTGAAAATTTTCTCATTATGCGCACAAGTGGGGCAAAAGTTTGCTTAAACAACATGTTCTGGCTGAATCGTTTTACCATGGAGCCGTGAGTACAGAATACCGTACTCCCACATGCCCAAGTATATGAATTTGTAAGATGCCTAAAGTATAAGTAGCATCTCTTAGCTCAGATAGTCAGCCTTTCATCTCTTAGCTTTGACTACAAGGAGTTCAAATCTGGGCAGACACTTTTTTTTTTTTTTTTTCAGAGGAGATAAATGACTTGGGCTTGATTGAGTTCTTTTGGGCTGGGTTGATTGATGGGAGTGCATCACAACACACTCCAGCATCCATGGTATAATTTACTCAGGGTGTGGCCGACCTGCTGTAGGTGACTATGGTATAATTGGTCCAATGAGAAAACCGCAAAAGAAGTGCAACTTTAATCTCACTTTGCTTAGGAAACAACTCTGGTGGGTCGTGCAATTGAAACATCAATCTCTAGGCACATTATTTCAAACGAGCAAGTTGGGGTTGGCAACAGAGTTTCATGTTAGTAGTAGTAGTAGTAGTAGTAGTAGTAGTAGTAGTAGTTTCCTTCGATCAGATTAGATTTTATTACTGGTTGATAATTTTGGAATAACCATATAACTTTGCTATTTTAGGAAAACATAATAACCGCTGTCAGATCTTCTAATCCTCAGATAGGAAACAAGCATTTCATCACAACTACATTTCTAAAAGATATTTTCTTAACCTTCAAGGAAGCTCGGCTATAAAAAGGCCTTTACCAGGTACAACCTGCGCATCAAATTCCCAACATAAAAGAGGGGGCAAAAGAAGAGGAAAACAAAGAGACAGAGGTACAACAGGCAACTTTAGATGGCACGCACCAAGCAAACTGCCCGTAAGTCCACCGTAGGAAGTAGTAAGTTGCCAAGGAAGCAATTGGGACTCAAGGCTGCAAGGAAGTCGGTTCCCAGCAATGGTGGTGTGAAGAAGCCCCACAGATACAGACCAGGTACTGTTGCTCTTTGTGAGATTCGCAAATATCAGAAAAGTACAGAGCTATTGATTAGGAAACTTCCATTCCAGAGGCTTGTTCGTGAAATAGCCCAAGATTTCAAGACTGAGCTACGTTTCCAGAGTCATGCTGTCTTAGCCCTTCAAGAGGTAGCGGAGGCGTATCTAGTAGGTGTATTTGAAGACACGAATCTTTGTGCAATTCATGCTAAGCGTGTCACTATTATGCCAAAGGACATCCAGCTGGCAAGGAGGCTTAGGTCCGAACGTGCTTAAACTGGTTGGAGAAACCCCTCTCATTAGATGACATAATCTGAATCTATAGAACAATTCCAGATTGTTTTTTCCCCCAGTTTCTTTTAGTCTAGGGTATCTACTGTCAATTTTAGTCAATAAATATATGGTAGACACAGTGATTAATTTTTCAATTGCATATAAGAATTCTATGCTGTATATGCCCAACTTTTACTTTATGTTGCGAATCTTTCATTGCAAATTTTTGATTCACAGAGGAGCTAAAGACAAACTCTTAGAGGCAAAATCCTGTATTTGAGGCACTGCTTATACCATGCTCCCGAGAGCACAAGGTGCATGGTGGTCATTCTCACAATAGATGAATAGGGACCACACTTAAATAGATTTAAATCTATTTAAGTGTGGTCCCTATTCATCTATTGTGAGAAAGACCACCATGCTCCTTGTGCTCTCGGGAGCATGGTATAATTTGAGCACTAAAGACATTGATGCAAACCTTTAACGGAACAAGCAGTTCTCAAATCAAGGGTTTTCCCGTTCTTTACCATACCTTTAACCTAAGGACGTAAAAGAATCTTACAATCACAGCAAAAATAGTCTATTTTGGAGATTTTCCACTGGCATGTAGGCAAAAATCATTCTAAATAAACTCCCTTGTCTGCTTCACCACCTCAAAGCAAAGCTAAAAACTTTAAGAAAACTATCTGTCCGTAGCCTCTAACTAGAGTTAATTACTATGTTACTGTTTAAGCCACCCGCAAAATCCCGATACAAAACTTACAAAGATAGCTTTATCTCAAGATTGCATCCTACTTAGCAAAAACTTCCAATTCTCGACCTACATGGTTGAACACTAACGGCAACTAAATTACTTTAAACACCGTTATTCCTATCAATTGTTAGTGATTGTTTGGATACAATTTCAATGCCCCACTTTAAATTGCTTGTATTTTCTGATAGTATTCCATTAATTTTAAGTTACACTTTATCATTCTTATCAGAATTTCCAAAAGGAAACTCTAGGCTGTGCCTGTGTCTACTTTCACACTCATCCATTTACCGGAATTATCATACATTCTCCACAGAGATACAGCCAACTGTAAAAGTTCATACATTCAATGCTCTTACACAGTCTACAAATTGAGGGTAAACACACGGGCTACGCACTGATAAAACTTAATAATGTTGCTGGAGTTTATTCAACATCGTAAATTGTCAAATATAATACAACTGATAACCAAGACTCGAAAATTATTTGTTTTCTTAACTTGAGCTGACGACTCGAACAATCTCTAAATGTCCAGTATACAGACTATTTTGGTGTTGCTACACTGATAAATGGTCATGATTGTCGGGATGGGTGGTATCAGTCCATGCTCTCTCAAATCCCTTGTATACTCCAATATCTCAAAGCCAAGCTAACTCCTAAACTAGTTAAAAATTTATAGTGCTGAAGAGTTCTGGGTCGATTTTAATGCTTTTCAAGGGTCATTAAGAGTGAAAAAACGATTGATCACCTAATTGATGCAAAACATAAACCTCCTCACACTCACTTCTTTTTCCAAAAAAAAGAGAAAATAAATATTAAAAAAAATGTTACGTATGTGATTACCTCAATCATCCTTCTTCTCCCAGCCTCACGTCAGTTATTCGATAAGATTGCATACACTTGTGATTAATGCAAACAATTGTAGACTTTCATTTTTCCTACAGTATCTATAATCATCAAGACCTCATGGAATCGTTTTCTCATAACATTGACAAAAAGTGAAAGATATGAATGGCTCCCATAGACCTAAAGGAAAAAAGAAAGAAAAAAAAAGACAATAATCAAACACTTACTGGTTTGGCTATCTTTGGCAAGGATCAACCATTGTTGTTCGTCCTCCAGTTTCCTTGTCTCTGCAAAAACGTACAAGACACAACCCGATCACCAATGGAAAAGGGTACAGAGAGGGGAGGCCATGACATTAACAAAAAAATTATAGTTATATGGTACCATCAAAGACAATATGATGTCAACATAGCCCGCTACACAATAATCGTTCACGAAAACAAGGGGTTTCCGAGAAGGCACCAAAATATTTTCTCCATCCTCTTAGCCTAATAGTGTTACGTGGCCACAACTCACAAGGCTAGTACAGAAGTATTGATAAATAAATAAGAAATCATTAAAAAAAAAAAAAAAAAAAAAAAAACTATCAAGAAAACAGAATGTCGAGCTAGCACAAACAGGAAAACAAGTATGACAGGAATTCCCTCAAACTTAAATACAATTTTTAAAATTTCCTTCGCTTGACGCAAATCGCTCTAGTTCAGAATAGGGAAGATGCTATCTCGTATAGGGAAGGTCATGTCACAGTTAAAGGGAAGAGAAGCATACAACTGTCAAGACTCAAGACAGACCTAAAGGAACCTTATATATGTTCCCAGCATCGACAATAGCTAAAACTGTCAACAATTGTGCTTACTCACGTTCCCTTAAGAATGAGTGTCATTAGTGAATAACAAGGGACACTTCATCAATCATTAGTAGATTGTTTTAGACATTTGTCAGGCAGAAACAAAGATAGAATTTTGCAGAGTAGATAAGCTAAACTACATTTCCTTTGATGTTAATGGGTAGAGCTTATTCACTTTTCATCGGAAAAACATTCGTATATACTCCGATCACCATGAATGACACCTCATTGGGTGGGTTAAGTAATAACTCACCCATGGCTCGACTTACATATGTATTATCACCCTGTAATGTAGATTATTAATTGCCAATTTGGGCCTATGGGTGCCTTCTGATACGACCTTATGGTTCAACCCATGTACTCATAAGTCGTGGGTTACTCCTCTTATTACCAATTGATCTAAGAACCGAACCTCCCTGTGCATATGAACTAGCAATCCTTCTATATAAAACCTAACCCTTGGGAGTTCAAGATATCTGATGGATGGGATGATAATAATTTCAATATTGTGAAGTCTGATCCACACACAGCATCATGAAACAAGAATCATGCTTTGAATAATAAATCAACAAATATTCGACAAATTGAGGAAATTCAGACGACAAATTAAAGATTTCGAATTAGACAACGAAACAAACCCAGAAGGTGTTCGAGAAAATTCCTCAAAGAAAAAGCACAGACCCAGAAAAAATGAGCAGGATCCCAAAAAAATACCTTAGCCGCCATTGCTTTTTACAGAGGATGTAGCTCTCTTCTCTTCCATCCCCGCCAAATTCTTCTCCGATTACTTGATGCGGGAAATAGTTAGGGACAGTTCCGGGTAGACATTTGATCAAATAGGCTCATTATGCAAAACATAAACCAATTTTTTGTTTCTTTTGATGTTTCGCCAATTTGTTTTGTTTACACGGTGACCAAATTATCATTTGCTCGTTAAGTTTGAATAAAATCAGAACATTTTTTACGGTGACCTTGTAGTCTCCGATTTAGGCGCGGTGCGATTCAACTTATTCAACATTATTTTCAAATTAGATCAAATTTATTCAAATTAATTCAATTCATATCAGTTTTATTCAAATAAAATAAAATCAAATCAGAATTATCCAAATAACAATCAATAAATCTAGGTTATTTCTAATTATTAATTCGTTTAATTGCAGCTAATTTATCAATTAATTCAGTTCAGATCAAATCAAATCAAGTTTATTCAAATCAAATCAATTCAATTCAAATCAAATCAAAAAAATGCAGTCCAATCGCACATGGCCTTATTGTACATATGGGTAGGGCTTATTTGGGCCAGCTTAAAAAGGGCTGGACTATGAGCTGTCCATAGAGCCCATATTACCCATAATAGCCATCAACAAAACAAAAAGATAAAAAATCATAATTATTCGATCATAATTAACGACACTGAGTCACGACATTTCTTTAAAAAAAAAAAAAAAAAAACAAATTCTCAACTCCCCCACCACCACCGTACCTCAATTGTACGGACCACCGCTGCACTACCTCCGACACCATATCGCATCACCGCCACCAATATCGCGTTCTCCGGCGACCTCAGCTTCCAACCTTCGCGTCGCCGTTGCCGCCTCCCCTTTCTCCTCTTCCCTTTTTTCTTCCTCTTTTGTCATCGTTTTTCTCCCTCAGTGGAACTTAGCGGCAGCCGATCGAAATGGGCATAAAGGTGGTGGCTCATTGGACGGAGCTCGTGATACCGATATATGCGTTCACCAACGGTGGTGAGCGGCGATCGGCGATTGGGGGAAGGGGTTGGGAGGAGAGAGAAGGTGTTGATGGTGGTAAGTTTTTATTTTATTCGGAAAATTCACGTGGTACCCTCGAATTTTGACAGATTGCACATGGTACCCAACTTGACAAGTTTGTGCACATGGTACCCATGAACTTACTACTTTGAGCACATGGTACTAAAATAGCAACTTCCGTTAGATTTTTCGGTTAAGTGATGATGTGTTGCTTAGTTGTTGGGTAATTAGTTAATTAAATTATAGAATTAATATTTTAATAAAAAATTCAAGAAATTTCCAGAAAAATTGATTTTTTTAATAAAATATTTAAAAAGTTCTTTTAAAACAAAAATTGATTTTTTAGGGGTACTATGTGCAAAATGTTGAGGTCTCAAGGGTACGGTGCACAAAGTGGTAACTTGAAGGGTACCATGTGCAAAAGTTATGAATACTTTCAAAAAATTATTTTTATGAAAAAAAAAAACAATTTTTTTTTTTTTTTTTTTGTTCATGAAATAAATTTTTAGATTTGTTTTCAAAAGTCTAAAATTTTGATTTTTTTTTTCTTTTTTTTTTAAATTGAAAATAAAAATTATATAACTTTATTAGTAACTTTAATTAACCAATTTACCTAACAACTAACCAAGACATCATCATTGAACCGAAAAATCTGACGGAAGTTACTCTTTGGGTATCATGTGCACAAAGTAGTAAGTTTAGGGGTACCATGTGCACAAACTTGCCAAGTTGGGTACCATGTACAATTTGTCAAAGTTTGAGAGTATAACGTGAATTTTCCGTATTTTATTTTATTTTGACTTTTTCTATTGACCCTCTAATTTTCGGCTTTCATTTGATTTTATACCCATGGACCGGCCCTATCCAGCCCATTTTATTATGTGTCGGCCCTACCCAGCTCACGTTAATTTTAAGGCAACCCTAACCCAGCCTATATTAATATGGTCAATCCCTAGAGGGTACCATGTGCACAAACTTAGCAAGTTGGGTAACATGTACAATTTGTCAAAGTTCGAGGGTATGTACCACGTGAATTCCGTCTTTTATTTTATTTTGACTTTTTCTATTGACTCTCTAATTTTCAGCTTTCATTTGATTTTATACCCATGGACCGGCCCTATCCAACCCATTTTATTATGTGTCGGCCCTACCTATCTCATGTTAATTTTAAAGCAACCCTTACCCAGCCTATATTAATATGGTCAATCCCTAGGGGGTACCATGTGCACAAACTTGCCAAGTTGGGTACCATGTACAATTTGTCAAAGTTCGAGGGTACCACTAGAATTTTCCGTATTTTATTTTATTTTGACTTTTTCTATTGACCCTCTAATTTTCGGCTTTCATTTGATTTTATACCCATGGACCGACCCTATCCAGCCCATTTTATTATGTGTCGGCCCTACCCAGCTCACGTTAATTTTAAGGCCACCCTAACCCAACCTATATTAATATGGCCATCCCTAGTCCAACCCAACCCGCCCAATGTACAACTCTACTTACCATTAGTAATAGGAATATTTTCTATGCTGACTCTGTACTTTCTGACTTTTTCTGTAGTGACCCCGTAGTTTACAACCTTTCCCTGGTGCCCTTGAGGTTTGTATTTTCGCGAAATCCGTAGCTGGACTAACTTCGTTTTTGGCCGTTTGTCTCCATTTCCTTCCGTTCCCCTTCCACTCTATTTACAATACTAAAATTAGAAAAAGAAACCCATTTTTTTTCTCTTTCGACCCCCCTCACCCACCCTCCACCTTGCTAATAACCCATTCCCTGCCGATGACCCCACCCCCGCCATCCAACGTCGTGCCTTCACCACCATTCCGGTCAGCTTTGATCTGCCATTCCTTTCCCACCGCCCCTCGCAGCTTTTCATTCCTCATTCTCCTTTATTTCCCCCATCTCTTCTCCCCCTCTCATCCTTCTTATCCATTTTCTCTCCCCCCCTCTTCCATGAAATCACGATGACAACCTATTCTACCATCACCCAGGGATGCTTCTTAATTGTGTGAAGGAGTAGAGGAGAGAGATTCAATTTGGAGGGTGAAAGAGGGGAAGATAGAGATAGGAAATGAAGAGAGATGAAGGAAATGAGATGCTACCGCAGTGGGGGAAAGGGCTAGGCGGCCAACTCCGGCCGTAATGGTGGTGTTGTAGCCAGTGCCGATCGGCGGGGGTGGAGGGGCAGTGGGGAAGGGGTGGTGAGCAAGGTGGGGGGTGGGTGAGGGGGAAGGAGAGATAAAATGGGGTTCTTTTTCAAAATTTCTTTTGTTAATTTTTTTTTTGTTTTTTTTGTTTTCTGTTTAAAAAGATAATATATGATTAGGTGGGGGTGTTTAGTATTGTAATTAGAGTGGAAGGGAAACGGAAGGAAACAGATGTAAACGGCCAAAAAGGGTGTTACCCAGCAGTTACGAATTTCTCAAAAATACGAAACTCAGGGGCACTATGGAAATGTCGAAAATTACAAAGTCACCACTGTATAAGGCCCGGTGCGATTGGACTGCATTTTTCTGATCTGATTTGATTTGATTTGAATTGAACCGGTCTAATTTGATTTGATTTGATTTGATCTGAACTAAATTAATTGATAAATTAACTGCAATTAGACGAATTAATAAGTAGAAATAGCCTAGATTCATTGATTGTGATTTGGATAATTCTGATCTGATTTGATTTGATTTGAATAAAACTGTTCTGAATTTATTTGATTTGAATAAATCTGATCTGATTTGAAAACACTGTTGGATAAGTTGAATCGCACAGGACCTAAAGGGGTTGGATTTAAAAGGGCGGGCTAAAGGGTCTCGTAGGCTGCCTTGCCCATTGTATAGCTCTAATGGTAAGTAAAAAAATTACAAGAAGTTGGTAGGGAGAAAGGGAGAAAGCCATAACCCAAAGAAGCGTACCCAGCCTCATACTTAGTACACTTGCGATGAGCCGCAGCACGGACAATCCCGCCTGGCTCAAAACCAACCAAACCAGACTGAGTTAAGGGCGATGAACCAGTCAAATCAACACACACGTCACGCCCTCCATTCCACGAATATAAAACCACATCCGCATAACGAAGCAGCCTACCATCTGTGCCGACAAGCCCAATAATGACCTCCTTACCTGCTGAAATCCCGAACCAAAAGCAGATCTCTGCAAATGTGTCGCGAACACCATTATGACGATGCTTGATACCCACAATACCTTCACACGAAACCGCCTGGTCCTCAAAAACATCATTCGCGAAAGTTCGTGATGAAGCAGAACACATCTGATCCAAAGAGAACAAAGGGATCCCCAAACGATAGCATGGGACTTATCGATAAGTCTGGCCATTTATCGTCTGACCTAAGCCTGAAATCGAGACCACCCGATGCCAATCCTGACAGTGCTCACTTTACTGCGAATGCCACAAAGCCAAATGACGTGGTGTGAGAGAAAAAATAGAGGCAACAATTTGAGAGACCTGAATGAAATATATGTTTGCCAATTTCTTAATGAGTTTGGGGGTAGCAATATCACCAGAGTTACCCAAAATATCAATCTCCATAGTCCGATTAAACACATCGAGTGCATCATCAAAAGGTGGACCGATAGACACAATGCAACACCAGCACGCTAAAGTAGCTTAGCCTGCAAGTCAGCGGACTGAAGACACGACGCTAAGAACGCGTAGTGGACATCATCCCCAGCCGAATAAACACCAAGCCCATCATGGAAGAAAGGCAAGGTGGCCAACCTCTACTGCTAATCACCAAAACCCGGGTTGAACAATTCGCTCTAAAGAGGAATGAAGTGCCGCGTCGAAGATAACCTGAGTCGACTTAAGGATACAGGGGTGGATAGGTGCGCAGAGCAATGAAAAGCTTAGAGACATCAGTACAAGCCCGAAGTAACAACAACTCACACTGGGAATTACAAAAGCCAAGATCGCAGCATAATAAGAGAATTACAAAAGTCAAGATCAGCACTAACCGCGCCACCTAACAGCTTAACCCCAAGAAGAGGCCTCGCAATATTAGGAGGGAAAAAGACATCAAGTCCACTCTGAGGGTCCTCCTAAGGCCAAAACACCTTAAGATGAAGACCCAACGGGGGACCCTTCAACTAAATCAACTCCAAAACCTGACCAACAAGCAAGGCATCTATGACAATAATGCCATCATCCTAATACCAAGCCTGCAAGCACCAATCAAAGGAGTCCTGGACGACACACCAAGTATGCCACACGAGGGCGAAGAGCAAAGGCCTAAGCGGATCGCCTTGCTGCACCCCCAACATGACCAAATAGTGTGCTCCCCATAATATAAACGAGCGGGGCTGGAATAATAAAATTCAACCCAACGCGACAAAGAAGGGCAGCGAAGTCGGACCTCGCGAAGCATAGCTGTAACAGCCCAATCCACCGTCTGTCGCAACACAGCCCAATAAGATGGGAAGTGATCACCAATAAGCCCATTAATCCTCGCTTGGGCTCTAAAAGATGAAGGCCTTGTTGTTAGTATGATGGTAGGAATCTATTATAAACTGATCATATGAGCCTTAATTTCCCAATGTGGGACAAACCAACTCCATAAACCACTTTCCATATTCTGTAGTGTTACAAACTCCTCCGCTTAGAGAACGCAACATCCTCGTTGCGCCTCGGCCAAATCATACCAACATCAACACAGGTCCAAGATCTCCCCCCGCTAGACGGCTGACCTAGGCCTAATCCCAGCACTCAGCACGCGGTCGCAGGGTTGCTCTGATACCATCTATAACAGCTCGATCCACCGTCCGTCGCAACACAACCCAATAAGATGGGAAGTCACCAATAAGCCCATAAATCCTCGCTTGGGATCTAAATGGTGAAGGCCTTGTTGTTAGTATGATGGTAGGAATCTATTATAAACTGATCATATGAGCCTTAATTTCCCAACACTACGCCAAAAAGTGGAAATAACACCGGATTATATAACATCGGAATCTTTAAAACCGGTGTTATAAAAATGTACAACACCGGTTGTGTGTTACCTGGTGTAATACGTATCAAGCAATAATTTTATATATAACTACGACAACATTTAACACCGGTTGTACAAGAAACCGGTGTCTTTTGTTTTCCAACAATATAATAAAAGATAAAACAAATTTAAATTGAATACATACCACACCGGGTGATACTAAAACCAGTGTCATATGATATGGAAAACATAAAAAAATAAAATAAAGCAGCTTTAAGTGTTGACACGGGGACCCTAAAAAAAAGTGTGGACATTGGTTTATCCGCCCCTACTTCCCTCTTCTGCGTAACTCCTTCATTCCTTAACTCCATTCCCTCATCAATTCTGATTATCTCCCTCATTCATTTGTTTTATATCTTCTCATTTCTATCTTTCTCCTTTTCTCTCTCTCCTTATTATCTCCCCCATTCATTTATTTTCATTTCTCCTATTCATTTTAATTCCTTCAGAACAATCTTGTCATCCCTTTCTCCTTTTTCTCTCTTCAACTCCCTCAACACCGTCCGAACGACGATGAACTCCCGACCACCGACGAACTCCTGGGCGAAATCATGTTTGATTCATCATCATTTGGGAAAAATTATGTTCGATTCATCATCATTTGGGTGAAATCATGTTCGATTTTCAGTCAGTAACTTATGATATTTTTTTTATCATCCCCCTCAATTCGATTTTATACATTGGGGGCAAAATCTAGGTGAAACCGTCGCGGATATGGGAGAAAAGTGTGTAATATTTTGATTTTTATTTTGTTTTATTTTAAGTTTTCGTTCATTTTATTATAATTTTTTGATTTACAAGTTTTTATTGTGGAATCTCTGGTTGCGATTAAGTTTTAGATCTTATTCATCTACATATTTTGATTGTAATAATTTATTTTTATTTTGAATGTTGTGTTTGTACTGTACATCATTGTATGGGGGAATTTTGATTCCGTTACATATTTGCTACAGTTTGAATGTTTTGATAAGTTAAAATTAATGAATTATCCTCCGATTGTTCATCTTCAAGTCTTCAACAATAGCGTCCCCTTCCTCGCACTTCTCTCGTTCCGTTTCTTTCTCTCGTAAATTAAAATTCGATTAATATTTTTTTGTGCAATTGTTTTTAATTTTTTTTTTGAAAACTTGTTGGAGATACGACACCGGTTATACGTAGAACTGGTGTTGTAGATGTTGTGGAAATTGTGTCTCTCATGTGACATAAGACACCGGTTTTGTCCTCAACCGGTGTCTTATGCGCTATCTTTTAATACCGGGTAACCGAAAACCAACCGGTGTCTTAGCTTAAGACACCGGCAGTCCAGACACCGGGTATAACCGGTGTCTTGCTGATTTAGGCCCCGGTGTTAAATATGATTTGTGGCGTAGTGCAATGTAGGACAAACCAACTCCATAAACCACTTTCCATATTCCGTAGTGTTACAATAGCAGCCCGATCCACCAAGTTGAAGGCATTGGGAAAGTCTACCAACAACATAGAAAGACCGACCTCATCCCTTCTCGCCTCGACCAAACGATTGACAACATGCAAAATAGGCCCCCCCCCCGGCAAACACACCCACTCCAAACTAGAGATCATCAAAATAAGCACTCAAGGAAGGACCTATCAAAGTGGCACTAACCTTAGAGACCAAACGTCTCCAGACAGTATCTACCACAATAGGCCGAATACCATCCCCGGGCTTGACCAGCGGTGTGAGACAAGCACTAGCAATAAAATGGCCCAACGTAGCAGGACACCGCCCAGCTAGAGATAGGTTAACCACCTGCTAATCGAGGCCAAGAGCTCATCAGAAATAACCACCGCAACACCACTCAAGTCCAGAAGGTGTTGCGCACGAAAACCGTCACGTCCACATGACGTACCCCGCAGGAATCTCCGAATCCTCTTACGAACGAACGCAACAGGAGTTTCAAATAAAGACGGCTGATCAGCATGTAAGGAAGGCAAAGAAGGCCTCGACACGAAAGGGTGCTTGGAAGTCAGATCCTCTAGAGTGGCATTAGTGTAAGGAGCAATGCCATAAGATGAGTGGACACGATATGTAATACTCTGTATTTTTGAGACCCTAAAATCATATTAATTATGCTAATAGAGTTATTTTATCGAAAAGTATTTTCGAACATTTACATTAAGACGACATTTTTTTAGCTATTTCAGAAAGTCGTAAACTTTTATATTGTTTTAAAAAAAAATAAAAAAAATTCACTTTCTACGTACAGCCAAGAAGAGGTTAAGAAAAAAAAAACTATTTATTGGTCAGGTGACCAAACTACCCCTTGTTTTTCTAAACCTAATTATTAGTGAATGAATCACCAAACTTCCGGTAAAACACAATCACCATCATCTTCATCATTCTTCCTCTACAATTGCCGCCACTTTCATCTGCTGCGGATTTGGATTCCTAACTCCGTTTTCATCGAAAATTATATCATTGGGATTCTTTCAGTCCTCTACAAAACAGTGTAAGTTTCTTTCTACATAGTTCAAGTTTTACCGTTGTCGATTATTCATATCCTACAATTTGTATTTTGATTTACAAGGTTTTCGTTGTTGGTTGTTTTAATCTTCATGAGTATCATTGTTTTCAAAGATTGTATTTTGTTTTTAGATGCTTTAGGCTCGGTTAACTTGTTTGAAGGTTACTTTGTTATGTCGCATAAGTTCCAGATGACGTTGTTGTGTATGTTGATTAAGGTGTTGTCGTGGATGATGTTAGGGGTATGTTAAGATGAATTTTAGACCTTAATACCATGACAAATGATGGGATAGTAGTGGAAAAATAGTGAAGGGGATTGCTGAATTTTGGTTAATTTTCTCATTGATCTTACAACATCAAGAAGGGGCTGTTTTCATGCTTAGTAGATGCAGTAGCTTGGTCTGGTTTTATGTGTTTTGGAGCCTTGTTATAGTTGATCTACAATGAATTAAAGTTAGCCTTGAATTTGGTCGTTTTGTGTACGTGAAAATGAGATTAAGGGCAAAATTAGTATTGTCCCTAATGTAATATGTATGAGGAGTGATCTTTGGGGAGAATTAAGTCATATTTATTTCTGGCCAGCATGTGTTAAAGGGAGGATTGCGTATGCTATGGTATTATTTGATGCTAAGGCGAAGTCGGTATGGTGGATGTTATGTTGGTTCATTATTTGAATGGTTTAAATTTATAAAAATGCTTAGGGGCTGTTTTAAGTAGAATTATGTATTAAAGCGAGGAGTAAGTGATTAAGGGTTTTGATAGTCGTTTTTGTATTCGTAGGTCAATTGAGAGAGGAGGGGCGGAGTTCTAGAACTTTATTGTTACTTTTGCGTTAGTCTATAATAGTTAACTTACAACATACATATCATATATTATTGTAGGTGTATCAACTAATTAGTATATAATTTACATATTCATGTAGAGTCCGATTTCGTAGAAGAACAATTCTAGTACTTGGTGAGCTACTGTAAGACTTACTACAGAATAAGGTAAGAAGAATTACTTATCTCCTTCAAAGGAACTTCTAAATGCGTTTTTAAAGTTGAGAAGTATTATATAAATTGTTTTACTATAAGGTTTGTGATTTCAAAAGGTAATTGCTATGTGTAAGGTTTAAATGCAAAGGTTACCAGTTGTTAAAGGTTTTTATATATGTTGTTAACTCTGGTAAGGGAGTTAACTTGAATACAGGGTGACCGTAATGGTCTAAGACTCTGTTTGATAGGACTTATTCG
This sequence comes from Spergularia marina, assembly GCA_963680865.1. Classification (NCBI taxonomy): domain Eukaryota; kingdom Viridiplantae; phylum Streptophyta; class Magnoliopsida; order Caryophyllales; family Caryophyllaceae; genus Spergularia; species Spergularia marina. The sequence continues at coordinate 12,124,511 of OY804548.1, forward strand.
CAGATGAATTCAGATCAGATCAGATCATATCAGAATTATTCAAATCAGATCAGATCAGATCAGAATCATTCAGTTCTGATCAATTCAGATCAGAATTATTCAGTTCAGATCAGATCAGATCAGTATCATTCAGATCAGTTCAGATCAGATCAGATGGTTGAAACTTGTTCAGTTCAATCAAGTAAGTTGTTTTTAAAATAATATAATTATTAACACTAATCCTTTTATATTTTAATGATTACAGCCTTACAGGTTACAAAAATAAAACTAAACAAAAAAAATTATTTTTTAAAAATCATCATAAATTACTATTAGAAAAGTAAACGAATTGAAGTTTCTAGTGGATTGTCATAGAGTTAATCATCCCGTTATATATCATCCTCATGTTCTATATCAATATCCATATCAGTTAGCTCCGCGCCAACTTCTTGTTGAATATCATCTTCTTGCTCGACATGATGATATTTACTACGATTGGTTTTACAATAGCGAAATGTGTGGGGGGCTCAGATAGTATCTCGGCTTCCCACAAATTTCTTGTAAATTGTTATTGATTCTCCATTCGATATATAATAATAACGATAATAATTAATAATAGTTATTATATTAAATAATAATAATAACTATAATTATAATTATAAAAACAATTAAAGAATATGTTAAATTGATATGTTCAATTAAATTCTATTCAGTTCAGAAATCATGAATCTCAATCAGATCAGATCAGAATCATTCAAATCAGATCAAATCAGATCAGAATCATTCAGTTCAGTTCAGATCAGATCAGAATCATTCAGTTCAGATCAGATCAGATCAGTTCAGTTCAGAAAAATGCAGTCCTATCAAACAGGGTCTAAGTATATTGTGCACAAAGAATAGATAGGGTGGATTGATCCTCCAGCTTGAACCTTTATATCCTCCCCTTGGGAACAGGACCCTAGGGGAATGCATGCATTAGGGTAATAGTGGTTGAAGGAAGTCAGCCCTGATACTAAAGGAAAAAGGAACAAAGGAGAAGGATTTTTGTTGTATTGTTTTATTATGCTTTTGTATACTAATTAAATGTTATTGGTTCTTATGTTTTAAATTACTCAAAGTTTTCCGTTGTGCTATGTGTCTAGGAAAAATATATATTTTCTTTAACAATTGTTTTCTAGATAAGTTGCTTCTTACTCAACCCGTTTGGTTGACGATTTCTACGTTTTCTTAGTCTTGCAGGTTAGTTTTGAAGTGCTTGGGGATAGTCAAGGGATCAGAGTCACGATCTCTTACCGTATTAAATAAAGTCCAGACTTAGTTAATTTATCGCTTCCGCATTTGAATTAAGATTATTCGAGAATAGTATTTTATTCTTTTGGGATGTAACACATTTATATACTTTATATCTGGAGTTATCAGATCATTAAAAGTGACCTTCTGCCTTAACGATTGATCTAGGATGTCAATCGTGGCGGTAACACTGTCAATTGTCCTTGTTTTAAATCAAACGCATTTTCTAAAATTTAAGGAAATTGGGGGTGTTACACGAACTGCTGCATTATAATGACCATCAGAGACCTATGCTTACCCTGCCATATAGAACGTTCCCCTCGTCCTGATCGATTTACCTCCATTGATGGAGGAGGGGTAACAGCCAACACATCCTGCACAGGCTGCCACGCCCCCCCCCCCCCCCGGGCTCACCCCAAGATCGAAGCGCACTAAGAATACTCTCCTTGTGCAAATGACTTCTAACAAAAGACTGACGCTCACGACAACTCCGCGGTGAAAAGGTTTGTAAGACACACAAAGGTTTCTAACAGAAGATGTTATCTGACCAAGAATCCTATCAAGCGCCCATTTGAGTATCATAGCAAAACTCAAACGACGCTTAGGTGGGATAGACTTTACCGTACAAAGCCTCTTGAAAAGCACGCGATCAAGCAAAGTAACGTCTAAACCAGGAGGGTCACACACAACATCCCTCCCAAGAGAGGAAACGGGAGCTGCAGATCTAACCAAATCATAGAGTATAAAAGGAACAACACCATCACCCGCATCAGGAGAACAAACAATCAACCCATCCTCATGACGACCCTTAACCCGAAAAGGCGAAAAGTGTGGGCCCTGTAACAAACGCCACAAAGCCAATGACCCATTTGGCGAAAAGTTGACCCAACCTCGTCGTAAACAGCCAAACTAGTCGAAAGAGCGAGCTAGCTTAGTAATGTCCAAAGCGTCCTTGCCAAAGTGACACTCACATAAATGCGCAAGCATAGAACCCCTAGTTAACCCCCTACCGCCCCTATCTTGGCAACCACTAATGCCAACAAAGGGGCAATGGAATCGCGTAATAAGGGCAGCCATACAAACAAAAGGAAACAACCGAAAACATGGAAGAAAATACAACAATTAAATAAAAATAAAGTCAAATCGAGGGTTTAAGTCAGCAAAAAAAATGAAAATAGGTGACCCACGAAAAAGATTAGAGGCCCCCAAAGAATAAGATCAACAGACTATCAGTTACACACAACACCACCCATAACATCAATCCTGCTGAAAATTGAAGCCAGCGCGATCCCCGAATGGACCCACCCTATTAACACCTGTCGTCGGCCCTGGTGAGAGGCCGCCTACCCGAGCCCATATGGATGGCTAGACCAAACGGTCGCCGGAAAAATGATCGAAAAGGTTACGAATTTCAAAACCCCTGCAGCGGATCTGGACCTCGCGACAATCAGCGGCGGCGATCGGAAAAGGTGAAGTGTAGGCTGAAAGACGCGAGCGAATAACCCCGGTGTAGTTGGATGGATTAATGATAATGTTGTGCGATGAAATGGTGAAAAAGATTTACTGCAAGTCTTCTGTGAGACCGTCTCATAGGTGAGACGGGCCCAAAATGAAGATAGCCCATCAATGAAAAAGAAAAAAAAGAAAAAAAAAGTGGAGTTAATAAGTTATAACCTTGAGTCGTGTAATAAAAAACTATACGTTATAAATGTTTATGCTAATATTTGAGTTTTGAACTTGAAAGATTGAGTTTTTAATGTAAATTTCTAATTTAACTTTAAACCTTGAATTTTCGTTATAAATTTTTGAGTTTTATATTTATATAAATCTTTAAACTCATAATATAAATTCTCAAATACTTAATATAAATATTTGAGTCAACTTAATATAGTAATCACCATAAAAATGTACAAAGTATACGAGAAAAATGGTGAAATAAAATAATTAAGAGCAAGATTCAATCAAAAAAAAAAAAAAGATGTAACAAACACCAGTGGGGAGAGAGAGGGAAAAAAAAGATAATAGAGAAAGAAAGGGAAAGTTGAGGGGGGGTTTTTTTTTTTTTTTGGTGTATAATTTATTGGGCTTTTATTATTGGATCCGTTTCACATATGAGACTGTCTCATACAATAATTTGCCAAAGATTTAAATAATAAATTTAACAAAAATAATCCAACGTTTGTCTCATCTTTCAACAAAAAACTCGAATTTTTTTTTCTGAAATAAGGCTCAAAAATAAATATTAAACAAAATGGGTTGGATTGAAAAATGTTCAATTTTATGGGGTGCACGTCACCCCATTTCAGGTCCGGGACAAAACCGCCAGTGCCCCTGACGGTTTTAAGTGAAGAGAAATCGCCACCCTCCATGGCGGTTTCTTCACAAAAATGAGTATACAAATTGAGTGGGTGATATTTTGGCCGAGGGTGAAACCGCCATGGGGGTGGCGGTTTGGAGGTTTCACTTAAGTGAAACCGCCACCCCCCATGGAGGTTTCACACTTGGCCAAAATATCACCCCGATATAACGTCAATCCAAAAAAAAAAAAAAAAAAAAATTGAAACCGCCACTCCCCATGGCGGTTTTACCCTAGCCAAAATATCACTCACAACCTCATAGCTACTGTTCAAGACACTTAAAACCGGCAGGGGCATTGGCGGTTTTGTCCCGAACTTGAAATAGGGTGACGTGCACCCCATAAGATTGAACATTTTTCAATCCAACCCATTTTGTTTAATATTTATTTTTTGAGCCCTATTTCGAAAAAAAAATTCAAAAAACTCAACCTTGGTAATTGAAAAATTATTGGAATTCAGAACCACCATGAATTAAAAAATGTGTAGTTATTTGGTTGCCCATAATTATGAAAATTCGCAAATCATGGGAATTTCCAATTCAGAAATTGGCTTACCCCCTTGGTAATTGGACATTTTTGTGGGAATTCATTAACTACATGTAACCAAACACAGTTTTGAGATATTACCGTGAATTTGTATATCCTGAAAAGTGGCATCTCATGCCAATTTCGAATTCCCGCATGTAACCAACCGACCACTTAGATTTAATATAAATAACCCAATGTTTGACGGATATTTAACAATTACTTTGTTGTCACCGTAAATTAATTAAGAATTTCCGACACCCTTAAAAGTAAAGATAAACCTTGACAACTAGAGAATCACTGAACCATGAATGCCATATGCTCAAGTTCACCGGCCATCAATACCATGTAATGGCTCATCCCTTTCCTCCTTCTCATAGAGTCACTAGGCAAATACACCACTTCTTAATTTAATTTGTTCAAATTTGACAAATAGCTAAATTGGAAGAAAAAAAAACAAAAACAAAAAAAAAAAAAAATCAAGAGGACAAATTGGTATAAAAAAATACAACGGCAGTCAAATAGGCCTAATTTTATGTCGAGGTTGGAAAATCGACAAAAAAAATGTATTTATTTTTTCAAAAATATACAAAATAATTCTTTTATTAATTTTTGAAATAAGCTTTGAGAGTAACTATTTTAAAAAAAAAAAATAGGAAAGCATTATTTTGCAAGTTTTTGAAAAAAAAAATATAATTTTGGTTGATTTTCCAACTTGGTGAAAATTTAGGCTTATTTGATTCTCGTAGTATTCTTTTATACCAATATGTCTTCTGGAATTTTTTCTATATCAATCCAGTAAAGTCTTGTGTTTTTTTCTATACCAATCTGGTCATTTGGTCTATCAAATTTAGAAAAGAACAAAAGTTTTCGTTTCAGGACACCAATTATTAGCTAAACCTTTTACCGGCATAGTGATCATTTGGATAACGTAGAAATTAAATTCATGCGGGAATTTCTACTTCCTTAGCAATTATTTCCTATGCCGAATTATCGGGAATTTCACTTAGAGCGTTTGGTTACCAATTACTTGGAATTCAAAATTACTTGGAATTCATTTCTCACATGTTGTTTGTTTAACATACTACAATTCTCATGTTAGTCATTCAAAAGAGTTATTTACCCTCTATATATGTTAGTAGTTAATTCAATGCAATATAATTAGTTAGGTGTTAAGTGGTAGTTTCCTCTATATTGATCAAAGAAAGTAGGAACTGTGAACTACAAGGGGGTTTAAATTCCTATGTTTCATGGGAATTAGAAACTCCTAAAAAATTTCCAATTCCTCCACTTTAGTAGAAAAGGGTCATCCAAACAAGTCCACTAGAATCTAATTCCTAGGTATATGAAAGTCTTATGAAAATTAAGGGTATCCAAACAACCACCCGTAATGTCACTTGATCACATATGTTGAACCTTTAATTGCATAAAAGATCTCACCTTTCTTTCAAATTTCAGCGAAGGTTTGTTGCAAATTAGGAGCCCGAATGGCCCAATTCTTTTGGGGCCCTTGTGTACCTGTAACAACCCTAAAATTTTGCCTCTTACTTAATAAAAAAATGTAAGACTGCTATATCGCAACCGACTCACAAAGTCGATCGCAAGACTAACCAACAACCAAACTCTAGCTAAATAACCAATACAAATGAATAAACAACAATTATTCCAAGTGATAACATATAAGAACCTCCCACTATCCATGAGATAGCCCATATATGAATGCAAACATCCAAGCGCATAAACACCGTTACCATAACCTATCAACTGCGCCACCAAAAGAAAGATACAATCCCATAATAGGGTAGAGACACATGCTAAATTAAATAAGGAAAAAGAACATTCGCAAATTAAAGGGTGAGTAACAATTTAAGCAAAGAACAAAACATGCATTTTGATAGTGCGTAACTACCACTAAAGAAACAAAGAACCAAGGCAAAAAAGACAAGGCCTTAGAGAACTAGGCCGATCGAGGGCCTTAGAACCTCAAACTCTTATCATAGTGTCTTTTAACCTCGTCCGAAAACTTAGCGGAAACCATCCTGATGCCGGTATATCCCCCCCTTGGGGATCATGGGTCATACCCCAAGTTACTCCACTAGCTACTAGAGCACCTGATAACCGACCTAACCCATTACTCAAGTGGCCACACTCCTCTTTAGAGGGCTTGTAGGATGTAACCACAACTAGAATGAAGTTCAATTAGCAGATTGGTAACTAATCGAGTCTAGGTAGTTCAATTCACCTGGTCAAGGTGTTTCATTTGATGGGTCACTGTCCACATCGCTTTAGAGGGTTGTCATCATCTTTTCTCAACCTTTACCCAAACATTGCATATAGATAGGTTCAACTATTTTAGATATATTATTTCATAACTCAATTCTCATCAAATCTTGAATCTATAAACAATCGGAGCTAAAAACCATGAGAGAATAAACAATGGCACAAAGGCCGAATAATCAACACTATAAGAATAGTGGCCGAATTCCTGAAGAAAAAGGGAGGCAGTATTGGAACATGTGTGAGCTTGTCCCACATTGAAAAATAAGTGAGATGTTGCTAGCTATATAAACAAGAGGGTTACTCCTCCTATTGCCGATCGGCTTAGGATGGAACCCTGCTTGGCCGTATGGGTTAGAGTTTGACTCCCTTGTTTGGTCTCTCCTCCCCTAACAAGTGGTATCAAAGCCCAAGGTTTAGCCTGAGCTTGCGTGCAGACACCCCACTGTCGGGTGGGCCCTTGTCAGATTGGGCGCCACAGACAACTTTGGTAGGTCCTTACCAGATTGGATGCTACAATTTGGTGGCCTGGTGGCTTGGCCTAATTTGGTCGAGGGGGGGAGAATTTGATCGGCTCACACATGAGGGGGGAGATTGTTGGAATATGTGTGAGCGTGTCCCACATTGAAAAATAAGTGGGATGTTGCTAGCCATATAAACAAGAGGTTTACTCCTCGTATTGCCAATTGGTTTTATGATGAAACCCCGCTTGGTCGTATGGGCTAGGGTTTGACTTTCCCGTTTGGTCTCTCCTCCCCTAACAGGCAGAGCCTCACGAATATCAGTTGATCAACAAGTGAATATGTAAGTTAATCTAACATAGAAATCAACCAATGCATGATATAATATGAGATACGAATGTGTTTAAGAACCTAAACAAGAATAGTCGAGTCACTTAACACATTTTGGAAGCATGCTCATGTTCAATGATAAGATGTTCTTACCTCAAACCCTACTTATTTTCTTCATTCTCCACTTGAAGGACATTTCTATGAAACCACAACCTAGGCTAGGTGGAAAAAAAAAAAAAAAAATTTATCGAATCATTACCAATAATACACGTACAACTAGCTAGTGTTTACCAAGTCCTCCCAAATTTTTCATAATCCAATTTCACTATGTCTACATAAGACTCCTAACTTTTTGCATTGGATTATTGTGATAAGATTAATAAAGGCAAAATGCTTTAGAGTCTATATGTACACAAAGTAAAATGTGTCTAGACCTTAGTGTAGTAAATTTAATTAGGGTGACGACAAATTTTATTGTCTAATTTAGAAATTATTAAAGCATATGAAAGTGAGATAATTAAATATATATTATTGATTTCTTTTTGAAATCAATTTTAAAATTCTTTATATTGATAGATTCGTTATATCTATAATCTATTAATCATTTTGAGAATAAAATTTGATTGTAGTTGTTGATACATTCGTTATATATTGATTCTACTACTGATGTCATTAATTTATTGTAAATCATGAAAATTTACTATAGACACATACTTTTTTACTATGTACCATATTGAATTTATTACACTTGAGATATATTGATTGCACTATATGGAAAATTTATGGGGAATTTCAGTCGGTGCCCATGTGGTTTTGACAATTCCAGTTGGTACCTTGTCTTACCAATCCAACTTGTACCCCCGAAGAAAGGAAATTGTTAGCTCCGTGACCTTATTAACATAACTCCGTTAGTATTCCGTTAATGTGAGATGAGGAGTGATACAAACCGTCGATTTAGCTAATCTAACGACGGTCTAAAAAATAAGATTAAAAGTAACCGAAATGAACTTTAAAATAACAAACCATCTCGATCTCCTTCTGCCTTTTCACTCTCCCCACCACAGGGGCACCAGCTAAAATTGTCAAAACCACGGGGACACCAACTAAATTCCCCAAAATTTATTATGTGTCTATATGTAGACTCGTAGGATCACTCTAATCCAATTACCCAATAAAGCGAATTAATTACTCCCAAAATCACTCATAATCTAATACTATATATTAAAACCTGAAACCAAGACTTTCCTAGAAGGACACTTGACATTTATTAATTGGATAGCAACGAGTCTATGGTACCCCTGGGGTACCGTTCTCTTCGTACCCCCGGGGCTTGTTTTCAGTTTTCAGTGCAACCCAAATGTCGAACGTGGCCCAAATAGTCCAACGCGCCCCCAAACGATCCAAATAGTTTAGGCCCAACAACAATTCATAAGCTAATAAAAACAGCAATAAATCACAACATTCTAACTCCTCTCCTCTCACCCAACCACGACCCACCCGCTTCGTCCCCACCTCCGGGAGACCCGACCGTCACCAGTCGGCCGGGCCAACCCCCACTCCGTCCTCGATCGGCCGACACCCCAGCGATGCCACCCCACTCCGTCCCCTCCCCCCCTCGCGAATAATCCCTATTTTCTCTCTTTTTTTTCCTTCTCTCTCCTTATTTTCATTCTTCTCCGGCAACAATCGAATCTCCGGCGAATTTTGTGGGTTTGGGTGGTCGTGCAAGCGGCTGAGGGCTGTTTTGAGGGACGGCGGGCTGAAAATGAGTGAGGAAGAGAGTGGTCCAGTGGAAATGAGACATTTCGAACGAAAGAGAATTCACTACTACAAAAAGGTACATAGACATCAGAGTTTTAAAGGCATAGACGTCAGATTCTGGGTAGACGTTAATGTGGCTCACGTCTATTAAAGAGGAATAGACATCGGATATAAGACTTTTCAATAAAACTGACGTCTATTCGTATAATAGACATCAGATATTTTAAATAGTTAGACGTCTATTCCCAATTTAGACGTGAGCCTTCTCACAAAGGCCGACGTCTATTCTCTCCCAAAATAATAATAATAAATTAATACTCAACACCGTTACATACCCATGACGACGTGAATACACGATTCATATAAGAGAAATTTTGTTACGCCATAACTCTGCACTTCATTAATTGTTATATCACAAATGATGTGCAGTTTTATACATATTACATGTACAAGATCCAAGAGATATACAACAACAACAAAAAAAAAAAAAAAAAAAAAAAAAAAAAAAAAAAAAAATTACTGAATTTAGATATGGAAATATACAACAAATATTACAAATATTGAGACTAAACCAAACTACAAATTAGTACAAATTTAAAGTATGCAGACCGATCGAAAAAGCTTGAGTTCCAGATTTGGAGATGCTGCAAACTGCAAAGAGCCTCAAGAACGACTTCCCCCTTTGTTATTGTTACGCTTTCGGACCTGGAGAACGTGTGACGCTGGGTCACTTTCTCAGAGCTCCGCGGGAGAAGAAAGAAAGTCTATTGGACAGGGTCTTCCTTCTCGGAGAATCAAACAAAAATAAAAACCTCCTAGATCTATCAAACAAAAATAAAAAACCCCCCCAAGATCTAAATTTATATGAGACTAATTAAAAATCGAAAACTAAAAGCTACACACTTTGCCAAACAAATAAATAGAATCAGTATTACATTATACATTTACTCATGTGCATTAACTATTAAAAGATAATTCATTTCATACAAATCCCAAGTTTCAAATCTCGCCTGAGATTGTACTTTGATACCACCATAATCAAGCTCACCAAATGTCACATGCACTACTAATTAAAAAAAAAATAAAAATAAAAAAACCAGCCGAACCTTTAAATCAGTTGGATTTCGGTCTTGTTATTTTTTATCTGGGTAGTTGTACTTCTAGATCTTGAAGTTTCGACCCCAAAAGAGAAAAATATAGAGATAAGGCCAATAAAGGAGATAATTAGAACATACTGAACTTTAATCAAGGGTTTTGAAAGTCGGTATAGGAAGAACTTCATGTTACAAGAGGTGAGAGGGATGGAAAAAACTTGTGATTTAAGATTGAGAGAGAGAGAGATAGAGAAAAAAATGAGAAGATTTGGTGATGAAGATAAGAAGCAAGTCGTAAAGAGGAAGGCTTGGGTTTGACAACTAACAGGAGAGAGAACAGGAGGGTTTGGGTTTGGGAAGATAAGAAGTCACGAAATAATGAGCAAGAAGAAAAAAAAGTAATATATCAAATAGACATCAGTTTTCCAAAACGTACAATGTCCATGTGCACATAAAAGACGTCAGTTTTCTTAAAAAGGCTGATGTCTATTAATAGACATCAGTTTTGTTAATAAATATGATGTCTATTATTTGGTTATAATTGCAAAAATGCCACCGGTTCCTTATACACATCAGCTTTCTAAACGTATGATGTCTATTGACTGATGTCTATACTTGTTTTTGTAGTAGTGATTGATCGTGGAGGAGGGAGGAGGCGACGGCGATAGGTGGTGATACGCCAGTAGTTCTCGCCGGCGACCGGAGACAAATAACTTCGTGTCGCCGGCTGGATAGTGGTGGCGCGCGGGGATGAGTATGGAGGAGAGAGATGAGGAGTGGGTAAAGGGAGAGGAGAGAGAAAGTGAAATAAGGTGGTGAGTAAATAAAAGGAAAGAAAATAACATAAGAGAATAATTTATTTTAGAACAAATATTAGTCATTTTATAACAAAACATACACATTTTATGACAAAAAAGAATAATTATTAAACAATAGCCCATTTTCAACAAATCTCAACCCTTTATTTCTAAACAGAAATAATTCATTTTAGAACAATAACCATTTATTACAGAACAAAAATCATTCATTCTGAAACAAAAATCATTCATTCCTCTTATAAAAAAAATTATTTATTCCAAAACAAAAACAATTCATCTCAAAATCATTCTAGAACAATAACCATTCCAGAACAAAAATTAATCATCCTAAGACAAAAACAAACCATTCCTAGATAAAATCCATCCATTCCGGAACAAAAATTAACCATTCCAGAACAAAAGGCAACCATTCCAGAACAAAAACTAACCATTCAAGAACAAAAAATAATCATCCTAGGACAAAAACCAACCATTCTGAGACAAAATTCATCCATTTCAAAACAAAAACTAACCATTACAGGACAAAAACAAATCATTCCCAAACAAAAACAAACAATTTCAGAACAAAAACTAATCATTCATTCCACGACAAAAATCATTCATTTTAGGACAAAAATCATTCATTCCAGAACAAAAACATTAATTTCATGACAAAAATCATTCATTTTAGGACAAAAACCATTCATTCCAAAACAATAATCATTCAATCCAAAACAAAAATCATTCATTTTAAAACAGAAATCATTCATTTTAGGACAAAAACCATTCATTCCAGAACAAAAAGTAATCATTCTAGAACAAAAGCAACCATTCGAGAACAAAAGTACATTACAGAGCAAAAAGCAACCATTCCAAAACAAAAACAACCATTCCAGAACAAAAAGTAACAATTTTGAAACAAAAAACAACCCTTTCGGAACAAAAACTAACCATTGCAGAACAAAAGCCAACCATTTTTGAACAAAGATCATTCATTCCAGAACAAAAACTAACATTCCAAAACAAAAGTCATACATTCCTAAACAAAAAGTAACCATTTTGAAACAAAAAACAACCATTCCAGAACAAAAACTAATCATTACAGAACAAAAGCCAACCATTCTAGGACAAAAAGTAACCATTCTAGAACATAAATCATTCATTCCAAAACAAAAACTATACATTTCACAACAAAAAGTAACCATTTTGAAACAAATCTAATTATGTTATGTAATTATTTGTTTATGTTCCGCAATAATTTGTTTATGTTTTGTTTTGTTTTGAATGAATGGTTTTTGTTTCGGAATGAATGGTTTTTGTTCTAGAATGGTTGGCTTTTGTTCGGCGATGGTTAGTTTTTGTTCTGGAATGGTTGCTTTTGTTTCAAAATTGTTACTTTTTGTTTTGGAATGGTTGCTTTTGTTTCAAAATTGTTACTTTTTGTTTTGGAATGGTTGTTTTGGAATGAAGTGTTTTTGTTCTAGAATGAAAGGTTACTGTCCTAAAATGAATGGTTTTTATTGTGCAATGAATGATTTTGTCCTTAAATGACTTGTTTTTGTTCTGAAATGAATGATTTTTGTTCTCAAATGGATTGTTTTTGTTCTGTAATGATATGTTTATGTTTTTTAGGGATTTAGTTTGTTCTATAATGATCTATTCATGTTATAAAAATTCTTTATTTTTGTTCTAATAGGACTTGTGTTCTAATCAGTTTTTGTTCTAAGATGAACTATTTATGCCTATTAATTGCTTTTATGATGTCATTAATAATGACGGATAATAATAGGTTTTAGGTTAATAATGATTTAACTTTGTGTTATAATTGATTTTTGTGTTGAAATGAATGATTTTTGTTCTAAAATGAATAATAATTTTTTCTCGCTCGCCCACCCCACCCCCCGGCCACTCCCTCTCAACCAATCAAAAACTCCAGCCACCACCACCGTAGCAGCCCCCCACTAGCCACCACAACCATCTACCACTACCCCACCACCTCTCTATTCCCCAGTTTCTTCTTTTTTCTGGTTCCATTTTTCTGATTTTACGTCCCCCCTCGATTCCCTCATGCCTCCTATCCTTATCAAGACTCCCCCTCTCCCGTCACCGCCGCTACAATCACCTAATCGCCGCCCATTAGTTGTTGTCGTCGCCTGCTCTCGCCAGAAGGACCAAGTGAGGAGAGAGATAGGAGGAAGATTAAGGAAATGGAGGAGAAAGAAAGGTGGCGTCGATGGTGGATGGTGGGGCGATGGTCGTCGGAGTAAGGATGTCCTGCCGATGAAGTCATTAGGGTTAGGGGCGGTGGGGCTGGGGTGGGTTGCAGAGGGTGAAGGGGAGGAGAGAGAAAATGGTGGTTGAAATTTTAATTTTGTATTTACAGATTTCTGATTTTTAAGTTTGATTAATAGATGTTGGGCCTCTCTCACAAATGGACTGAGCTTTTAAAAACAACTGTATTTTGTCAGGATGAGGCTCGGGGGGTACCTTCCTCTTGGTACCCCGGGGGTAGGATAGTATTTGCGATTGGATAGTGCTAAGTAATTACATAATATGGAAATTATTAGCTAATTTATGGAAAATGAAATAGTTTATGGTGATTATGGTAGTAAGCTAATTTATGGAAAACAATAGTGTTGCTAATAATATTATAACAAAGATATAATGACAATTTCATAAAATGAGTATAGCAATATAGATATATATATATATATAGCCCCGGGCGCGGGCCGGGCAAGCAATCTAGTTTCAATTCATAAAACCAAATTTATAATCCATTAATTCACTAAGGTAATAGAATTAATGTCGTTGGAAGTAAAATTTGGTTAGTGTAGTAAAACTAATATTAAAAGCAAATAATTTCCAGCGAGCAAAAGAAGCAATTTAACCCAAAATATAGCCAAATTAGATTAGATTATTGGATTAGATTAGATTAGATTAGATGGGGGACGTTTCGGTAATAAGCAGTCAAACAACTATAGAAGAGGACGAAAAGCCTCCACTACTAACTCATACTATTACTAGATCGATCGATATATACGGCCCTTCATGAATCACATACTAATAGTATTAATAATATTAATTAATAGGTCTTGTCTGCATCTGCAACTTTTTTGTTTAGTGCACCAAAAAGTTAGTAGCACTAATAGAATCCACATTAGCACATTAATAGTAACCAAACCCCAGCCATGCAAACAACCCATATAAGAAGGGTGATTGTCGACCCTATAACACTCACTCAAACATACACTCAACTCTCAACTCTCAACTTTACGTGAAACATACATTATCATTATTCCAAATTAAACGAGCTAATTAGGGTATGAGTAGTGTTAATATAACCTCTGTTAAGGCCTCGTCTGATGGGGCTTGGCAAGGCGATAATCCCCTCAATTTCTCCTTCCCTTTGCTCATTGTTCAAACCCTCATTGTCATTGCCGTGAGTCGTACCCTCGCATTTGCTCTTAAACCCCTTCGCCAACCTAAAGTCATTGCTGAGATACTAGTACGTCTTCCCTTGTAATATTCCTCTTCGTTGCATTGCTTCATTGTTATCGATGCTCGAATAACACACTTATATATCCTCTGAGCATTATTAGTTTACTACACTCAGCAATAACATGTATCACTGCCGATGCTATCATATAAAGAGTAGTCACGTTTACACTAGTAATAACTAATAAAATTAGCAACACATTCATAGCTCATAAAAGATCATCTTAAGAAAAAACCATTTCATGAATAGTCACTCTTGTCTTAAGATAGTTACTTCATCCGTTCGCTTATAAATTTCTTACTTTTTATTTAGGGGTGTTCATCTTTAATCTTTTTACTTAGAATATTTCTTTATTTGTACATATAAAGACCAAAACAGTCTTACTTGTTTGTTAAAAGTACAAGTGAGACATACCCCTATGTGTAAATTTACATCAAGTGGACCCTAAAATTTATTTTTTATTCTATTTTTCTTAAAAAACTATGGTTTGGCCCTACGTATTTTATACGGGAGTATTACGTAGTTTTTTTTTACGCGTACAAATGTGTTCAGGGTGGAATTTTGCTAGGACCATCAGCCATGGGAAGGAACAAGAATTTCATAGAATGGATCTTCCCACCATGGAGCACCCCAATACTGGAGTCAGTGGCCAGCATTGGACTCTTGTTCTTCCTCTTCCTTGTTGGCCTCGAGCTCGACCTCAGCTCCATCCGTCGGAGTGGCAAACGAGCCTTCACTATCGCGGCAGCCGGTGTCTCGCTCCCCTTCACGTTAGCCGCAGGCGTCGCCCTAATCCTCCGAAAGTTCACCACCGAAACCCCAAACTCATCCTACGGCCAATCCTTAATCTTCCTTGGCGTCTCCCTCTCCATAACCGCATTCCCTGTCCTCGCCCGCATCCTAGCCGAGCTCAAGCTCCTAACCACCCACGTAGGCGAGACCGCCATGGCTGCAGCCGCCTTCAACGACGTGGTTGCGTGGCTCATGCTAGCCCTAGCCATTGCCCTAACCAGCAACAAAGGCCCTGGCTCCCCCCACCACAGCCCACTAACCACCCTCTGGATCCTCATTTCCAGTGTTGCATTCGTCACGTTCATGTTAACCGTAGTTAGACCAGCCATGTCATGGGTGGCTAAGAAATGCTCGCCTCGCCACGACATGGTGGACGAGGCGTACATCTGCCTGACACTGGCTGGGGTTATGGTGTCCGGGTTCGTGACAGATCTTATAGGGATCCATGCAATATTCGGGGCGTTCGTGTTCGGGTTGAGCGTGCCGAAAGGGGGTGACTTCGCGGGGAAGCTTATTGAGAGGATAGAGGACTTTGTGTCGAGTTTGTTATTGCCTTTGTACTTTGCGTCAAGTGGGTTAAAGACTAATGTTGCTGACCTACAAGGGCTACAGTCTTGGGGTATTTTGGTCCTTGTCATATCTACGGCTTGTGCTGGGAAGATTTTGGGGACTTTTGTGGTGGCCATGCTGTGTATGATTCCTGCTCGAGAGTCTTTGACTCTTGGTTTGTTGATGAATACAAAAGGTTTGGTTGAGCTCATTGTTCTCAATATTGGCAAAGAAAAGAAGGTAACTTTATAATTCTTTTTATCATGCCCTATTTGTTTTACTTTAGTTACATTGGTGGAGTTGTTTAAGTTCGTCGAGTAACTAAATATCTAATTACGGGTAAAGTCTTAGTTTATAACTCTATACTGAAAGAAAAGATTCTATAGTAATATTAAAAAGAAGTTATGATCGACGTTGTAT
Source organism: Spergularia marina (assembly GCA_963680865.1). Classification (NCBI taxonomy): domain Eukaryota; kingdom Viridiplantae; phylum Streptophyta; class Magnoliopsida; order Caryophyllales; family Caryophyllaceae; genus Spergularia; species Spergularia marina. The sequence continues at coordinate 12,140,638 of OY804548.1, forward strand.
AAATAAAAATTATGATAGTAAAACACATTGTATTAAGAGCAAAATTCGGATGTTTATTACTCAAAATTAAATCATCTAATGTCGACTTTAATTTCACTATATACACTTACAGAATTTTACTACCAATATGATTAATTTTACTATCATAATTTAATTTTACTAGCTAATAATAGCTAATAATAATATATATATTTCAACGTAAATAAATTTTACAACTACCATAACTTAATTTTACTACTACTATTACTCATTATACTACCATTGTACATGTATGTATATCAGACAAATTAATTGTATCTACACTTTAACCTCTATCATTAGATGTACATGCGATTGTAGAATTCAATTGATGACCACAAATTAGAGAATGTTATGGTTAAATGTTGTCTAATGTTGTGAGATTCAGCAAAAGTGAGATGTGTATGTGATGTATCCCCTCGATTGCCTAGTGTTTAGTATATTATCTGCCTGGAAGTTGTCCTGAATTTAAATGCTCAAATACCTCCCGACCCTGGAAGCAGTATATGCTCTGATCTAAATGTCTACAAAAAAAAAAAAAAAAAAAAAAAAAAATAGACTAACATATTTCTGATTTGATTTCGTTAACTAAACCCAATCTGATATGAATAAGTCTATTAAAAAAATAGACTAGCACCTAGGTTGCTTCAAAGTTATATGAGCTTATATGAATTGATATGACCCTAATAAACCGTATTTGATCTCGTTCGAGTTTATTAAATATGGTCCGAATCATATATATGGGGCCTTATATGCCACACTGCCTATACCATGGTGAGCATAGAGTATAGGTGGAGTTCCTAGCTTGTTGTAAAAAAATTAGTATCAAGCATTGAAGATCTATGCATTCTTCTTTATCCAGTCAAGTAGGTAAATCTAAGGGAGGCTGTATATGCATGATCAGCTTTTAAATCTCCAAGAAAGTGGTAGGATAATATCACGAAAAGGAGGTTATTTTGAATTGGTGAGATCCCATGGAGTTCATATGTTGTAGAGTTGTTTGAGTTTTACCAAGACGGGTAACAAGACAAAATAAAGAGGATCTCAAAAGTACAAATAAATTAACAGATATATTTATTCTTACTTTTTTTTTTTGGTAAACTCTAACACATAGAGTTTATTTTCAACTCTACTGGATCTAAATACATTTTGAACAGCATTTCTTTATTAAGCAATCAATTTAATGGAGTATTTAGGGATAAATTAAAAGAGGAATAACCTCAAAAGGCATGCATGGAGGGGCCGCCATGACCCTCAAATGTTTTAGCTTCTATTAGCATGATCAGAAATGGTAAACGATGCTATATATTTTGGAATCACATTCTACGTAGCTAGGATTCTTCTTTATTATGTTCTACAAATTCTATACTCTCATCACATCATGCTAATCATATTGATAATATATAAATTTAAGGTAGTTTGTATGTTTGGATTGTCACTTTGTAACTAACCAATAATTATTAAACTATTGCATCTCTATGTTTGTTACTGTTCTCCGAAATCCTAAATCCGTGATTGATAGCTAGTACTAACTACTCTTGCATATAGAGAACTAAGTGAAACGTCCACTGTATTGTGTAGTGATTGTACGTTATACGGTTGTATCTTTTATACTCGATCTAACCACAGACTTATTTAAATTGCAAATATATACATACATTGAATTGAAGCGGCTAAGCACAAGTAAAGTCATCGTTAATGATCACTGTAAAAAGAATAGGTAATGATAAATCATGGGCATATTCCCCTCCTCATATTTGTATGTACCATTAGATTTTGCAGGTTACATGATAATGAAAATATGTACATATTCCGTATATAAAAGTGAGAATAATCATGATCATTGAGAAAAATGTCAAAAGAAAGCAAAAAAACTATATAATTATACATGTCGCCTCGCATAGAAACTTTTTTCTAAGATGTATGTGGTGTACTCCCTCGGTCCCAACTCAAACACCCCGTGGGGTTTTCGTAGTGGAATAAGAAAAATTGATATAATAAGTTAAGTGGGGTAATATTAGAAAAAAGGAGGATAGAGAATATGAGGATTAATAAAAATAGGAGAGATAATGTAAAAGTAGATGTGGTAATTTGATAAAAGTGTAAATATGTCCCAAAATAAATGGGGTGTTTGAAATAGGACGACCCGAAATGAAATATAGGGCGTTTGAGATGAGACAGAGGGAGAGTGGTCACGAAAAAAGGTATGAGTTGACAATCAAATTAAAAGAAGCCAATAGGCAATCCCTATCCAATATTGCATGCATTTCTGCGTTGGCTCAAATTAGTGTTTAATAATCACAAAAATGATGAATATTGTGTTTCTATTCGAGGAATACATTACTCCTAGAAAGTTAATTAGCTCCACTTACACTTGTTGACATTGTAGTAGTTGTAGGTGGATAATTTTAATATTCGAATCAAACAAAGAAGGATTTATGTAATTAATTAAGTATTTGCATCAGTGGGATCTCCATCCATTCTTTTGCCAAATAAAAAGGGAGCATAAGACTTGTTTCTACATTGGAGGTGTAATTCCACTTTTTTGTGAATGTCTTTTGGATCTTTATTTGCAATCTCGATTTTGTCGTCTTCTCTATTTGGTTATACCGACCAAAAGTTTAACGGCCTCCTTCGTCGAGTAGCCGTATGAAATTTGATTGGTTTATACTTATATAGTCACAAGAATAATATTATTAGTATAATGTAAATCAAGATATGAAGATTAGTAAAGTGTTTTCTAAAGATATGTTCTTGCTAATAAGCATGCTCATCAATAGACAATAGTATGTTATAGCTATAATGGCGAGTTGGCGACGACGACAACGACAACAAGAAGAAGAATTTTAATAACGATAGTATATGTACCGTATTACACACTTTCACTTTACTTAATTTTCCTAAAATCAATTGTTGAGATTACTTGACAAATTTAGTTCATAAGTAAGACAAATGATCAAGCTCGTTGATCACTAATTTAGTTCATACGTTTGGGTCTAAAATATACGAAAATTTCTATCAATTATAATCAATTTTGTTAAATCCATGGCAGCAAAGCAGAATTATGTATGCTGTAATTCAAAGCGGTTCTTAAGTAGATAAATCCATGTGTATCTGGAAAAGTCATCCATAAAGATTAGAAAAGTCTAGACTTTTGGTTGAATTGACTCTTTAACATGGTATTAGAGCCTCATGACCCTGAGGTCTCAAGTTTAATTTAAATCTCGAGAGCCCCCTCATTTTTAAGTGGAATTTTAACACAATGTTTGTGCATTTATCATGCATCCACATTTCAAGTGGTTTGAGTCCACATTTCAACCTCAAAGGGTTTTCACATAAGGGGGAGTGTTAAGATATAACCAATTATTGGGTCTCAACTATAAGTCTAAACTTTTGGCTTTTTAAAAAATATAAGAAACTGAAAATATACAAAACAAAATAAACTTTAGTGTTAGATGAAAACATCATGAAATTTTCATGATCCCCTATAACAAAAATGTCGTATATTTGAAAATTTCTGGTCACTGCGACAAAGTGTAACCCGAGTATATGTTACCGATTTGGAATTCACCAAAATCCTCATACTACTCCGTACAAAGTTCTAAAAACTGTCGAATTTGCATGCAGGTCCTTAATGATGAATTATTCACCATATTGGTTCTGATGGCACTCTTCACCACCTTCATGACAACACCAACCGTGTTAGCCGTTTACAAACCGGCTCATCGAAGCGGCTCCCGGTCACACCGGCACAGCCTAAGTCAATCCTCGCATTCCGGTAGGCCGTCGTCCACCGGGCAGCCGGATGCATATGATGAGGAGTTAAGGATCATGTCATGCGTACATGGAACGGGAAATGTGGCCTCGATGGTCAATCTCATTGAGCTTGCAAGAGGTGCAAAGAAATCTGTGGTTAAGCTCTATTCCATGCATCTAGTCGAGCTCACTGACCGCTCCTCTTCAATCATGATGGTTCAACGTGCTCGAAAAAATGGCTTCCCCTTTGTCAACCGTTTCACTAGAGGTAACAACATTTCGACATCATCTTATTACTTAAATCTACAATATGGTAATAGTTTCGAAAAAGACAAACATTTTCATTCCGTCCACGTACAATCATACGCGCATCTTTATTAAGTCCTACTAGTTAGCCCTCTTAATTAAGCAAGTGATGTCACATATAACATTTTACCCCAGAATTTAAAAGAATCTATTTAAGCCGGGTAAATATGCGGTCGAACATAGGCAAGTCTCACCCATATTAATAAACAGAGGCTATGCACTGATGACCTCATTACACCTTTGTGGTGGGACCCTTTTCCGGACCCTCGCTTAGCGGGGACGCTAATGTACACCGGACTGCCCTTTTGCCTTTTTATGTCTCTGATCTCTAGCTATTTTACATATAGGTGCCAAAAAAAAAAAATTAATAATAATAAAAGCATTTATAGTTTACATAACAAGTGAATGTATTTGTTGTGAAAATGAAAGTAATTTGTTAGTAATTGAATTGCAGGCAAGAACCATGACCAAGTTGCTGTAGCATTCGAGGCATACGCAGAGGTAAGTCGAGTCAATGTACGGCCAACCACAGCAATATCGGCCCTGCACACAATGCACGAGGATGTATGCCATGTCGCAAAGCGTAAGAGAGCGACAATCATCATCTTGCCATACCACAAACAATGGAGCGCAGACGGCGAGGAGATGGAACATTTAGGACATAGTTGGAGAGTGGTCAATCAAAGGGTGTTCACGGATGCGCCCTGCTCAGTTGCGCTACTTGTAGACCGCGGTTTTGGTGGTCCTAAATACTACCGTAATCAAGACGATTTGAAGAGGGTATGTGTTCTCTTTTTTGGAGGTCCAAATGACCGCGAAGCTTTGGAGCTTGGTGGAAGGATGTCCGAAGGTGATGTTGCTGTGGTTACTGTCATCAGATTTGTTCCAACAGATGATCTTGGAATAGAGAACTCCAGCAATTTAGACTTGGCAAAGGAGAAGGTAAAATCCCCATAAACTCGACCCACTTTTTATTCAAAGGAGTCGGAACGCAAACTTCTGGGAATATCAAGAAACGGCCTAATTGTAACATATTTGGGCCATAACATGTGCATGGTGATTGAATCACTGACATCGTTTCGATCAGATGATAATCCATTGATTTACATGAATCAGGATCTGGATGAAGCTGCATTCGCGGAGTTTCAGCTGATGAAATGGAGCAAAACAGTAGAATACATAGAGAGGAAGGCAAACAATGTCATTGAGCAAGTGGTGGGGATCGGGACGAGTGGAGAATATGAGCTCATCATAGTCGGCAAAGCAAGGTTCCAGGCGATCTCTGATACGGAATATGCAGAGCTAGGACCAGTCGCAGATGCATTAGCCTCGTCAAACTCCGGCATCACATCTTCAGTACTTGTCATCCAACAGCATGTTTCCGCCGTCAGTAATGAAACCCAAGCCCCAAATGCAGGTCCAGAAGGAAACGGAGGATTGTCTGTATGATGGTCCCAGTCTCCTAGAGGCTCATGTAAAATCATATATTATGTTGTTTTTGTCATGTCTTCTTTAAGTTCAGCACTGTGGCCAGATGCCCATATGTATACCTCTAAATAACGTAGATGAAGGCTCTAGTGCCCTTGGTAATTTTCTCATATCAATGCACTACGTCTGAATTTCTTTTCGACAGTCACCTCCAAACAGTTCCTCGTCTCATGTATGACTACTAATGATCTTGTTACGCCCACTTATCAGTTGTATGAAAGTGCAGTGATCAAATTGTTGCACCTTAGATGCGGATTATGAATCAAAACATGCAATGAAGCTGCCAAGGTCTTCCAACCGAAGAGACATAAAAGCAAGTACAGGGAACAATAGAATGGAATGACATTTGAAAAATCGGAAAGTTATTCTATTATACAAGAGAGGACAAAGGAAACAAAAAAGAATGTTGTGTTGAGTTGTTGACAAGGTCTCATGAAGAACAAGTAGTTTTCAGTAAAAGCCGCCACATTTGATGCAGCTCAGTCATAAATGAAAGTTCTCTTTCCAAGTGACAATCCCTTTTGTGGACCATTGTACAAATATAGACTATCAAACATATTTGCCTGTTAAAACAAGTATGCGAAAAATCACAAACTTACATGTTTTCTGTTGTACAGGCATCAGCGGAATCCACCCTCCCCCCATGCAGCATCTGACTTTGCATTGTGGCCGGAAGTTTTCTTCTCGTAAGAGCTCTGATAGAAATTATCAAACCCGTCCTCTTTAGGATCATCCCAACCAGCCCAGTCATCATTACTGTTGGATGCGCCACCCTTCCCAGACGCAGCCTTCTGATCTTGTTGGTCCCAATCGTCCCATGAGGGTGATGATCTTACTGAATTAGATGTGTGGCCAGATGAAGAATGTGCTTCACCTGAAGTGTTGTTCCATCCCTTGGATTCCTGCCGGAACTCCTGATAATATCCATTCCGTTCATTTTCAGTCTGATGTGGGTTATCAGGCTTCCAGTTCACACCAGTGTCCTTAGTGATTTCCTCAACCTTCTGAGTAGCCATAGCCATAACTCCTCTCATAAGACCCCAGGTCTTTTGGCCAATCTCTGAAGTCTTAGCAGTGACAACATTTACTGTTTCATTGACCTTGTAATCGTATCCACCCTCCCGGACCTGTCAGATCCATAATTAAACATTAACTGATGGCGCATGACCGAATTTTATAATAGCCAACAAATGCCAAGTTTCAAAGTTTCGAAAGAAACATTATCCAGCCATCAGACATATTTCTCAAAACCGTGAGTCTGAGTATCTTAATGACCAGAACAACTCTCAAAAAAAAAAAAAAAAAAAAAAAAAAAAAAAAAAAAAAAAACCTCTTCCAATACCATCCATGATAATAGGAAGTTAGGAACAAATCCAAACTAAAGATACAAAAATACCAACAAGACCATAGAAAAAAAAAACAAATGAACCGAGAAAAAAAGAAAGCCATGATTAATGTTTTAATATCATTCATGTTCACCTAAGCGCGAAGTTAACATGTTAAACTTAGATAAAAGTTAAAACACAATGTTCTCTGATTCAAAAGTCACAAGCTTTCAACTCAGAAATGTAAGTTCAAATGTTTAGTTATCAACGTAAAATATTCAACTCCTAAACTTACAAACTACAAGTCTTTTGAGTTACAAAGGCAAGTTTTCAACTAAGAGTTTCACAACTTGAAAGGTTGAACTCTTCAACCTAAAATGGCAATTTATTAACTTTGAGTATATTTACTCAGTTTAAGGAATTCGTGTGTAACGAAATTGAACATTGTGAGATATTGCCTCTATTGGCTAAGAAGAATGTGATCCACAAATCCAAATCAGAAAATGACAATAAGATAAAACTCAGTAATTTAAGGCTTCTTTATATCTTTCTTTGGTAGAACAAACACAATTCCAACTCCTATAAGCACAACTCATATGCAGGCGAGTACAACTTAAGCACAACATCAAAAACTTCACAGAAAAGGAGTTTTTCTACACCTAGATATCTTACACAAGAACTATTCTCCAACTAATCACCATAGAAAAAAATAACCCCCACGACAGGAGTAGTAGAAATAGTTAATAAGTTATTTACCCATTCAAACTCTGCTCAAAGGTCCAACCAAAGTTTAACATAAATAGCCCAACCATCTAAGATTTTACTAAAATCACGTTACATGATTGTTCTAGCCCTCAGAACTAGGATACATAACTAAGACTAGGAGGCTCAATCATAATTCATGACAGAGGTATGCAAAAAATAAATGAGTGAATCTTCCGAGCCATGATAATAATAATAATTATAAAAAATAAAAATAAAAAGTACACCAAACAGGCAAGCAAAGGAAAAAAAGGTGGTAATGCTGTCTGTCCAAGCCAACCACATTAAGAATATAAAAGAAAAGAAAGCTGATCGAGAGGCAATCAATTATGGAGATAAGTATGCACAATTGCACACACAAAACAGCACAACAGCCAACATAATAGTCAGAAGACCATTATACGTAGTCTAGGAGAACCTATGTTTACAGAAGCATCTGCCTATGACAAAAGCATGTTACTGGTGTACGAATCAAGGTTTTGAGGATTAAAGAGACACAGATGGGATTAGTAAAATCCAGGAAACAGGAAAGGATTTAAATTTGAAACCTTAAAACTATTTTCATGTTCTCCAAGAACTTAAGACCATCAAAGCTTCAGATCATTAATTAATAGCCCTCAACTCATCAAAAAGAAACAATTAAATAAAATGTCTGAAGGTTTCATTGTGCTGATAGTAAAATCATACACTTCGAGATAAAAACAAAATAAAAAGTAAGAAGCAAAACAAAACAAAGCGGCATGTTTACACTTTTGAACCTAGGACCAAGCAATAGAAACATAAACAACAACATATAACGATCTGCAACTACACTCCACCAAAATTAACCTCATTTCCAGATACACCAAAAAGGACTTGCTTTCCTTCAATCATACAGTGGTTAAATTGAGCAATTAATTATCAAACCAGCTACCATAACTCCACTCCAACTACAAATAAATATGTACAGTTGTAAGCAAAGTCTTCCCTCTACTGACCAAGCCAAAAAGTCCTCCCACCTTGCCAATCATCAAGAATGGCAAAGTCATTTCATCAGATGGGGCTGAGGCGCAGAGGGGGGTGGGGGGTAGGGGTAGGGGCTATGCACCAAGGGAACAATCAGCACCAATGTAACAGATGACAATTATTTACTTCGTCTGGTATTTATAATGAATTTACCAATCCTTTCTCCAGAGTCCAGCCATTAATCCATCAAAGCATCAGACACACATTATGGTCTATGTCACAAGAACTACCTTCAGAAAAGTCTGAACTTTCTTAAAGCAAATACTCATAGAATGGGCCGATGTAATAACGTGCGGAGGAGAATTTGTAGAAAACAAAAGATGTCTACAAACTAACCTAGGACCAACACAGCGCAACAGAAAATGGAAGGATAGAGTCAGGTTCTACATTCACAAGAACAAGATAAAAAGCAGGTTTTAATTCGCAACAACTGTAAACACAGACCAAAAGACTTGAAAAGAGAGTGATTCTCCACTATGCAAAACTGCAGACACATGTCCCATAATATCAAAGGTCAAACCATAGCAAAAGACTTCAAAGAAGGGAACCCCTCCCCCCCCCCCCCCCCCGAAAAAAAAAAAAAAGAGGAATTCTCAGTAAATTGCAGTGGGATAATCCTTTCATTTATAAAGCACAATGAGCTGCACCTCGCAAAAGACCTAAATGATCTTCCAAACCGTAATGCATTCAGACTTTGAATGAATCCCCAGCAACAAATCAAGAACCCAGTTAGAAGAGTAGAAAACATCTATTTGTAAGTGATTAGATTCATATGATGGGCACATTGAACTATCCATGTGGTTGAGAGCCCTCACAGCCCACGCACAACGATGCAGTTATCAGGGGCGTGCGAGTACAGACAGGCTGTAGATTACTAGGTCTCAGGAAGAATGCAAAAAACGTACTAGAGTGGACGATGTAACATAAAACATGTAATGCAACCAACACCAAATTGTATAATCAACCCACATGAACGTAAACATGATACAAATGGGACAAGCCACCATTTCGCACACGACGACTTCAGCAAATGTCCAACCAATACATTCTCCTCTCCGGTACAACTATTTTTATTAGTAACATGTAAAAATATCCGCCCAATATAATTGTCATGACATACATGGGGCTGAAGCAGCCAAACACGTGAGCAACTCCGGAGGTCAGAAACCTTTTCATGAAACAATATGCAGAAAAAAAAAAAAAAAAAAGCAAAATTGGATTCAATTGAAATATGATTGAAGATTCCTAGGATCTCCATAAACACCACAATGATTGACCGATTTGACAGCCAACCACAATTACAGCATCCCCCAGTGTACCAACGGTGAACTGTTAACAGCCACTCAGAAATGCCAGCTATCAAATTATGCAATTAAATTATTGTGGCGTCCTTCACTCATATAGTGGCACTACAAAGTAGCAACCCAACAGATTGGATAGCTACTGAAAGACGCAACTAGCAGACTTAACCTTTTTCCAAAAAGAAGGCAACCAACATTATCACATCAATCTACAGGGCTTTGATACTATTGGAAGTGCATGACCACAAAGTAAGAAATTGTACAACCTCAATCCTTCTGAAGATCCATTAGATAGCATTCCATCACTCTCCACAATGTGAAACGATGCAGCAATACCCAAGTGATATCCTTAAGGCTCAAAATTCTTAAAATCATTATCACCAATTTAAATTCAGTATTTGGGCGATATTATTCCCAACGATCTAAACCTATAACAGCTTTAAGCCTATCATTGCAGTACGCACACAACAGATTGTTTATAACTACTATCTAGCCCCAAAGAAAGCACTCATCAGTCTCAGTCATGCTCACACCAATGAATTGCATGTAGGAAGATGATTGAGAACCCTTGTGCAGATTGCTACAGTCATGGGGATGATAATGTTGCTACTCTCATCCAATGCCTCCATAATGAAGGAAGTGCTTAACTAGGACCCCTAGGTAAGGAGAAATTTCCCCGTTTCCTATCTTCCACCAAATTTCGATTCATGTCCCTATCTTACTATCTTCCATCAAACAAGTTCTGGCGAGACCTAAGAAATACAAAATCATACTACTAGTAGACTGAAACATTCACTTAAAATTACGCCACAAATTCCCACACCACTACACACAAGACCAAGATTCCATAAGTGGGAGCTAAGAATTAAACTGGAAAGGGGTAAAAAAGGTACAAAGTTGATAAGCATCAAGCTCTTTAATCATGCGTAAATAAGAGAGAAATGTTGATAGATTGATCGTAAGAACGAAAAACTAAAGACCGGGCTCAGCTCAAGAGAGGAACATAAATACTCACAACAGAGATAAGAAATTCAGAACAGTGTAAACAACACATTAGTTTCATATAGCAACCTTGACAAATCCCATCATTTACCATTTGAAAGCTTTGATGATGAATGCACAGGCTTATTACTAAAGCAGAACCTTAATGAACATACCAACCCGAGAAAGGGATGCTGTTATAATGCAATCTTCCAAATTCATAATTAACTCAAAACAGAACAGTAGATGCAACACAAAATAATCACCAAGACCATTTGGTTCAACCAATGCCTTACTTCAATCAGTTATAAAAAGTTCAGCAACAAGAAAATGTATCCAGTCTTATCTTACGCATCAACTCAGATAGCAAAATAAACGACTTTGATAGATCACGACTACGAAGCATTCACAGATGGCTAATATCAGGCAATGGTTATATCACAGGGGAACTTAGCAAACTATCCATTCATACTGCGCAACACACTGGAAACAAAGTATACCTTAGAACTGATCTCTTTTGTGCCTGCTTGGACAACACTAGCAGCCGACTGCGCAACCAAAGACAGCTTCCCAATGCCCTGATCACAAACACATCCAACATAAACAACAAGCCCAAATTCGTAAAACACAAACCAATTCCCAACAAAATTGACAAATTCGAAAAAAAAAAAAAAAAAAAAAAAAAAAAAAGTAAACCACCTGAGAAACAACAGAAAAGACATCACCCTGGGCATTATTATTCCTAGGCACACTAGGACCAGGGTTAGATCCAAACCCAACATATTTACCACCCTGAGAAGGCGGCAATCCCTCCGGCCGCGTCTCATTCTCCGCCAATTTCTTCGCAAAGAAGTCATCCTTACCAGCAGCAGACGCCTCCAATTGCGCCCGCGTGTAAATGTCTCCAGACGACCGCGATTTCGTCGGCCCATTGTTGTTACCACCACCATTATAATTATTCTGATTATTACTATTATTATTATTATTACTACCCCCATTATTATACCTAAAATCCCCAGCACTCTGATTCCTCCTCATATAATCACTACCACCACCGCTAGACGATCGAAACGAATCGTCGTTATCCCAATTATCCCACCCCGCATTGCCCCCACTCCTCCCGCCAAGAGGCGGCTTCTTGGAGACGGCACCACCACCAACAGACTCCTTGACAACAGGAGGGTCCCGCCACGTGCGGCCCTCAGCGAGAGCGGAGATCCGATCGCGGTAGACGGAGGCGGCGTTGGAATTATACTTGGGGACGATGTCGGTCTCCTTGGAAATGCCGTAACGGGAGAAAAAGGCGTTAAGTTTGTCGTTACCGCCGGACTCCATTTTCTTGAGCTGGATCTCAGACCAGGAATCCATGGTGACGGATCGGACAAAGCTGATGTGGACCCCGAGGCCGCGGTGTTTGCCGGAACATTCTAAGCACATGAAGATGCCGTAGGAGACAGAGGCCCATTGTGGGTTTTTTTGGGAACAGTCAACGCAGATCTTGTTCCCCGGTTGGGATTGGAGATCCCTCAGCCTCCTTGATGCCCCTGCCATGGTATGTCCCCTGCTTCTTTTCCTTTTTTTTTTCTTTTTTTTTTTTTTTTGGGTTTTTTGTTTTTTTATGTTTTTAGGGGAGGGGGGAGATCTGGGGGTGGAGGGGGACGGGGAGGGGAGGAGGAGAGATCACCGACAATGTTGATGATCCATAAAAATGTGAGTTATTGGTGATTAAAAGGTGTGATTTTTTTTTTTTTTATTATTGTCGTTTTGATATGGTGGTAATAAAGGCTGGTTCTTGGTGAGTTCTTCGTTGGCAATTTAGCACCACTCGGCCGGAGACGATTGTTAATCATAAGCCGAGGTTCGGTGTGAATCGTCGTATTTGGAGATTGGGTTTTAATTCTTATAACTAATTTGTTTACCCGTGCAAATACACGAGAATTCTAAATGGTTATTTATAATACTATTATATTACGTTACTCTTTGAAATATTAAATAAATAAACATGTATTATTTTAAACTTGAGCATTCACAAATATAAAATTAATACTAAATGCTTACTTAAAAATACTACTATGTCATGTTACTTTTTAAATATTAAAAAAATCGACTCTGTCAAATTTAAACCTAATTATTTACAAATATAAATTTAAATTTCACTGAGATAATAACACCGATAAGAATTTAAAATGACATCAAATACAATACACCAACTGACTTTCTTTAAACACCCCATAACTCAAAATACCCGTACCCATATGCTAAGGAGAGAGTACACAATAATCAATTAATCAATGTTTCAAAAAAATTATACAAAGAGTTAGAAAGGAATCTTAACAGAATTTCCATGCAATTTTTTTTGGAACTTAGATTAACCGATTAGTGTGTACACCTTCCTCAATTAAGTTGCATTTTGCATATAGGTGTTTAAAAAAAGACAGAGAGAGTATTGGGTTTGTGTGTAATTTTTGTAGACCTGCCAACACCTATTCCGACCCCATTTTTTTTTTTTTTTTGTCAAGAACCATTTTTTTTTTACTCGAATCCGTTTGTTACCCGTATCTGTGGGTCAAACCCGAATCGACTCATTGACTCGTATTTAAAACCAAATTAAGACAAATTGTAGTCTTATGGTTAATTCTAAAAGTCCAAGCTCAACCCAAACTCGTATTTGATCCGACCTGTAGCGAAATGGCCAATAATATTTAACCTGATCCGACCCGTTGAATAGGTCGAGTGTATGATCTTATTTTGTTTTAAAAATTAGTAGAATCTAAAATATAGAAACTCTCATTCACCACCCTAACCTCTTACCAACTTATTTGATCTCCTACTTCACCTTCAATTAGAGAATAACTGAATTTAATTAGGTGAGTTATACCTTAATGGAAGAAACTAATCTGTATCAGCCAAAATTATTAGACCTGCTACCATAATATAATTTTTTTTTTAAAATTCAACTTTTTTTTTATTGAATGAGTTTGGAAATGGGGAAAAAATCTCACAATGCAAATGAAATTCTCCTAGAGTTTTGAAAAAGTTTATGCATGGTCCTAAAATATAAATATAATCTATCTATTGATAGAGGGATACGACTAAGGCCATCATATTGAAAATGAGAATATAAAATCTACAATATAGTTATGACCTTAAATTAAACTTTATTTAGTTATACCATAATTATTTCAGTAATGGATGGTGCGTATATACTATATAATATTTTTAATAAGCTTTAAACTAGTATAATATAATTACCACTCCGTCTCAATTTAAACTTCGCATGTAATTTAAAATCCTCTCACATAATATTATTTTATGAGAAGTTTAATTTGGAATGGAGTGGTATGTACAATAAATCTTTGGACGATGTACGAGTTTTTTTATTATCCAAAGATATAATGTAGCACTTGGGCCCCTCCATATTGATGATATGGCGTCTGAGGATGGGTTTGGGAATACCCAGACCCATGTTCAACCGTATGAGTGGAGCTTCCACTTTATCAGGCGTATGAAATAAATGGGCAAGTCTGAGCTTGAGACTCACTGCCTGATACGTGCAATAACGTTAGTCTTATACAAACCAATTCTGTTTGTGTGTGATTGGCCAAGCCTACCCGGAACCCCATACATTCATTTTACCTAAGGTAGCGTTTGGGAACCTGAAATTCATTTTGTTTACTGGAATTCAATTCTAGAAATTCAATTCTTGCATTTTAATTCCAATTCCAATTCCAAGGTTATGTTTGGGTAGCCTTGGAATTGAATTCATATACAATCATACTTCTCCCCCTCCCCCTTCCCTACTACCATCTGACCACCTATCACCGCCCTCGCTGACGTATGTCCACCTCCACTGGTCTTCCACCACCGCGGCCATTGTCTGCCATCGCTGCCGCTAATGGCTCATCTCACCAAAACCAAAATTAGCAAGAAATTTCATCATGCAACCACAGTTGATTGCACTGAAATTTCAACAAGAGGAGAGAAAGATAGAGGGAGGGAGGAAGTAGTGGTGTTCGCCGACAACGTGGGTGACGTTGGACTGTACCAAAGGCGGCTGAGGGCGGAGGACTTAGGGCGGCCATGAGTGGTGGGAGGAGAGAATAATAAAACGGGGTGCTACTTGCTTGGATAGGACAGAGAAAAGATAGTAATAATGGCTGGTGCTAGCGGCGGCAGCGGCGGCTCATGCTCAACGGCAGATGAACGGGCTATGGTCGCCGGTGGTGGAGCCGATCACAGGTCATGGAGGCGTGAAGGAGGCAACAAGCAAGCAAGTATGGAGGAGAGAGAAAAAATTTGAGGAAGAAGAGAAAGAAAAGGAGCTAGAATTGAAATGACACTTATTTTAGTGGGATTTGAAATTACGATTTTTACACTTGCTTGGAATTAGGTGGGAATTGAGGGAATTCCAATTCCAATTCCAATGACTTCCCAAACACTTGAAAGAATTGGAATTCTGGAATTGAATTCCAATTCCATGTTCCCAAACATAACATTAGAAACTGCATTCTGACATTAAAAAAAAAAAAAGGCAGCGTAGAGTCAAAACACCTTGAATAGTCAATAGTTCCTTATGCACAACGTGCTTCATTGAAAATAAGATTTTGATGCTAGTTGCATATTTATATACTCCCAAGTAGAGCTGGACAATCGTGCCGGCGGCCAGCTTCCGGCACGCCCACCGATCCGGTCCGGTAGTGGCACGGTCACGGCACGCTCGAGGACCGTGCCAGCCCGGCCTGAAGCACGCCGGACTTAGATCGGGCCACGGCTGGGATTATGAAAAGATGAGCGTGCCTAGGCACGGCACGGCCCGTGGTACGGCGGACTTGGCACGATCACGGCACGTTTGTCGTTGGCCTGGCACGGCACGAAAATCCGCTTCTATAATTTTGTTTTTTTTGGTAAAAATATACTCCGTAACTTATAAAACAAAAGCTGATTTTAAAAAAAAGTAAAAAAAATAAAAAAATAAAATATGCTGAAAAGTTGAAATGGGCCAGCACGGTCCGGCCCGCTTTATGGCACGCCTGGCCCGGCACGCAGAGAAGTAGCAGCCGCAGGCCAGCAGCAAGTGGCCCAACTGCCCAACTGCCCAACTAGCCGTTTTTTTTTTTGTTCAAGCATTTTGTAGTCCTCTTCAATTTTCCCTCCTCAATTCCTATTTTCCTATAAATACTCCTTTATACAAATTCAATTCTTCACAATTCAATCCAACACTTCTACTCATCTTCTCTTTTATCCCCCTCATATACAAACTACCACTCTCCAAATTAGAATATTATTACTAAATAAGTACTTACATAATCAAATACAATTACTTAATACTAACATTATTATCTAATCAAATAAAATTACTTATACTAAAATTATATATTTACTTGCAATTATTCAATATTAATCAAGGGTGAAGGGGTTCAATTTTCATTCATCAAATACCAAGCTTCACAAAAGCTCGACGCACTTATTTCCGAATCCAATTTTGGGGAGAAATTTCTTACTTATATGTGATTTCTTACTTATATGTGATTGTTAATTTGTCATATAATTGTTTGAATTTTTGTTGCATGAATATTTATTTCACATAATTAGATTTATTTGAATTATTTATATTAATTAAAGTTTATTTAAGATTTATTTGATTTATTATTAATCATGGACGATAATTCCAATTCCAAAAGGCCTCGTTCTCAAAATGATCCAAACTCTCCACAAACACCAAACTCCCAATATCCAAACACTAGCCAATTTATGAATTTTAATTCCCCACATCTACAAAATATCAATTGGACATCGCAAACACCATTTGGTTATGATTCAAACCGAATAGGTTCTTCTTCAACTCCAATCATGATCCCCACAAATTTATTCCAAACTTCGTTTCCTTACATGCCACAAATGACACAACAACATCAAATGTTCCCACCACAAATGTCACAAGATTCGTACTCACAAGAAAATTCCTCCACATATACTATACCAACCCAATCTCAATATCAATCCCAATCCCAAACTCAATCTCAAACCCAATCTCAAACTCAATCACAAACTCAAACCGGTTCTATAGACCCTCAATCTATCCCCCCCTCTCCACTTGATCAATGGATGACCGATGAACAAATGGAAACTATCACTAATAGAGCTGGCTCAAGCAAAGTTTGGCCCCATTACATCCAAACCACTAGCAAGCCTAAAAAAGCCAAATGTAGATATTGTGGTAACATATACTCCTACTACATATCCAAAAATGGTACCGGTCATTTGGCCCGACACATCAACAATAGTTGTAAGAGATTACCCACTTCAAATCAAGCTTCAATGGACAAATTTTTATCAAAACCCAAATGCCAAGAACCGTATGTTTATGATTATGAAAAATGTAGTGCTCAATTGTCTAGAATGGTTATTAGAATGGAGCATTCATTTTTATCCGTTGAACATGATGAATTTAATGATTATATTTCCGTGAACCAACCCGAACATAAAAGAACGGGAAGGAAAGCATGTAAATCTAAAGCAATGGTTCAATATTTACATTTAAAGCATGATTTAATTTCCGAATTTGCAAAGTTGACATGTAAATTTAGTTTAACCGCCGATGCATGGGATTCGAGTTTAGATTATTCTTATATATGCATTACCGCTCACTGGATCGATTCTAATTGGAATATTCAAAAGCGCATTATTACATTTGCAAAGTTAGAACATCCTCATAGTGGTATTAACATGCATAATATTATTATGAATGGTATTGATGAATACGGGCTTAGATCTAGAATTTTATGTGTTACATTTGATAATGCAACAACTATGACTAATGTAGCTAATATGTTGAAAACTAGTCTTCATAATGTGTTTTTAGACGGCGATTTACTACATGTGCGATGTGCTTGTCATGTTTTGAACTTATGTGTTAGAGATGGTCTTCATGGTATTAAACAATATCATAAAATATTTAAAGATATTGTTCACCATTTGAACTCGTCTAAGTGGAGACGTCAAGAGTGGAGAAATTATTGTAAGAGTGTTGGGATTCCGTATAGAAAATTTCCTATGGAAAATAATACTAGATGGAATTCTATGTATATCATGTTGGCTTCTATAATTCCTTACAAAGTACATTTGACAATTTTTTGGAACAAAAGTTTTCCCGATAACCCTTTACTTGATATTCATTGGAACAACATGGAAATTTATGTCGATTTTTTACGTGCTTTTGATGATGCAACAAAAGCTTTCTCGCATGTTTATCTCCCAACTTCTTCTCATTTTATTCTTCGTCTTTTTAAGATTGCTCAATTATTTGAAAAGTATCGTGGTGTTGATTCTCATCGTGCGTTTGTTCCCAAAATGGAGGAAAAGTGTAACAACCCTAAATTTTCGACAAACTTAAACAAGAAAATAAAGGGCTGTTATGCCGCCGTTGACCACCAAGTCAACGACAAGGCTTACCAAAACAAAATTCTGAAAGAAACAACGACGGTCAGCGAAAGACTTGTAGTTAAGTTTACAATCCAAAAACAAACCAGAAGAAACAAATTACAATCGTTCCTAAAAATCCAAATGTTTGACGAATTATTCTAGATCCCCATGTCATGCGTTGACCTTCAAGCAAAAACAAGCAATCACCTTCAAGACCTGTCAACTGCGCCATCATAACAATGACACAGGCCCCAGAATAGGGTAGGGACAAACCCAAATAGAAAGAACGTCAGCACAGGCTGAGTAAGAGGAAAGAGCAACAAAAAGAAAAGAAGATACGCGCCTTAAAATGGCGCGTAGCTACAAATAACTGAACAAACTACGCCAAGAATTTAAGTCAACGAAGAACTGGGCACGATTCAGGTGTAACACAGAAACCGGCAGAAAAGTGCCAAACAGCGAAAACTGATATTCTTACACCTCAAAACTCTGAACAGCAAAATACGATCATCGAGGGCCTCCGAGAGGTCCCTAAAGACAAGCCAAGGGTCCTACCCCAAGACTACCGCATCTAGAGTTACAAGTAACGCAACCTAACGACTCGAGTGTGCACACCCCTCGCTAGAGGGCCGGTAGGACGAAACCACCTCTAGGAGGAAGTCTATTAGGGGGTTCGGTAGCTGATCTCCGACCCACAATACTACCTTGATCAGAGGTACAAACACAAGCCACAACCGCGTGGTGTGGTGACGGCTCCTACGTCCGCCCCTCTAGATGGGTTTTATTTATCTTCACTTTCGTACAATACTCTTCTGCCTTAACATTAGAGTACATTATTTGTGCTCGCGCTTTTCGATTTATAAACGGCCGTAGCCGGAAACAACAACATAAAAATCAACAATGAGTAATGGCATTGTCATGAAACAAGACAAGCATGAATATGAGATTCAAGAGTGAAAAAGATGAAAGGAGCATAACGAATAGTTGAAGCGAACGAATGAGCTTATGGGAACGAAAGGTACAATCATGCTCAAGTCTTAGATGATCAACGTTCTTACCTTCAACACTCACAATGCTAGGAAAGTATCAAAAGCCCACGAAAGGTACTTCCTCAAAGTCACCACCTAAACAAGTGTCAAGTACAAAACGGATTACTACGAATCACAAGGTAGCTAACTTCAAGCGACTTATTATAATCATAACCCACACTCTACACATCCCACAAGACAACCCCAAACAAACATGATCATAGGGTAACCAAACGAACCCCAAAACGCACCAAACTTTCACCACACCTTCCCCAACATGCTAGCAACGTTTTCAACCATTTAAATCCTTAAAATATCAACAATAACACCCAAAATAGGGCAAAATCAGAACTGGACAGAAACCGTTTAATTCAAACAAACCATTATGAAACCTTCCCAAATTTATACTACACGTTACCCATATCATAATAAGCCATCCTTTCAAATTTCATGCAATTCTAACCATAAAATTATCATCAAACACAAAAGCCCTAATTTATAAACCCTAATTTCATAGCTTCACAATTTCATGCTTAAAATCCCCAAACAACAACGAATACAACGCCAATCACAACACCATAATCATGTTCATGCTTTACATCATCAATTAAACATGAATTTGAAAAGCCCTAATTAAATTCATGAGGAAAAAGGGGTGAGAATCTTACTACACTTGATCAAGGACCAAGTGGGTGGAAAGGGGGAGGCGAGGGTGGCGGCTGAAGGTGGGATGCACGGCGGCGGCGCACGGTGGGACGGTGGCTGCTGCCGCTGCTCTTCTCTTTCTCCTTCTTTCTCTTCTTCTCTCTTTTCCTTTCTTTCTCTTTTCCTCTTCTTCTGCGTACGACTTGAAGGGGGTTTGTTTTTTTTTTTTTTTTTTTTTTTTTCTTTTATATAGTGTAAGGTGAGGGAATAAGTAAGGGTATTTTGGTAATTTCGCCAATTAACTGCCCGATTAGGAAAGTGACCCAAAACGGTAAATATACCTAAATCCCACAGTAGAAACTACACCTTAAAATGAGTCACAAAACGTAACACCCTAATTAAATAATAATCCCGAAATTTACGGGGTGTTACAAAAAGTTTCTCAAGTATTGGTCCGAAATTCCATATGTTTATGTCTTTACTATGATTTTAGACCCTAGATGGAAATTTGATATGACTATGAGGTTAATTATTTGTTATATGGATATGATGCAATTAGAATTTGATGTAGAAACATATAAACAAAAGATTAGGTCGGCTTTCTTTAATGTTTTTTATCATTACGAGGCTCGTTTTGGTAAAACGAGTCGTCCTCCTTCTTTTACAAGTGCAAGTAGTAGTAGTGGTATGGATATTCATGTTAGTATTATGGATACAATTAATAGCCGATTAGTAGAGTCGGATGTAGGATTAGGACAAAGTCCTACATCCGACTTAGCCGAATATTCTATGTTTTTAGCTTATGATCATATGCGTCCTTTTACACAGGAAGAATCGAACAACTTGGATCTATTGGCTTGGTGGCGAGACCAACGTAAGCAATATTTGGTGATGTCCGCAATGGCGCAAGATTTCTTGAGCATTCAAGTATCTTCGGTTGCATCGGAACGTGTTTTTAGTGCTTCCAAAAGGGTATTGCACGACACGAGAACAAGTATGAGATCCGATACCCTCGAAATGTGTGTGTGCTACAAGGATTGGTTGGATGCGGAAAAAAGAGTTCAAGGCCTCGAGCCCATTGAAGATGAAAGTGATGATGACGAGTCAAGCACCGCAAGCGTCTCCTCTCAAGGATCTCCAATTCGTGGCAATCCGTAGAAATTTGTAATGAATCATAACATTTTGTGATCTATTGTTTACCAGTATTTAAATTATTTTAACCAACACATGAAATCATTTCACATGTTGTAGCTTGTAACTTTTTTTCACAATCAATAAAAATTTGGAAGTAATTCGGTTATATCAAGTTTGCATTTATATGGTTTAATTTATAAAGCTTGTAACTAAGTTTGTGCAACAACAACAAGAAAAAAAAAAAAAAAAATTGGGACTAAAATCAAACCAAGTTCTTTTTCCTGAAAATGTACTGAACACCCTTCACCATTATCATCACAACAGACCACCATCACCATCACATCAGTCCACCAGCATCACCATCGATCGCCGATCATATTCATCTTCATCAGACCACCACCACCACCACCACCATTATCATCATCATTGCTTATCGCCTCCACGGCTCCACCCATGCGCGCCCAGATCTGCGATCATCGAAGCCGACCTCAAGCCGCCGTCTTGACACGGGCCTGGCGCGGTCTTGACACGACGGCCGGCACAGCCGCAGTACGGTACGAGCACGACGGACCACCGTGCCGCCCGGCGTGCCTCTTTGCTATTTCAAAATTTCGGCACGGTGGCACGAGTTGCGTGCCCGGGACCGTGTCATTTGGGCTCTTAGGCCCGCTGCGCCGGCATGGGGCACGGCCTGGTCCGGCCCGTGTCCAGCGGAGTTAAAAGCGAGAGAAGAAAGCAAACTTTTAAACTACAAGTTTGTGATTGATTTTGAGAGGTCTTGCCGGTATCTTACAACGAGCCATATCCTCGAGAGTATTTCACGGATAAAACATATAAGTACTGCAGTGATTTTTAGGTGGCGAATGAGGATTAACTCAACAAGACAGCGACAATAATGATTTAAGGGCAAGAACAAAGCAGCCAAGTGGACTAGCCCCAAGGTTAAGTAGCCCTCAGATAAACGAGAGTGATCGCATTTCCAGATCAACACTTGTTTAGCCTTGGACAGAAATACGCATCCACATTGTGTAGATCAGCACTACATGGCACCTGAAGTCAATAATTCAGTTCACAATAAAGATCCTGCAGCCCCATTCACTCAGTTAAATTTGATAGGCAAGAGAGAGAGTAATCATCAGAACAAAAGGCGATTGGCTTGGGTTGCCACTTGTGAGTAGGGCTTAAGGGTACTTCTGCCTGCCATTCTATTTCTCTGATGTGCATGTCGTCCGCAACACGTCTTACAGAAAAAGAAGACGTCGCGGCCCGGCCTGGGGGCATCAAGGAGTCATGCTTTTTCTTTCTGGCTCTTCATGTGATTATTTGTTACCTGTGATAGTAAGGATGAATGTCGACAAGGTCTTGATTTCTTCTACGAAAGGCCTTCGTGTCTCTATTAAGTGAATTACCACTGGACTCATGCTTTTGTCTTGATTCGATCAGACATGGAGCCAAGATGCTGTGAGCATAAAGATCAGCAATTAACTAGGGAGGCAAAGTTGGTACAGAAAGACAGAGCGGTTGGGGAGGAAGGGGTTTGATTCTGAATATGACATTAAAAGAACTTGGCCATCTGTATGCTTAGAGATGAAAGACATTCTTACCTAGTCGGAAAGCAAGCAGCCTGAATATCTTGAGAGCCAACAAGTACATAACAAATTCAAAATGCATTATAAAGAGCTGAAAGAACAAGGGACAACACCTTTTGAGTTTTGACTCCCAGCAACTACAATAAATGGGCCGGCATGTCTCTGGCCAGCTAGAGCAACCATATTGATGCTAACAGGGGCTATTAGTCCACCATTCGTCTTGTCAGCATGGCCATCAACAGCAACCTTCACATATGTGCAAATATATTTCACACTTCTAAAATTGCTATATTCAGCAAAAATGTAACGTGTTATCAAACAAAAAGGTGGCCACACATACCCTGCTTAGTCAAGATATTATGGTAAAACAGAAGAGTCAGTGATTACACTGGTCTGCAAACCTCGTGCTACTAGTCCTCTGGTGAGAACATGCCCTTGGTTCCTCACACAGATTAAGTCAGTGCTTCTGAAAATACCCAACTGTCAGAAAGATAATAGGGTCCATCATCTCTCACTTCCAAAAAAACTCCACAGTTGTTGATTGTACGAGCAAGAAACAAATCCTCTACAACACTTGGCTTCAAGGGATATAGCTACTCCGTAATAACTAAGCTCTCAATTACGACTTTGTACAGAATGCAAGGAACATGTATGCTGTCCCTTCTAATGAATTTAGATGGAAGAGTACTACATCAGGAAAGCCAAGATTATGAACAAAAAAAGTTACATTAGTTTCAATGCTCATCAAAGCTATAGCTTCTGGAAAACAAACTTCGCAAGGTAATGACAACTTTAACAGACTTCACATCAGATTTACTCCCTTTTTATGTTCCACAAAAGGCCATCTGATATCAGTGGTCCAGTCCACTTCTAATTTCTTTTTACTTCCCTTTTTCCTCAACAGCCACCTCATTTAACATGCAGTAAGATAAATCTTCTATAGCTACAGCAAAAGACATTCAAACTCATAGCCGTGAAATAATTAGAAAGACCTTGGAGCAACTTCAGCAACAAAGAACTGAAATGATCGATTTTTCTCTTTTGCTTCACATAGAAACTCCATGACTGTTCTTTTACGGCCTAACCTCAGTAGAACCTTATTTTGCACGGTTGAATGAACAGATAGTACAAGCCTGGGGTTCAAAGAATAATACGACAGAACAAATATGAAAGTTAAAAAGAAAGCAGCACGCACGCAGTCACACGCTCATGTTAAATCGGAATTTCCTAGTGTGGACAGTTCTTTATTTATTTATTTATGCACAGAGGGGCAAGCACCCGAAAGAAAACCTAGTGTGGACAGTGTACATATATGCTGCAACACAGTAACAGGTTGTTCTACACACAGCTATACCCACAACAGAAAGCAAGCCCAGCAAAAGATTTTGTCAAAATTGTAGCAAAACAAAAAAAAAAAAAAAAAAAAAAAAAAAGAAAAAAAAGAAAAAAAATTGGATTACAAGGCACAGCAGAGAAACAATCAGCATATGAGAGAATAGAAAAGCGCCAAGACTTCCATGGTATAGTCAAGCTTGTTATTCACTCAAACCAAATGCCTGGAAGATTTACTTTCAGCAATTCCTCTTTCATTGGCAAGCTATCTTGCCAATCAGTTACCCAGAAAATAGTTTCTGGTCAATAGTAGAAGAAGGAATACAAAAGCATCTCTCTTACAAAAAAAAAAAAAAAAAAAGAAAGCCTACAAAAGCATATTTTTATATGAAATGCAATCCTTATCAAACGACAACCAAACGAGACACAGGTTTATGTCAGTTTGCAAACCCTACCTATTTTACAGAATAAAAACCAGGTTATATAATATTGCTGCAGTCCTCAGAGTTCACTACAAATGTGAGATACAATATTTACGGTAAGAAGACGATCAGAGTCAGCATATAGATATACTTACAGTGGCCAGAATGTTGAGCTTACTGTCCAGGATATAGTACCATATCATGTGTTATCGTCCAATCAGGTTCATAAGATTCAAGCAAACCAAATATTTGCCGTGTTACACGAATCATGGGGATGAACAAATGCAACCTCAGATGGCCATCCAATCTCCGTTCATATATTTGCACAAGTACTATCAGTGAATAAATGTGACTTTTGCAGTCTGAAAATTTGCACAAGTACTATCAGTGAATGGATGTGACTTTTGCACTCCTTCAGACTGCAAAATAATCTCAGCTTGATGCCCTTTCTTATCTGCAATGTGTTGAACTCTCTTTGAGAACTCTCTGTGACTTGAGCCTCAATCTCTTGAATGGTGATAGTGGTTTCATTGATCCTGTAACAGCATGTCATCGATCGATCAGACCTTCTGTTATAAACTGCTCCCAAGAGCACTAGTATGTTTTATAGTGGAAATTAAACAGCAACACCAATGTAAATACTCATTGAAAGCCCAAACATCAAGTTTGCTAATATAAAATGACGTAATATCACACATATCTTTCAAGAAGAGAAACTAACGGCTTTACATTTCAAAAGTTCTCGGCTTCACCTTGCAGCTTGAAAGGTCGCAATAGCTATCTAATTTGCCGCTTATAAATCTACAACATTATGATATGGAGAGACTCATAAAGATAATCTTCGGAATGAAGGGTAGGACTTATCTCTACTAGTGAAATCAACTTAAATTACAGAAACGGTGCATCTAAGGAACGGACATTGCTGGTTTCTTCCCCTCAAAACGGCAACGAGATTGCTGCTGGTGACATGCAAATAGCAGGGACATGGAAAGATCGCTTTAGGTGATCTTTTTTTGCTGGAGCATGGCTTCTATGTGAGTGGCTTTACCCAAGTGAGGCTTTAAAGAAGTAGCATGAAAGTTGTATATTCCAACGCTTGTAAAGTTATTTATCAAGCTTGTTACATAGGCTAGTTTATTACTCAAGACAGTCATCCCCATATACATCACGGGAATCATCACCCGAACGACTCCAAAGAGGATCCAACTACAACCAAGGTATTGGAGGTTTGACGAACACTTGCGATTTTGTCACCAAAGAGGGTGAGCTCTGGCGTGCTTCAAGAGGAAAAAGGTGAGATGATCGTCTCAATTGGATAACTGCCTTTGTGAGGAGAAGGAGGAAGAAGACGGGTGTTAGAGAGGAGAAAGAAGGCGAGATGATTGTCTAAATTTGATAGTTGGCTTTGTGGGGACAGGAGGAAGAAGAAGGGCATTGGAGCTCGAGGTAGATTGATGTTGAGACTAGGGGAGAGAGAACTGATTCAACTCTCTCACTTGAACCAATTCAACCAAAAAACATCATCGATTTCCATTCTTGATTCCTGTCCCTTTATTCTCCTTTCTTGACTCATTTCCTTTTCCCCTTTTTTTAATCAAACGTTCCTGCCTCCCATCATTAGAGAGACGGTGGAGAAAGGTAGAAGATTTAAATTGGTCAGAATTTGCTCGAATAAGGGGGTAGGGGGGGGGGGGTGCATAAGAACTCAATGGCACTAATACAGGGATTGCCAACCAACAAGCTCAATGCAAATCCTCAACTCACAAGCTGATTTGGCTAAGAAGGCAAAGGAAACATAATTTAATATATAGATATATAGGAATATAAAAAAAAAACAAAAGGAGAAAGGTAACACAGCCTAACAAACAAATAACTTCAAATTTTGCAACAGACTAAAGAGCAGAAGAATGCAGAGGGTCCAACGTGATAACTATACACTGACACACCTGCAAACCATGGAGAACATAATGACAAACTCACGTTGCTGGAATTCCCCAATCACACGGATAACACAGCTAATTACATAATTGTATGTATGTCAAAGAGATTAAACTTTATAAAAATACTTTCTCTATGAAAGTATTATAAACTTTTGTCTAGATTTTTCAAATCAGGAATAGCACAGGATAAATACAAAAAATATATGCATGTCAAAGAACTTAAACTTCATGAAGAGACTTTCTTAATGGCAGTATTATAATTAAGAACAAGTTTGAACCTTTACCATTATGTGCAATTGGGAAATACTTGGTAGAGTGATTCATAAGGTTATCAGTCGGATGTGATCTTTCACAAAGTCATCCACTGGTACCAGGAGCTTGAATTGTGCTTCAACTCGATGACCAGCAGCTCTCATTTCTACACAACTGAGATTAGTCATACATTTGTGCATGAGCTAGAAAGTCAGAGAACATCGCCCGTACATGTTACACTGAGGATCGGTTTATCTCAATTTGTTGAAGCGTGGACTTGATGTAGCCCCCGATCGCCCGACACAATGCAGTCCACGATATACTACTGTCTCTTGTGGCCCAAGATGTCCATCCACGAGAACCCACTGATCTTGAAAGTCTCTTATATGCAATAGATATTAAGCTCTTATCCACAAGATGTTCTTGCTCAAAATCATTATTTAATTTCCATCGTCTTGGGCTGTCAAGCTGTGATGTTGTGCTCTGTTAAACCTTAGTGTAGCCTGACACAAACTGGCATACAGACGATACTTCTGTACCTCTGAAGGGTACAAAATCAAAAGACTCCGTGAAAGATGAGCAGCACAAGCTCAAATTAAAGCCTATGGCATCTGATAAAACAAGAGCTGCGCAAGCTCAAGTTCATTTTTTTTCTTTTTGTCGCAAAAAGTTCAAGGTGTTCAAAGCACATAACAAGACCTGCTGCATATCTTCTGAACTTCCAACATGAGATATGAATCCCCTCTCTTGCATATCCAGCAAAAGCGTTTCACCCTTGACAAGGTCATTTTTCTGAAGAACTCCATTGATGAGAGCCTCAAAGGTAGTAACGTTGGCCCAGAGACCAATTTGTTTCACCTCAGTATACAATTCAAACGCCCCATCAGTATCACCTTTACCACAAAGGGCTGAAATAAGAACATTGTACAAAATGATATCCGGTTTCATTTTGAAGTGGTACAGGGTTTCTCGCAACTTCAAAGCTTCCGCGATCCTACCCTCTTTGCAGAGTCCATGCATCATGGTCGTGAATGTAACAACGGATGGAACCGGGAGCTTCCGGAGACTGCAATCAAAAATCAGTTTCGCATCATCGACTTTTCCACAATCTACCAATCCTCTAACCATAGTACTCTCAGCTATAGCAGGGGAGCTAACACCAAGGTTCACCATCTCATCTTTGAGCCTGAATGCACTTGCTATGTCTCTCATCCTCAGCATACCTTTCATCAGAGTTACGTACTGTCTGTATCTTGGAACATAGCCGTTTGCCAGCATCTCGTAAAAAACCAGATGTGCCACTGAAAAAGCAGACACTTTTATAAATCCAGTGACTATGCTATCATAGGTGCCTCTGTCAGGTTGCACTCCTAGCCTCACCATCACATCAGTCAAATCAAATACTTTTTTCATATCACCACTTTCAGAATATTTTCTTATAAGCATGTTAAATGTTGTCAGGTCAGGAACAATTCCCTCCAATATCATCTTCCTCAAACATTTGACAGCAAGATCAATGGATTGTGATTCACAGAGTCCAAAAATGAGAGAATAGCAGGTTAAATTATTTGGGAGAAACCCCTTTCTATTCAAAGAAGCGTAAATAGAAAAGCATTTTGACAGCTCCCCCTGCTTAGCAAATCCATGTAAGAGAATGTTATAAGAAGCCAAACTAGGACCAAGAAAGGATTTTTCGTTCATTGACTGAATAACTTCACTTGCCTTTACCATCAAACCCTTCCTTGAATATCCATCAATAATAACATTCGCAGCAATGACATCAGAGTCGATCTCTCCTTTCACCATATCTTCATACATATAGGAAGCAGCACCTATATTGCCAGACTTAAATAAAGCATCGATTAAGATTGTACGTATTACTAGGCAAGAAGATAAAAGTCCCTTCCTTGTCCACTCTTCTGTAAGAAGAATGGCGGTGACAATTTTTCCCTTTTTACATAAACCACTCAAAAGACTAGCATATGTATGCCCATCCGGAAGAACATCATTTCGTATCATTTCATTATATAGGTCTATGGCCTTCGTCAATCTCCCCAATTTACACATTGCTCCGAGCAGAGTATTGTAAGCAACAACATCTGCCGCACCAGGAATACCGTGGAGTAATTTAAGAAATCTTTTTGCCGCCAACATGTTTCCACCCCTGCACAGCCCTTTCAGCAGACTTCCATATGAGAAAGGACTTGGACAATGACCTAGTTTAATCATCTCATCAAAGAACCAAAATGCTTTTGATTCATCCCCAATGTTTGAATAACCATCAATCATACAATCATAAGTAATGGAATTAGGTATAGTGCCCATTTTACTCATATGTTGCATGAAATTCTCTGCATCTTGAAACATCTTATGGCTGGAAAGAGTTGCGACCAACAAATTACATGTCCGTATATCAGCTTTATGCCCGTCAAGGTTCATCAGAGAAGATAGCTTCAATGCTTCCATAACTCTGCCTTGCTTGCACAAATTGTAAATCATAGTTGTGCAGATAACACTGTTAGGAACAAGACCCATTCTGTACACGTTACACAATACTTGTTTAGCAGTATCCCATTTCCCAACTCTGCCAAATCCATTAATTAACACAGAATATGTTACCACATCAGGATATACTCTGTCCTTCAGCATTAGTATGAGCAAATGTACGGCTTCATTGAGCATATAATTTTTGCAATAGCCATCCATCATCATTGTGTATACTATACAACTAACACCAAAACCATCTGCTCTCATCTTCTCCATCACACATCTTGCAACTTCAAACTTGGCATGCTTGCATAATCCATTCAAAAGAGTCCCGTAGGTAACTTCATTGGGTGTCAAGCCTGTTGCTTCCATCTTATGCATAATCGAAAAGGCTTCCTGAAAATTACCCTGATGGCAATGTCCGTCAAGCAATATATTGTATGTGATATGATTGGGATTTAGATCAAGCTTCACCATCTCCTCAAAAACTTTAGTTGCAACTCCAAACTTTCCCTCCTTACTGAACCCATTAATTAGAGTGTTGTATGTCACGGAATTTGGTAACAACTTCTTCTTCCTCATCCTTCTCAATATCAGATACCCTTTTGCACTTCTACTACTCCTACACAACCTATCAATAAGCACATTATAAGTACATACATCAGACCTAAGACCTTTGCGACTCATTTGATCCATAACGTTACAAGCCGCTTTATACCTTCCTTTCTTACAATACCAACTCAATATAGTATTGTAAGTGACCGCATTCGGAACATAACCAGCCTTTTCCATCTTCCTAAGGAGATAGCTAGCTTTCTCAAGCTTTCCCTCGGAACATAGAATGTTTATGAGCACATTAAAAGTACTAACATTGGGGCAAATCTTCCTTGCAAGCATTTCCCTGAAGAAACTCCATACCACCTGCTGCTGCAGACTAGAGGATAAAATGAGATTGCAAGTATTAACTGATGGGTTGAATCCTCGGGAGCCCATCAAGTGGAAGACTTCTATAGAGCTTTCCGCACGTCCTAATTTCATATAAACCCTTATTAAGAGGTCGAATACGGAAGGATTTGAATGGCAAAGGTGATATGTTCCCATAAGAGCACCAAAAAGAGACCTCGGAACAGTACTCAAACCCGATAAGCGCTTCAAGAGTGATTTGGCATGATCGTACATCCTAGTTCTAGCAAGTACATGAATTGTGATGCAGTGCATGTGGATTATGTGATCGAGCTCCAATCCAGGTTGTTTGACAAACCAGTTGAGAAATTTCAAAGCTAGCCTTCCATGAACTGGTCTAAGTGAACGCAATTTGTATTCCATCTGGTTCAGCGATTCCCATCGGCCAATAGTGAGGATTGCATAAATGCTATCTCCAATGTTTCCTGTACCCATAAACTCAGCATTTCACCCCACGCAACATACTGGATATTTCCAACATATTTACAGGCCATGGAAACTATACCCTAATGGAGTAATGGCCAACATCAGATTATCAGGTATAAAGTTTTCCACAAATTTAAAAGCAAAACATGAACCCATCAAAAGAGACAGTTCCATAATTGAGGTTGTACTGCCTCAAGTGAAGAATTCGCGATGGCACGCATCACCTCCATCTTAACATTTCCAAGAATCCCATCAGCTTTAAGCAGAAATTCATTACAACAGGTCTCTAAATTTATTACCCCATACAAAGAGAGCCAAGAACAACATCTTTACCCCAGTGCCTTAAAAGGCTCCCGCCATAAGGCGGGGTAGGGGGGGTTGGATGCAAGCAAGCCTTACTACTCCTATTAAAACATAGAGAGGCTACGCACGGATGACCCAAAATCATAATCTACTCACAGTCTCACACATAACAGTTAACAGAATAAATACCCCATTAGCGATAACTTTACCCATTAATGATAACCTATGTAGTATGTCAACTTCACGCCATCAAATAAATTAGTTCGAAAGGCTGCAAAGAACATACTCAAAAATGAAATGTTGAGAAGCAAATGCAACTTAATTTGTTCCCAACGCCTCTAAATTGTAGTAAGAGCAATGAAAAAAATCATGGATTCGCAACAAAAACAAATGGACAAAACTTTTCGTAATTTCCACACAGAAAGTCATTGTTAATTATTCTCTATATCACAGGAAACGGATTAAACCTATTGAACAAACCAAAGAAACAACTAAAAATAAATGAACCTTACCAGGCAAATGGGTGTTGTTGTTGTTGTTGTTGTTGTTGTTGCGTGAAGTTGAAGAGGATGAATTACATGTTTGAAAATGGGAGGAGTTCAAGTGTGAGGGAGGTCGATACTTTCTGAAGATTGTTGAAGGGACTAAACAACAACACATTTGGGCGGAAAAGGATTGAAGCATTACCAGTAAAGTAGGTCATATGAAATTCGGCGGAAATTCTTCAATTCTATTCAGTTTTTACAAAGCAGTAGGGTAAATATTAAAATACCCTTTATAACAGTTTACTGTAATTTCTCTCTCAATTTTTTACACCTCCATCTACATCTTCATCTTAACCTCAAGAAGCACCAAAAGAAAGGGAGGAAAAAGGTTGAGAGATGAGACAAAGTAAACAATCTAAGATACAAGAGGGATGTTTAAAGTTTCCATGGCATCTTTCATGATGTTGAAGCAAGGACGGAGAAAGACTTGACGTGAGCGAAATGACAGTAAACTGTAACGTGGTGGCTGTAGGGGTCGTTTGGTTGGGTTGACGGTGTGGGGTCGATTGGCTGAGTCGACGGGATCGATTATTTTGGGCGACGGGTTCTGAGTTGTCAAGTCGGTGAACCGTTTTTCTGGGTGAATACGAAATTACGAAGATGTTGATCAATTGATCAAACTTGGATTTTCGATAGTCTTTTTTTTTTTTTTTTTTTTTTTTTTTTTTTTTTTTTTTTTTTTTTACCAATAAGGGTATTATTGGAAGTACGTTTATTTGGTTGTTGTATTTAGACCGTCCCCTAAAAAAAAATTGTGAATTTCAGTTGAGGACATCATTCACATGAGGCTTGAGAAGTTTAGACTTTAGACCATAAAAAGTCTAGTACTCCAAGTCTCCAAGTGTAAACTGATGTATTGATTTCGTGGTGTTGATTGCTGAGGTGGCGATTTTCGGGCGCCCATCCTATTACTAATATCATCCATAATATTTTAAAAATACCCTTTTTAATTTTAAATACTCCGTATGTATATCACTTTATATTATAATGTATCGTAAATTTGATAACCATTGTTGTTGCCTAAAAAATTAAACTCAATCTCAACACATTGTCATTTCCGACGACCCCAAAATTTGGAAGCCCCCACTCAGTCGGTCACCGATAGCACAACTACTCCGACGCAAGCTTGAGAAATATCATTCGTTTTAGTTCATCAGGGACGCTGGCACATTTTGTGTCAATTATCTGTTGAATTAAATGGACTATTTCCAAACAATTCACATTATGTAATTGTTGACTATCTTCTTGAAAAATTGATGAATTATCTCTTCCATAGTGTGATGTTAGCAAAGTTATTTTGATAATCACGGGGTTAATTGCATACTTGTATTGTAGTAGTGGTGGAGATGGTGGTGGAAGAATTAAAGAGGAGTCGTGACCTCCGCTATGTAAATCGCAGAGAAAATGAGAGAGTACTAATAGATTCATTATACGGAGTATAATCTATAGATTAAAGGGTATAATTATATTATAATAATTGTACAATAATAGTTATAAAGTTTGTGTAGCCATTTTAAGAAATTAAATGATACCCATTAATTTCATAAAAAAGATCTCAACCGTTAAATAAGTTTGACTAGAATTATCTTTTTTCTTTTTTTTAAAAAAAAAACTAGAAACAAAAATCACCGATAGTCCCATCCCCTTTCCCCATCTCTCTCCTCCCCTTTTCCCCTCACGGCCTCACCTGACCGACGACTCTCCCACTATTAATATGCTGTAAATGTAGTGTGTTAATCTGCATGAATTAAGCGCTTTAGGGGTTATTTGGGCGTGGTATTATCGTGACTCGTAAACTACATCATTAAGAGTATAGTTGAAGTTTAATTGATGGTTTTATGGGATTTTGGTGGCTCAAGACCCTTTTTGTGAGAGTTGGATGGGATTAGAAGATCAAGCTACGAGTTGGAGCGAGATTCAATAAGAAGATAACTAGACCACACTCACAGAACCACACACCATCACCTCCGACTTCAATGGATCAGAACTCTCAAACCAGAAGATATTTTTCAGAAATTCTAAGTGGAGAGGAAAGTTCATCGTCTTAGCTTTCCAACGATATATTATGAGCTCAAATTGAAGTTCGGAGGTGAGAGTTATGTCCGTTAGAAGATTGCCCTGCGCACAGTCCCTCGACTCGAGGATTATTACCCTCGACTAGAGGAAGATCATCTCGACTCGAGGGTGCGTGGTTCTCCTCGAGTCGAGGAGAGACGACAGGACATGTATTTTTAAGAACAAGTTTCTCGACTCGAGGGAGTGTGTCCTCGAGTCGAGGATTCCTTCGCTCGACTTAAGGATCCCTTTCCTCGAGTCGAGAAATGTAGCTTCCGGTAAGCTTCATAGAGGCTTTTGACAGTTTTCTTTTGGCCTAAATATCTATTTTGTTTTCTAATGTTTTGTACTTAGATTAAATAAAGGGCATGAACCCCTCAATGATACTTATCACTTTTCATTATATTTTTGTATTTTGTTCTTAGTTTTAGAGAGAGAAACTCAAGGAGAATTTATATTTTCATTATGATTTCCATCTCAAATATTAGTGTAATAATTACTATGGGAGGCTAATCCCCTTCCTAGACTATTGGTGTAATCAAATCTTTCATCCTATGTATTAGTAAGTATTTTTTCTCTCTAATTTGCCTTTAATTTCATTATAATTAATTCTTTGTTATTCAATTGCTTGATTTGCCTTTATTTTCTCTAATTGGTTGATTGGATTTAATTGGGTATTTCTTATGCTTGGTTGATAATTGGTGGTCATTGATTATTAACCCTAAAGGAAACAACTTTCACATGATTAGTGTCGCGGTTGCGGCTAATTAGTGATTGGAGAATTAATTAGGCGACTAATAGGTTAGATTTGATTAGTGTCGCGGTTGTGGCTAATTAGATACTAATTTAGGTTGTTCTTAATCCTTTATTAATCCTGGCTTTTCATGCCTTTGGTTGTGATTTGTTTGAGTGGTCACTAGACAAATTAGGACTAAAAGGAGGGGAATTTGGTAGCGGTTGCCCAACTTCCCCATAAAAGAGGATTAATTGGTTAAAACCGCGATTATTAATGAATTGGTAATATTAGAGAGATGTAAAACTTACTATATTAGGGTGTTAGAAGAGATTATCACCGAGACTCGCTTTATATTTCGTTTATTTCGCTTTTATTCAAAACTCAAACCAAAAACCCCTTTTTTTCATTGCTTTTTTCATTTGTTTTGCTTTTTCCGCACTTTAATTGCATGTTAGACTTCTCCTCTTCCTCGTGGATGCGATACCCACTTACCCTTGCTAGTTAGCTTGATTTAGTGGTAATTTGTTCTTGTGTTTTTGTACATATTTTTATTTGATTTTCTTTTTCTTGTAATTTATTTATTTATTTGTGATTTATGGATAGTTACTATTTTCCTCAATTGAATGATGAACCTTTTCATATCTATCTTTCTCGACTTGAGGAACTTGATAAAAGTTCAAATGTTTTTTCCGGGTTGGACTTGAATTGGATTATTTTGAATGGTATAAATTTTGAAACCCAAGATTTGGCCGATTATATGAGCAATGGAAGACTTTATGACATGGATCCTTGTGAGATTTGGGATTTTTGGCATTTCATGGCTTATCAATGTTCACAAGTTGCGGATTTAGAAATACAGGAGCCATTGCAAAGTTCTCTAGATGATACCCAAAATTTCAATTGGTCTCAATTTAATGATGAACCCTTTCATGAGTATTTTTCGAGATTAGAAATTTTTGTTGATTATCTTGGTTGTCATGGTCAATTTTATTTCTATTTTGAACTATGTGATATTGTCAAAAAGGGTATAAATCATGAAACTTGGAATTTGGCACAGTATATGAGTAATGAAAGACTTTCACAAGTGCCAATTGATGAGTGTTTTGATTTCTTTAAATTCATGCCCTTTCAATGTTCAGAGGTGGATGTGAATGCGCCACCACCCTCTTGTTTGATGAGCAATGATGAGTTTAAGGGGGCGGAAGAAACTATTTTTGTCAATTATGAGTCTAAACGAATTTTTGAGCCGCACATTCGTTCTTTTAAGAGTGAACATGATGATATTCAGTTGAGGAATGAACTTGTCTTTTGTAATGATGATGATGATTGTGTGGATTCTAATGAGCTCTCTTCTTCTTTGATTATGCCTATATTGTCCATTGATCTTGAGATTGTCCCTATGGAGGTTCTTGGTGGTCTCACCTTGACTCATACCTTAATTGATGATGATAACCTTAATATTTCTTTGGACGAGATATTAGAAAAGTTGAGAGGACTTGTACTTCCAAAGGAGAATAGGAGTAGAGAGACAACGGATGAGCATTTTGAGACTTTCCTCCCTAAGAAAGAGTCTCTCATAACCCCTTTGACTAAATCCGTATCCTTGATCCCTAAGCCCCCTTGATTTAATTGTCATCATTCCTCTTTTTTCCTTGGTCTCAACTTGTCAAATCCAAAGTATGAAGATGACGACATAGGAGACAATTTTGAGCATAAAGGTCCGAAAACTCCTTATTTTCAAAATTTTGTGTAACACCCCATATTTTTGGGACTTCTAAATTATTAGAGTCGTCGGGAGAATTTCATTTTAGAGTTACGAGTTTCTATTTTTGGGAATTTAGAGTCAGTTTCCTTTTTGGGTCGTTTTCCGGCTTAGGAAATTAGCTAGCAAATTACCTATTTGCCCTTACTAACCCTCCCCCACCTAGATAAAAAACAAAAGACAAAAGAAAAAAAAAACACAAACCCATCAGCCGCACGCAAGAACAGAGAAAAAAAAGAAAGAAAGAAAAAAAAAAAGAAGAAGAGGAGAAGAACAGAGGAGAAACGCGCGATTTCTTCTCCGGAAACCACGCCGCGCGCTGCCGCCTTCACCGCCGCACAACCACCCTCGTCGCCGGCCCCTACCGTCCTCTTTCTTGATTTTCAATCAAGAGTAGTAAGTTCCCTCACCCTTTTTCTAGAATTGAATAAATTGGGTTTTCGAGTTTGGGTTCAATTCGTGATTAGAACACGACTGGGTTGGTTAGATTGATTGTTTTGGAGTTTAATCGTGGTTGTGGTGATTATAATTTATGAGTTATGATTTTCAAATTTGGGGGTTTTGTTAATTATTAGGGTTCTTGTTAATTGTGATTGATTTTGTTTATGGAATTGCTTGATTTTCGGTGGAGTGATTTGTTATGTGTTGAGAGTGTTGTAGTATTATTTTGGGAGCGTTTGATGAGGATTTGGGTGAAGAATGAACCTACTGCCCGGTTCTGATTTTTGGGTTATTTGAGGGTTCTTGTTGTTGTTTTGATGTTTATTTGGTGGGATTGTGTAACTAGTATGATGGAGGTGTTGTGGTGCGAATTTGGTGTGGTTATTGGAGTGTTTGGATGTCGAAATCATGTTTGTTGTGATCTTGTTGTCGTTGGATGATTTGGTTTTGAGTTGGGATTATGATGGTGATTAATTAGTCATTCAATCATATTATTTTGTGATTAGGGTGTGTGTTTGAAGAAGTTTCGTTCTAGTTTGGAGCAATTAGTATTTCGTTCAGGGTAAGGTAAGAACGTTGATCAAACACTTGAACTTCACATGCCATTATCACATCGATGGTGATTCGATTCTTACCCATTGATACCATGTTTGTTGCATTCGATTTCCTATTCACTTTTATACGTTTCTTATATTTCGTACACGCTTGATCCTTGCCTCCCCTAAGGCCCTTCGGTCTATGTTTGTCATTCGGCCACTCGGCTTCTCGACCGAGTGGTGTGTTTCTTTGATAATCTTGAATCGTGTACTCGTTTGTATTGAACCGTTGAATCCGGCTACGGCCGTTTATAATTTGTATTATCGAATAACGAACCATCAAATAATGAACATAAAACGGATGAAAGAAAATGACGATATGATTACCACCTAGAGTGAATCTGATGCGGCACGGACCGATCACTGTTTTTACCTCTGATCAAGGTACTGTTTTGGTTGGAGTAGCTACCGACTGCCTATTAGGCTTTCCTCCTAGAGGTACGCCTCAAGGCGCGTAGCTAACAAATAATAAGCATTGGATATAACAATGAATACAGAGTACCATCGGGACACGGCAGTGCGATAGTCACGTATCGCTGACGAGACAAACGGTCTTGTCAATCATACACGGCTGGGCTCCTACCCCGCAGAGGCGCGTATCTTTGTTTCTCTGCTTTATGTTTCTTACTCAGCCTGTGCTGACGTTCTGTTTCCTGGTTTGTTCCCTACCGTGTTCTGGGGCCTATGTCATTCTTTGATGGCATAGTTGACAGGTCTTGATGATGTGGATGCTTGCTAGAGGAATTCATTTGCATGCCGGGAACTTTTCATAAACATTATTTAGACATGGATTAAATTTGGTTTTATAATTTAAATTTCAGTTTTGAGAACTGTAGTTCGACATTCTAAGTCTTCTGCTGTCGTCTTTTCGTTTGTTCGAATTTATTAAGTTGTAATTGAATTTCAAGCCTAGCAGTTGACTCGGTAGTCAACTGTGGCGTAACAATTCTATAATATTTCCTCATTTATCATTGCGAAAATTTAGGGTTGTTACATTTTGCCTCTATTGCTTATGCATTATTGTTTACTAACGTTTTCTATTGTCATGAATATGAGACTTGTTCGAGCATGTTCGACAAGCTTTTAAGAGCTTTGAATTGTTTTGGTCTTAGTTTTTGGTTGAAGGATATGCCTGAAAAAAAAAGGACTCTTTCACACATGTCTGGTCATCTAGGGTGATTCCCTAGCATGCGTCGAGCCAACGACGTTAAACAAAGGCGCTACTTGGGAGGCAACCCAAACTTGTTATTTTGTGTTGTTTTATTTGTTTTTGGTGTGTTTGTTTTCTTCATTTTTTATAGCCTGTGACGCTTGTCATCCATGATGAATGCCAAGGTATGAATATCACTCTTCCTTACACTTTTTCCCCATCTAATTTCTAACCAAGTCGCTCCTTCACCCCGTTTTGTCCCATCTTTTATACCATTTCTCTTCATATTTCCCCACCCGTTTGTTTCACATACTAGCTTGTCCTAGACCATCTACATTTGGCCCCAAACTCACAAATTTATTACAAAATGACCTATTTTGTTTTGTTTTTTGGACAACTATTGTAGTGGGGTCATTATGCTCCGACAAACACAAGAGGGAGATGAGAGTTTTGTAAGGTGATAGGAGGCGACTTATTTTGAGGAAGCCGGGGTTGTGAGGTGAGAGAGTGGCTCTTTTATCGGTCTTTTGACCATGAGCCACTTGCTTTGACAATAATGGAGGGAAATGGAGCTCACACGAGGTATGTTTCTTTTTCTTTAACTTTCCTCTCTCTCTCTCACAATTCTAACCACTACTCCCCACCCGTTTCACTAGCTTGTTTCTATACCATCTCTCTTTGTGCCCCGCCACGTTTGCTCCCCCACTATTCTGATTGTTTTGACCACCCCATCCCGCCCTTAAACCACTAAAATAGCCTTCTTATTGGTTCATCTTGGTTGGGTGTTTTAAATTATGGCCGTTGTTGGAGGATGTGTTGTGCATATTGTTAATGAGGAAGATGAAGTGGTGATATGAGGATGGATACAATTCCAAGAGGGAGAATAGGGGAGCGAGGTAGAGTGGGTGTCTCTTGACCCGAGAGCCCGTTAATTGCTTCTTTGATAAAATGAGATGGGTTGTTCCATGGTTATTCTTGTATGGGATAGTCGATGGTGTTTATTCTCCCCCTGCCTACTTTGTTGTTGCCCGATCTTTTGGATGGGTGTTGGTTTGTCATTGGGGGCAATGCCGAGAATTAAGCATGGGGGAGGTTCTTGGCATTGTATTTCGATTGTTGTTGGCATTTGTCAATTAGTTTGTAATATAATTGTGTTTTTGTACAAAAACAAAAAATCCATGGCGCGCGACATAAGATGAGAAGTTCAAGGTGTAACGGGTTAGGATCACTACGAGAGTTATAAGGAGGTTCGGTGATAGGAATTGGGGGTCCTAGGTTAGAAATCCTCTTGCCTTGTAATGATAGGGGCGCCGGTGGATTGATAAGTCGTGTTCGATAGCTTCATTTCGAGCATGGCTTTGAGGAAGTCGTTGAGCCAAGTAGGGGGAAACGTGGTTTGTGTTAGTTTCCCCTAACTTAGAGTGTGTGAGAAGGAAGGATAAGATGGTTAGAATTGGGGTGTTGAACATTTCATCCACTCCAATTCTAACTAGCACCGTTTGGGTGTTTTTTATGGCTTGCGATTCTTTGTTTTGGAGGAGTTTGATTGTTGTAACTCACCCCGTGCTATAAGAGAGACCTAGGTGTTAAGTGTGGAGAATTGGATAACTCGAGGACGAGTAATGGCCTAAGCATGGGGGAGTTTGATATGCTGTAAATGTAGTGTGTTAATCTGCATGATTTAAGCGCTTTAGGGGTTATTTGGGCGTGGTATTATCGTGACTCGTAAACCACATCATTAGGAGTATAGTTGAAGTTTAATTGATGGTTTTATGGGATTTTGGTGGCTCAAGACCCTTTTGGTGAGAGTTGGATGAGATTAGAAGATCAAGCTACGAGTTGGAGCGAGATTCAATAAGAAGATAGCTTGACCACACTCACAGAACCACACACCATCACCTCCGACTTCAATGGATCAGAACTCTCAAACCAGAAGATATTTTTCAGAAATTCCAAGTGGAGAGGAAAGTTCATCGTCTTAGCTTTCCAACGATATATTATGAGCTCAAATTAAAGTTCGGAGGTGAGAGTTATGCCGGTTCAAAGATTGCCCTGCGCACAGTCCCTCGACTCGAGGATTATTACCCTTGACTAGAGGAAGATCATCTCGACTCGAGGGTGGTTCTCCTCGAGTCGAGGAGAGACGACATGACAGGTATTTTTAAGAACAAGTTTCTCGACTCGAGGGAGTGTGTCCTCGAGTCGAGGATTCCTTCGCTCGACTCGAGGATCCCTTTCCTCGAGTCGAGAAATGCATCCGGTAAGCTTTATAGAGGCTTTTGACGGTTTTCTTTTGGCCTAAATATCTATTTTGTTTTCTATTGTTTTGTACTTAGATTAAATAAAGGGGCATGAACCCCTCAATGATACTTATCACTTTTCATTATATTTTTGTATCTTGTTCGTAGTTTTAGAGAGAGAAACTCAAGGAGAATTATTATTTTTATTATGATTTCCATCTCAAATTTTAGTGTAATAATTAGTATGGGAGACTAATCCCCTTTTTAGACTCTTGGTGTAATCAAATCTTTCATCCTGTGTATTAATAAGTATTTTTGTCTCTAATTTGCCTTTAATTTCATTATAATTAATTCCTTATTCTTCAATTGCTTGATTTGCCTTTATTTTCTCTAATTGGTTGATTGGATTGAATTGGGTATTTCTTATGCTTGGTTGATAATTGGTGGT
Source organism: Spergularia marina (assembly GCA_963680865.1). Taxonomy (NCBI): domain Eukaryota; kingdom Viridiplantae; phylum Streptophyta; class Magnoliopsida; order Caryophyllales; family Caryophyllaceae; genus Spergularia; species Spergularia marina. Next base: position 12,181,496 of record OY804548.1, read on the forward strand.
CATTGATTATTAACCCTAAAGGAAGCAACTTTCACATGATTAGTGTCGCGGTTGCGGCTAATTAGTGATTGGGGAATTAATTAGGCGACTAATAGATTAGATTTGATCAGTGTCGCGGTTGTGGCTAATTAGATATTAATTTGGATTGTTCTTAATCCTTTATTAATCCTTGCTCTTCATGCCTTTGGTGGTGATTTGTTTGAGTGGTCACTAGACAAATTAGGACTAAAAGGAGGGAAATTTGGTAGCGGTTGCTCAACTTCCCCATAAAAAAGGATTAATTGGTTAGAACCGGGATTATTAATGAATTGGTAATATTAGAGAGATGTAAAACTTACTATATTAGGGTGTTAGTAGAGATTATCACCGAGAGTCGCTTTAATCAAATTGATATTTCGTTTATTTCACTTTTATTCAAAACTAAAACCAAAAACCCTTTTTTTTTATTGCTTTATTGCATTTGTTTTGCTTTTTCCGCACTTTAATTGCATGTTAGACTTCCCCTCTTTCTCGTGGATACGATACCTACTTACCCTTACTAGTTAGCTTGATTTAGTGGTAATTTTTCTTGGAATAACGACTTTCTAGCTGTCAACTATCCAGACCGTAACATTCCGTCAGTCGTGCTACCCCATCCCCGCAACCCCTCCGTGTTCTCCTCCTCCACGTTTATCTCTCCTCACATTTAAAGGAGAGCTTTTACATGGAGGCAACTAGGGTATAATTGGCAAATTTGTGAAAATATAGGGCGAGAATAGTAAAATTGGGGCGACGAATAGCTCTTCATTTGGACGGAAGTACTGTATGTTCAACCTAAACATGCAAAACAACTACGAGGGGCAACTTTATTATCTTTTTTTTTTTTTCTACGGGAATAATAAAATCTTATTGAAGGATAGCACGACTCCTTGTACATAGACCCGAGCCCATCATAACTTTTAGATGTCGTCACATCTTTTTGGGTGGAGAAAAGCACGTTAAGATGATACGACTATAAGATAGGATTCAACTATTTCACCAAAGCGATGCACAACGACAAACAAGAGATTAAGAACTTGGTGATTGAGATTAAGTCGATGTTCAATACTCTTATGCAACTTCAATCTAAAAAGGTGGAATCTTGTGAGCAAGAAGAAGAGGAAGCTATATTTTACTTCAGAGCAATTCTAGAGGAAACTGGACCTTCTTTTAATTTTAACTTACCGCCTATATATGATGAGCAGATGGAAGTGATAATTGATGAGGAAGACTTTTGTTTGAACTCTACCCATGAAGTACTAGTGTTTGGAGAAAGATCAGGTCGTTTGTTTATGTCTCCAATGTAGGAATACCTTGAAGAGAAGCTTTAAGGTGATCTCAATGGAGCACAATGCGTATTTAAGGAGATTATCGTGAATCTTGAACCAAGTAATAAGAAATTTGCTACGCACAAAGCTAAGGCGTTAACTATGGTTATTGGGGAGCATGAACAGTTAAGACATGCCATGGAGGAGTTGGGCGAGAGAGCGATAGCGGTTAAGAAAAAAAAAACTATAAGAAATTGGGCGTATAGAGGTATGCCATTTGAAGCCGAAAGGGTGATATATGCAAATAAAAGGAGGAGGATGAGGTTAAAACGAAGAAATCGTTAATGGTTCAAAAATTACGTTGTTAAACCAATCAAGCATAATATTTTTGTAAGCATAACTATCTAACTTGGGACTCAAATTGATAAAATTTGTGGTCAAAGAAAATAAACCTGTAGTACCAAATTTGTCCTAGATTTGGTACAACAAAGAATCCTATTGTATGTGACTATAGAGCATACTACTACAACTAATTTAATAATCCTGTTGTATCTAGATTGTTATATAAGGTATTTATACGAATGTACGATTACTTTTTTTTTTTTTTTTTTTTTTGGAAAGAATTAGCTTTTATTCTTCCATATAGGGTAGAAAGAACAAAAGACAAAATCCTCACAAAGGATAGCAATGTGCTACCCTAAGAAAAAACCACTAAATTACTACAAACTATGGATTAGATCACTATATTTGTCTATTGATCGGACACAAACTAAAAACTTGATGTACAATGAAATTTGTTCGACATTTCTAGCACAATCTCTAAATAGCCTGGCATTTCTTTCTCTCCCAATCTCGTAAATGGTGGCTGAGAAGGCACTCCTAACCACACGTTGCTTTCCTGTATTCCCTCTGATTTTGAACTTGAACCAATTCAGCTCACTATCGAGACTTCCAATTCTTCGACTGTACCCTGACCATTTTAGCACACTATGCCAAACAGCCCTAGAAACCCGACATTCAAAGTAAAGATGATCTCTACTTTCTTCCTTGCATTCACATAGGCAGCATCTGTTAGGGATATAAATGCCTCTTTTGCATAAATTCTCTGTTGTAGATAGCCCATTTCGAAGGGCCAACACAGAGATAATAGAGCATTTTGGCACACAACAAGTATCCCAGACAAGCTTATGCCATTTGACGGCATTATGCTCACCATTGAAGAATTTGTAAACCAGCTTACTGTCAGCCTTCTTAAACTAGTCATCAATCAGGCTTTTAGCGGCACCATTGGAGCCAGCTTTGTCAATAATTTCATCCCTCAATGATAGAAGAGCTCTCCATGTAGCTGAGTAGTCCTGTTTTGGCATTATGCACCAAAAATCCTCCTGCTTTAGATAGTATGCTTTAATCCATCTGCACCAGACATTCTGATCATGATACAGCAGCTTTATAATCCATTTTGCATAAAGCGTTTTGTTCCAGCTGAGAACTTCTTTGATACCAAGTCCACCTTCTCTCTTTGGGGTGCAGAAATCCTTCCACTTGATAAAAGTGAGCCTTCCTTTTTGGTCATTGATACCCTAGAAAAACTCTCGACAAAGTCTGCTGATTTTCTTTAGCACAATAGTGGGCAGCAGAAGCACAGAACCCCAATAAGTTTGAATACCCTGAATGACTGAGTTGATTAACTGAGTCCTTCCTGCATAGGAGATAAAAGCATTGGCCCAATGCAGTAGCTTTGCTTTGATTTTATCCAGCAAAGGGTAATACATGGCAGCAGTTAGCCTAGAGGAATGGAGAGGAACACCCAAATACTTAAAAGGGAAGGTGCCAATTTTATACCCAGTCTTGTCAGTGATTTTCTTTGCTATTCTGCCATTAACACCACCCAGGTAGACATTGATTTTGAGAGGATTTGCAGCCAGACCTGATTGATTTTGCAATTGAGCTAGCATCTCCTTTTGCAAAAACAAGTAAGTCATCAGCAAATAGAAGATGATTGAGCCTTATCTTATTGCATTTAGGATGCTGATAAAATTCACTGTTCTGGTTGAGCCTTCTTAGCATTCTTGATAATCCTTCCATACAAGTAACAAATAGGTAGGGAGACAATGGGTCTCATTGCCTAAGATCAGTCCTCTTTTTGCTTCGAAAAACCCCACTTGAGATCCATTTATATTCAGAGAAATATGAGTTGTGTTCAGGCAGGTCATGATCCAGCCAATAAATCTCTGAGGAAACCCAAAAGCAGCCAACAAGCTTTCTAGAAACTGCCATGAAACAGAGTCAAATGCTTTTCTAATATCAACTTTGATGGTAGCTCTTTGAGAAACTCCTTTTCTGTCATACTTTCTGACCAATTCTTGGGAGATAAGAATATTATCATAGATATTCCTGCCTGGCACAAATGCTTGCTCTTCACCAATAATTTCTTGTAGAACTGGTTGAATCCTGCTTACCAGCATTTTACTTATTATTTTGTACAAAGTGTTGCAGCAGCTGATAGGTCTATAGTCCATGACTGAGTGAGGAGTAGGGACCTTAGGCACCAGTGCAATTAGGGTGGAATTCACTTGTTTAATCATCTTCCCACTGTGAAAGAAATCCAGCACTGCTTCATTAATCTCCTCACCCCTAATGTTCCATGAATGCTTATAAAATGATGAAGTGAATCCATCTGGACCCGGACTTTTTGTATCATCAATGGCAAATAAGGCTTCCTTTACATCCTCCTTTGTAAAAGGCAACATCATTCGACCCCTACTTTGTTCAGAAATGGTGTTCCCAGCCACATTGTGATTGTTAAACTCACAGACTTTGTGCTCAGTACCAAGCAAAGTCTTGTAATAGTTCAGGAAAGCATCATTAACCCCTTGTGGATCAGTTTGTAGAGTATTATTAGCATCATGAATCTTGCCTACATAGGCATGAGCTTTCCTTTCATTTACCTTTGCATGAAAATATTTAGTTCGTGCATCACCCATTTTAATGTCTCTAATCTTGGCCCTTTGCTGCAGGAAGCAGAGTTCAGCATTTAGTAGTCGGACTAGGTCTGCCTTTTTCCTATTCATCTCAGCAAGCCTGTGTGGTGAAGTGCAGAGGCTCTCTTGAATACTGAGCAGCTCAGCCCTACATTTCTCAACTCTACCAGAAATATCAGAGTAGCTACTCTTGTGTAGAGCTTTGAGAGCTTTTCTGATAGCTTTCTGTTTTTCAACTATCCTGAACATTTTTGTCCCTCTTATGCTTACCTTCCAATGATCATCAATAATTTCCTCATATTTTGGATCTAGGCACCAAGCATTAAGAAACTTGAAACTTTTTGGCAGCATAGAAATGCCCAAACTGATTTCCACAAGCACAGGAGAGTGGTCTGAAAGACCAGGTTGGAGGAATTGAGCTGAAGTTTTGACATTACTAGCTAGCCATTAAGGATTAACCAGAGCACTATCCAGCTTAGCCCAGACTGAATCAGCCCCTTCTTGCAAATTGTTCCAAGTATAGCTACAGCCTGTACCTGGGAGATCCACTAGCTTGCAGTTATTCACACATTGCTGAAACTCCTCCACTTCATTCTTCTTCAGAGCTCCCTTGCTTAATCTTTCTGAGCTGCTCAAAACTATATTATAGTCTCCCATGAGGATCCAGGGCTCAGTACAGCTTACCCTTTGCATAAAGCTCCACAACTCCCTTCTTTCTTCACCTTTATTCATAGCATACACTATGGTAGCAGTGAATGAAAAGTGAGTCTTCAAACAAGTAACTTTGCAATGAATATGCTGTGCACTTGTATCCAATACTTGGACAGAGGCTGTAAGATGATTCCAAATCACCCAAACTCTTCCATTATGATGTTAAGCATAGTTATGAGTGAAGCTAAATCTCTTGAACTTATTTATGAGAATTTTTAATTCCTTCTCTTCCTTAACCCTAGTTTCCAAGACACCAAAAACATCTACCTTATTTACAAACAAGAATTTGAGTAATTCCTACTGCTTGTGGGGCTTATTACAGCCCCTAATATTCCATGTAGAGATGATCATTAGGCAGAGAAACCCCCACCAAGATCCTCCCCATCCTCAATAACACACTGTGCCATCAATTCAATCTTAGTGTCCTTTGTGATGTGCAATGGCATCATATCAGTCTCGGCATTTTCCAATGCTTTGAACCTGCTATCCACAAGAGCAAGCTTCTTACTTAATGATAGCTTTGCCTTTCTACTCATAACTAGTGTGAATCCATCATCATCCACCACATTAGCAGCTCTTCCCTTTTTAGAAATGGGAGGAGTAACCATTTTTTCAGTCTGTGTAGTAGCCAAGCTTGCAGAAGTATCAGCTATCTCAATGTTTTCAACCTGTTTCTCCATCTTTTCCTCATCTTTCTTTTTGACATAAACTGGTCATTGTGAGACCTCTAAAGAAGTCTCATTTGATAATATAGAAGGTTTTGCATGCTAATTCGAGCTCTTCTCCTCCAATTTGCCTTTGATTTCTCCATTGAACTTCATGTTTAAATCCTCTATTTCAATGATTTAAGGTTGCATGTGCTATTCTTTGAGTCCCTTTTTATGTAGTTAATTACATGTGTCGTGATTGTTTTTCCCCAATCATGCTTGGTGGTTTTGTAGTTGGGAACTCTGCGCGCTTTAGTTCCTACTTTTAATCAGGAACTTTGAACTACAATGAAACCTATTATTTTGCTTGTATGTGTTTTTTGAATGAAAGCGAATGAGAAAAATACATGATTATAGTTTTTCAGTGTAATACCCCATATTTTCAGAAGTTTAAAGAGATATAATGAGCTCATATGAGGTGCTTAAAAGGATTGATAGCGCTACTCATACCAACAAAGTCAACTTTCCTTTTAGAAATCCCATGTGATAAGAACTCCAAAGTTAAGCATGCTTGACTGGGAGTAATTTCAAGATGAGTGACCTTCTGGGAAGTTTCCCAAGGAGTGCACGAGTAAGGTCAAAGTGCGCCAAAAGGACCCGTGTTGGTCTGTGAGGTCAGCCCACAGCCTGACAAGCTGCCATAGGTGACTACTTCCGACTCAGGCGATGAGCCGGGGTGTTACATTCAGTACAAATGTTTTAGGTATTAATGTTTTTGGTCGTAAACGTTCACGAATAAAACATTTGTCACGAAAACTTCTTTTCGTGAGTATGCTTGGTTTCTTTTGATGAATATGCTAAAGCGTTAGATTAATTTTGTTTCATAGAATGTCAGACAATAGGGATAAGATGCCACGTATCTCATATGACTTCCCTACAGATAAGATGCGTGACGCATACTTGGCCCAGCATAGACAGTTTATCGAAAACCACGTATTCCTTTTATTTCCGAAGGCGAAAACAAGGGCGTGTGGATAAGTGATCTCCGTCATATTGTATTAAATATCAAAGCTGCCAAGGGCAACATTTGAAGAAGGATATAATTTCACTTTATATACACTTTATAATAAGTTTAAAATAGTTGATATTTTTAATTTAATGTACACTTTATCTGGGCAACATTGAATTTTGCAGGAGGATGAGAATGTTCGGGTTCTTTCGTCCACTGAAGTTATAGCTCTTGTAAAGAACAAGGCAAGTATAGTCGGATCATGATCAAAATAACTTGTAAACATTTGTACTTGTAAACGCTTAAACCTATTACTCCCTCTCTGTAGAACGTTAAAACGTTTTGTTACTGTTAAACATTGTAGTGTTTGCAGAATGTTTAATCATAGAACGTTTAACAGTCTGTAACACGTTTTTACGTGTTTTTTTTGTGCTCTTTGCATTATTAAGACTATTTTTATAACAGCCTGATCCACCATACGTTGCAACACAACCCAATAGGATGGGAAGTCACCTCCCAAGCCCGTAAATCCTCACTTGGGCTTTTAAAAGGTGAAGACCTTGTTGGTAGTATAATGCCAGGATTTTATTATAAACTATCATATGAGTCTTAGTTTCCCAATGTGGGACAAATCAGTTCCATAAACCACTTTCCATTATCCGTGGTGTTACAATTTTCTATGTTTTCCAACCATTCACTATAAGATTGATAACAATTTTGGTCATAAGATGTATATTCTATTCAAACACTTGATGTATGTATAAATTTGTATGGATTTTATAACATTTTTTGCAAATAAAACAAAATAAATACATGAGTGTTCTGGATTGTCAGTATGATGAGCTTAAATTTCTAAAATTGCAACCTGTAAGTTAATTTTTAATTTCTAATTTTAGAACTCGTTATTATGGGTTAATTTACATATTTACACAACTATGCGCATTCATGTATCGTTGCTTGACACGAATTTAAAGCACTGTTGTTGATGCTATTGTAGGATGAGGAGGAGTTGTACTCCACTGTAGCCAATAAAGCGAAATGCCGTAATCAGAATGCTATCGAAAACCTAAGTTCTGAGGAGATAAAACTCCTGGATTTGCAACACCCTATTAGTCATTATAACGATGGGATGAAATTAAGTCTTAGGTTTTTTTTTTTTTTTGGATTAGGCCGTCTCTTAGGCCCAAAAATTACCCAAATCTAGTGTTGACATGGTTGTTGTTTTGCTGCTGTCATACATGTTGAAGACAATTTACTATTTTTTTTCTTAGGTAGCTGAATGCTTCATCAACGTTCTTTCTAAGAAGCTCTCTAACCAAGGAATTAAATTTGTTAGTCCCCTCGTGAGCCTTCTCTACCCAAATTTCATAATAAATAAGAATGTTTTCTATAAAATGTCACAAGAATTGCTTATTTAGTCATGTTTATGAATGTTTTGCAGAACTGGTTGACTTTGAACGGGATTCAAGAGGCGAACAATTAAAATCACTAGTTGATCTCAAGAATACCAATAAGATAAGAATTTCTCTCTTTAAACCTATTATGTTGCTTTCGTGGTTGTCATTGCTTTTTATTAATACAATGTATGTTTTGGTCTTTTGATCTAGCTTCTCATAGTTGTGGCTAAAAACGATAACTACTTTGCTATTACGGTTCATATCAGTGATCAGAAAATATACATTGTTGACTCCGTTATCGCCGGCAAGGAAAGATATCAACCTCATCTTCATGTCTTGGTGATACACTATTCCTAACTTGCTGTTACTAACATATTTATGCTTGCTGACATTCCATATTAAAATGTGTTATATTTGTCATAGGTGGACAACCTCAAACTTAACGTAGACTTTTGGAAGATACGTGTCATAAAAGGTTACACAAAACAAGACAATGACCTTGATTGTGGGGTGTTTATGTTAAAGTGTCTGCAGTACTGGGCACAAGGGCAGAAATTACCATTCTCCAGTATTGTGCAAAAGGGCTTATGCCACGTGGCCAGAGGCATTCTTTTATGAGAGATATTGCATCACAAGCTTGCCGATGTAGATAGCTTCGCCGATCACTATAGCTGAGCTGGGAGTTGGGGCCTTGGATGCGCTAGCGATCGCGATCGGCACATAGGGGAGTGGGTTGTCTGCGTTCTCGGCCTTCCTTTCCTTCCGAGGCCCAAGGAGGCACTTTTGAAGCCCATCAAGAAAGTGACGTTGTCCATCATTTAATTTTGAACCATTCTTGCCTAGAGAAGGAATTCTTTTAGTAGTTTTTGGTGTCAACTTAAAAACTTACAAAGTTTTGGTGCCATGATTAAGATTTATGGAAGTCATCTAACCTTCTATTTCAGACCTAGGATGCTTTTCACACTTTCATGTGACCAAGGGGGAATAATTTCTTCTTTCCAAGAGAATGGGGTATTTTGGATTACTATCAAATTTTGGACCAGTTTGTGATCCATTGTATACATTTAAAACATGCATTTTCGGATCAAGACAAACATTTGCGCAACATGACGATTATAGATTAAATGCTTTAGGGCTAAAGTGTTTTTCATATGTCAGTCTGTCACCAACATTAAACTATTATAACTTCGTCGTGTCCATCTTGAGCTGTTAGCAGGTTCATGCATAATCTGTACTTTATAGTCTATGTTACTAATATGGTTTATACGTCCTCAATGAATTCTAGCCTTTGTCCAAGGATTTCTTACTGACATCTAATCCTACTGACATCCATTTATCCGAAACAGAAGGAGCACGTCATGATCTAGCCCGAAGACTCAGGAGGGGAGAACCTTGGCGTACTTTGGTGTCAAGCAAAGGTTGCATGTTCTATTCTTTGAGCCCTTTTTACGCGGTTAATCTTTGTGGCTATTAGACCCTGATTTTCACAACTGTAATTTTGGAGTTGAAAAATCGGTAAAATGTTGTAGAATAATTCTTGTATACTGAGTTTGGTCCTTATTAGGTTAAGATGAGTATGGGTTTTGTTGAATACTCCAATTTCAAGGATTTAAACAAAACGTATTGACTAAAATAGTTCCTCAAGCATAATGTAAACACCATCTTAATATGTTTGTTGTTCCGCAATCGTAAAAAAAAAGTAAAAAAAAAAAATTGATTTGGTAACAATTTACACAGATACACAAGCACCCCACAATTGTGTGCATGGCCGTAAACTGTAACAACCCTAAATTTTCGCAATAATAGAGAAGGAAATATTATAGAATTGTTACGTCACAATTGACTACCGAGTCAACTACTAGGCTTAAAATTCAAATAATAACTTAACAAAATCCAACGAAATGACAATACAACGGAAGATTTAAAATATCGAACTACAGTTCTCAAAACCAAAATTAAATTACAAAACCAAATAAAGTCAATCTCCAAATAATGTTTATGAAAAGTTCCCCAGCATGCAAGTGAATCCGCCTAGCAAGCATTCACATCAACAAGACCTGTCAATTATGCCATCGAAGAATGACATAGGCCTCAGAACATGGTAGGGAACAAACCAGAAAACAGAACGTTAGCACAGGCTGAGTAAGAAATAACGAAGCAAAGAAACAAAAGATATGCGCCTTGAGGCTCGTAGCTAACAAATAACAAACAATAGTTATATCAAAGAATTCAGAGAATCAATCGAATAATGCGATAATCACCATATCGCTGACAGGACAGTCGGTCTCGTCTTCCACTTTCATTCAAGGCTGGGCTCCTACTCCGCAGCCACCACAATCTCGAACCAACGCGAGCTAGAGTACGAATAAACAGATCCTAAGGACTTGAAGTGTGCACACCCCTCTCTAGAGGGCTAGTAGGATGCTAAGCCTCTAGGAGGAAAGCCTATTAGGAAGTCGGTAGCTACACCGACCCAAACATTACCTTGATCAGAGGTATACAACAGTGATCGGTCAGTGCCGCATCACATCACTCTAGGTGGTACGCATATCTCATACTTTTCTTTTATCAGTTTCAGGTATATTATTCACTGGTACATTATTTAATACTCAATTTATAAACGGCCATAGCCGGATTCAACAATCGACGGAAATCAATACACAAGACGAGATCAGTGAAGCAACAAAACCACTCGGCCGAGAGGAAAGAGGGAAGGCCGAAGGGCCTTAGGCGCTCACAAGAACCAAAAGCAACCATGCATTAACAAATCCGAATAAGCTAAATTGAGGTTAGAAAGGCAATATATAAGATCAGTGGATTTGAACTGAATGTCAACAAAGGAATAGCATGAGATAGGCAAGTGGTAGATCAACGTTCTTACCTTACTCTGAACGAAGCACTAAGCTGCTCCAAGACTAGAAATGAACCTCCTCAAACACACACCCTAATCACAAAATAATAATATTGAATTACTAATCAACCACCATCAAAACCCCAACATAAAATTAATCAACCAACGACAAGAGACCACAACAATACAAGACTTCGACATCCTGACGTACCCATAATCATACCAAATTCGCACAACACCTTACCCATCATACAAGTTACACAACCCCATCAATTAGACATCAAAATAATAACAACGACACTCAATTTACCCAAAAATCAGAACCGGGTAGTAGGTACGTTCATCACTCAATTCATTATCAATTGCTCCCAAAAGAAAACCACAATATTCTCAACTCACAACAAACCCCTCCACCAAATTTCAAGTAATTCCATACACAAAATCAGTCCCAAATAACAAGAACCCTAATTAACAAAAACCCCAAAATTCGAAAATCACAAACCATAAACCACAATCACCACAATCACGATTATAACTATAAAACAACAAGCTAGTCAACCTAATCGTGTTCTAATCATCAATCGAACACCAAAACTCGAAAATCCCCAATTTATAATTATGGAAAAAGATGAGGAAAACTTACTACTCTTGATATAAAATCAAAAGAGAGGACGGGTGGGGAGACCAGCGATGAGGGCGGCTGTGCGGCGGGGAAGGCGGCGACACGCGACTCGGTTCGCGCGCTCCCTCCTCTTCTCTTCTCCTTTGTTCTTCTCTTCTTCATTTTTTTTTTCTTCTGTGTGCGTGAGGTGAGGGAGTCGATGGGTTGTGGTTTTTTTTTTTTTTTTTTTTTTTATATTGTGGTAAGGGAGGGTTTAATAGGGGTATTTTGGTCATTTTAACTATTAGTTACCCAATTAGGAAATTGACTCGAAAAAGGAAAGTGACTCTAAATTTCTAAAAACGGACCCTCGTAACTCTAAAATGAATATTTCCCGAAAACCTTAACAATTTAGAAATCCCAAAAATATGGTGTGTTACAGTCTTCCCCCCTTAAAACAAAAATTCGTCACGAATCTTTAAACCCACTCCTCAAGATATCATCCTCAACTAGCAAGTTGATCATAAGATAGGCTAGGTATCGCGAGATAAAAGGTGTTTGAGTGAATGTTGGAATGGAGAATAGCAAACACATAACGCATTAAGCACAGATCAAGCTCAAATAACAAGAAAAAACGTGTCACATTGCGTCAGAAATAGGGAGAGGGAGGCGTACATGGCTCTCGTCCCCCTTAAAACAAAGGTTCGTCCCGAACCGAGAGTACCTTAGTCAAAAATGTGAGGGTACTTCTCACGAATAACTGATTCTACTTCCCATGTTGCTTCCTCAACGTTGTTATTGCACCACAGAACTTTGACCATGTGAGTCTCAGCACGTCTAGTTTTGCGCACCTTGGTGTCTAGGATTTTCAATGGTGCCTCTTCATATGTCATAGTTTCATCCAACTCGATGATTTATGGGTTCAACACATGGGACGGGTCGTCGACATAGCGTCTGAGTTGCGAAACATAAAACACATTGTGGACCTTATCAAAGTTCGCTGGCAAGTCTAACTCATAAGCCACTTCCCCAACTCGTTTAGTCACCTTATAAGGTCCAATGAACTTGGGACTTAGTTTCCCTTTCTTCCCAAACCCCATTACTCCTCTGGTAGGTGACACTCGTAAGAGAACCATGTCGCCTTGGTTAAACTCTATGTGGCTGTGAGTCTTGCCCGCATAACTCTTTTGTCTGTCTTCTGCAGCCTTAAGCCTTTCCTGAATCAGCTTGACCTGATCTGTCATTTCCTGAATATAGTCTAGACCCAAGACCATTGTTTCACTTATGTCATTCCAACAGATTGGACTCCTGCACTTTTTGCCATAAAAAGCCTCATATGGTGCCATTTTTATTGAGGCTTGATAGCTGTTGTTGTAGGAGAACTCGATCAAATCCAACTTATCTTCCCATCCCTCTTGATACTGTAAGGCACAAGCTCTGAACATGTCCTCCAGAGTCTGATTTGTTCTCTCAGTTTGGCCATCAGTGGCCTGGTGAAATGCGGTGCTCATGAGAAGTTTCGTTCCCAAAGCCTCTTGTAACTTCTTCCAGAATCAGGAAACGAAACGCGCATCACGATTAGACACAATCTCTTGTGGTGTACCGTGGAGTCGTAGCACATGGTGTATATAGGCGTCGGCTAGCTGTTTCTTTCTCCAAGTGTCCTTCATAGGTACAAAATGTGCGCACTTTGTCAATCTATCTACGATCACCCGAATCATATTGTTTCCCTTCTGTGTCCTAGGTAACCCAGCAATGAAATCCATGGATATGGAACTCCACTTCCAATCCGGTACCGGTAGGGATTGTAATTTGCCTTGAGGTCTCTTGTGCTCGCTCTTAACTTTTTGACAAACCAAACACCTAGAGACGAAATCAGCCACATCCTTCTTCATTTCGGACCACCACAACACCTTCCTCAAATCTTGGTACATCTTATCACCTCCTGGGTGCACTGAATATTTGCTAGCATGAGCTTCGCTTAAGATTTTGTTCTTTAGTGTAGTGTCACTGGGTATGCAGACTCGATCTTGAAATCAAACAATGCCATCACTACACTTTTTGAACAATTCGGGGTCCTTAGCCAACTGTAAGAACCCTAAATTTTCGCAATAATAAATAAGGAAATATTATAGAATTGTTACGCCACAGTTGACAACAAAGTCAACTGCTAGGCTTAAAATTCAAATAATAAATTAAAAAAATCCAACCAAATGAAAATACAGAGGAAGATTTAAAATATCGAACTACAGTTCTCAAAACCAAAATTAAATTACAAAACCAAATAAAGTCCATGTCCAAATAATGTTTATGAAAAGTTCCACATCATGCAAGCGAATTCCCCCGTCAAACATCCGCATCAACAAGACCTGTCAACTATGCCATCGAAGAATGACATATGCCCCAAAACATGGTAGGGAACAAACCAGTTGACAGAACGTCAGCACAGGCTGAGTAAAAAATAACCAAGCAAAGAAACAAAAGATACGCACCTTGAGGCGCGTAGCTAACAAATAACAAACAATAGTAATATTAAAGAATTCAGAGAGTCAATCGAATAATGCGATAATCACCATATCGCTGACGGGACAGTCGATCTCGTCCTGCACTTTCATTCAAGGCTGGGCTCCTACCCCGCAGCCACCACAATCTCGAACCAACACGAGTTAGAGTACGAATAAACAGATCCTAAGGACTTGAAGTGTGCACACCCTTCTCTAGAGGGCCAGTAGGATGCGAAGCCTCTAGGAGGAAAGCCTATTAGGAAGTCAGTAGCTACTCCGACCCAAACATTACCTTGATCAGAGGTATACAACAGTGATCGGTCAGTGCCGCATCACATCACTCTAGGTGGTACGCATATCTCATACTTTTCTTTTATCAGTTTTAGGTATATTATTCACTGGTACATTATTTAATACTCAATTTATAAACGGCCATAGCCGGATTCAACAATCGACGGAAATCAATACACAAGACGAGATCAATGAAGCAGCAAAACCACTCGGCCGAGAGGAAAGATGGAAGGCTGAAGGGCCTTAGGCGCTCACAAGAACTAAAAGCAACCATGCATTAACAAATCCGAATAAGGTAAATCGAGGTTAGAAAGGCAATATATAAGATCAGTGGATTTGAACTGAATGTCAACAAAGGAATAGCATGAGATAGGCAAGTGGTAGATCAACGTTCTTACCTTATTCTGAACGAAACACTAAGCTGCTCCAAGACACACTCTAATCACAAAATAATAAGATTGAATTACTAATCAACCACCATCAAAACCCCAACATAAAATCAATCAACCAACGACAAGAGACCACAAGAATACAAGACTTCGACATCGAAACGTACCCATAATCATACCAAATTCGCACAACACCTTACCCATCATACAAGTTACACAACCCCATCAATTAGACATCAAAATAATAACAACACTCAATTTACCCAAAAATCACCGGGCAGTAGGTACGTTCATCACTCAATTCATTATCAATTGCTCCTAAAACAAAACCACAATATTCTCAACTCACAACAAACTCCTCCACCAAATTTCAAGTAATTCCATACACAAAATCAGTCCCAAATAACAAGAACCCTAATTAACAAAAACCCCCAAATTCGAAAATCACAAACCATAAACCACAATCACCACAATCATGATTATAACTATAAAACAACAAGCTAGTCAACCTAATCGTGTTCTAATCATCAATCGAACACCAAAACTCGAAAATCCCCAATTTATAATTATGGAAAAAGATGAGGAAAACTTACTACTCTTGATATAAAATCAAGAGAGAGGATGGGTAGGGAGACCGGTGATGAGGGCGACTGTGCGGCGGTGAAAGCAGCGACGCGCGACGTGGTTCGCGGGGAGGAATCGCGCACTTCCTCCTCTTCTTTTCTCTCTGTTCTTCTCTTCTTCTTTTTTTTTTTTATTTTTCTTCTGTGTGCGTGAGGTGAGGGAGTCGACGGGTTGTGTTTTTTATTTTTGATTTTTGATTTTGTTTTTATATTGTGGTGAGGGAGGGTTTAATAGGGGTATTTTAGTCATTTTACCTATTAGTTACCCAATTAGGAAATCGACTCCAAAAAGGAAAGTGACTCTAAATTTCCAAAAACGGACCCTCGTAACTCCAAAATGAATATTTTCCGACGACCTTAACTATTTAGAAACCCCAAAATATGGGGGGTTACACAAACCCCCTTAATTTTATGGGACTAAGATAAATATTAACCCATTAAGATGCGTCTTTTCCGATCTATTGACACTCAAAGTCAGACCACTTATGACCTGAAATCTCATATCAGTCTTGAGTTTCAACCTAACGAGACCGACTAAAATGAGTGATCACTTGACTAAAATGAGTGGACTGCTTGACTTTTAAATGTTTGTTTCCTCGCGAGTGACGACGACCGATCAGTTCCCGACAATAAGTGACAACGACTTGAATTCTTTTCCGGATCACCTCCTCGTCGAGATTAACTCACTCCTCTGCATTAAAGGCGCCGCTCGAACATCTGTCTTATCCCTCCGATGGTGTCATCTCTAGGTGCAAGACACACGAGTTCATTTCAACAACCTGAATTTCAGCACCAACATTGTTCACTACATCCTAGGACGACTCACCTCGCCTAAAATAAGCACACTCAGCTTGCTTGTGGAGGAAGAGCTCGAGTTGCCCTATGTGGATTCTTGCTTTGCGTGGAGGTAATCCAGATGAAATCTTATTTGGATCCCGATTTACCAATTGTTGTGCCTACATGAGTTTTTTTTATACCAATCTTTGGTAGAATTGGTTTTGCCATATATCAATATTTATTTGTCTGAGACGGAATCTATCCTCCCAATATTCTAATCTAAAGTAGCTTACTTTGTAAATTTGGGACAATACTAACGGTTTGATGATCGGATCACTGTTTAAATCTTGCCCATTACTTGAAAAGTTAAATTTGGAGTAACTATTCGATTCATGGGATTCTGTTGAGGGTTTCTTTGACATCTTTTGTCCCATTCTGAAGTATTTGCGTATAAACATGTTGAAACCCTTTGTAAATCATTTCAAGATTAATGCACCAAGAATGTTTTTTTTTTATGAAATGTAAGATTTTATTGCTTCCAAAAAAAATAAAATATTACAAGGGGCATACCCCAGGATTACAAATCAAACGTAGACTAAGGTAAGCCCTAATACATTAGACCTCAGGCTCTTAGCTAGTTTTTGTCAGGAGTCTTAACATCATGTGTGATCTTCTCTAACCTCCTCCTCACTTCAACAATTACACTATCACTGACTTTACTAGGTAAGTCCACATAGCCATCTACTCTACAATTATTTCTACACCACCAGATATGATAGTATAGATTACTTACAAGTGCACCCATGGCTTGTTTTCTAATTCTTGCTCCCCACTTCTTCTTTGCACACCAATAAAAGGCCTTTTCCAGTGGAATTATAATGCCAGTTTTCCTCTGCACTTGTTCCAGACAACGTTTGCTGAACTCACATCTAAAAAATAGTTCATGAGTTTCTGCTTATTGGTGACAAAGAATGCAGGAGTCCTCTGCACATATACCAATCTTCTTGAGTCTGTCTTTGAGTAAGAGCCTCTTCCTCAATGCTATACAAGTGATAAAACCTGCTTTTGGAGTTACATGCCTACACCATAAAAGACCACTCCATTCAACCTTACTATAATCCCTTTCATCCACTTGTATCCTTCTCCCACTGTATGTTCTTTACTCTTCCACTGCCCCTGATTAAATTGCTGTTTTAGCTCCTCCTTTATCTTACAAATTTGTCTCCAGTGCCAGCTTGTATCTTGCTGTGGGGTATAACTATCCCACTGATCCTCCTTCAGGTAAATGCTATGAATCCACTTCACCCACAAGTTATCAGATTTCTCATAAATCCACCAGACATATTTAGCTATGCACGCCTTATTCCAAACCATTTCATCCCTCAAACCTAATCCTCCTGCTTCTTTGGGTGTGCAGACATTCTCCCAAGCCACTAGAGGGCTCCTTAACATATGTTCACTGCTATCGCAAAGAAAGTTTCTACACACACCAAATATTTTCCTTATTACTGTTTTTGGCAGAATAAAAATTCTTGCCCAAAAGGAGTGCAGGTTAATCAGAACAGATTGAACCAAAGTTAATCTGCCTGCATATGATAATTTCCGAGCTCTTAAAGCCCTTATTCTTCCCACAATCCTTCTAGTGAGCATAGTACAGTCTAGAACAAAAATTTTACCTGCAGTAATAGGTACTCCCAAGTACCAAAAAGGCAGGTTACCTTGCTTGAATCCTGAAATCTGTAAGATTTCTTGAATCACATTGCTCCTCACCCCAGCAAAATAAACTTCAGATTTGGATACATTAAAGTTCAAACCTGTGGCTTTGGAAAAGGCTGCAAATCCCCTGAGCATCAGGAATACTGACTTAACCTCCCCTTTGCAAAACATTAGTAAATCATCTGCAAAGCACAGATGATTCAGTCTTATTTTACTACATAAAGGGTGGTATCTGAATTGATCCTTCTCAGCCACTACTTTCAAAATCCGAGTAAGATACTCCATGCATATAGTGAAAAGCAGTGGGGAGAGAGGATCTCCCTGCCTCAAGCCTCTCTTTCCAGGAAAAAAACCAAATTGCATGCCATTGAGAGCAATTGTAAAGGAAGGAGTAGTTACACATTGCATCACCATCTCTATTATGAATTCAGGAAATTTCAAAGCCTCCATCATCTCCATGACAAACTTCCATTCCACTGTATCATATGCTTTTCTAAGATCTATCTTCATAAGACATCGAGGAGAAATTGCATTTTTGTTGTATTTCCTAACTATGTCTTGGCATATCATGATATTTTCAACAATATCCCTTCCTTTTACAAAAGCCCCTTGATTCTGGCTGATAATCTTTGGCAACGCATCCCCAATCCTATTACATAGGAGCTTTGAAATACATTTGTACACTGTGTTGCAGCAGGCTATTGGTCTGTACTCCATTACTAAGGTAGGTTGTTTTATTTTAGGCACCAGTGTAAGAATGGTATTGTTCAATTGTTTGAGAATTTTCCTTGACTTGGAAGCATCTTTGATTACTTTACAAATATCTTCTCCTACAATCTGCCAATTATCTTTATAGAACTGACTGGAGTACCCATCAGGACCTGGGCTCTTGTTTCCAGGTATTGAAAACATAACCTCTTTGATTTCCTGATTAGTTACTGGCCTCATAAGTACCCTCCTCATCTCCTCATCAATTACTGGCCCTTTCCTGACTGTACAAGTGTGCACTTTATTGCATTCAGTAGATTTGCCAAGTAGCTCCTCATAAAACTCCAGAAAAGCTTGTTGGATGCCATTATTATCTTGTTTCAGTTCTCCATGCATGTCCTTGATTTGTGTGACACAGTTTCTTGCTCTCCTAGCTCTGATTGAACAATGAAAGAAAGCAGAATTTGCATCACCCTCCTGAATCCAATGAGTCTTACTTTTTTGGTTTAGGTAGCTGTCTCTTGCTCTAGCAATATATCTATAATCCTCAGCTTCCTTTCTTTCTTGTTCTCTGATAGTAAGATTCATTGGATCCTCCTGCATCATCCTTTGAGTTTCAGTGAGTTTGAAAAAAGCAGCAGCTGCAGCAGCTTCCACATTTGACAGCTTATTTCTACTCTGCTCCTTCAAAGGACCCTTTAATAGCTTATGTTTCCTTACTACCTGGTACATGAGTGTTCCTGAAACCTCCTTTCCCCATTCTTTCTCAATAACATCCTTATATCTTGGAATCTTACTCAACATGTTGAAGTATTTAAAGCATTTCTTCCCCTCTTCTGGAATATCATCCCTTATACTGATAGTACAAGGACTATGATCACAAAGACATTCAGGGTGAAAATAAGCATAGCTATTAGGGTATTGAATCAACCAATCATCATTTATTAAAGCTCTATCAATCTTGCTGAAAACCCTTCTATCCTCCTCTTGTTTGTTGTTCCAGGTGAAAAAAACTCCCTTTTGTCTCTATATCTGATAGCCCACATGTAGTCACACAAGACTGAAACTGTGCAATTTCAGCAAGGGTAACTTTACTCCCTATTCTCTCATCAGGTCTAAGGACATTGTTGAAGTCCCCCATCACAATCCAGGCTTTACCTTGTTGGAGTAGGTGTCCTCCGACAATAATGCGTTGACTAATTAAATCTAATTAGGAATAAACCTGGGATATATTATATATATTAAGTCAGTTGATTAACGTAAATCGATAACGCTTGGCTGGCTAGAGTTTGACGTTATTGTCGTTTTGACGGCGGTAATCAACTGATCCCTCCCGGTCACACTGATAAAGATAGTTTCTCCAGAAGATATTATATTTGTATTTAATACAATATAATATAAACCCTAATGTATCAGTTATAGAGTTAACTGATTATGTAGGATAGTGTTTTACGAGTTCGGAACTCGAGTCGGATAAATTATGGTTTTTGTGTAAATAGTCAAAATTGACGATTAGCTATTTAAATTACAAAGAGTTGTAGTTTTAGCTTAAAATGATGTAATTAGTAATTATTATATAGAGATATAATAAGTAACTAACACTTAAAGAAATAAGTGTACAAATTATACCCAAATTGTAACATAAGATGTTAAGGGGTATAATTAGTAAGGGCAAAATGGTCATTTGCCACAACCATTATATATAGTGTGTTTTATGTCAAATAAACACAACAAATCATTTCTACATACACAAAAACTTGATTTTAGAGAGAGAATAGAGAGAAAACCCTCTAATTTCTCTAAAAATTCAGCCTACTTCCAACTCTTTTAAGATCAAGTTTTCTTCATTGCATGTCAATAAAAACTTGATCAAAACACTTTACTAAACCTAGAATAACATTAGCTAAAGTGTTAGCTAATTTTATTTTGGTTTCAGGGTTAAAAAAAAAATCTCTTAAAACTAGTCCATTTTGTGAGATTTTTGGAGAGCTTCTTTGGTGGATCAAGAGAGGAGGTTTCCTAACTTGGAAACTCAAAACTAAGGAGGAGGATCCCCATTAATTAGCAGCTCAAGATCCTTCTTTTGAAGGAAGGTCAAAATTCCTCTTGATTAAGGTATAAAAAATATGTTTTATTACCTTATTTATGCTTTAATCTTACATGCAACAAAAGATCCTA
Organism: Spergularia marina; assembly: GCA_963680865.1. Taxonomy (NCBI): domain Eukaryota; kingdom Viridiplantae; phylum Streptophyta; class Magnoliopsida; order Caryophyllales; family Caryophyllaceae; genus Spergularia; species Spergularia marina. The sequence goes on from OY804548.1 coordinate 12,202,165, forward strand.
GCTAAACTTAATTAGGGGTAATTAAGTACTAATTAGAGGAGTCTAATTAGGGGCTAAATAACTTTCATGTGGTATCAGAGCATCGGTTTAAGTTGCATGTTAATTTTAAGCTTTAATTAGGTTAATTGGTAACTTAATTAATTTTTAATGATAAAAATTGGTTTTATCATATAAACTAAAGTTGCATGTGATTTTTTGGGCATGTGGATGCTCCAACCGAAATTATGGTATTTTAGGAATTTATTTGCTATTTTCTTGCTTAATTTTGGTTGTTTTTACAAGATTTATGCTATTTTCTAATTAATTGGTAATTAGATTAACATGCATGTTGATTTTTGTAATTTAAGAAATTTATAATTTTTCCAGAATTATAATGAGTATAATTTCCAGAAATTATTTCATAATTTTAATTGGCCATTTGTTATTAATTAGTAATAATATAAATGGTGGAAAATTGATTTCTTAAGAGAAAATGACCAAAATAATTTTGCATATTTTTGTCCTTAATTAGCTACTGGTTGTGAGCTTAAATCACATAATGAAATAATTTCTAAATGTTTTTTCATAATTAGTTATGATTTATTTAGATATTTTCGGGTTTATTATGTGATTTTTGGACAAATAGTTAGCAAATATAATCAAATTAAACTAATTAATTCAATTTTAGTGGAGACTAAATATTGAAAAAAAAAAAAAAAAAAAAAAAAAAAAAAAAAAAAAAAAACTAATTTGTTGGTGGTTAGTTTAAACTTAAAAGGTGTTTTAAGTGTTGATTATTGATTTTTAAAGTTAGAATCGGAAATTCCTAAATTTACCGGGTTGCTTGTACTGTAAAGTTGAAAATCTGATTTTCGGTCTAATTTGCATGATTCTAAGTATAGTATGGCCATAGAGTACTATAGTATCGGTACTGTACCGAAATGTAAGGATGGTATCCGATTGGTTTGTAATAATTGCGATCTCGTATCGCCGGTTTGTAATAATATTTAATTTTTTTTTTTTTTTTTTTTCAAAAAATGTATAATAGGATAGTCCATATGTACATTTGTTTATATTGTAGACCGGCGCTTTTCACGGAGCCAAAAGTTGGTGACTCGAGATCGAATTGAAGACGGAGCCTTTGAAGCTTTTGAAGCCTAATTTAGGTTTAATAGCTTTTATTAGGTTCTAGTCTTATGGCCATACTAGGACTTGGATTTATTTGATGCATGCTTGGTTTAATTTCCGCACAATTATAACCAAACTCAAATCCCACATTGTCATATCCATTATCCGCGACTCGCTAGAATTAGTTCACTTAAAAGCGATAGATATAATATGACAAGATCTCTCACAAAATTTTTTTTTAAAATCGAGATTTAGTCCTTCCACAATTCACACCTATGCAACCCTTGTTCATTAGGGGCACGCTCGCCCTAGCGGGGTGTTTCCTTTTTACCTTGGGGGAGTAGGTTAATAAAGAGTTATTACGAGTGAATTTTGGTTTAATCTTGACGTGATTTGCAATACAAGTCTTGCAATACGGGACTAAAGGATTGATTTAGTTGAAATCGATCAACCGAGAGTTCTAAGTGTAGAATCAATCATGAGTTGGTTTACCGAAATTACATAAATTTAGGATGTATCGCCATCCGCGTGCCTAGATTTATATAAGATCGGATCTCGGAATCATTTATATAATTTAGAGAGATCATTATATAAATGCCTAAATTCACAAATAATTATTTTAATGTGAATTTGACGATGAATTTAATCGATTGTTTTTTTTTCCCACGTTGTAGTTTAAAGTCAAAAATGGCTCAAATGTCCAATTCAGTAATATCCAAAGACTCCTGGCTTCGTAATTTTATGGAAAAGAATGAACTAAAGGAGGATGGAAGCAATTTTACTGATTGGGAGTTAAACCTGCGATTAGCCCTTCAATCTGATAGAAAACAACGTTTTCTATACGAACCCCCGATTCCCGCTCCAGGTCCCGACGCCACCCCTGATATGATACAAATGTATGAAGAGTACAAGCATGAATCTGACCAGATTAAGAATGTGTTGATTTTTGCTATGCACCCGCGTTTAAAGAAACGCATGATTGATTTCAGTGCGTATCAAATATTCGCTCGGCTTACGACTAGTTTCTCGCAAAAGCCGCGAATACTTCAATACGAAGCAGCTTCGAGTTTCTTTGAGACTAAGCTCTCAAAGGGCCAACCAGTTGGTCCTCAAATTCTCAAATTTATTGAGAATGTTGAAACTCTTGAGAAGTTAGGATGCCCAATTTCTGAAGATTTTGCGGTATACCGTCTGCTTAATTCTTTGCCTGCAACATTCGATCCTTTTAGGACGAATTACAACATGAATGATTTAAAGAAAAATCTTCATGAATTGCATGCCATGCTTGTACAACATGAGAGGGATTTGGTGTCAAGTGGGAGCGCGAATAAAGATGTTTTATCCATGGCGGTAAAACAAAAGGGGAAGTTCAAGAAGGGTGCGGGCAAGGGTAAGAAACCCGCGCGTGGCAAAGGAAAAGGAAAAGTTGCTTCGGGCAACAATTCTATTGCTAAGAGAGGCGCGACTCCTGAACAAAAATGCTTCCATTGTGGAAATTTCGGTCATTGGAAGCGAAATTGCCCACAGTACCTGGAGGAGAAGAAGTCGAAACCAGGTATATATATGATAGACATTAATTATGCAAGTACCACGTCCTGGGTATTGGACACTGGATGTGGATCTCACCTTTGTAATCACTTGCAGGGGCTGACGAAGGCACGTCGGCTGGCAAAAGGTGAAGTTGACCTCCGTGTCGGGAATGGAGCTAAAGTAGCCGTCGTATCAGTAGGAACGTATATTCTGTCACTGGCCTCAGGGCTAGAGTTGTATCTAAATAACTGCTATTTTGTACCAACTCTAAGTAAGAATATAATTTCGGTTTCTGTTTTAGACGCTGAAGGTTTTGAATTTTCAATACGAAACAACAGTTGTACCTTCTCGTTTAATGATATGGTGTACGGAACAGCCAAATCTATAAACGGTATTTACGTTTTAGATTTGACAAATGAGGTCTATCATGTAGCAAATAAAAAGCTCAAAATAGGAGATCCCGATCAATCCTACCTTTGGCATTGTCGTTTAGGGCATATAAACGAAAAACGCATTGAGAGACTCGTAGCCAATGGAGTTCTCAAACCATTTGATTTTGGATCATATGGAACATGCGAATCTTGTCTTTTAGGCAAGATGACTCGGGCACCTTTTTCAGGAAAAGGAGTACGAGCCAGTGATTTATTGGCCCTCATTCATACAGATGTCTGCGGTCCAATGACAATCACTGCTAGAGGAGGTTATGACTACTTTGTCACTTTTACAGATGATTTTAGTAGATATGGCTACATCTACCTAATTAAATATAAAAGTGAGGTACTTGAGAAATTTATAGAATTTCAAAAGGAAGTAGAAAACCAATTAGGAAAGAAGATCAAGGCCTTACGATCAGATCGGGGAGGTGAATATCTCAGTAATGCCTTTGATATTCATCTGAAAGACTGTGGAATCATATCACAGCTTACACCTCCTGGTACACCACAATTAAATGGTGTAGCCGAAAGAAGAAACCGTACCCTGTTGGATATGGTCAGATCAATGATGAGTCAGACTGAGCTTCCTGATTCATTCTGGGGTTTTGCTCTCCAAACTGCTATTTTCACTCTCAATAGATGCCCGACTAAATCAGCTCCGAAAACTCCATATGAGTTATGGAGAGGAAAAGTTCCGAACCTCTCATTTATCAAGATCTGGGGTTGTGAAGCATATGTCAAAAATAAGACTGACAATAAGCTTACACAAAGATCTGATAAATGTCTCTTTGTAGGTTATCCTGTACATACTCGAGGATATTACTTCTACAATCGTGTAGAGAACAAAGTTTTTGTGTCTCGAGATGCTGTCTTTTTAGAAAAGGAATTAATTTCTAAAAGACAGAGTGGGAGAAAATTTGAACTTAGTGAAGTTCAGGAGCCACAAATGCATAATGAGGCTCAGGATGTTTTGCCAGAAGACATTCCTGAATCGTCTAACTCTGTGGTTCCATTTTCCACTCCTAGAAGGTCAGGCAGATCAAGCCGTCCACCAGATCGATACCTAGGTGTGATTGAGGATGGTGGTGATCATTTTTTGCTTCTAGAAAGCAATGAGCCTGCAACCTACAGAGCAGCCATGACTGGACCGAATTCTGCTAAATGGCTTGAGGCAATGAAATCCGAGATAGATTCCATGTACGAGAATCAAGTATGGGACTTGGTTAACTTGCCTGAAGGAACCAAGGTTCTTCAGTGCAAATGGATCTTTAAGATCAAGACCGGCATGGATGGAAATCAAGATATTTTCAAAGCTCGATTGGTAGCTAAAGGTTTCACACAAGTTCATGGTTTAAACTATGACGAGACCTTTGCGCCAGTTGCAATGCTTAGATCTATTCGGATAATCTTAGCGATTGCTGCTTTTCATGATTATGAGATATGGCAGATGGACGTTAAAACCGCCTTCCTAAATGGGTTTCTGGAAGAGGAAGTGTATATGACACAACCTGAGGGTTTTATTGATCCAAACAATCCTAAGAAAGTTTGCAAACTTAAGAGATCCATTTATGGTCTTAAGCAAGCATCTCGGAGTTGGAACCATCGGTTCAACCATGTGATTAAACAAAATGGTTTCACTCGAAGTGTCGAGAAACCTTGTTTATACATGAAATTTAGTGGGAGTAAAGTAACTCTCCTAATCCTATATGTAGATGACATATTACTCATTGGAAATGATATCCCCATGCTTAACTCCGTTAAGGACTGGCTCGGGAAGCATTTCCAAATGAAGGATTTAGGAGAAGCGCAACGCATCCTAGGTATTCGAATCTATAGAGATAGATCAAAAAGAATACTAGCGTTAAGTCAAGAAACTTATATTGATAAGATTCTTGACAGGTTCAATATGAAAGACTCTAAACGAGGCTTTTTACCTATGGGAAGTGGGATAATTTTGAGTAAATCTCAATGTCCAACTAAACCTGAGGATATTGAACACATGAAATCGAAACCTTACGCTTCCGCAATCGGTTCGATCATGTATGCTATGATGTGTACGCGCCCAGACGTGTCATATGCTTTGAGTATGACAAGTCGTTACCAAGCCAATCCAGGCGAGAGCCATTGGATAGCCGTTAAGAACATCCTTAAATACTTAAGAAGGACTAAGGACACGTTCTTAGTTTTTGGAGGACACGTTCTTAGTTTTTGGAGGGGATTCTGAGCTTCGTATAAAGGGTTATGCGGATGCTAGTTTCCAAACAGATCGAGATGATTCAAAATCTCAATCAGGATATGTTTTCATACTGAATGGTGGAGCCATATGCTGGAAGAGCACCAAGCAATCGGTGACTGCGGATTCTACAACGGAGGCTGAGTATCTTGCAGCGTCAGAAGCTGCAAAAGAGGCAGTTTGGATCCGGCAGTTCCTGGAAGGATTAAATGTAGTCCCTACAGCAGCGGATCCTATTCCAGTCTATTGCGACAATAGTGGAGCAATAGTTCAGGCTAAAGAGCCTAAATCTAGTAACAAATCTAGACATGTACTCAGGAAGTTCCATGTAATTAGAGACTTTGTGGAACGAGAAGATATATCGATTTGTAAGGTTAGGACAGACGATAATATCGCTGATCCTTTAACCAAGCCATTATCACAGGCTAAACACAATGGTCATATTGCCTCGATGGGTTTGAGGCGCATGCCTGACATGTGTTAGATTATATGTTGTAATAGTTAATAAGTGTATTACCTTTTACATATATGATAATTAAATTCATCGTTTTAAGTTTTATTGAACTCGTTTATTAATTCATTTTTAATAAAATGCTGAATTATATATATGCTCTGTTGATTCCTAATAGGTCGTGGAGACGATTTGAACCCTATTAAGTGAACAAGATTAACAGTGTATTCTGTCTCTAGTCATAAAATGAGGTGACGTCTCAATTGACTAGATTGTAAGTCGGTTGATGACTAGTTCAATAATCATGGATTCATAGAGATGAATAACCGATTACATAGACAGACTGTAGATGACACTCTGTCAGACATTTGACCAATTATAGAACCTTTGTGTCTGGTCGTGACAAGGTAATCTATATTATTCCTATTAGTCGATTCTTTCGACCTGAGATTGTTTGTCTGAGTTTATGCAGCAGGCAGTGACTTTGATTTATGTTCTAAGTCGTGCCGTAAAAGGAGGCTAAAAGGGCTTCTATTGGGTCATTACCTACTGTATGAAACAAAGAAAATATGTCAAGAAGGGATTGTCCACCCACGTCAGGGTATAATATCTTTGGGCCACTCGAGGAATTGTGACTGGAAATGCGTGGCCACGCTCGGAAGAGATCTATGATAGATATTCCGGTCAGACAGTCATAATCCAGATCGAGAAAACCACTTTTGATAAAGATCCAATGCAAGTTCGACCTGAAAGATACTTCGCATTGAGTGGGAGATATAACGGACAAGAGAATCGGTAACGCATGACTTGTCTCGGACAAGTGGGAGATTGTTGGAGTAGGTGTCCTCCGACAATAATGCGTTGACTAATTAAATCTAATTAGGAATAAACCTGGGATATATTATATATATTAAGTCAGTTGATTAACGTAAATCGATAACGCTTGGCTGGCTAGAGTTTGACGTTATTGTCGTTTTGACGGCGGTAATCAACTGATCCCTCCCGGTCACACTGATAAAGATAGTTTCTCCAGAAGATATTATATTTGTATTTAATACAATATAATATAAACCCTAATGTATCAGTTATAGAGTTAACTGATTATGTAGGATAGTGTTTTACGAGTTCGGAACTCGAGTCGGATAAATTATGGTTTTTGTGTAAATAGTCAAAATTGACGATTAGCTATTTAAATTACAAAGAGTTGTAGTTTTAGCTTAAAATGATGTAATTAGTAATTATTATATAGAGATATAATAAGTAACTAACACTTAAAGAAATAAGTGTACAAATTATACCCAAATTGTAACATAAGATGTTAAGGGGTATAATTAGTAAGGGCAAAATGGTCATTTGCCACAACCATTATATATAGTGTGTTTTATGTCAAATAAACACAACAAATCATTTCTACATACACAAAAACTTGATTTTAGAGAGAGAATAGAGAGAAAACCCTCTAATTTCTCTAAAAATTCAGCCTACTTCCAACTCTTTTAAGATCAAGTTTTCTTCATTGCATGTCAATAAAAACTTGATCAAAACACTTTACTAAACCTAGAATAACATTAGCTAAAGTGTTAGCTAATTTTATTTTGGTTTCAGGGTTAAAAAAAAAATCTCTTAAAACTAGTCCATTTTGTGAGATTTTTGGAGAGCTTCTTTGGTGGATCAAGAGAGGAGGTTTCCTAACTTGGAAACTCAAAACTAAGGAGGAGGATCCCCATTAATTAGCAGCTCAAGATCCTTCTTTTGAAGGAAGGTCAAAATTCCTCTTGATTAAGGTATAAAAAATATGTTTTATTACCTTATTTATGCTTTAATCTTACATGCAACAAAAGATCCTAGCTAAACTTAATTAGGGGTAATTAAGTACTAATTAGAGGAGTCTAATTAGGGGCTAAATAACTTTCATACCTATCCCACCTTTAATATCCATCATCTCCTTCCATAGTTGTCTCTATCTTTATTGTCATTGAATCAATAAACCATGGTAATATAACATCTAACTTTAGTCCCTTTATCCTCAACTTGCAAATGCATAAGCTGAGCAGACATATACATCACTTGCACATCATATGTATCAGAATTCCAAAGGCACCATATTCTTCCTCCAGTGTGCATGCTATTATTAGTACAAATTGACCATCCATCACATAATCTAAGGTGAACCCTACTAAGTGAGCTAGGTTTCACCTTAGTTTCAAGAAGACCAAACAACCCAATATTCTGAATATCCAGGAATCTCTTAATTTCCATTTGTTTAGCTGGGTTGTTCAGTCCTCTCACATTCCAAAAACCAACTCTAGCCATGGTCACATTGACCATGACTAGCATTACCATTATCAGCTCTGTTTCCAGTACTTCCCAGTCTTACTATATCAGCAAAACTTATGCTTTCAGTTCCAATGACCCCAACTTGGGACTGTGCCATCTGTGGAGTAAGAATTAACTGTCTGTTCACATTTCTCACAGTAGAAACAACCTAAGTTGTAGGGGCAGGGTTTGGAGGTGTTATAAAGGTCGATGCATTAGGTTGAGGTACAGGGCTCACCCTATTAGCATTTTCAGGTTGTTGAACAGGTCTCCAAACCTGTCTCCTTTGTTGTTGCACAGGGGCTCGAGTACTCTTCTTCTTTCTACATTGTTCAACTTTATGGCCAATACCCTTGCAACCTGTGCAGACACTAGGTTGCCTTTTTATACTCTACATTCTGCTCAATTACCTCTCCTTTATCATCCTTAAATTTAAGCAGTTTAGGAAAGTTCTGGTCTATTTTCACTTCAATCATGACCCTTGCATATCCTAATCTGCTTTTCTCCTCAGTTGCTTTATCAACCTTAATGAATTTCCCAACCGTGCTTGCTATTTTCTAGATGCAAGTTGGAGTCCAGAACTTAAGGTCAAGCCTCATAAGTTTAATCCAAATGGGCACATTCTTAATCTCCTCTTTTGTTAAATTCATCCCTTCAACCCAAGGTTTAACAATCAAAGGTTTGTTATCAAACAAGTTATACCCACCCTGCAATACCAAATTCTTTTCATCCAAAGTCTTAAATCTAACAACAAAAATCCCATTAGGCAGAAATGAGACTTTGTCAAGACCCTTCCTGCCCCAAATTCGATTCAAAAATCCAAGCATAGTATCATGAGGTGGATTGGCTCCAATAACATAACACACAACAACATTATTCCAGTAATCTGTTCCTTCTCTAACATCTTCTACAGATAATTGCATTAATCCATCATCACTAATTCCAGAATTAGGGATAGAATCATTACCTCTCCTGTAGGATACAACCTGCCACTCCCCTTCTTCTGTAGATTTTCCCCCTTGCGTGTCTTCCACAATCGAATCCAGTTCATCCTCATCTTCATTCTCATCTTCATCAGACAGATTGAGTGGCGGTATTCCTTGAATCTCTTGAATCGATCGATGCCGAATTATATCCGTCGTCGTCGGTCCACGCTTCAATGGTGACAGCTGTTTGTCCTTACTACTACTCTTATTCTTCTTCTTACTAGATTTCCGACTGTTCTTTGATGATCTCCTAGCTCTAGCCATGGCAAGTATCCAGGATTCAGTAAAGTTGGTCGATTTTTTTTTTTTTAATTAATTTCCCCCTTTTTCAGTTTCTAGTCGCCTTTCTCTCTCTTACTTTCTCTCTCTTCATTTTTTCTTTTTGCATTTGCTGTGAATTGTCAGTGCACCAAGAGTGTTGGTCATGTCAATTTGTGTCTATATTTCAACTTATTCTTTTGTGAAGAAACCAAGTTTATTGGTGGAAGCAGATATTAATGTAGTTGATGACGTAGAAGACGTACCCTACGACATCTTGGATAAGGCCATAACAGATCCCGTGTTACGAAAGCCATGGTGCGACATCTCGTTAAAGCTGTTTCTGGAGTTACTTACTGTAGTATATCTAATTGCAATTATGTACACTACTTCAAAACGCGTTTTAAACATGAGACTTTTTAACGTATAGACATTGATTTTCGTTTCGACGTTAAGTTGAGTGACATCTATTAAAATGGGATAGATGCCGGTTTTAAATCTCATGTGTTTAACTTTTATACACATGGGTTTTATTTAAAAATTCGATGTCTATATGCTTGATAGATGTCGGACTTGCTCGGAAAGCCCATGTCTATAAGGTACTTTATACATCAGCCTTATCATAAATCCAATGTCTATAGGGTACCTATGGCTGCCATGGGTTGTATATAGTATTGTACTATATACATCAGCTTTATCAGAAATCCCAAGTCTATTGTTCAACCAAATTTTTAAAAAAAAAAAAAAATTTGTTCCCAACATAATCATCAAGTAAACGTTTTTTGTCATTACAGAGAAAATCTCAAAGCAATCAAATAATCAATAGAAGCAAGGTTACTTCATAACCATTGGGAGAAAATAAAACTGTACAAGTTTACAGAATCGCAGAACTAAAATAGATCTAGAACACCTATAGAAAAAAAGACCGGATCTGGAAAAGATGAACGTCGTTCTCTTCAATCTTCTTGCTTCAGTCTTAAAAATGCTTGATATCTAAGAGAGCACAAACGTAAACATTGACTTAGTTTAAGCCTTCTTAAGTTAAAATTCAATAATCACAAATCAAAGAACAAAGAAAAAAAATTAGAACTAAATTTTGATATATAATTTACAACGACAACAAGAACAAGAACAAGAACAAGAACAACAACAACAACAACAACAACAACAACAACAACAACAACAAAATATGATATTCCAATTTTTAACAAATTAGAAAAGCTTTAGTTCACAGCAATTATAATAAATTTATGTATCGAATCCTAAATCCTCAAATTATGAAGAAGGCAGAAATCGAGATCTTTGTTTCTTCGAAGAAAATTACCACAAAAAAAAAAAATTATGTCCATACCTTAAGCACTTGAAGGAGAAAAACAGATCTACTCCTAGATCCAACATGCAACCAAATTTTGGTCCAAAAAACTTGAGTCAATGATCAGTCAATTCACCGTCGCCATTTAAGATGCACAAAATTTGTTCAAATCAATCAACTCTTTACATTATTGAAGGTTATGTAACATTAATTGAAATGAACGGTTGAGTTTGATTGAAGAAGAAAGACGAATAAAGATGGATTACTCGTATAGAAAGGAGAGAGAGAGAGAGAGAGAGAGAGAGAGAGAGAGAGAGAGAGAGAGAGAGAGAGAGAGAGAGAGAGAGGAAGTGTGGTAAAAAGACATCTGAAATTTTTGTTTGTATAAGAGCCATTAACCATGAATAAGGAGAGGGGCATGGGAATAAAAGAGAGAAGAAAAACTGATGTTGATTTTTGAGAAGGCAAGGCAGAAGAAACTGAGGTTTGAAACTTAAATTAGGACCTCACAAGTCGTGGCATCGGATATTTGGTGTTTTTTATTTCATACGATTTTATGAAAAATTTCAGAAATGGATAGACATGGGATTTTATAAAAAAAATGACGTCCGTATATATGTAATACACATTGGGTTTTAGAAAAAAAATCCCATGTCTATTAATATACATGAGATTTTAAAAGACCTGTGTCTATTAATTGGTCAAAATTGCAAAAATGAAGATTTTCAGTAGTTAAAAGGATCATGAAGGAAAAGCTTAGCGTTCAAGCTAACTAAAAAACTCAAGAAAAAAAAAAACAATTAGCTAGATCCTATGGTGAATATACTAGGAGAAATCGTAAAGTATACTCGCAAATCGCTTCCTCGTAGAATTCCGATCATTCTCATACTAATCTCAATAGAAATGGTAATCAAAGTAGTGAGGAAACATCTACCCAAATAGAAAGTTCGAGCTTGAGTATGGAGGAAGAAGGTAATGAAGATGGTAAGATGCCCAATCCGGTAACTCTAGCTGACTTTATAAGCATTTCTGATCTTAACCCTAGCAAAACCCAGGAATCTATTGAGAATCGACCCCTTGTTGAGAATGTCTTTGTTAACATGGGTGGAAATCAGAAGGACTATTAATGGAAATGTAGCTGCAGGTGTGAAGAAATATAAGAAAGTACTGAACAAGAGGAATGGAATGCATCTTGACTATGTTCCAACTGAAAAATTGGATGTTACACTGGAATTGGATGATTTTGAGGTCCAATTGAAATACTGGGAAAACACTCTTGCAGGTCATGTGATTGGTGCAAAGCCAAATGAGAAAAATCTTCAGGATTATGCTGGTAAACATTGGAGCTTTGTTAAGAAACCACAGATACAATATTTCAAAAGGGGGTGGTTTTTCCTGAAATTCGACTCTAAAACTGATATGGAGGAAGAACTTAGAGGAGGTCCATGGTACTATGGAGAGCATGCCCTCATCTTGAAGGTTTGGACGCCGGAATTCAATAGTGAAATGGACTCAGTCTCAAAGGTTCTCGTATGGACTCTATTCCCTGATCTTGAACCTCACAACTGGTCTCAAAAAGCCTTGAGTAAAATTGCTAGCCATGTGGGAAAACCCTTATTTGCTGATATGAGAACCACCCTAAAAGAAAATCTCTCCTTTTCCAGAGAAATAATTGAAGTGGATGTTTCTCAGGATCGACCACATTCTGTCACTGTTAATACACCTTATGGCAATAGTGATCAACCCATAAAATATGAGTGGGTTCCCTATTACTGCTCATGTTGTGGAAAACTTGGCCATATGACTCAAAGGTGTAAGCATAAGAAAAGGAAGCTTGAGAAAAGAGAGATGCCAAAAACAAAAGCTGTCTATGTTCCCAAAGAACAGCTTGACAAGCCCAAAAATGATGAACATGGTAATGAAGAACATGTTAAAGTAGGGAAGGGTAATGGAAATAGTGTTGATTATCCAAAACAGGTCACTCCTAAGCCTAGCACTCAAGTTAGAGCTGAGGGAACAAATAGCATTGTGGACAAGGATGGATTCACATCTGTGCTGAGCAAAAAAGCCAAAGCTTCTCTGACAAAGAATCTGCAATAATTTGCTGAGAATATGTATATTGCTTTACAACAAAATGAGTTTGATTTGCTCCCACTAAACCTGGATAAGGGGAATTAATTGGACAGAATGGCTCAGTGTGCCATAGATGATGGAGAGGATCCAGGGGGTGGTTTCTCTGCCTAATGATCATCTCTTCTTGGAATATCCGAGGCTGTAATAAGCCTCACAAACAGCAGGAAGTCCTGCATTACCTAGCTAGTAATAAAGTGGATCTGCTTGGGTTATTGGAAACAAGAATCTTCGGAGGAAATTCAGGAGATATGGCAGTCATCATAACTATGACTATCATAATAATGGGAGAATCTGGAACAAAATCACTGTGGCTGTTAAAATAATTAGTAGCTCTACACAATTTATCCATATTGGAGTCTGCTGTTTAAAGATCTTAGTTCAAATGCAGAGTTATTATGGTTTATGGATCTAATAATAGGGAGGAAAGAAGGGACATCTTATTGACCAGGAAACTATGAACTGCACCCAACCTTGGGTGCTACTAGGGGATTTCAATGTTGTCCTGGAAAGCAGTGAGAAGCTAAGCAAAGGAGTTTTGAATAAAAAGGATGTGGATGAATTTCACAACTTTATCTATGCAGCTGGATTAGCTGATCTTCTTGGAATTTGATGCCAACACACATGGCATAATCTTCAAGATGGAAACGATGTTGTATGAGCCAAGCTTCATAGAGCACTTGTGAATCCTGAGTAGCTTGCTACCAATATCAAGGCTAATGCAAATTTTCTTCAGCCAGGACTTTCGTACCACTCTCCTGTGATGGTAAACAATGAGTCATTTAAATTTCTAAATGAGTGGTGTGCAGATCCCAAATTCACAGAAATTGTTGAAAAAGCATGACATGCTAGAGTCAATGGGACAAAAATGTTTAGAGTGATAGAAAAGGAGAAAGTTATCAGAAAAGAGCTCAAAATGCTGGACAGAAATAATTACTCCAATATTTCCTGTAAAGTCGAGGATTGCAGAAAGGATTTGTTCAAAATCTAGGAGAATTTGCATAAAAGCCCTCATCATCTTAATGAAAGGAAAAAACTGAAAGAGAAGCCGATCAAGTTGGAAAAGCTGAGCTCAGTTTCCTGTACTAAAGAGCCAAGATTAGAGACATTAAAATGAATGATGCAGGGACAAAATATTTTCATGCAAAAATTAATGAAAAGAAAGCACATGCCTACATTGGGAGAATTCGTGATTGTAATGGAAACCAGCAAACTACTATAGATGAAGCTTTGTAGTAGTGGATAATATCAATGAAGCTTTCATGAACTACTATAGAAGCCTGCTAGGAGAGGAGCAGGAGGTGGAGGAGTTTAATGAATCCCTGGTTGAAGGTAGCACACTCACCCATGATGATCAAACTTCTCTTGTTGCCCCTTTCAACACTGATGATGTAAGACAAGCCTTATACTCAATCGATGAGCTCAAGAGCCCACGTCCTGATGGGTTCACCTCTGCATTTTATAAAAACTCATGGGCAATCGTTGGAAATGGGCCGAGCAAGGCAATTTTGAATTTTTTTCAGACTGGACAGATGCTCAAGCAGGTGAATTCTACCCTGATCACCCTGGCTCCTAAAAATAGTTATCCTCATTCTGTTGTGGATTACAGACCAATTTCATGCTGCAATGTTCTGTATAAAATAGTAAGCAAAATGATCGTCACCAGAATTCAGCCTATCCTAGCTAAGCTTATAGGAGAAGAACAGTCTGCTTTTGTGCCTCAGAGAAACATATTTTATAACATCCTCCTCTCTCAGGAACTTATGAGAGAGTATGACTGCTGGCAGAGTGTCTCTCCTAGAGCAACCATTAAAGAGGATACTAAAAAGGCTTTTGACTCTGTCTCTTGGAGCTATCTGGAAAATTTACTGAAATGCCTAAGGTTTCCAGTAAAATTCATCAATTGGATTATGGCTTGCCTTAAGTCAACTCACTTTTCCTTGAGTATTAATGGAGCTCAGGTTGGGTTTATTCAGCAAAAGAAAGGGCTGAGACAGGGTGACCCATTGTCCCCTTACCTCTTTGTGATGTGCATGGAAGGATTATCGAGAATACTCAGGAAAATCATCCACTCAGGGAACTATCACCAGCACCCGAAATGCAACAAAATTAAACTGAATCACCTACTTTTTGCTGACGATCTCCTATGCTAAGTCATTGGGCTAACACCGGCATCTCCTATGCTGGCAAATTACAACTAATCAACTCAGTTATTTTGGGGCTGCAAACATACTGGGGTTCAGTCCTTCTACTCCCTAATTTGGTGCTGAAGAAAATAAGCAGATTATGCAGAGAATTCTTCAGGAATATAACTGAGTAAAAAGGGAAGATCACCCTCATTGGTTGCAAGAACATATGCAAGCCTAAGAGAGAAGGTGGTCTGGGCATCAAAGAAGTGCTCAGTTGGAATAAAACCATGTTTGCTAAGTGGATTATCATGCTCACTCATGCCCAAGATAATGTCTGGTGTAAATGGACTCATGCTTACTACCTGAAGGGCAAAAACATCTAGGAGAGCAGAGATATGGCTAACTGCTCTAACTCCTGGAGAGCACTAATGCACATTAAAGAAGAAATTAGGGAGAAAGCTGGCTCGGACAGTTTAGCTATAAGCATGATTAATGATTGGCACAAAATGGATAAAGGAAGAGGAAAAGTAATGTATGATTTCTTCAGAGGAAGGAATGGCAATGTCTGACAATGTCAGATGGTACAAGCTTGTCTGGGATAGTTGTTGTATCCCTAAAAGTCGTATCATCACTGTCCTAGCCATTCACAATCCCCTACCTACTGTGGATAATCACATGAGAAAAGGCATCT
Organism: Spergularia marina; assembly: GCA_963680865.1. NCBI lineage: Eukaryota > Viridiplantae > Streptophyta > Magnoliopsida > Caryophyllales > Caryophyllaceae > Spergularia > Spergularia marina. The sequence goes on from OY804548.1 coordinate 12,217,742, forward strand.
CTATAGCAAAGTGTGATAGATGCACACTTTGCCAGCAAGATGAGGAAACCAGGCTGCATCTCTTCTTTAACTGCAAATACTCCAGTGAAGTGTGGAGTAATGTACTCTATTGGATGGGATATAACAGGAGAGCAAAAAACCTGATGCAGGAGATTCAATGGTTCAAGCAAAAAAAAATCTGAGGAAAGCAAGCCAAGCATCACATTTTGAGGAGTGCTCTCACCTGCACACTCTATGATATTTGGAGGGAAAGAAACTCAAGGACTTTCAATAATAATGTGTAAAATGTGGACCAAATTAGCAAATTCATTAAGTTTAGTGTATGTGTAAGAGCTATTGATAGCTTTTCTAGTTCTATTCCTAGCAATTACTATGTAATCTTGTAGTGGTTTTCTAGGGGTGGTACACTGCTACCCTTAGGAAGTTTGTCTTTTTTGTTCATCTTTTCTCCTTGAGGATGAATAAAATTTCTAAAACTTTTCAAAAAACAAAATTGCAAAAATGCCACTGGTTCCACATGGACATCATTATTCCTAAAGTCCCATTTCTATCTAGCGATGTCTGTAGCTGATTTTGTAGTAGTGGTATTTAATAGTCTTAAATTTAGTGTTGGAAAACCCATCTTTCGTAATGCATAGAATCTCAAGGCGTGCATGGAGTTTGATGCTGTTTGGTGGGGGGTTTTACTGCTTTCTCTATAGTGCTTTCCTAACCTAGGAGCTTGAGGTATTATGCCGGCCAATTGCATGCTTTTTTGAGTTACAGGAGCTTGAGGTGTCAAAGCGACCACATCCATATTGGAGGTGCTCGGACATATGTACCTTAGTTGAGTGAGTTTAAGGTGGTAAGACTTTCGGGTCTTGAAGCAAAGGGCGACAGTGTCGAGTTGGTGAGGTCCATCCGGAGTAAATTCAACATTTTGGAGAGCCTTGTTGTTGTGATATATGGCAAACATCTATGTGAACGCGATAAAGACCAGCTGTAAAGGAAGTGAAGTTCGCCAAGACATTGATCAGTCTTCCAAGGAGATCATCGACTTGCGAAATTGAAGTTTCAGGAATCAGAGTCATTCATGCTTCGAGTAAGAACTTTAAGCACGGAGATATTACGTGTCAAATTCGATTTTCAGATAAAGAAGGCAGAGTATGTATAACCGCATTGTTCTATTATCAGTAAAAACGTTTTCTATCTTTAAGTATCTATAAATGCTTTGTTCTAATAAACATTTTTATTTAGAACATTTGTCTTTGGAACATTTTTCTTTAGAACGTTTTTCTTTTAAAGGTTGTCTGTGGAGGGCTTTTCCTTAGAACGTTTTACGTTGGAATGATATTCTTTAGCACGTTTGTGATACGTTTGTTAGTTGTGAAACAAACAAACTATGAATTATGTAGCGGAATTAAACTCTAAAACTATCAAAGATCACAAATCTCTCTTATAATGTAAACCAAACTCGAATTTTGGCTCAAACACACACAACAACACTACACAATTAAGCCTAAAACGAATTCTGAAACAGTAAGAAAGATATGATCAACTTCTAAAGTTACCAACTCTAGAATTGAAATACAATATCAAAGCTTGATCCTAAGTTACCAACTTGTATGAATCTCGTCTATCTATTGGTTGTTCAACACCTTAAGTTACCAACTTGAATGTAGAACGAATTGTATGTGAAAACTCACAAAGAAACTGGTTTGCAACCGTGTGTTTATTATTTGCGTCAAATCTGAATGTCTATTACAATCCATGTCTCCTTTATATAGGAAACACTATAGAAACTGCTGTAGACTCTTACCATAAGAAAGACTCTCTAAAACTCTCCTAAAATCCACTACTTTCCTTATATGACTTCTATTGAGTTAAGGAAACTTATTAACTGAAAGCTGTAAATTCTAATTAGGAAAATAACATTATAAGACTCTCCTAAAGTCTCTTAGACACATCACACGGCTGTGCTAAGGACTATGCACGAAATTGGACTACTCCTTAGCCCATGAGATCATAGTCACGTTCCTTGGAGCTGAATTGAGCCCAATGAACAACGTACTTGGACTTGCACTCTCAACCGGGCTTAGAACGACTTCCTCATGTGCTCCCGCATCAGTTTGTCTGTGGAACGTTTCTTTATGTAACAATTGTTTATAACACGTTTGTTGATGCATAAATTGTTGTTAAAGGTTCGTTAACGTTATTATCTTTGTATCTAAACGTTACGAATCGGTTACGAATTGCTTACAAGATCGGTTTTTAACGTTATGTATCTGTAAACCCTTCAAGTACGAGTTGTGTGAAATAACTATTAGAATTGATACATAAACCGAGGTCCAGATGGGAAAATTGCATGCGTGCAAATGGTTGAACGGGATTTTGAAGATTCAATAGTTGCAACAATTAATTTAACTTCCAAGTACGAGTTGGTTACATAAACCGAGGTGTAGAGGAGAAAATTGCCCCATTGTCATATCATAAAAGATAACCAAAGTTGGTTACATAAACCGAGGTGCAGATGAGAAAATTGAATGATTGTCATATCATAAATGCTAATCAAGACAAGCTCGGGTAATTAAAGTTTATCAACTGAAATTGCAAGTTAACTAAGCAGCTTTTGAAATCAGCATTTTCCCACAAGCAAGTTGAAGTTTGTTCCAAGATCAACCCACCTCCGGTATATCAAGAAGAGCATCCACAAACAGCCTGGGAATAGGCCTCCTATAGAAGCTTCCTAAACTTGCTAACCAGCCTCCGCATGAGTTGGTAGCCTATCTGGACAAGCTGGTCAAAAGCTATACCAGATGAGCTAGTCAAAAGCAGACCAGCTGAGCTGGTCAGAAGCACACCAGCTGAGCTGATATAGACCTGGTCAGCTCACCAGGTAGGAGCTGGTATGGACCCTGCCAGCCCACCAGATAGGAGCTGGTACGGACCCTGCCAGCCCACTAGGTAGGAGTTGGTATGGACCCGACCAGCTCACCAGGTCCAGACCCGTAGGGTTAACACTCCAGGACATCTTCCTGAGGTGGACCCTGTAATACCATAGATTTCAGAGAAGGTTCCTAAGAAATTAAGGGCTCATATGAAGTGTTTAAAAGGATTGATAGTGCTACTCATACCAACAAAGTCGACTTTTCTTTTAGGAAGCCCATGTGATAAGAACTCCAAAGTTAAGTGTGCTTGACTGGGAGCAATTTCAGGATGGGTGACCCCCTGGGAAGTTTCCCAGGGTGCGCATGAGTGAGGTCAAAATGCGCCAAAAGGACCCGTGTTGATCTGTGAGGTCATCCCACAGCCTGGCAAGCTGCCATAGGTGACTACTTCTGGCTCAGCCGATGAGCCGGGGTGTTACAGATGGTATCAGAGCAACGCTGCGACCGCGTGTTGATCCTGTGGTCAGGAGAGCCCAGGTCAGCAGCCTAGCGGGGGAAAGATCTTGGAGCTAGACTATGGTTGGCTGTCAGTCGCAACGAGGACGTTGTTGTCTTAAGAGGGGGTGAATGTAATACCCCAGATTTAAGAGGAGGTTCCTAAGAAATTAAGGGCTCATATGAAATGATTAAAAGGATTGATAGTGCTACTCATACCAACAAAGTCGACTTTCCTTTTAGAAAGCCCATGTGATAAGAACTCCAAAGTTAAGCGTTCTTGACTGGGAGCAATTTCAGGATAGGTGACCTCGTGGGAAGTTTCCCAGGGTGCGCACCGTGTTGGTCTGTGAGGTCAGCCCACAGCCTGGCAAGCTGCCATAGGTGACTACTTCTGGCTCAGCTGATGAGCCGGGGTGTTACAGATGGTATCAGAGCAACCCTGCGACCGCGTGTTGATCCTGTAGTCAGGAGAGCCCAGGTCAGCAACCTAGCGGGGGAAAGATCTTGGAGCTAGACTATGGTTGGCTGTCAGTCGCAATGAGGACGTTGCTGTCTTAAGAGGGGGTGAATATAATACCCCAGATTTAAGAGGAGGTTCCTAAGAAATTAAGGGCTCATATGAAATGCTTAAAAGGATTGATAGTGCTACTCATACCAACAAAGTCGACTTTCCTTTTAGGAAGCCCATGTGATAAGAACTCCAAAGTTAAGCGTGCTTGACTGGGAGCAATTTCAGGATGGGTGACCTCCTGGGAAGTTTCCCAGGGTGCGCATGAGTGAGGTCAAAATGCGCCAAAAGGACCCGTGTTGGTCTGTGAGGTCAGCCCACAGCCTGGCAAGCTGCCATAGGTGACTACTTCTGGCTCAGCCGATGAGCTGGGGTGTTACAGACCCCATTTCTGTAAATTGTTGACATGGTCAAATGCTGTCCACACACGTGCATTGTTTACAACCACACAACTAAGGCAAAGTTAGTGTAAATACCCCACACTCAAAGGTATGAAGGGACAAGTTTCTCTCTCCACTCTTTACACAAATACTATCTAAACGCTGACTTAGGCATCGGAGGGGGCTTTTTCGGTCACCCCTTCGAGGCTAGTAACGTTTCCTATGCAGGAGCAGGTCCGGAGGCTGGTCTGATCCTCCTCCAGGGCGTCCGAAAGGCGTATTCCCAACTTCATGTATAACAAATCTTGATTGTCCAGTAAAAGAAGGCCAGCTTGGTCCAATTTTACCCGGAACAACTTGGCGCCGTCTGTAATCCGGACGAGTCGTCCCGCCGCTGCGTCGGCATATTGGACGGGTTTCATAATCCCGTTTTGTAATCTTTTGGTATAAATACTTTAAAATTTCGGTTGTTTAAATGATTTAGTTTTCAGAACTTTTAGAGAGTATTTTCAAGACTATGCAAAGCTAAAAACCTTATTTCTCGGATCGATTAATCGAAGCTATAGTTTACCGACAATTGTGAGTTTGATTCTAATTCTTTCATTCGTTTGAGTATTGGTTATTCTCTCAAGCTTATTGTTATTGGTTGATTTATTGCTCAATTAAGTTGCAAACCTAAATCTATCATATTGCTAGATTAACAATTTAAGGACTAATTAATTGTTAGATTGTTGATTCACAAGTAGCAACTAGCCTAGTATTTCTATGCTGAACATCGGTATTAGATTAGAGAGAATAAACATATTAATTGAAGATTGAAACCGCGTGTGTCTAGATCTTTTTAATCTTAGTTGATATCGTTTAATTGTTTTATGCTTTCGCTGGATTGAATTTAGGTGCGCATCTTTGTTATCCACCGAGTAGGGCTATTAGGTAGGGCTGATCTCTCCTCTTAGCTACAATTAAGAAACGATAGGAAATTATATTTCTACAACTAAGTACTCAACGAATTAAGATTAGTTGATAAGCATGACAAATTGAGTGAACGATAGTGGACATTAATTAACCGAGATCTTTTCCTCCATTGATTTACAAATTACTGTAATTGCTTCTGAATACTTGATCATTTACACTCACAAACCCCCAATTTGTTTACCATTACATACTTAGACGATTACTGTTCTCTGTGGATACGAACCTTGCTTGCCTATTACCACGTTTTAGGTTAGTATTGATTAATTATATTTGTAGGCATACGACTTTAGCCTGTCAGTCTTCTTATTAACTCTGTGGTTGATTAATTAGTGAGACAAATAAAAATTTATGTTTGTGTTAGGGTGATAAATTGGAAAAAGAGGCTTGTAAATGAGGAAAGCTTGGATTTCATGAAAGGATTAAGAGTAGTGGCTTTATTTTTTGTAAGCTCTCGATTTTATTCCCATTTTGGATGAATAAAATACTAAATTTGCTTGCAAAAAAAAAAAAAGATATTAGAGAGTCCAGTTTCATATGGACTGTTGAATATTATTAAGTTTTAATTATATTAGCTTTTGACAATTATATAACTCATCTAATATCATAATTATCCTAATCTAATCCTAACACACATAAATGGCCCAAATCCTGCTCCTACGCTAAACATATGACAATTATAATGTAATCCTACTTTGAACTAGGCTAATAAAATAAATTGCGTACATATGAAGCAACTTACTTCACATTAGGCTTTTGTACATAGAAGTCTACGTTAGAAGTCGACACAAATTAGAATTTGTTAACATCTTTGTGATATATATTTGTTATACACTTTCAAATCTTCATCCTGCCAAACTTTTTTGTGTGCTAGAATCCTCTTAAAGTGGCTACTATGCATGGTTTTTTTTTTTTTTTTTTTTTTTTTGTAAATTTGTACGAGTAATGGTTGATTATTATTTTTATACTATAATCCTAGCACTTATTTAATTTAATCCCTATACTTTTGTTATTATTGTTCTTATGTTGCTATATTTTAAGTTTGAAGTGATGGTTTGTTATATGTTCATTATATTAGTTGTGTATAATGTGATCTAACTCGATTTTGTGCATTTTAATATGGACAGATTATGGGAGATTCAAACTCATGATCTATACTACTAATGATAAGAGGTTAAAATTGGTTACACAATACTTCTTATTCCGTTTGATTATTTTTTTTTTACCCAAATTTGAGAAACTCTCATTAGTGCCAAGATCAACTAATGTACAGATAGAAGCATAATGTATCGAAGACGTTTGCTGTAAATGTCAATTTGTTATAGCGATGATAATGATGTAAGATCTATATATTTGAATGTATGACACGCTGACTTTTTTTATATTTATCTTTCTAACGTTGGGAGATAGTGTACAGTATTGAGGAGATTAAAGAAAGTTTGTCTTGTATATATCCTAATCATAGTGTCTACTATGTACTCCTATAATTAGTAGTGGAATGTATATTATATATATAACGGTTTTTCTAACATGTGCCCATAGGGCACATGATAAAACTCAAAATTCTTCCCTAATTAAGTGATATTCTCACTTGGAAAAACAAATAATGGAATCTCATTGATTAATTCAGGAGAATATCACTTAATTAAGGAAGGATTTTGAGTTTTATCATGTGCCCTATGGGCACACGTTAGAAAAATCCTATACATAAAGTGTTATCATGTCCTAACCAAAGTTGTCGTTACGTACGTTGATACTCCTAGCAAAGCAAATTAAAGCGAAACAAATTACCCTCGACCGACAAGTTATTAACAGATTTTACTTTTTCTATGATTTGTTTTTATGTAGATGTATTCGGGTTTGGGTAATTTTCGAGACCCTACATTTGAAGTAATTTTCACAGAGCGACCATAAAATTCGATTTTTTTTTTCTTGCGTTGTCATAGAGTCCAAATATTATATTCTACTTGATATGGTAAGTAAAATATAATTTAAATAAAAATTTTACATGTTATGGTAACAACATGGATTATGTGTTGCCTTGAGATAAGGAAGAATTGATCTATTGAATTGTATGCTCATTTAAGCAACTTCGATTACAATATAAAGTATTTTTTTTCATCCACAATAATTAAACAATATACTATCTCATAATCACAAATCTAAATTTTTAAGAGAGTATAAATTCTCAAGTTTGTAAAATGAAGTTTATATAATGAAAATAATTGTCTACACAAGTTTAATATATTACAACTATTGTAGGAACTATTGTCTACACAAGTAATAGTTCCTACATAAATGTCAAATATTTATCGCGGTTCAACTTTCTCCTCATAATTGAATATCATCATTAAAAAGAGGGGTTTTTTTTTAAGAGGTTAAAGAGAGTCCAACAAAGGATAAATATTAAGAGAATCCAAAAAATGAGAAATATGCACAATTTATTATTAACAACTCACATGGACAATTACTAATAATCCACATATAGAATACTTATTTTCGCGAGCCTCTTTCAAAAACGTACTCTCTTCGTCTCCCTTTAAACACCCCGTTGCCAATTTTGATAGATTAAGGTCGTTTGGATTGTTTATAATTTATGGAGATAATGGGTGTGTATTTATTATTCTTGATGATAATGGGTGCTTTGTTTACTATTGTTAAAGATAATGGGGTGGTTTGTTTAGTATTTTTTGAGATAATGTGTGATATGTTTATTTTTTTAGAGATAGTGGAAGCTTGATTGGTGGTGAAAATAAACTTACCCCATATAGAAAATTTAGAAGCAGTGTGTTTAAAGAAAGACACCCAAAAAAAGGAAACTGAAGTGTTTAAAGGAAAACGGATCTAATATCTATTAGATTTACGACATAATTACTCATAACATTGGTTACGTGTATCAAAAAGTTCGAAACATATATCACTAGATTTATTTCGAAATGTATCACAATTTGAGAAACATTTACACATTTTTTCGATATGCAAAATCAATTTAGTTACTCCGCATATATTTAGTAAAGTTTTGGGTTTTTTTTTTCCTTTTTTTTTTTGCAAGAAAATAGTAGCTCTTATATTCATCCAAATTTGGGAAAGGAAAAAGAGCAAAAAATCTTACAAAAATATAGCCACTAGAGTTGTATACCTCCTACCAGCTACTACTAACTGATTAGCTATTCAAGCTTTCACCTATCTCCTCATGTAAACAAGAATTAGATACAGCAAAGACTCTCACACTAACAATGAACTTGATTTTAGCAATAATCCAATCTACATTATGATGTGTGTCTGCAAATAACCTCGCATTTCTCTCTTGCCAAATCATATATACCACTGTCGAAAGACTGCATAGCCTCCATTTCTCAATCCAATGCTTCCTTCCAGCTTTTCTACTATTAAATTGCAATTCTCTTTTATAGCTCCAGGCTGCTCGATTAATTTTCAACCAGTCCAATATGCTTGCCCAGATTTCCTTTGAGAACTCACAAGCAAAAAACAGGTGAGTGTGGGACTCGGCATCCTTGCAGCAGAGACAACACCTATTAACGAGCATTAATCCTCTCTTGCATAGATTATCAACTGTGGGAAGCTTCTTCTGTGCAGCTAGAGATGCAATGAAAGCATGCTTAGGCAGATTAACATTGCACCAGATTGCCTTGTATCCTTTTATTTTCCTGAGCTTCTCCTTGAAGAAATCATATGGTTTTGCCACATTATATTTCCTTCCATCACCTCATTTTCTGATCAATATTGCTGCATCCTGTACAGACCCTGTCATGCTCAATATTTCCTCCTTTACAGCAATGATGCTCTTCAGGCTCTCTGAGTGCTTCTGGTTTGCAGCTACCGACCAGATATTGGACTTGTTACAAACGTACTTGCTAATCCACTCCATCCAGATATTTCTCTTACCCTGCTCGATACCCCAAATCCACTTAGCAATCAGTGCTTTATTCCAAGCGAGAATCTCCTTAATATTAAACCCCCCTTCTGATCTAGGAGCGCATGTGTTTTTCCAGCTTTTGAGGTAAAGCTTTCTCTGCCCCTCCTTCACATTCCAGAGATAGTTTCTACATAGGGTGTTAAGTTGCTTGATCACTCCTTTTGGGATAAGAAGAGAACCACACCAGAAATTCTCAATGCCAAACAAGATTGAATTGATAGGCTGGATTCTGCCCGCATAGGATAGAAGCATTGCAGACCAGTGGCTCAAATTGTGTTTGATCTTCTCAATTAGTGATTAAACATGTGGATTTTAAGCTTTGCAGAGTTCAAAGGAATACCTAGGTATCTAAAGGGAAATTTCCCTTCCTAAAAGCTTGAGGCTTGGAGAATCTGATCCTTTACAGTTGGACTAATCCCTGCAAAATAAATCTCAGTTTTGCTGGGATTAGCTTGTAAACCCGAGTTTGCTGTAAACTCCGCTAATGTAACAACCACACCTTCCACAGAAGGCACATCTCCTCGAGTGAAAATCACCAGATCATCCGCAAACACTAGATGAGTAAGGCCAATTCTGCTACATTTAGGATGCATAGAGAAGGATTTCTTTTTAATCATGTCTCTTAGCCTCCTAGATAGCATCTCCATGCTGAGAACAAAGAGATAGGGGGAGATAGGATCCCCTTGTATAATGCCACATTCCCTCTTAAAGAACCCCCTATTTACTCCATTGATTTTTATGGAATACCAGGGGGTAGTGATGCAAGCCATTATCCAACCAATAAATCTTTGCGGAAAATCCATAACTTGAAGCATACTCTTGATAAATTCCCAATTTACTGAGTCGAAAGCTTTACGGATATCAACTTTCATCAGACATCTTGGGGAAGAATTTTTCTGACCATATCCCTTAACAAGAGCTTGAGATAGAGCAATATTGTCAAAGATGCTCCTCCCTTTAGTAAAAGCTGCTTGCTCAGGGCCAATAAGGTCAGGGAGGACACTTTGGAGTCTATTATCTAGAATCTTTGTAATAGTTTTGTAGATGGTAGAGCAGCATGAGATGGGTCTATACTCAAGGACAGAGCTGGCATTGGCTTTCTTCGGAATAAGTGTGATAAGAGTGGTATTAGCCTGCTTGAAGAAATTGAAAATTGCATCACAAAAATCCTGCTCAATAGTGCTCCAAGAGTTCCTGAAAAACCCTGAATTGAATCCATCAGGTCCAGGACTTTTATTAGGATTGATACTAAAAATAGCTTTCCTTATCTCATCTTTAGAGACATCTCTGGACAATATATTCTGTTGATCTTCAGATAATCTGCTTTCAATATAGAAAGAGGGATCTATACTCGCAGCAGATTTCTTTGTACCTAAAAGCCCCTTATAGTATTGGATAAAAGCATTAGCAATCCCATCCTCAGTGCTATGCTCAACCCCATTCTTATCCTCCACTCTTCCTATGATGCTTTGATGATTTCTCATTGCAATTCTATTGTGGAAATATCTCGAGCTACAATCCGCTTTATTTATGTGTGTTACTTTTGCCCTTTGACTGAGGATACTCATTTCCGCTTTCTTCAGAGTACAATACCTTTCTCTAAGTTGTGATTCAAGCTCATATAACTGTTGGTTTGAAGGATTTCTCAAAATATTCAGTTGGCAATCCTCCATTTCCTGCTTGCAAGAGCTCACTCTCTGGTCAATATTCGAGAAATGAACCTTGTTCAGTTTTTTAAGGCTCTCTTTCACATTCTTAAGCTTAGAGACAAGCCTGAACATTGGGGTGCCAAAAACATGAATATTCCAAGCTTGCTCAATAAAATTTGGATATTGAGGGTGATCTATCCAACAATTCAGAAACTTGAAATTCCTTTGGATCTTAATGGTATTAAATACTCGAATGAGTATAGGGGTATGATCAGAAACACCAAAAGGGAGCAGTGAAGCTATTGAGTCAGTAAACTGATGGAGCCAGGCTTGATTTATCAGTGCTCTATCAATCTTTGATCAGACACAAGAGTCCCCCTGCTGCTTATTAGTCCAGGTGAAATCGCCCCCCTGACAATGCATTTCCTCCAACTCACAATGATCAATGCACTCATTAAAGTCTAAAATTTCTCCTGCATTTCCTTCATGATGACTTAAACTTTCAGCCTGATTCCTGACAGCATTAAAATCTCCAAGGACCACCCATTCCCTAGTCATAGTGCTACTAATATCCTCCAACTCTTTCCACAAATCTTGCCTCTGCTCTCTATGGTTTCCAGCATAATTAATGGTTATCCAAATTATGGTATGAGTCTGCAAATGCTCAGCTTTGCAGTGGATATATTGGGCATGAGCCCTTTCAATACTGATACTAACTCTCCCAGGATGCCAAATAAGCCACACCCTCCCATTAGCATGATGAGTATAGTTATAATCAATCTGATAGCCTCTAAATTTATTTTTAGCTATTTTAGAGGCATTATGTTCTTTAACTTCGGTTTCTAGAACACCCATAACATCTATATTATGCTTCAACAAAAGGTTCTTAACCTTCTGTTGTTTGAGAGGCTCGTTGAGCCCTCTCACATTCTAGGTGCAGATAATCATATTGAGGGAATGTCAGGGGGGACATTCTTCTCTATAAGAATCCTGCTTTCAGCAAATGTATCACTGAAATTCTCCTCGAGTCTAGCTGCAGTGGCACTGTTCCTGAGGATCTGAATTGCTCTTAGCTCCTGCTTTGCCTACTTCTTAGAGTAATTCCTTTTCTGAGACCTACTTAACACCATTTTAAAACCTATATCATCTGCAGCTTCAGAAGGAGGTGGAGGTGTTGATGAATTTATGATAGGAGAATCGGGTGCAGTAAGGTCTACAGTTTCCCAATTTGCATTCAATTTTATATCCCCACTAACTGACATTTCCTTCTCCCCAGATTCTGTCTGCTCAGACTGAGTATTCTGTTCAATTACTGGCTCTTGGTTTTGCCCCGGTGCATCAGTATTTGCAGGTTTCTGCACTGGCTGATACACTATTTTCTCCTTAGGAATGGCTTTCCTCGCATACTTACAGGTATAGTCCTGATGCCCAAGTTTCTTGCAATGAGTACAATATTATGGAACCCATTCATAATCCACTTTTTGCATTATGTCTCCATGAAAGGGTGTGCTCATAGGAATTAAGGTAGACAATTCCTTCGATACATCCACTTCCACCAAAACTCTAGCAAAGGAAAGCTTATCCTGGTAAGTAGTTGTATGATCTACATATAGAGGTTTACCAATCCTACTAGCTAGCTTACTTAGCACGGAACTAGACCAAAGGAAAGGATCAAGATCAGGGAAGATAACCCAAACTGGGACTGAAGTTAGATTATCAATCTCTTGAGTAAAGCTGGGGTACCATTGTTTAAGGATCAAATTATGCCCATTAATCTGCCAAGGTCCTCCTCGCAAGGCTTCATCAACACCCTGTTGGTTAGTAAACCTGAAGATAAACCAACCTTTCCGGTAGTACTTTACCTTAGGCCTCTCTATATGACCCCAATTCTTAGCCACAAAGTTCTTCATCTCAATCAACTTAGTTTTATCCCCAATCACATTTCCCACTAGAGTAAATTTCTACATTTCCAGCTCTTGTTTCACATCCTCCTCCGTAATCGTGATACCATCAGATTGAACCACTTCCTCACATCTATAGAGAGTCATACCTATCTTATTAGTCTTCACTATCGAATTCCAAGCAGATTTAGGCGCGTTTTTCTCTAAAACAGAGTCCGTACCACCTAGGGTTTCAGTTGGTTGAGAAGTTGTACCTGTTTATGGGGGAATTGGCCCTGATTTTCCTTGCTTCTCCACCTGCGAGCTGCTAATCCCCGATTTCAGAATAGCCGAGGCTATTAGCTCACCGAAAAGAGTACCTAATGTCGATTGTCGTACAGTCTCCAGGTCACTTTCTTCCACCATCATTTCTGAACCATTTTCCAATCCATTTGTATCATTTGATTCTACTTCTATGTGGGTATTTTTCCTCGGTCTTCCTCGCTTATTTGGTTGCTTTGTTGCCATGGATCAAACTCGAAAAAATGAAGGATTATGTGTTGCTAGGGAGAAAAGGTAGTCTCCTCTCCATGGATTAAAACTTATTACGTTTTGTACTCCCTCCATTTCTTTCGTTCTTAACGTTTTTGGGTTTTTTTCCCCTTATGTTAGTTAAGATAGTGAATAGCTAGGGTGACCTCATTGTTCTTCCTTTGAAAGGAAATGTATTTGTAACCTTCAATTTGATAATACAAATGCGAAACTTTTTCCGAACAAAAAGTTTTGGTTTCTTTTGAAGAGCTCAGAGCGAGTCCAAAATAAGAGAAATGGTGAAAGTTAAAAAATTGAAAGATTCTCACAAAGAATTTTTTTTCGTAAGAAGTTATTTGATTTTATTCATCCCATATAGGGGAATAAACGAAAACCGCTTACAAAATAAGAACCATAGGAGTCATTTCCTCTACTAAAAAGCCTAATTTAATAAGCTATTGTCTATTTCTAAATTGCTCTCACTCTTTCTCCATTGATACATACGAACACTAACATCAAATTTTATCTTATCTACTATCCAGCTTTCTGTATGCTCCTCCTCGGCAAACAGTCGACTATTTCTCTCACACCAAATCTGGTAGACTGCAGCTAGGGGTGTGCAAATGCGGGTTCGGTTAACCGTTCGTCACTTTTTGGCCGACCCTAAACCGTAACCGTTAGTTCGGTTAACCGCACATCGGTTAACCGGATTGGTCGGTTCGGTTTAATCGGGTAATGTTTTAGTACGGGGACACTATTTGACCTAACAAATTAAGTAAAATTGATGGATAAAATATTAAGATTCCACTATACGTCGATACTTCAATTAATTTATGTATTATTTCCCTCAAACAAGTGAATTTTAACAACATATTGGATTAATTATCTTATTTTAGACTTGTGAATTAGTTGACTTATAACCTAATTTATTGAAAATAAGCATTATGTCCACTTTCGGTTCGGGTTCGGTTAACCGCATACACACAAAGTTGCGACCCTAACCCGCATTTTATCGGTTCGGTTACCCGCTTTTTCGGTTCGGGTAAATCGGTTTTCGGTTCGGGTTTCGGTTTGACGGTTTTTTTGCACACCCCTAACTGCAGCACTCAGACAATATCTCCCCCATTTTGCCAGGCAATGCTTTGATTTTCTTCTGCTAGCAAACCATTGGAGCTCCTATCTTATAGTCCATTTTCTTTTTCCAATTCCGAGCCAAAGAAGCAAGCTATGCCAAACAGCTGCTGAGTAGTCACAGTGAAAAAACAAATGTCTGTGACTTTCATTTGCCTTCTTACACAACACACATCTATTAATGATCACCATTCCCCTCTTGTTGATGTTGTCAATAGTTGACAGCTTGTGCTCTGCAGCTAGGGAGGAAATAAAGCTGTGTTTCGGCATTGAAACATTATCCTAAACAACTTTACTCCATTTAACTTTCTTTTGCTTCTCTCTGATGTGATCATATGTTGATTTCACCCTGAACTTACCGCCCTTCGACCATGAGAGAATCAGATTATCAGCATGATCCTTATCTCCAACTTCTGCTAATAGGTGATCCCTGACAGTCAAAATGCTTCTCCAGCAATCTGGACCACTCTGTTTCTTCCTGACATCCCACAGACTTTGATCTTTTAAACAGTATGTTGTACACCATCTGCACCAGCTCCCCTGGTCTTTTGTGATGATTTTATAAATCCATTCTCACAAGAGTTATTAGGGAGAGTTCATAGTTTCATGAAACGGTAATTTGAAAGTTATTTAAATGTGACACGACCTAATTAGTCCTAACATTCATGTTGTATATCAGGAAATTACAACATATATCTCATTAAATCTGTTTTAAAATTTAATATAAAATGAGTTACATTTATACATATGCTTGATAGAAATGCATTAGTGAAGAGTCATCAACCCTAACGAAAATTGCAAATCAGTTATAAATTTATTAGAGCTTAGTTTTTTTGAATAACTTAAACAGAATCCAACAAAAATGAAATTGTGATGAGTCCAAAAAATGAGAGATACTCACAAGAGTTATTAACTAGGCAGAGTCCAAACTCTCTGTGATGTCAAAATTAATTCAAATGTGACACTACATAATTAGTCATAACTTTCATTTTATATATTAGAAAATTACAGCACATATCTCATTCAATTCGTTTAGAGATTTAATTTAAAATACGTTCCATTTCCATATGTTTGATAGAAATGCATGCATTATTCATCAGTCATCGAAAGAAAATTGAAAAAAGAAGATTGTGTTTGTTCCCAAACTAAACTCAAGAAACAAAATATAAACACTACATCTGGCTATCTAAGAAAAATGTTCAACGTGATACTTTTGTATATAAATTATTAAGCACGATATAATATGTGTATCTTGCAACGCACAGGCTTAAAACTAGTGGGAGAATAAACAAAAAGGAGAGAGAAAATGAAGAACTTCAAAAATACGGGAAGAAGGGTAACAGAAATTGATTTTTCTCAATTGTTATACTGTGGAGCCATGGGCACGATACTTCGTACTCCCACGCGCTTCAGTATATCAATATGTTATTTCATAAACATGTCTAAAAAGCTGGCTAGCTAAACTGGTCAATGGCCTTATTACCTTCCACACACCCCGGGTTCGAAACACACCAGTTCCTTTTTTTCCCCCCAACCCATCATCTTGTTCCCCAATTTTTTTCTCAAACCCTAACAATGTCAATTGCCCCAATTTTTCATCAACTTACCCCAGAAAATTCACCAAAAAATACACAAATCACATTCATAATAGTCCCTCCGTTCCAGTGATTTCCTTACCCTTATCTTTTAGATCCGTCTCACTCATTTCCTTACCTTTCCGTTTTTAGGTTGTCTTTCACTTGTTAATTGAGTCTTTGTTATGTAAGATTACAAGCAAGCCCTTAGCCCCTTACCATTCCAGCCTACAAATTAAACCCCACTCCACAAATTTCCTCTTTCCTCTCCCATCCAACCCCAAAAGCCGTCCTAACCCCGCCACACTCACGCCCAAAATTCGCCCCCACCTTCCAACGACTCTATGCGCAGATCACCGGCAAGAATCCTACGCCTAGCCCTGACGTTGGCCGCCACCCCACTTCTTGTCCCCATTTCATATCACCTGAACAATCATCCCTTATTATATCACCATTCATCAGTTTCTCTCTCCTAGTATGATAGTCAAATTCGTACGCATTAAGGCTGATCTCCGCGCTGCGCCACATACACAGGCAAACCGCGTCGCGGCGCCGATTACCGGCATGTGAGCGGTTCATGAAGCCCCCTGACATAGATCATGAGTAGGGATGTACAACGGGTGGGCTGGGCTGGGTTAGGGCTGGGCTGTAAAAAGGTAGGCTGGGTGTGGGCTCCTATAAAATATATATGGACTGGGCTGGGCCGGCCCATAATATTATGGGCTGGACTGGGCCGGCCCATGGGCCCAAAACACAGTTTTTACAGGTTTTTTTTATTTTTTTTTTATTTTTTTATTTTTTTATTTTTTTTTTATATTATGGGCTGGGCACTAGTTCTAGCCTCCCATTCCCTCAGAGTTCCATATTCTGGAACTTGCAAATCTTTAAGTCTATTGATTTCCTGGACCAGCGGCTGGAGTTGTTCCTGTATACAAACATACTCTGTAAAATTATAATAATTCATGAAATATAGAACTCTTTGTGATAAGGAACACTAGATGAAAAAACTACACGACAGTTAAATCTAGTAAATTTGTAAAATTATAAATCGCATCTCAAAACTATTATAATGATCAACCATTTCATACTTTAGAAGTCGTATCTTAAACCAATACGATAATCAACCATACTCATACTTTAGAAATCGCGTCTTAAACCAATACAATGATCAATCATACTCCGAATTTGCTAGAGTCAGTACAGGGAAGCGAAGCAAAAGAACTGCATTTTTTTTAACACAAGAGAGCACGGAGGGAGTGACACACGTACTTTGCACTGCCCAGCTTCTTTCAGAAGCCTCATTTTTGAAATGTCTCGCCTACCAAAATCAATGCCAAAACAACTTTATTTATTTCCAACAACAGGCACAGTCTCACTCTCTGTTACACTGCAGCAACCGCCTCTCCTCTTTTCCCTATGAAGATAAAGATACAATAATACAATCACCATATGATTTCGCAATCACGTTAAACTCTCTATATCAAAACCAAGATCGAAATTAAAGAACCAAATGCGTAAAATCGATTAATCAAAGTATGAAACGCAGATGAATTACACCCAAATTCACCCAAAGTTTCACCCAACAAATTCACCCATAGTTTCAATCTTTCAAGGGTTTTTCGAAAAACTATAAATTCCTAATATGAATACGAATACACAAAATTTTCACCCAAAAATTTACCCAAATCAATTTCCCCAAATCGATTTAGGATTATAATAAAATACAAAAATAAAATTAAGAAGTTGATACCTTGTGTGGCGATGGAAATACGGTGGCGGCGAGGTGGTGGCAGCGGCGATTCGGCGGCGGTGAGTATGGTTGGAGAAGATGAGAGAATGTCGTGAAGAGGAAGTGATGCAAAGATGAGAGAATGTCGTGCAAAATAAAAGTCTTTTTTTTTTTAGATGGGTTTTGTGGGCAGTATGGGTCATATGGACAACCCACAGTCCAGCCCTTTTTGAGAAAGCCCAAATCAGCCCTACCCATATTTACAGAAAATGGGCTGGGATGAAATTTATAAGGGCGGGCTAAAGGGCCCCGTGGGCTGCCCTGCCCATTGTATAGCCCTAATCATGAGCATCAATTTGTTTTTTAAAAAATTTGTTAGGTTGTTTTGTTTTGATAAAGTTTGCATCTTTTGTTTTTTTTTTTTTTTTTATATAGTTTGTATCTTTTAATGGGTTTGTTTTGATAAAACTGATGATCGATTGGGGCATTGTGGAGTATGGTGGTGATGAAGGCCATTTGATGATGTGAAGATGATGAAGTGATGGGTTAGGGGACGTCATGTTAGGATAATGGTAGGGGCCGTCTGGTTTGTAGGGATGAAGAAAGGGGCAAAGTTGTAAAGTTGTGTCATTTTTTTGGTTTTTGTGCAAAACACAAAGGTAAGAAATGATCGGGACGGAGGTAGTAGCTAAATTAAATGGAAATATTCCAGAAAATAACAATAGCAACAAATAATTTGAGATCTGAAGCTACTTTCTCTCTGAAACATCTATTGCAAACAACGAATCAACCAACACAATAGACGAATATCAAACTTCGATTGCAAACGACGAAAATCAATCAATGCAATCGAGGAAACTCTCTCTCTCTCTCTCTCTCTCTCTCTCTCTCTCTCTCCCATCCATTTTTCCTATATTTTTTTAAATTCATTTAATTTGATGAATTGACAATCGAAATAGAGGTCTTTACTAAATTAGTTTGGTGTCTTAAGATCAAATTCATGTGTATGAAAATGTAATTTGGTTTATTTTTTATCATGTTATTTTTCATGAATTTAGGGATTAGGTTGAAATAGCTATGGTTCAATTAATTAATATATGTAGTTATATGATTATAATACCATGCTTTCGTAATTCATACATTGAAATCTCTGTAATTTTTTCAACGTATGTTGCCATATTCATCAAATCTAAAGTTATGTTCATCAAAGTTGTAGTTATATTCATTGTATTCTATTTGTTGAATATAATTGCCTTGTTATAGACATTTGATGAATATGGCAATGCATTTGATGAATATGTTCATCAAAGCCACACAATGTCATTGTTGTTTTTTTAGTTGCTGATATATACAACAAATAAGGTATTATATTCATCAAACATGTTGTCATATTCGTCAAATATGTTGTTATACTCCTTAAATCTGTAGTCATACCTATATGATATTCATCAAGTTGTTATATTGATCATCAAATATGTTTTGTTGGATTTATAAATTAGATTGATGAATATTGGAGTTCTTATTTTTTTTTGTAAAAATGGTAGACTTTTTATTCATCCTTTTGGGGAAAGAAAGAAAAGTCAGATTTTACAAAAAAACTAAGTGTCGACTAAGAGGAAAATTAACTACTAGTGAGACATTCTACAATCTCATTGTGATTACATTCTCTAGCTAGAGCTAAAAGTCGAATGGCAACTACTTGCTTAATTTCTTTCACTATTTGCTTTTCGGGCTTCTCTTTGTTTTCGAAAATTCTTGCATTTCTTTCACTCCAAATGCTATAGATGGCTACTACTAGACTCGCACAATACCAATCAATGTGCCAATGCTTTTTCCGCCTTCTACAAACTCCCCACCTAAGCTCTCTTGAAAAGCTCCAAGCATTTCTCTTTATAGCAATCCAATCTAGGATGCTTTACCACACTTTCCTTGTATATTCACAGCCAAAAAACAGATGATCTCTGCTTTCCAAGTTAGATTTGCAAAGAACACATCTATTTACTATGATCAATCCTCTTTTACAGAGGTTATCAATAGTTGCTAGACAATTTTGAGCAGCCAAATTTGTTGTATACCTGTGTCGAGGCAAACCCACTGTATTCCAGATGATCCTACCATCTGTTCTTTCTCCTCTTAATTCTGAAGAACTCATACCCCTGCTGCACTCTGTAATTACCCCTTTTTTCCCATGATTTAATCTCTTTCTCTGCATTTTCCCAACCTCCTGCTCTACTCATGAGATCATCTCTAACTCTGAGAGCACCCTTCCAACTTTCTGAATCACTTGCTCTTAATTTCACTTCCCAAATGCTCTCTTTGTGCAGATAATATGCTTCTATCCAATCCAGCCACAGACCCTCTTTTCTTGTCACTATTTTCCAAATCCACCTTGCCATTAAAGCCTTATTCCAAGCTAGCACTTCTTTGATTCTCAAACCTCCCTCAGTTTTAGGTGAGCAGAGGCCCTTCCAGCTCTTAAAAGTCATTTTCCTGCTTCCTTCATCAATACTCCACAAGTATCTCTTGCTGCTGCTGTCTATCATCTGAATTACATGCTTTGGAAGCATGAAACCCGAGCTCCAGAAATTATCAATTCCAAAGATAACTGAATTTATCAGCTCGACTTTTCCAGCGTATAAAAGTAAGTTAGCAGACCAATTACTGATGCTGCACTTGATTTTACTCACTAAAGGATTATACATCTCTGTTAAGAGTCTGTTGGGATTTAAAGGGAGGCCTAGATATCGAAAGGGAAAGCTCCCTTCAGAGTATCCTGTGCTCCTTAGAATTTAGTCCTTGACAGGCCCTGAAATCCCCCCGAAATAAATGTCTGTCTTCACAGGATTTGCCACTAATCCTGATATCTCAGCAAATTTATGAAGGCATTCTTTTGCAGCTGAGACTGAAGGCAGGTCTCCTCTTGTAAAAATCATGAGATCATCTGCAAAAACCATATGAGTAAGTTTTACTCTTGAGCATTTAGGATGATAAGAAAAATGAGGATCCTTTGGCAACTCTCTAAGGTGTTTAGAAAGTACTTCCATGCTCAACACAAACAGATATGGAGACAAAGGATCTCCTTGTCTAACCCCACTTTTCCCTTTGAAAAATCCTTTTGTAGCTCCATTGATTTTCAAGCTGAACCAAGTTGAACTAACACATTCCATGACCCTAACAAACTTCTCTGGGAAATCCATTTCTAACATCATTCTCTCTATAAACTTCCAATTAAGAGAGTCAAAATCTTTCTTTATGTCTACTTTCATTAGGCATCTTGGGGAGATGCTCTTCCTACCATAACCTTTGATCAATCCCTGCGAAACCATGATATTCTCGAAGATGCTTCGATTCTGAACAAATGCAGTCTGCTCCTTCCCTATTAGTTCAGGGAGAACCTTTTTCATGCTATTAGCCAAAATCTTACTGATGATCTTATAGAATGTCGTGCAGCAAGAAATTGGCCTAAAGTCTGTGACTGAGGTGGCATTGTCCTTCTTTGGAATTAAAGCTATAATGGTGGCATTTACCTGCTTTGAAAGCTTCCCTTTCCTGAAAAAATCCTCCACTGCTTTACACAGGTCAACTTTAATGATTCCCCAAGAATTTTGGAAAAAGCCTGCTGAGAATCCATCCTGACCCGGACTCTTGTCAGGGTGAATCTCATACAGTGCTCCTCGAATTTCCTCATTGGCATTTCTGATCAGGGTTTCTTTCCAATAATCTGAAACCCTGCTTCCTTTTGAAATAAAAGAAGCATTAAAATCAGCTATTGTTTTCTCTTCTCCTAGCAGACTTTGATAGTATTCAATGAAAGCCCTACTGATCCCTTCCTGATTAGTATGCATATTCCTATCCTTATCAATCACTTTACCTACAATACTCTGATGCTTTCTCATTGCAATTCTAGTATAAAAATACTTAGAATCACAATCATTATTCTTAATGTCATTCACTTTAGCTCTTTGCTGCAGCATACTTAATTCAGCTTTTTTATGTGTATAGTAATCAATCTTAGCTTGTTCTTCCATATCTAGCAAACTTTCATCCATTGGATTATCCTTCAGCTTATTTTGAATCTCCTCAAGCTTCTCCGTGCATACCCTAACTCTGTTGGGAAGGTTTGAGTAATGCTTCTTATTTAGCTTACATAGAGCATGTTTCACCCTTTTCAGTTTGCTAAACAATCTATGAGTGTGTGAGCCTCCAACATCACATCCCCATGCATCCTTAACAACTTCTTTATATTGTGGATGCTCCATTTAACAATTGAGGAATTTGAAAGATTTTGCTATCTTTTCCAGGGCATTGATTGTTACCTTAACAGGTGAGTGGTCAGAGATCCCTGAGGGAAGGTATTCAGCAAAAGAAGCAGTGTGCGCTTGAAGCCAATCTCCATTAACTAATGCTCGATCGAACTTCTCCCAAACTCTATCCAACCCATCCTGTTTATTTGTCCAAGTATAGAAGTGCCCTTGCCCCTGAAGATCTTCTAGTCCACATTTAACCAAGCAATCGTTAAAATCACTCATGTCATGGATAATTGGAGGAACTTTTCCCGGTCTTTCCTTGTCCTCTTTTACTACATTAAAATCTCCCATCACAATCCAAGGCATATTTGGCTTCATTATTTCCAGACTATTCTAGAGCTCTCTTCTTCCCATATTGTCATTTTTTGCATAGACAAAAGTTATACAAAATGAGTAATGGGACAGTAGATTAGTTACCACACCCTGAATCATCTGGTCTCCTACATACTTCACTTCAAAATCCACTAATTGGGCATTCCAGAGCACCCAAATCCTCCCATTGTAGTGACTGCTATAATTATGAGCATGCTTATAAAAAGCAAACTTATTTTTAACAATCTTACTAGCTTTTCCCTCCTTTATTCTAGTTTCTAAAATCCCTGCAATAGCAACCTTATTCGACCACAGAAACTCCTTGAGTCCCTGCTGTTTGAGGGCTTGATTCAGCCCTCTCACATTCCAGGTGAGAACAATCATAGATTTGGAGGGATGTCAGGAGGCTCATCTTCCCCTAATCCAACATGTCCTTCCATTATCTGTTCTTCATTCATTGTTACTGCATATGTCCCTCCTGTAAACAGATTTGCAAATCTATGGCTTATTAACCCTGCAGGGCTGCTATGCTTAGCTTGCTTCTTACTTTTCCTCACCACAGTTTTGAAACCCAGATCATCTACAACTTCATTTGGTGGTGAAGGAGACTCTATCTCCTTCTGAAATTCTGCTTCAATGATGTGTTGTTCCTTCATGGGAGTAGCTGTGCTCTTTTCAATGTCCACCTTCTCTGCCTCCTTTTCCACCTCTACTGATACCTCACTTGCTACTTGCTTCTGCACTGGGATATACACTTTTTCTGCAGGCATAGCCTTAAGCTTGGCATGCTTACAGGCTGAAATGGTGTGTCCCATTTTCTTGCATCCCTTACAGAAATACAGAATCCACTCGTATTTCACTCTTTGCTCAATTTGCTCTCCATAGGGTGTGTTAATATTGATCACAGTGGGCAGATCACAGGATATGTCCACCTCAATCATAACTCTTGTAAAAGATAATTTCCTTTTCTGGGTTGTGGTTTGGTCAGCAAAGAGGGGTTTCCCTACTTTACTGGCTATCTTGCTCAGTGCTGTCATAGACCATAAGTAAGGGTCCAGTTCAGGAAAGAGCACCCAAACTAGTAAGATTGTCATTTTGTCCAGTTCATGCGTGGCTGTTGGTGTCCACTGCTTTAAGATCAATGTTTTTCCTGCAATCAGCCATGGCCACCCTTTCATTACTACCTCCATTTCTTCCTGAGAAAGAAATCGAAAAGCAAACCACCCTTTCCTGTAGTATTGCACAGTACACTTTCCTTCCCAATTTTTCTCAACCAATTGTTTCAATTGTCCAATCTCTGCCTTAGCTCCTATTACATGTCCAAGCAAAGTGTACTTCCACCTTTCCAATTCATCCACAACATCATCCTCTTCTATAGTAACTTCCTCCTCTTTTAAGCTTTCTTCGCAGAAAAACAACCTTTGTCCATGATTTTTTCCCCCTGAGCTGGTTCTAATTTTTCCCCAATTTCATTTCCAGTTTTCAATTTTTCTCCACTATTAGCTCCACAACTTACTACCTTCTCAGTATCTATAATTGTGTTAACTTCCCCATTACTTTCCTTACTAACAGTCTTAGATTGACCCTTACTAGATGCATTAATTGCAGATTGAAGAATATCAGAGAAATTTACTGGCGACTTCATCGGGGGAGATAGCTGGGTTTGTATTTCTTCTCGCATTTCTTCACCTTAATTCCTATCACTCTCTTCATCTAGGTTTGCTGAATCTTCCTGTACCTTCAATTTTTTCGGACGTCCTGGTTTGCCTTTACCCGCTATGGCTCAAGTTTCGTACGAACAACTTGGGGAGAGAGCTTTTCTCCTCAGATCATGGCTCTTTTCCACTTAATTAATATTATTATTATGTGATATTTTTCAAATGTCGAATATGGTATTAATGAATATGGTATTATATTTATCAAATATGTTGTCATATTCATCATTTTATGGGAACAAATTAGTGTTTCTATTATTATAACATTTTTATGATATAATGTGTGATTTTATGGGACATATGTGTATTGCCGTTAATGTCATGATATGTTGTAAATCGTAATAAGGATGTTTATACTTAAATGTTCAATCAAATGATGCACGTCTATTAGCTCAAAGTGGTAGCGCATTGTTCAATTGCACAAGGTGTGGGATATTCCCACATAGATGAATTAACAAGCTCTACGACTCATTCTTAAAATATAATGTCGGTGTGGTCATATGAGGCAACAGCAAATTAGTGTCTTGACTATGTTGGATTTGAACCCACACATTTGTGCCAACTTGCACAGGATTTTTTTCCGAAATAGGGCTCAAAAAATAAATATTAAACAAAATGGGTTGGATTGAAAAATGTTCAATCTTATGGGGTGCACGTCACCCCATTTAGGTTCGGGACAAAACCGCCAGTGCCACTGGCGGTTTTAAGCGTCTTAAACAGTAGCTTTGAGGCTGGGAAGAAATTTTGGCTAAGGTGAAACCGCCACCCTCCATGGCGGTTTTTTCACAGAACTGAGGTACGAGGAAATTTTGGCTAGGGTGAAACCGCCATGGGGGGTGGCAGTTTCACTTCAAGTGAAACCGTCACCCCCCATGGCGGTTTCATATTTTTTTTTTTTCTATTGTCGTTATATCGGGGGTTGGGGAGAAAAAACCCAATTCACCCCAACTCTCACACAACACACCCGACCCTCTACACAAACACCCCGCAAATCCTCTCTCTCCAGCCCACCTCGCCGCCTCGCCTCGCTGCCGGTCCGCCCCACGCCGCCGCTGCTCCTCCGTCTCCCGTCGCCACCGGCCGCCGCTGCTTTGCCCCTAATTTTACCAATTTATTTTAGAGAGTGTTTGGAAACAAGGATTTGATTCTCAAATCCAAATTTGACACAAATCCCATGTTTGGGAACTCAAGAATTTGAGAATTTGGATTTGTGTCAAATCCATTAGAATTTATATCAAATCCAATTAGGCCAAAAACAAATAACACCTCAAGAGGTGTCATTTTGAAATCGCACCCTCCCCAAACATTTGATTTATATCTGAATTCCACATTCTCAAATTATGGAATTCAAATGATTACAAATTCTCAAATTCTTGTTTCCAAACGCTACCTTAGGTAATTTCATTCATTCTAATTTAGGTTAGTTTAATTGTTTGTTTTTTTAGTTAGATTACTAATTTATTCAATAATTTGTTTTGTTATTGTTGATAATGATTTGCATTTTCATGACTATATAGTAGAAGTTGAATTTTTAGGAATTTTTAAGAATTTTTAGGGGTTTTGTTTAATATTGTAATTAAACCACCCTAATTTAGGTTAATTTGAGTTCATTGAGTTGTTTTTTAGGTTAGAATACTAATATTTTTAATCCAATTTAGTTAGTATTGATGCTTGAGTTTAGTTATTAAAATTCATAAGTCGATTTTTAGGGTTTTGGTTAATCGAAGATTTATGTTAGTTGAATTTCTTAATTAAATTAGTTTATTTTTCTCATTATAGAATGGAAATTACTGGATATCCTTTGGTATGTTATTGGGATGGAGAAATTGTTGAAGCTAGTGGAAATGTTTGTTATAAGGGTGGAAATGAGAGTTTTGTATTTGCTAGTACTAGTATGACTTATAATGACTTCATTGGGGAGGTTTGTGATGCAATGAAAATCAATAGAAATAGTGTTTCATTGACGGTGAAGATGAAGTATCCGAGTGCGGGGTGTTATAAGGTTGTACCCCTTAATAATGATCGTTCTTTACTTGCTATGTGGGCAATTGTTCGACACTCAAAGGTTCCTTCTATGGACATTTATGTTGAAGTGGGAAGGCTAGACTCTAGAAATGTATTGGCAACAACGATTTCAACAACGCCCAATACTTCTCTCACATCAATGAGATTTGGGGATGTTACCCAATATATTTCTATTGAAACCAATAACATAAATAAGGGAACCTTGGACGGGGATTTAGAAGGAGATGAGGCTGAGGAGGAGTTGAATGTTGTTGAACGTATGATTGATGATGAAGATGAGGATGATGATTTGGTCGGGAAGAGTGCTCCACACGTAGAATTCAATACGATTCATGAAATTGATCAACAACATGTGAATGCTTGGAAAACATGGGTCAATGAAGTGCCTGAATCCAAACCCCACACTGTCACTTTCAAGTGTGGTAGAACACCAAACCCATGCAATTGGAGGCTTAGGGCATCACAAAAACAAGAACAGTTTACAGAAGCCTTCACCATTGTCACTTATCTTGGGCCTCACGAAACTACCTGTGTTGGTGACGTTATTCCACGCGATCATATGAATTTGAAACAAGGTTTCATTAGTGAAGCTATTAAAAACCTTGTTGCTGAGGATTGGTCCATTAAAGTCCCAGTTCTTATTGAATTTATCAAAGATAAATTCAATTATACTATCTCATATATGAAGGGGTGGAATGCTAAACAAAGGGCAATTGCAAATTAATATGGTGATTGGGATGAATCCTACACTTTGCTTCCTCATTTCATGCAAGCAATGAAAGAATCCAACCCGGGAACTGTTGTGCATTTTGTGAATACGCCAACATGCAAACCTAATGAGGACACTTTCTTTCGAGTGTTTTGGGCATTTGGACCATCAATTCAAGGTTTCAGCCATTGTCGCCCTCTTATAACTATTGATGGCACTCATTTATATGGGAAATATATATAAGAGTACTTTACTTATTGCAATGGCAGTTGATGCTAACGACCAACTTTACCCACTTACTTTCGGTATTGTTGAGAGTGAAAATACTAATAGTTGGCCTTGGTTTATGGCATGTATAAGGAGGTTCGTGACAGATAGAAAAGGTCTTTGTGTTATATCAGATAGACATGATGGCATCAAAGCTGCTACGAATGATGAACACAACGAAATGACTGAGCCTCATGCCTACCATAGATTTTGCATGCGTCATGTGGCATCCAACATCAACACAAAGTTTAAAAGTAGGGATTTGAAAAACTTGTTTGGTTGGACTGCCACACAACATCAAAAGAAGAAGTTCAATCGTGGTTTCAATCGAATGGGTGATTGATACAGGACGTAATTTGACCAAACATGTCTTGGAAATGGAGAAGTGGTCAAATTATCATGACGGTGGGTTCAGGTATGGTATAATGACTACCAATATGGTGGAGTGTTTCAATAGAGTTTTGAAAGGAGGCCGATTCTTACCCATAGTCGCACTTGTGAAATTGATATTTTATCGAGTCAATGCGTACTTTGTGGAGCGGCGTGAGAAGGCAAAACAAAGGCTTGAAGAGGGACATGCATATTGTAAGAAAGTAATGGATGCCATTGGTGTAAATTATGAGAAGGCCGCACATCATACCGTTGTGCCATTTGATAGAGGACTATTTCAAGTGACCACTGGGTCGGGGCATATAGGTAGTGGAAAAGGGAAACATAAGCATACTGTGAATGTTGTGACTAAAACATGCACTTGTAAAAAACTTGAAATTTACAAGTACTCTTGTTCACATGTACTTGTCGTTTGTAGCTCAATGGGTTTAAGTACAAATGCATTTGTGGATGTGTTTTACACTAGTGGTGAGTATTTGGCGTCATACACACCCAAATTTCGACCCATTTCGGATGAAGCTTATTGGACACCTCTTGATGGTCCTACAATCCTTGCTAATAAGGATATGAAACGTGAACCTAAAAAGAAGGGTACGAAGGATAAGTCACATTCAAAGCGATTGCGTAATGAGATGGATGAAAAACCACCATCAAAATCATTATGTGGCATATCTCGTCAACCGGGTCATAACAAAAAAACATGTTCTTTAAGAGGGTAACCTTTTTTGTTGATCTTTATATTGTTGCCAACTTATTTTCGCCTAATTTTTTATGTATAATGTTTTAACTCTCTTCTTTTTCTTTTTGTAGCTCTCATGGAAGCGGATCTTCATCCAGGATCGATCGACCCGTCTCTTCTCAAAATACAAGACAAACACAGAAGTCAAGCAATTTGGGACGGAGAGGAGGTGAGTCCGCTTAGATGTAGAACTCACATAAAATGGCATGGCGAATATCGTCCTTGTAAGCGGGTAGTTAAATTTATTAGGAAAACCCAGTTTTATGGGGCGCATAGAGTAGCTAGTGTTAAGTTAGATGCGGATTTAATAAGTGCGTTGGTAGAACGATGGAGGCAAGAAACCCACACTTTTCACTTAACCGTTGGGGAAGCCACTATCACCTTGCAAGATGTGCAAGTTATGTTAGGTTTAAGGATAGATGGAAAAGCTGTGACGGGTTATACCAATAAAGATTGGAAGGGATTGGTGACTGAATTGTTGGGAAGAGCACCGGGGGAAAATTTGAAGGGAACTTCTTTGAAAATTTCTTGGTTGATGACTCAATTTAATTATTTGCCCAACGGTGTGGACGATGCCACATTTCATTGCTATATTCGAGTGTATCTGCTCATTTTGTTTGGTACCGTTTTATTTCCTGATAAAAGTGGGGATGTAGTTCAAGTACTCTATTTGCCATTGTTAAGTGATGTCAGTAGATTGGATGATTACTCATAGGGAAGTGCGGTACTTGCAACATTGTATCGTAACTTGTGTCGAGCATGTTGAAAGGGTGCATTAGAGATAGCTGGACCTCTTATTCTACTCCAGTTATGGTCTTGGGAACGTATTGCTATAGGACGTCCTATGAACATGGGACCATTAGAATATGATGAGGATTCCGATGAGGATGAGGATGAGGATGAGGATGAGATTATAGCTAGTCCATTTGGGTCACAACATAGCTATGGGAGAGATGCATTAGGACGTAAGTGGCTTATGATCGATCGACGAAGAGCTGATGGGATTTTCTCTCTTACCGCTTATAGAGATGCATTCGATTGTATGACTCATGATCAAGCAAGTTTACTTATCCACATTGTTTTGTGACTTTTTAAGCATGAAAATAATTTGGTAATTCACTTATTTATTTGTTTTATTTTAGTTCATTTGGCAGCCTTATACAGCGGATGTCATCTCAGCTCTCTCTCCGACTTGTTCTAAGGATGAACAAGATTGGTGTGTTTTGGCTCCTATGGTCTGCATCGATATTGTAGAGTGGCATTGTCCGGATCGGGTAGTACGCCAATTTGGTTTGAAGCAAACAATCCCGGTGGATTGTGATACTTCGGAGAGTCTTCAAAAATTGGATAGGAGAGGAAATCGTAAGATAAGTTGGAGTAAAATCCACAATGTCTATATCGATTTATGGCGTAGGCGTCGAGAGAGGGTGGTGGCTACTACCGATTTAGATGATGGCACGATGCATTACAATGATCCGTACATGGTTTGGTATCGAAACCATACTCGTCGTATCATTGGAGCTGTTAAACAATCTCATGGTGGCCCGGTTTCCTACCATCCTTCTTCTCCCTCAATTCAATTGCTTGTAAGTATCGTTTATCATTATTTCACTTTTATTGAATAGTAAGCATGTTTAGGAAATAATTAGTGCAACTTTTTGATTTTTGTGGTTGTAGACGCAAGGTTTTGCAACTCTACACATGAGGTGCGAGCATGACCTTCAAGCAGCACTAAATGACGCATCTAGTGTCAATTTTGTTCAAACTTTAAGCGACATTCGCAAACATTGCTCAGAATGTCTCGAGAAGGTGGGATTTTCACATCTTATCCAACAATCCCAAGAACAACCAAGTGCAAGTTTGGAGGATCATTCTCCTCTCATACAACATATGCGTCGACGTAGAGGTGGTTCTCCTTTGACACCAATTATGGAAGGCAACACTCCGGGTTCTTCCTCAAGCCAACCCGCTTCCTCAAGCCAACGTCGAACTACACGCCGTCGCCGCCTAACGGAAGATTAGCTATTAATATAGTAGTTTGTAATGTATGGCAACAATTTGTCAAGTTTATGTTGTATTCGACTCTTTTAAGTATGTAAAAGACGATTTAAGTTATGAAATAAGATGTCATGCCATTCGAGTTATCATCTTGGGTTGTTATTCAGGTTATTGAACGATTGTGGTCGTGCCATTTTGGTTTGGGTTGTTTGAGTTGCAGGTAAATGGAAAAGAAGGGGAAAGGAAGGGAAAACAACCTAAAAAAAAAAGGTTAAACCGCCATGGAGACTAGCGGTTTCAATAACACAGAACCCGCCAGTCTCCATGGCGGTTTCTTCACAGAAATAAGAGTATGAAATTTTTAGAAGAAATTTTGGCTAAGGTGAATCCGCATGGGGGTGGCGGTTTCACTTGAAGTGAAACCGCCACCCCCCATGGCGGTTTCACCCTAGCCAAAATTTACTCGTACCTCAGTTCTGTGAAAAAACCGCCATGGAGGGTGGCGATTTCACTTAAAGTGAAATCGCCACCCCCCATGGCGGTTTCACCTTAGACAAAATTTCTTCCCAGCCTCAAAGCTACTGTTCAAGACGCTTAAAACCGCCAGTGGCACTAGCGGTTTTGTCCCGAACCTAAATGGGGTGACGTGCACCCCATAAGATTGAACATTTTTCAATCCAACCCATTTTGTTTAATATTTATTTTTTGAGCCCTATTTCGGAAAAAAATTCACTTGCACAACGCTCTACCATTAAGCTAATATCCAACAATGTAATCAATACACATCCATCACAAACATATATTCTATATGACCAACACTGACACGCACACTTGTGCCCACATAGTTTAGAATAGGTGAAAGAATGTGTAACTCTGGAATAATTATCGAAATTATAGCATTGCCCACTGATCGAATAAAGTAATGAATATCAGTATCAGTATGATGAATATCAACATAAACAATAACAAATATGTTCATATAAATGATGAATATGCGCACTAAAACGATGAATATGCGCATATAAATGATGAATATGTGTAATAAAATGATAAATATCACCATTAAGAATAATACAAATTATGAATATGTTCATAAAAATAATGAATATCACCAGAAAAAATAATGAATATCACTCTACTTTTTAGACCAACGCTTGTTTTTCCTCTCGAGAACTTTTAACACCTCTACCTCGGCCACGACCACCACCAGCTCTACCTCGGCCACGACCACCACCTCAGCGGCGAAGCCAGCTGGTGGTGAGGGGTGGCGGCCGCCACCCCGGCGGGGGGATTTTTTTTGAAGTTTGATAGGAAGAATATATATATATATATATATATATATATATATATATATATATATATATATATATATTTTAGAGCACTAGTTTCACATAAGATGTTAGTGTAGTAGTGGTGTGAATGCTAACCTTGCAATCTGAAGGTTGTGAGTTCAAATCTTCTTAATAGCAAATCTCATGGTTTTTTTTAATTATTCTTCTCCTTTTTAAAAATAAGGAAAACTTTAGTTATTCGTCAATAAGAGGATTCAAACTCTGGACATTAGGATGGTGTCATTGTTAATACCAACCAGCATGCTACATACATTTCATGCTATCTAATGCATGTCTTTAATATATATTCTCATTTAAATTGTTCATTTCTCCTTTGCTACAATCCTTATGTTTTGTTCGCATTTACAATACATATTTTTTCTTTCTTGTTCCATAATTTGTTGAGCATGTACGCTTCATTCAAGATCGAAAAATTCGCCGAAAACACCTAACTATCCCCAAAAAAATTCCAAAAATTTAGGAAAAAAAAAAATTGTACTAAAATGGTTACCCCAAGTTTCTGAGGTTAGATTTTCCCCTGCTTTCTTTATGTTTCTTATTAAATAGGATCATATAGTATCAATATTTATTAGAAACAATGAAAGATTTCTAAATTGTCCGTTAGAGATACCGCGTATATAGTTATAATCCGCCACCCCAAGTTTTCAATCCTGGCTTCGCCCCTGCACCACCTCTACCACCACCAGCTCCTAACTTAGCTCTACCTCGGCCACAACCACTAGCAGCCAATGTAGAAGAATCTCCCGCCTCACGTGTACTTCGGCCACTACCAGTAGCTGCCGATGTAGAAGTACCTCGTGCCTCAGCTCTACCTCGGCTACACCCAGATTTGATGCTGAAAAATCAAAATATGTAATACAAATTAAACTGATGAATACAGTGTTCAATCTGATGAATATGGTGTTCAATCTAATGAATATAATGTTAAATATAATGAATATCGTCCAACCATCAAGCCCATAAATATGCCCAACCTAAAATTTAATATGATGAATACACTAAATATGGTGTGGATTAAACTAAGGATATTAAATAATAAAATATATCATATGGATTAACGGATGAATATAGTGTTCAATCTGATGAATTGGTGCTCACTTTGATGAATATGACATTAAATATGATGAATATAATGAATATGGTCCAACCAACAACCCAAAATTTAATATGCTGAATACACTTAATATGGTATAGATTAAACTAGGGATATTAAATAAATATTAAACAATAAAATATATATTATGGATTAAGATGTATATAGCGTTCTATCTGATGAATATGGTGTTAAATCTGATGAATTTAACATTAAATATGATGAATATGATGAATGTCGTCCAACCAACAACCCAAAACATTTATTCAAAACACAAATATAATGAATACGCTGGTGAATATCGTTGAAGGAATACTCAAAACTTACAGAACTCTTTCCGAAAATTGATTTAATAGCAAATCATCACCATCAAAACTTCAAGGCGAAGCATAACTGGAAATCGAAACCCTAAAATTTTGTATACGAAGATTTAAACTCACATTAACAACCAAAATGTACTCAAATTAAACACAAATACAATTAAAAGACAGATTACTCAAATGATCAACTAAAGAGAGTAGATACAACAGCTAAAATATTTTAATCCCCAAATTTAACCCTAAAAATTAGTGACAAACAATTAAACTCAAATTAACAACAAAATATACTCAAATTAAACACGAACCCAATCAAAACACAAATTAGTCAACTCAAAAGAGTAGATACAACAATAATCACATCAACTCGAAATCATAAAAAATTAACACGAACAAAATCAACTATAGAAAAAATCGTAATTAAGAAGAACATACCTAAACAAAGATAAGAAGGCACGAAAATGGAGGAGAGAGAAATGTATGAGATCGAAAACTAGTTTATGTACGCGTGCAATTTTTGCACGGATTGTTATGTAATGTAGGAAATGACTCGTTTCTATACTATATTTTTTATTATTCGAATAAAGCATTAAATTAAAAAATTAGAATTACGTTTTTACCTTTAATTAAAAAAAAACGCGAGACATGTCAAAATTTGTTTGAGTCACAATTTCGCTTTTAAAAAGTCGTAACTTGCTATGTTTGAGCCAGGAACACATAATCTTGGAGTCATGAGCCAGTGTTTTATGACCACTGACCCACACTATTCGGAATCTATTTTGACCTATAGAACTTTGGGACGAATTTGTCCCAACCTGTGGACCCGTAAATTTAGAGCATGACTCGTTTTCTTTAGCCAGTCACCCGCTATGTTCAATGTTATGACATTCTGATTGGACCCCATTTGACACACATAATTTTCTACGTCATTATGACCAAAGACTCGCATTTTGCCCCTAAACCCTTTTTCTTTTAGCTAGTCATTCGTCAGTCAATCCGTGTTCTATATATACTATACCATTTTACATTTGAAACAAAATAGCTATATAAACCGTACTTAGTATATTGAGTCTAATACATAAAAATGCACAATTTAAAATCGTATTTATCTTTTATTTAGAGTTGTGTAAAATTGACCTATTTGAAGATGGTTGTTACATGATATTAACATTTAACTCTATTTTTAACTTAGTCATAAGTTTTAACGTGAAAATAGGAGAAAGAAATTAGATCTCTTAAAAGATTGTTTGTAAGTCATTATTACCCTTCTCTCATTTTGACTCTAGACCCGTTTACTTTAATTTAGCTATTCACCCGCTATGTTCAATGTTATGACCCGTACTAATCTGACCCCGTTTGGCACAATTTTTTTTGTCAAACGTGACACAATCCCTTGACCTTGACCCGTAATTAATACAAAATGAAGTATTTTATAAATGCAATTAGCTTTTCGTTCCTCGCCCCTTAAAAAAGAAATTAAGGCAAAATCAAATACCAATATTGGGATATTTGAATCTTTGTGTGTAACATTAATTTTTTCACATAACATTAAAATCCATGTTTGGGATATTGCGAATATTCTAATGTTGAAACAAATAAACAACACTAGGAGGTAGTCTTTTTAAGATATTTTTTTTCTGGCATAATATTTATGTTTATATGAATAATATAGGAAAAATTATTTCCCCTTCACATATTTTTAGGGTTGTTTTTTTATCTCATTCCATTTTTAATGTAATTAGCCTCTACTTGGGCGCTTTTATGAGAAATATGAATATCAGTTTTTTTTTTTTTTTTTTTGGAAAATTATAAAATTTAATTGTCATTGTCCACATCAACTATGACGTCATCAATGACATCATATCTGATGTAGCAATACCATGGAGCCGAGAGCATGGTATTCCATACTCCCAGGCACCCAAGTTTATTTATATACTAGGGGTATAAAACATAGCAAGTTGTTGTAGCTGAGTTGGTTAGGCATTTACTTATTTTTCAACACAACCCAGGTTAAACTCCTATCAAGGACATGTTTTGATATTTTTTTTCTCTTTTTCTGACCAGACCCAATTTTCTCTCTCCTCTATATTTTTGTAGAGTGTCCTTGAGAATCATTTGACTTTGACCTTAAAAGAAATCATTTGATGAATATAAAGACTTATTTGATGAATGTAAGAGTTAGTTTGACGAATATAACAAATATTTTGACGAAATTGTATCTTTATCATGGATAATGTAATTAGTGATATTTCTCAATAACACATTTTTTATTCACCAATTGATACATTGAATTAAATTAATAGAAAAATACATATTCATCAAAAGAGATGGGGTATTTATGAAAATACACTATCATATTCATCATAAATCTACTACTAATATTCATCAACAACCA
Organism: Spergularia marina; assembly: GCA_963680865.1. NCBI lineage: Eukaryota > Viridiplantae > Streptophyta > Magnoliopsida > Caryophyllales > Caryophyllaceae > Spergularia > Spergularia marina. The sequence continues at coordinate 12,253,017 of OY804548.1, forward strand.
ACTAATAAATTTAAATATATATTTCTACCACTAAGCACTAATTGTTTAAGAGGCTCGTCTTGTTGCTTTGATTCTTGCCACGAGCCACGAGCGAGATATAAGCTTGAACTTGTTCCTTGTTTTGTTATACACAACCTAATGCGAAATTCTTTTTACACAACCTCCTAAAACATATACAAAAAAAAAGAGTTAATATGGTGAATATAGACTAACATATCATGAATTCCATTACCTATATGATGAATTTCAGCATTAAGATGATGATTATTAATACACATGATGAATATTATTATCAAGCGATGAATCAACTAATATAATAAGACATCATCATACTATTAAGATCTATGAATATAAAGGTATAAATGATGTTATGATGAATATAATAATTGAAACGATGAATATCAGCATTAAAATTGATGAATCCACTAACAAATAAGATCTCATCATAGTACAAAAATTTCATGAATATAAAACTTTATATGATAAATATCAATATTAAACTGGTGAATGTCAAAACATATGATGAATATCAAACGATAAATCCACTAACAAAACACATAAGATATCATCATAGTACAAAAATACATGACTACTAAAATGATGTAAGTGAATTCATATGACGAATATTAAACAATGAATAAACTAATATCATAAGGCGTCATCAAACTACTGAAACTCATGAATATTATATTGTATATGAATATCAGCATTAAAATAGTGAATATCAGCATTAAAATAGTGAATATCAACAATAACATAATGAATATCAACCGAAAAATCAACTAATAAAATAAGCTATCAACATACTAATCAAATTCATGAATATAAGAACTCTATATCATGAATATTAGCATTAAAATGGTGAATATCATCATTAACATGATGAATTTCAAACGAAAATCAACTAACAATATAAGCTATTAGCATACTACAAAACTTCATGAATATAAGAACTCCATAGGATGAATATCAGCATCAAAATAATGAATACTAGTGCATGTGATGAATATTATAAATTAATCAACTAGCATAATAAGACGTCACACTATCAAATCTCATGAATACGATATTCTATATGATGAATATCATCACTAAAATGGTGAATATCAGCACTAAAATGGTGAATATTAGTATTAAAACGATTATATCACACGAAGAATCAACTAGCAAAAAAGTCGTTATTGTACTACAAAAATTTCTGAATGTAAGAAATTCATAAGATGAATATCAGCATTAAAGTGATGTAAATCAAACAATTAATCAACTAACAAAATAAGAAAACTTAATTTTCACAATTATAATGCAAAATTAATCAACAATATACCTTACAATTTTCATTCATTCTAGATAAAATCATAACAAACCAAAACCCTAATTATAAAGTGAACTCTGTTAGGAGATTACGGGATATACCTTATTGATATATATCGTATATGGGATAAGAATATCATTGTTAGGTAACTACAATATTACAGAGAATATCTCCGGCTTAAGCCCTGTGCAATTTAACTTATTCAAGAGTGTTTTCAAATCAGATCAGATTTATTCAAATCAAATCAAATCAAATCAGTTTTATTCAAATCAAATCAAATCAAATCAGAAGTATCCAAATAAAAATCAATGAATCTAGTCTATTTTAGTTATTAATTCGTCTATTATCAATTAACTCAGTTTAGATCAAATCAAATCAAGTTTATTCAAATCAAATTAAATCAGATCAGAAAAATGCAGTACAATCGCACAGGGCCTTAGAGTCCAAGTATTGTAATACTATAAGTACGTGTTTACCCTGAGATCAATAAGAACGAAACACAACTATCATTCTCAACCCTAATTACATCTTATCAAACTCACAACCAATCGAAATTGAAACTTCAAGATTGAAATCACATTAGATCTAAAAATTCGATGAAACAAAAAATTGTAACCAAAATCAAAGAGGAGAGAGAAAAAGAGCTAGAGAGTTAATTATCTCAATTTGCAAAATCAATTGAAAAAAGAAACAAAAATATTGAATTATTTGTGTATTCTTTTTTTGTAAAGGTTTTTGTTCTTTATTCATCCACTCGGGGAAGGAGAAGAAAAAGACCGATTTTACAAATACTCCTCTAAGCCTATGCAATCATATGCTCTACTACTTCCTCTATATTACATCCTCTAATACAAAAATATAATCTGGCACTAACAACAAATTTGAGCTGATTGACCACCCAATCTACAGAATGCTCAGTCTCTCCAAAAATTCTGCTATTTCTTTCTTGCCAAATGAGATAGATTGCTGCATTTAGACTGCACACTGCCCAATTGTACTTCCAATGTTTCTTAATGCTCCTTCTGCTGTACCATCCAATGATCTTCTTTATATCCTCTTGGTCATGCCTGATGTTAATCCAATCCCTTACTTTCCCCAAACTGCAGCTGTAAACTTACATTTAAAGAACAGGTGAGTATGTGTTTCTGCTACTACTTTACAGAGGCTGCATCTGTTAGGAATGATCAGTCCTCTGCTAACCAGATTATCAACTGTTGCCAATTTCTTCTGCATTGCAAGAGCTGAAATAAAAATGTGCTTTGGGAGGCTAATGCTCCTCCATATAATTTAATGCCAATGAGCCTTCGGATATTTGCCCCTGAAGTATTCATATGCTGCCTGAGCATTGAATTTGCCATTTTTGCTCCAGCTATCAATGATATCCTCTATGGAATTCCTTCCAGAAAGATTAGCCAGCATCTCATTCTTCAGCTTGACAATACTCCTCCAATTTTCTGAATCACTTTGGATAGCAGTGATATCAGTCAGAGTTCTGTCTCTCATTTTGTAAGCTTTAATCCAACTCTCTCAGATTCCATTTTTCCTTGTATGGATCCTCCATAACCATCTGCTAATTAGAGCCTTGTTCCATGCCAAGACCTCTTTTATGCCCAACCCTCCCTCGGATTTTGGACTGCAGATACTACTCCAGCTCTTAAACTGCATTCTCCTTTCTCCAATGCCAATGTTCCAACATAATCTTTACAGATTTTATGGATCCTTTTAACAACACCTTTTGACATAATTACATTATTGCACCAGCAGTCAATGCCAAAAATTACTGAGGTAATTAATTGACACTTTCCTGCATAAGATAGGGTAAGGGCTGATCAGTGCTTACTGCAGCTAGAATTTTCTGAATTAGCTGAGAGAACATTTCCCCTTTCAATCTGGAAGCATTCAATGGGTGCCCTAGATATGTAAAAGGAAAAGAGCCCTCTGCAAAACCTGACTCCCTCAAAATTTGATTCCTGACTTCCATACTAACCCCACCAAAATATATATCAGTTTCTGAAGGATTAGCCGTTAAACCTGAAATCTTGGAGAATTTCTGAAGGCAACTCATAGTAGCAGCAACTGAAGGCACATCCCCCCTTACAAATATCATCAAGTCATCTGCAAAGGTCAGATGAGTCAGCTTAATTCTCCCACATTTGGGGTGATAGGAAAACTGAGGTTGAAGATGCATTTGCCTTAGGTATCTAGAGACATCTTCCATGCTAAGTACAAATATGTAGGGTGATAAAGGGCCCCCCTGTCTGATCCCACTCTTTCCCTTGATAAATCCTTCATATACTCCATTAATTTTGAAAGAGAACCATGTTGTGGTAATGCACTTGCATATCCAATCTACAAATTTATCCGAAAAGTTCATTGCAGTCAACATACCTCTAATGAATTCCCAATTCAAGGTGTCAAAGGCCTTCCTAATCTCCACTTTGATAAGATATCTAGGAGAAGCTCTGACCTGGTTGTAACCCTTCACAAGTGTTTGAGAGAGGATAATATTATCAAAAATATTCCTCTCTGCCACAAAAGCTGCCTGTTCTTGTCCAATAAGATCAGGGAGAGCCATCTTTAATCGATTTGCCAGAATCTTGCTAATTATCTTGTACAAGGTTGAACGGCAAGCAATGGGTCTGTAATCAGTAACAACAGCAGCATTCTCTTTTTTTGAAATTAATGTCACCATGCTAGCATTCACTTTCTTTGGCATGTGCATTCTATTGAAGAAGTCCATAACAGCACTAATAATGTCTTTCCCCACTGTATTCCAAGAGCCCTGAAAAAAACTAGCACTGAACCCATCCTGACCTGGACTTTTGTCTGGACTAATATCATATAAAGCTTCCTTTATCTCTTTAGGGGTGACATCTTTCTTAAGCTTATTCTGAAGGTCACTGGATAAGCTCCCCTCTCTCCTTATAAAGTCTTCATCCAATTTTTCCACTGGGGTTTCAGTCCCTAATAAACCTTCATAAAAAAAATATGAAAGCCTTTGCAATATCTTTAGGCTCAGTCCACTTAATCCCATTCTCGTCATTGATACTTGAAATAATGCTCTGATGTTTCCTCTCAGCAATCTTAGCATAAAAGTATTTGGTGTTACTGTCAGCTAATTGAATGTTAGAGATTTTTGCTCTCTGATTAAGCATGCTAATTTTTGCCTATTTTAGGGTGCAATATTTCTCTTTATTTCCCTCTACTTCCTTTTGCAGGTTAGTATTTCTAGGGTCCTTTGTCAAATTCTCCTGTAGCTTATCCAATTTCCCTTTCTGATCCTTCACCCTCTGGTTGAGATTAGAAAACTCCTCTTTATTAAGAGCCTTCGGAACATTTTTAGTGTTCCTTAACTTCTCAAAAAGCATGTCCATAGGTCCTCCTGCACATTTCTTGTTCCAGGCCTTAGTGACTGCATTATCATAATCCTTATGATCCCTCCAACAATTCAAGAATCTGAAGGGTTTCTTTATAGGAAGGGAATCTAGGACCTTGACAATTATTGGAGAATGATCAGGAACACCCTGAGGAAGAAACTCTGCAACTGAGTTTGGAAATTGATTAATCCAAACTTGATTGACTAGAGCTCTATCCAATTTGGCCCAAATTCTGTCAGGCTCATCTTGATTGTCAGTCCAGGTTAACCCATAGCCAACACTCCTTATATCTACAAAAGTACAATTCCCAATACAGGTGTTTATGTCATCCATATCCCCCTGGGTGGTGGGATTGCCTCATGTTCTTTCAGAATTGTTCCTTACTACATTATAGTCACCAATTGCAACCCAAGGGAGGGTTGTAGTAGCCCATTTGCAAAGATCTTCCCATTATAACTTCCTTTCCTTTGCTTCATTACTAGCATAGATCACTGATACAAGTATTTCCTTTTTTGAACTTATATGCACGACCTTGCATTGCATAAGCTGACTTGTTGTAAGCAAGATGTCCACCATAATTTCCCTCGAATTCCAAATCAACCAAATTCTCCCATTATAGTGAGCCTGATGATTGGTATTCACTGAGAAACCCCTAAAATATCTTCTAATTATGCTATCTACTTTGCCATCTTTCACCCTTGTTTAAAGCACACCCAGCAGACTAATCCTATTTTTCAACAAGAGGCTCCTAACCTCCTATTGTTTGAGGGTTTCATTGAACCCTTTGATGTTTCAAGCTCCAACTAACATGAGGGTGGAGGATCTGGAATAATCTCCTCCCCTAAACAGTTTTTCAACCCCTGTTCCCCTCTGCTGACCATGTCATTGCCCCCCAAGATGGAGAAACTGTTGCTGAGAATTGTTGGAATCACTATATGCTCAGTTGTTTTACTTCCCGTCTTTAAGGTTTTATGTTTCCTAAACCCCAATTCATCCATATTGAAACTGCCCTCATCTATTGGTGAAACTGGTGGAGTGTAATCATGAACGCTATCATCCACTACCACCTATTTTTGCACATTTTCCACTTCCTTCTCTGATCTTTTGTCTTCCTGCACCTCCATTGCTGGCTTAGGAGCTATATCTTGGGCTTATACACCACCTTAGCCTTTTCCACAATGTTCCTGTTAAGCTTACAGTGTTGAGATAAGTGCAAGTTTAGAGCAAGTTTTGCAATAATGAGGTACCCATTCATATTCTATCCTTTGGCAGATTTGACCACAGTGAGGGGAGTTGATTATGACTCCTTCTGGCAGTTCTTTGGATACATCCACTTCCACTAGAATTCTTGCAAAAGTCAGCCTTTCTTGCCGAGTAGTCATGCTATATAGGTCTACCAATCTTGCTCCCGATCTTACTTAGAGCCTGCTCACTCCACATCCATGGGTCCAAATCAAGAAGTAAGATCCAAATTGGCACCAATGTCATGCAATCAAGCTCCTGTGAAATGCTCGGCGACCAGATTTTGAGTATTAAGGGGCATTCTCCCATTTTCCATGGCCCCCCTTTCATGACTTCATTCATTTCTGTCTCCGATCCAAATTTGAAGGTAAATCACCCTCTCCTAAAATACTTAACAACTGGCTCTCCAATCCCATTCCAAGCTTTCTTTACATAATCATTCATGTCTTTTAGCTTTGGTTTGGCTCCAATAACATTTCCAATCAGTGAGAATTTCCATTTTTCTAACTCATCTACTGTGTCATCTTCATCAATCATAATCTCTTCTGCATTCTTACTGCCCTCATCATAGAATAAACTCATCCCAATCCTAGCTTTCCCAGATGCTATTGTGTTCCAAGCTGGTTTGTTCTTAGTTCCAACATTATTAGCCAAAACAGTATTTTCATTTCCCAAGTTACCATTCTCTTTCTCCTTATTTGCATTAACTGAAGAAATAGGCTTCAAAATAATCTTACCCGCTTTAGTCATGGCTGATTCAATCAGCTGATTGAGAGTAGTTTGAGCTGGGGTTCCTTCATCTAGCTGGGTTTGTGTTTCTGTGGTCGATTTAAACCATCGCCTGATTTGTTGGTGTCTTTAGCTTCGCCTTCTCCATCCGCATTTGCCTCTGTATTTTGTTTCTTTGGCCGCCCTCTCCTCCGGCCGTCAGCCATGACTTTCAGGTGATGTCGGGATGTCCGTACAGTCGCCTTTAGTGGAGAGAATCTCCCTTATTCATACCTTTTTTTTTCACGTTGTAATTATTTGTGTATTCACAACTTAAATTGATGAATTACGAAATAAAATCAAAGATATAACAAGGATAACAAGAACATACCTTCATTAAGTCGATTTGATGATTCCATTTAACGAAATCCCCAAATTTTACAGTTTTTTAGTTTTAGGTTGGAAAAAAAGTTGCAAAAATGGAGGAGAGAGAATCAATGTGAAAAAAAGAGAGGAGGGAGAAACTGATGAGATTTTTTATGGTGATTGATTTTTTATGGGAATAAAAAAAAAAAGAGGAGAGAGAAATAAGTAAGTTGTTTGGTTTGGTTGGTTTCTTTTTTAGTTGAGTTGTTATTGAGAACTCCCCACTCCACCGTATAATTTACTGTCTTCGAGTAGGCTATACAATTGGCTAATAGTATAATTAATATGGTGTATCAGTTTGAAAAGAAGAGAGAGAAAAAGGGTGAGGCGGTTATCGGAAGAAAAAAAAAATGAGAGAGGAGAGAGAAAATGGATTAGGAAACTCTTTATATCTTGGGCCTGGAATTTATCGATTTATTTATTTGGGATGGGCATATGTTTTGGGTTGTGGGTTTGTAGCGGAGAGTATAGGCCTTCCACATTATAATTTACTCCTTTGCACTTTTCTTTTTGACCCAGCCAATTAGATTTTGACACATTGCTTGCACCACGGTATAATTTGCGAAACGACCCATAGATCTTTTTTCTTGTTAATGAATAAAAAAAAAAAAGGTGATGTTAACCCTACAATATTCTGCATTCGAACTCGATCTAACCCGATCCGACCAACCTCTTCGAATGAACATAAATCCTAACAGCATAAGGTAACAAATTAATCCGTAAATGTGCAGGACATTTAATTACTAATCCTAATAAAATAGAGAATTGTTGCGCTTCGTGATTCAGTAGGAATTCAAAATTCCGACACAGTGAATACATACACATACACATAGTAATAAAGCCGAGGATGGGGAAACCTTTTTAGCTGGCTTATTTGAGAAGATTAAAACCTCGACCCAAATACAGTTCAGAAATTTATTTTTGCAGCAGTGTTAAAACTATTGATCATTGGTGACAGTACAATTGATGTGAGAACTTAGCAGTAGTAGCATCGACAATTTGCTATGGGTAAGTTTAACTATTTTTGAGATAGATTTTCGAAATTAATTTCATGAATGTTATCTAGATTCTTACTATTAATTAACAAAAACTTATGTCAATGTCTTTGCAATTGTTATGCCATCTTCCTCCTCATGATGATTATATATTACACGCTCTTTACCAATCTACGGTAATTGCTTTTAATTTATTCAAGTTTTATACTATAGATTTCGACAGATCATAGTCTCATAGATACATGATCCGACCCTCAAAAAAAAAAAAAAAAAAATATATATATATATATATATATATATATATATATATATATATATATATATGTACTACATGATTCGAGTTTCCAGCAATATGTAGGAACTAGGAAGTACGATGTTTTCATGAATTTGGTGGTGTTTGTTTTTGAATTTTGTCTTTTGTGGTGCTATCTTTATGTTGAGTTGATTGCGTTATTAATGTTGCATATATCGGTTGATATGACAAGAAACATACTCCGTAGATACCGTCGTTGTAGTTCATCAGCTTGAGGATAATAAACGCAAATTATACTATCCGAGAGCACAAGGAATCACACTTAAAAGGATGATATACTACTTCTTACCGATTCCATAACCCTTTAGTTTTATTTAGACTCAAAACCGGTATGTACAGCCCTGAATCAAGTTGATCTCACTAGATCAACTCTGCATTGCCTATCTTGGTCATCTACTAATATCCTATTTTTAAAGCACTTCCTACCAAAATTAGAGCGGTATTAAAGTCAGTATAGATTATTCGCCAAAATGTGCCACTATCACTGTCTCTTTAAATGAAATTACTGCACTCAACTTGGACGGAAAGTGACACTCACGAGGGGTACAACTAACAACATTAGCGTAAGGGCCTAAGGGGTGTCATACAATTGACATGGTAGAGTTATCAATCCTAAGTATGGTGCTACATACCATTAATACAATTAATAAGGGAGTACGGAGTAAATGCAGGAACACGTTAGTAGTTGGAGTAGTCGAAAAATATGTAATAAAACCCCATAAAAATTGAACAAGAATGAACACATAATATCCGCATTCTCTCATTAACTTCTCACTCAACTATATTCACCTAATCTTGTGTTTTCTTGGTAGCATTTCTCCTTCATTCCCTACGCTATTTTTGCGACCTACTTACATTAACTCTACCTCTTATCTACATTTGTTTTAGCCCTATTTTGCCATAAGAAAAGTCTCACCGTCATTCATTCCGTCTCTTTATATATATCATCAATTTTACGATAAAATTATGATGGGTTGCGTTTCGCGTCACTCTTAATTATTCTTATTCTCGTACTTGTTATTAGGAAGGAAGAATTTCTTGAGCCGTCTTCGTAAGAAGAGCGAGACAAAACAGGCAGAAATGGTGAACTTGTTCACTTTGGTAACAGGATATCCAGGCCCGACTGGTTTCGGATCTTCATCTACTGCTGAACAAGTCACTGAAGGGGTTGATGCCACACAACTTACTGCAATTGTTACTGGTATGCTTTCTTTTCCACTGATCTCCGTTCATTTTTGTAATTTATACGTTTGTGCTTTCAATACACGTACGTACCTATAATCGAAACTAAGAATTGTCTTCGTGACACGACTTTTGCTTTAAGTGACGCGAACTTAAAGGGTAATTAGTTACTACTACTGTCACTCGGTGCGTGGTACTAATATATTATTCTTCTTCTAATTAAATAGCATTTTTACTTGCTAGTAAGTTGCTCGTCTTCTTTTATTTGTTTTTTTGCATCACTATATGTCCTGATCTGGCCAGTAAAATGCACCTCTGATATTCATATTTATTCCGCCTCTTATTACACAAGATATAAACTACAAAATCAGATGATGGGTCCTCCTAAAGGGTCACAATTTTGCTGGTCTAGATTCATCTTTTGTTATTTCGAGCTATTATCGTCAGTTTAAATTTGCAAATTTGAGTCGTGTAAAATTATAGTTTTGAAACCCATGGATAATAACCAGAGGGCCAAATTTCTTGTGACTTGCCGAGTACGTAGTTGCTCCATTCACGTGAAATAGAACACAACTTTTCTTTTGAGAATTCATACTATTGTGGTTGAAATAAATGCTACTCCTACTTATCAAACTTTTAGTCTTTGCTATATATTTCATTTGTGATTCGATAGCTATTGACAATCACAGTGTTAAACAAAGTGGATATAGCCATATAGGAGTAATCAATGTGAAAATGGTATGGGTCACAGTCATATAGAAGAGAGAAATTTTGAGCTTGACAAGGTCAAGGAGAATCTATCTCAAAATCAACGGGATATGTGATACGTAACTCCTAGATTAATGAAGTAGTGTGTAGCAAGTCAATTCTCGATCTCTTTAATCGTTCAATATATGACACTCACCTACGAGATCGACCTTGTTAACAACATCGTCATGAAGCATATGACTAAACGACTGGCATTAGATAAACATTAAGAAGTGTCACGTAGTCGTGAACTCGTGATCAGCCCACAAGAGTAAAGCAGTTAAGCAATGCAAAATTCTACATAAATCGGAACGTCTTATATGAGAATTTAATTTGCGGTGAATAAACTTAAAATGTAGTTGCAGTTTTTGTGAAAGAATGTACACAATGCAGTACAGTGATGCATTTAAGCGAAGTTGTTGAGTGGTTATATCATTACTGCTTTCTTCTTGTTGCTTGATCTGGTAATTCTCACCTGTTCATATGGGCATTTCCGTGTATTTTATTTCGTGAGACCACTACCAAGCTCTGATCCCTTGATTTGAAAGTTTTCCGCTACTTGGATCTTTGGTAAGCTTGGTTCGTAATTTTGGATATAATAGCGTCCTACGTTATGACATAATAAGTTAACAAGTCTTCAATGCCCCTTTCAAAGTTGTCAACATTTAATTTTGGCTATATGTGCCCGAAACTTTCATGGCACCGACAGACCTGGCTTTTCATCGATAATGCCTTTCATATATATAATTATTTTCGTGAAATGGACTGATCCAACTTTTTTGTCCCTGTGGAATGATTTCAATCCATTTTTATGTTGTACCAAACAATCTAAGGTAAGATTCGGAACTTGTTACCACTCCACCCCTAATCACGTTCCATTCCGTTACCATTCTAAATGTCATACCAAACGCCCCCTTAGTTCGTATCCAACAAGGGCATGAAAGAACTTAGAACAGAGATTTCCTGAAACTTTTCACAAGTGAAATTTGTTGGTAGTAGTAAACAACTGAAAATTGGAACTTCAGTGAGCAATTTTAGCTCATTGTGTTTTTCGGAGCTAGATCATAGCTTTCTAAAAATTCTGTTAGAAAATGGATGATTTGAGATTTATGCTCGAGTTTTTTCCGTTCTGTCATCCAAGTTGTCTAGCTGAACTATAACATTTTCACTTGCAAAAACTGCAGGAGGAGCCAGTGGGATAGGATTAGAGACAGTAAGAGTATTGGCTCTTCGAAAGGCCCATGTCTTCATTGCTGCGAGGAACACAAAGGCCGCAAATGAAGCAAAGGAACTCATCCTCAAGGACAATAAATCTGCTCGAGTAGACGTTCTCCAGCTTGATCTCTGCTCTATCCAGTCCATCAGAGAATTTGCCAAAGCTTTTCTTGCTCTTAACCTCCCTCTGAACATTCTCATGTATGTCTAAAAAGCCTGCCTCTATTTCAAGTACATAAACTGTCAGTTTTTCTTGCATCAGCTATGTTATTCTGAGGTGGTATAAAATCACTAATATGTATGTAATGCTCGTTCTTTCCTTGCAGAAACAATGCTGGTATCATGTTCTGTCCTTACAAGCTCTCTGAAGATGGAATTGAGGTTCAATTCGCGACAAATCACTTAGGTCAGTCTGCACATTTTTAAGAGGCATATATTGAACACTTTGTTTGGGGTTAAATACTATGGAAAAGAAACTTGATCTCTTTATTCCACTATTTGACAGGTCACTTCCTGCTAACAAATCTGCTTCTTGACAAAATGAAGCAAACTGCTAAAGTTACTGGGATAGAAGGGAGGATTGTGAATCTATCATCTATAGCACACGTTCATACTTACAAAAAGGGGATTCGGTTTGAAAAAATCAATGAAGAGAAGGGGTATGTTCCTATAAATCTCTTCCTCCTGTCCACCATTTTCAAGTTTGTAAGTTGCAAGTTTTAAAGCTGTGGTTATCATGTTTGATTTTTCAGTTATTCGGACAAGAGGGCTTATGGCCAATCTAAGTTAGCAAACGTTTTGCACGCAAATGAACTGTCTCGCCGTCTCAAGGTTTGCATTCTCTTCCTTGTGCAAGTTATTCTAACTAATATTCTTTGGATCTCTGTGATACTTAATGCATACCATTTTCAAGGATCAGATTCTGATACTGGAGATTTACTGTATAATCTGTCTACTGTTTTAAGTATTTTGTGTATCAAATCAATTCTGCTGATCACCATTTCGAAAGTTTAACAAACTTAACAATATGTTTGTACTGTGATTTCCAGGAGGAGGGCGCGAACATTACTGTAAACTCTATCCATCCAGGAATCATTATGACAAATCTCATGAGACACTCTTACTTCTTAATGCGTATGGACTTGTTCCCCTCCCAAAATCATTACCCTCCAAAAAGCAGTAGAACAAGATGAGCTGATTGTAGTTGTTTGATTTCTCTGCAGGATTTCTGAATGTTATAACAGGGTTCTTGTTTTGGAAGAACGTACCACAGGTAAATCAAAGCAAGCCTTTTTTTTTTGGTACTAATCATACACCATTTAGATTTAGATTATAGACTATCATAGATTCTTGAAAGTACTGCATCGAAAGATAAAATCAAAGGTAAGGAACAGAATTCTAACCAGCCTGGCAACTATATGATCACAGGGAGCAGCTACATCATGCTATGTTGCCCTCAACCCAAAAATGAAAGGCATAACTAGCAAGTATTTTGCGGACTGCAACGAGATGGAACCTAGCGCATTCGCCAAAGACGAGGTGCTGGCCAAGAAATTGTGGGACTTCAGTGAGCAGTTGATTAACTCAGCTTGTAAGGGGAAGGACACCAATTGAATAGATGCATCGCCTTCTCAAGAACTACGAAAACTAAAAAACCCTGGTTGATGACTAATTATATTACATTTAAGACGTTACTCTTTGTTTTTTTATGAATTTTATGAAGCTAAATTAAGCTAAGATGAGAATACTCCAATGCAAATTTGTCACAAGTATTATCTGTGAACAGCTTGTCTGTTACTCTTATGTCTAGATAACCATCAGCATTAGCAAAGACACATCTAAACTCACTAATGATCCGCGAATACTACAACCTTCCAATAAATTTTCAGACGAATGGTTCGTGTTAAGGATGCAGTGGTTCTCGTTTAGATTCAGGCTGGCGCGCTGCAGTTTTTGTCACCAATGAAGAAGTGTCCTGTTTTTTCAGAATGTACGCACTGTGTATGCAAAACTGAATCCATACAAATACCCGTAGAGAATTTTATCAGTCTAGCTCTTCGGTTTAGGGTCGTGGGAGGCGACGAGGAGTGGCTGTGGGCTCAAGGAGTGTGACCACGGTATACTTGGAACCGGGAGGATGACATTCTATTGATGTTAGAAAACACAAATGTTCACGAAGGTGGCTTTACCCTTGCACGGCCTAGTGAATATTTACAGTTTTCACCATTTGCAAAGGCAATTGGCAAAGCTATTTACAGTTTTCATCTATAAAAGAAGTTTGGAATGTTACAGCAATTCTCATAACTTCACAAACACTATCCAAGAGCAAAAACCATCTTTTTAATTGTATGAAAGCTCATAGGCCTAAAAACCTAACAACGCAAGCAGAGCTGGCGACGACGAGGGCAGCAAATATAGGAGGAACTACAAGATCAATGTTGGAACGTCTGTAAAACTTAGCCGGTAAGCAAACAACGTCCAACGGAAGATCCACAGGAACTCTCAGAAACGCGTTTTTACCTGGACTACCACACGCAGTAGAGAATGATGATGTAGGAGATATCGCCCATATGAAGGAAACTTCTGGGGCCAATGCCGCTATTGCCACAGTTACGCTGAGGAGGGCGGTCCATATTCCGGCGTACACCAGCATAGTACGATGCCACGAGCTGAAGTGATTGGAAATAATAGAGGTGAAGAGGGAGAGAGCCATTGTTAAGACAGAGAAATATGAGTATGTACCTAAGAAGGTTAAAGTGGCTTGAACAAGAATATATATATAGGTAATGTCAGTTTAGTTGCTTAACTAACCCATAGGTGGTTATCTGCACGCAAAGTGTTAGTAGATAGTACTTGTTCTAGTTTGTATTGGTTAATTTAAGGCAGATGACGTTTCTTTGTGGAGCTGAAAAATAAGTGGGTCGGGTTTGTTGATCAAAGGGAGGCAGGGAGCTAAAAAAAATTAGATAAACTGCTCAACAATTTCTGGTACCAGGGAGAGAGAGATATACTCCATGTTGCTTCTTATATCGGCATTTGACACGTGTCATTATGACTTACATTTTTAGTAAAAATCGTAATTTTATGTTTCCTGTCTGCAACAGGTTTAGGAGACCTTTGTAAATTATCACTTGAATTACTTCTTGGTTTGAAAGTCCCATCTTATTTGAAAAAATGAACAGATTGTTGGTACTAATATAGTAAACAGTGAAAATGTAAAAGTTAATTTGAGAGGATATCAAAGATCTTGGAAACACATGCAGGTATGCATCTCCCTCCAAAAAATGAAATTGCAGGAACGGTCGGATTTGCACAGTGAATAATACAAGGTCTGTTAGTCTGTACTGCAGTCAGAAGTTGAAATCACATATTTTGAGCATGTCAAGGGAAAAGAATGGCGGTCTTAAATTGATATTAACAAATACTGTACGAGTAGCTGTGTACATTCGAGGTAACGTGATATACATTATGGACAAGAGAACTGAAATATACACTTGCAATGGCGGATCTCAGCTGAAGTTTGAAAGCTCAGCTCGCGGCCTGATGGGAAGACAAGGCTTTTTCGACTCTCAGGATGAGGATGAAAAATGACACCAAAGCAACACCGAGTGCTGTAAGCATGATAACAGCCATTGTATGCAGTGATATATATGGTGTTAGGAAGAAGATAATAGCGATTGAAAAGCTCTGCCACACCTTCAGCTGAGCAAATGCTCCTTCCTGCAGCAGCAACCAACGGTCCCAGAACAAAATTACAATCACTAGAAAGCAGAAGAGGCTATACAATATCGAGAATATATCAACCAATTCAGTAAAAATCAATTTAGAATACAAATTTTGGATGAACAGTCGAGTGCAACTGATATAAGACAATGCTCCAAGAGATAATGACCTGGGGGGGGTGAGGGAATATGCTTATATGAAGAATGAATCATGTTACTTGGAGTTCAATAGTTCATTTATGTCAAACTGAGACCCTCGAATACCGGCTATGCTGCCGACAAAACTTCCCCAATGTTCTGTGAAATTCTTTATTTCAAAATGTATGCATAACCTCAGAGAACTCTCTGATATCAAATACTGGTGTGTGTTTCCCTTTTTCAAGAAATTAATTGGTGGAAATGGTAAAGCCTAAACTAAGCAGCATTCTCCCCCCCCCCCCCCCCACCACACACACACACTGGCACGTAGTATTAATTTTACAACCAACATGGACACAAATGAAAGAGGAAACCAAGAATCAGGCACACTAATTCTACTATGCCACTGAAGAGTTTTTTTTATATATTTTTCATGCAGTATTTAAAACACAAAGCAAGGCACTCAACATATTAACATATCTATCTCCTGCTCACAAGGGAACCCAAGAATTTGATGACAAACTAAAAAATGAGTTACAGAGCCTCATAAAAGTTAAATACACTACCGAGCAAGAATTTTTTAAGAAAAGGGAGCAAAAACTTGGGTGAGCTCTTGTCTTTCCAAGTCGAAAACTTAACCGCACCCCCTCCTACTTTAGGATAATCTTATCCAAGACTTCCTTATAAAACATGCTCAACTTAAGATCTGCTAATAAGACATATACTAATATTTCAATGTATTTCCCAAGATCTAACCGCCTGCCCATCGGTCTTATATGAGAACATGAAGACTTATATTGCCCCGAAAGCTGACAAGGGAACAAGTTCGACAGCACTGTGAACTGCTTCCTTACAAGTTCAATCCAGAAAATAAAAGGACAATAACAAGGGTGGAGTCAACAAGCGTACCATAGTCTCTGTCTCATAGTTCAACTGATCTTTATTTATTTATTTATTTTTATTTTTTTGGTGTAGGAGGAAATCAAATTTAGATATTATCCTGAAAACATACACTGGTAAAGTATGATCAACTAATTACTATCTATGACTAAGATATGAAGTGGAAAGACGCTGTAGAGCAGGACTTGAAAGGTTGTTCTTGAACCAAGGTAGACCAAATTTGGTCAAGAGTCAACAACATCTTTACCCTAGTGCCTTAAAGACTCTAGACTCCCAACATAAGGCGGTGTAAGGGGGGGTCGGATGTACGCAAGCCTTACCCCTATTGAAACATAGGGAGGTTGCGCTGACCCAAAATGAAATTGCTTCAAGAATCGCACCAACTGACTGCTACTTCACAACATAAGAAGCAGGGACAGTTTTATGAGCCATTTTGCTTTATTCCATTATATCCCAAAGCCAATTAAAAAGTCTTTGGCTCCATTGGAAATGGAAATCAAATTTGGTCAAGAGTAAGGTTGTTCAATTACCATGTCATGTTTGAACAGCATGCCCAACAACGCATTGATTTGCGTCATTAGCACTCCGTCGCCAATCCCAAGTACTGCAGCCATCAAGAGAGGGTAAACTATCCCGAGAACTCCAGTACTAGTGCTGCACCAAAATAAAGATAGAATTTCAGAATAATTTTTCAACCGAACAATGAGGTCCTCGGATGAACAAGTTTAAATAGTTTGCCTGTATGCCAGTAGAATCCAAAGCAGTATAATGGCATGCCCAAGAGATCCACCAGCAATTATCCAAGTAACGGATGAGAGACTGGATGTAAGTCGGCCAGCAATCAGAGAACACTGGTCACAAGTTCAATTAGAGGGGTTTCAGGCCAAACATGTTAAAATTTGACAATGTAATAAAAAAATAAAAAATAAAAAAAAAAAAAAAAAAAGAGGATCGCCAATTAATACAACTGCAACATGATTTAAGAACATGTGAGTCAGGAACATGGAATAAAGGCTAGCAGTTGGCATAGATGAAAAACAACAGATTTAAAGACTTACAAGTTACAACCCTTCAACATATCTCAAACCTTACACCGCAGCATAAAGGCATAAAGGACCACATATACATCTCAAATTCCAAAATCTTGTGTGCATGTTATGTCATAGATATGCACATTTCTTCTGGTGGTGGACTGTGAAATCCACTCACTAGTTACCCCACTGACTCCAATTTTACACAATTAAACTACCAAGGTTAGCGCGACTGATGATATAAGTCCAGGTATTCATTACACTACCTTGACTATCGACTACAGCTTCATTAGTCGTATGTATGCTACAATGAACACCTTTTAACTCTCATCAGCATTTTCTGTAAAACTTCAGCACACTCCTCTGGTGTTATAATTGACATTTGGTAAACTTTCAAGAAAATCTAGTATGTTGATGATCAAGACAAATAAACTTCTACGGTACAAAGAATTAGTACGACAAGGCAACTGACAAAAGAGACTCATTTTAGTAGGGAAAACACAAGTCATGTGAGACTAACGACCACTTAAGGACAAAATACTTTCATGAAGGAGTGGAGAGCAGTCTGAGACAATTACTCTTTGCAATACAAGGTCACAAGAAAGGGAAATTTGATCAAAGTTAAGGACGGTTGATGATGGAGAGAACAATAACATATTATCAAATAAGGTACTTGTTGAAAAAACCAACAGTCCTTTAGTCTACTGCCAGCCAAAGCACTCATGTCAGTAGTAGTGTTCAAATAACAAAATGTAGCACTCACCTTAAATGTCGTTATATTTTGCCACCTCAATGAACTTCACATTTCTCTTAAGTAAAGTGATAGCTTAAGACTTTTTACATGGTAAATTCAAGTATTAGCAGATATACTAGGAGTGTATCATGTATGCCGTTGACACAAACCCTACCCCCCCCCCCCCCACTCACCTTAAATGTCGTTATATTTTGCCACCTCAATGAACTTCACACATTTCTCTTAAGTAAAGTGATAGCATAAGACTTTTTAAATGGTGAATTCAAGTATTAGCAGATATACTAGGAGAGTATCATGTCTGCCATTGACACAAACCCTACCCCCCCCCCCCCCCATCCCAAATACAACAACAACAACCAAGCCTTATTCCCAAAATGATTTGGGGTCGGCTGACATGAATCGTCATAAGTCACCGTCTCCAGGATGTCATATAAGTTAAAGATTATTGTGAATAAGTTAGAAAACTAATTAAAAAAATTCAAAATTGGACTGAGCAACTTATTGTACAAAGTTAATGCTGAAGTCAATATAGCACTCTGCAAGCACTTACTACAGCATCAGCCGCCCCATAGATAGCCATAGAACCACCAATACCAGACTCTCCAAGAGCAGGCTTCACAACTTTCTTTGTAAACTCAGCCCTATGCAAATCCATACACATGAGATTAGAATCAATATGCTAACAGCAAAGAACCACATCATAATGTCATCATTACTTACCAAACAAATGCTTGTTGCAATCCAGAATATGCAAAAAGGGGAATGATCAACAGAATGCGAATATCAAACAATGGTTTCACAACGGCTTTAGCTACTGAGACCACAAAAGAGCATTGGATGGAAGAATCTTTAGGTTGCTCCTCAGACCTAACATCTCTTCTATGCAAAAAGCACATTAATACACACCCTAGAGTCATGATGCAAAGGAACGCAATGAAAAGTACAGTAGTACCACTGGTTGCTCCCTCCTGCATTGAGATAATGAATAAGTAAATATACCATCAATTTCCATGCTTTTCTGGCCGTGAAAGATACTGCAATATTATTATTTATTTTTTTGGTACATACTGCAATATTATTAGTACTCTGAAGGGATGACTTGGAACTGGGACGAGAAAAAATGAAATTTTATAACTATCAAAAGACCACTTATACGGCATTAGCAGTAGTTACAGAAAAGCTCAGGTTAAAGAGTAATTATTTAAAGGTCAAAATTTTCCTGTAGCCACCAAAACATTTTTCATATTAATCAATAACCAGCCAAACATTTTTCTTTTCCCTTTCCGTCATCAGCTACAGCTGCTAGACACATCCACTGTTCATCAAGGAATGCAATTGACAAACAATGCTAGTGTAATAAGCAGATTTACATTGAAGGAAGTGTTGAGTATCACATTCATCGAAGCTAAAATTTGAACATAGATCAGTCAGCAATATACACATGTACCGTTCTCAAAAATCAGAATCCCGCAAAAAGCGTCGTATTCCAGCCGTAAGTTTGATAAAAGAAATTACTTCTTGCAAGTATCTGTACACTACACCATACACCAGCCAAACCACCCCCCCCCCCCCTCCCTCCCTCCCTCCCTCCCTCATTCACTCAAAGTGAGGAGCTATTCGTCGCCCAGCTTTTAACAATTATTACCATTCATAGATATCCCGCCACCCACCTTTTTACTATCATCGCCCTTCATATTCCCAAACACCCTCTATTATTTTTATCCTGGATCCCTTACCGCTTCACTCGTACACGCTACAGGCTGCTTCAGACATACCTTTCATAACCAAACATTTTCCCCCAGTCCCCCGTATCTCTCCCTCTTTCTCCTCCTCACCATCATTAGCGACAAATCTTAGCGACCACCAAAAAGCTACTCTGCTGGCTATTGACCAGAGACACGCAAACAGACCATGGACGTGATCCCCTTGGTCGATCGACTGACAAACTATCAGTGCCAAAACCCCACAATTTCGCAATACCAGCTGCCATATCCTGCAATTTAACCCAAGAGGCCAACACAGCCCTGTTCTACCTTGACCGATTGACCACCCACCAAGGGGCTGTCCTTGGTCCAATCATAAAAAATAACAAGCCATGTGATGAACACATCTACAAACCAGAACGGACATATGAGCAACACGGTTTTGTAAAGTGATGGACGTCTTGCAGACACATCTGAGATGGGAAGAACAATTGAGGTTTTGAGGTCATTTTGGGTGAGGCGTGAAGATTTCTGTCTACTTTTTCTTTAATATGCCACAGAATTTAAACATAGAATTGGTGCCCGATACTCAATATTCCAGTCATCTTCAAACCAAAAAAAATGTTTCCGTCAACAACATTTATTCAGGGATTGAAAGTCAGAGATAATTACATGGTGGTAGACTGGTAGTTTGGGAAATGGGAGTGAGAAAAGTAATTGCTGATGGAAAAGGTTAGGGTGGTAGCAAAAGAACTCGGGACGGAAATGGTGGTAATGAGTGTTGTTTGGGTTGGTAATAAAGGGAAGGAGGATGTATGTTGACAAAGGGAGAGAACTGAGAAGGGGAAAAAGACTATGCATAGAGGATTAACTTGGAAATATTGGGGAAAAGATTGAGTGATATTAGTATATTAAGGGGGACGAATGACACCAGTCTCTCAAAAAGGTTAGTGTAGATCAATGATGTTAACGAAAGAATTGTAGATCTTGTTAAAAGTTCATACGTTGCACATGACAGACAATGATACAACAGTGGCCAGAAAAAGAATTCTAGCTATTGTTGAAATTTCATTAGATATGCATTACCAGGACTGTACTAAGCAGCAGAACTTCTAGACAAAGTCCTGCATCGTACAGGAAACTTTAACCTTGACTTTAACATTGCTGTAAATCAACTATCTATAAGAACTTAATAAGCAAATATACCAATCATCTCAGAACGACAGTACCCAAATACGGCAAATAAACACCCAAATCTAACTGAGTACCATAACTAGTAGCAAGGCATCATTAAGGTGCCAAGCTAAAATAATATGCAGAATCACACTACAAAAGAAATCGATGACCAAATTGTAGGATTTAAGTAGACATCCAAAATTTTCAATATACAACTGGAATGAACAAGAGAGTGGAGCGAGAAGAAGAATAAAGGGAAAAAAAAATCCTTAGCTTGAGTGGTCACTGATGAGGAAATAACAAAAGGATTTGAGCCTTTCAAAAAAAAAAAAAAAAAATAAAAAAATAAAAGGACTCGAGAGTTTATGCACAAGTTAAGAAAAGAAAAATAAGAAAAGGAGTTGGAGAGTGTTCTTACTCAAAAAGAAAATTCAAGTGACAAAGACCTGCCCACAGAAAGGGCGTGAAGTATCTCAACATTGCTACCTTTGAAACATGATATTAAAGCCTACCCAGAAAAGAAAAAAAAAAAAAAAAATAGATTGTACTCTTCTAATATTACTCTTCTAGATAAATGTACTTAAAGCAGATCCAAAACTCCCAGTCTGAGCATCCAACAGACACATTATCATTGCATCCATATATCTCATACCAAAAAAAAAAAAAAAAAAAAAAGTGAAATTATTGCAGTTGATAAAACTAGAATTAAAAGAGATGGGATAAAAGGGCAAGATAAGTAGACAGCCCGTCATACAATGGTTAATTGGAACTATTAGAGCGACGGGCGACCTTATTCGCAAACGATGACAAAGAACTATGCCTATCCGTGACTCAGACATGTAACTTTAGTAGAATATGCTCACTAAAAGAAGTGACTATCAAGCTGGACCCTTGAGAAGGCTACAACATAAACGAACCCCAATCCCAGACTAATTTTGGGTTGATCAACGTGAACCTTTATAACCCATTGTACCAAAAAAAAGAGGCAATTATTTAAATATAAGCGTTCATGGAGTAATAAGAGTCCTACTGAATTAGTGGCATGTTCCCTGTGTATGCAAATGGGAAGAGGAACCTAATTTCAGGTTCATTGTGGAAAATAGTGAAAGTGAACTAAAACACAAACTGTAAAGTAGCATGTTCTGATTTGAGAAAATTGGGTGTGAAAATATGTACACTCTAGGTATTCTTCACCTGAAAAACTGAAGTCGTGTATATTTGTCTATTAAAACAGATTCAAAATAGGAGCGCGCCACTTACTGTCCCATCCTTCAAAAGAAAGAGTGCTAACAAATTTCCGATGACCTGGAAAAGCACTAAACATTCAGAAAGGTAGCAATGTGTACATAAAACTTCATTGAGGGAACATTTTAGATGGTCTTTCTCAAGAAGATGATAGAATTTACCTGGTGGGTTGCAAATAATCCCCAAAATTCTCCATTGAAGTTACCAATTACTGCTCCTTCAGGGGAGTTGCTATCTCTTGCGTGGCTGCATGCAGTGGAAGTCAAATATGTTCCCTGGCAGTCAAGAAGCGTATTAAAGGATAATCTGAAAGTTAAATAGTTAGAAACTATGGAACGGAAGAAACATAGTTAGCAGCTAAATGAAGGAAGAAGTTACAAAACTGTATTAAGAACAAATGATGCATAGAAATCCTGTCATTACCTGCCCAACCCAGATTATTGAAGCAGAAAATCCCATATATACAGAGGCAGGAACCATTGTATACCTGCAGAAATAATCAATTGTAAATAAACCTTTACAAAGCCTTCTATAAAATGGATGGAAAAGGTCCCTAGATTTTACTCTCAAAATGTTGAATCCAGTGCATTTTACAGTCAGTGGCACATAAAAAATAGTCCAAGCTCATACAAGACTTTGTAATTGCACACTCTACATCTGCAGTAACTTATTGCTAAAGTCAAGATTCTATATTGCATCATTGTTGTTGAAAGGGGAAAAAACTTCTTTCACAGACCACCAAATCTATGCCACATATCCAAGGAAAGTACTACCAACTTATCACCACGGCCATATATGCTTATAAGTCGCATGAACAAACATGCTATTCCTGGAACTTAATAGATATTGGACACCTAGACACATACTTCAAAGCAAATAATGTCATAGATTGATATTCCTAATTGTCTGTATAGTATATATGATAGTCTTCGACTCTCTGTCCCTGTTTGTGAAACTAGGACTCTTATGCTTCTGTCAACATTAAAAAAAAACACCTAACCAGCTGAGATCATACAGTTCAAAGTTCAAACTATCAAAGACTAAATCTCTGGTGCAAACTTGATGAACCATTCCAGCCCAAGAAGTGTAAGTTGTTGTTTGGGGTAAGCCAACAAATTATTAGGGTACCATGACATAAGCTGCTTGGAATTTGTGATTCAAAATCAGATTATCAGAAGTCGAAGAATAATTGAAACAAGTTACAATCTCGTAAGATGTCCTTAACAGGCCTTTGCCATTGGCGAGGATAATCTCGACAAGTTATAGCTAGGTAAATATGCCCCCTTCAAGCTTATTTCAACTGCCTTACGACGTTTGGTTGAGGACTTACCTATCATTGTAATCCTATATCTATATACAAAAGTGGGTTCGAACGGTGTGGATAAGTTGATTACGCAGCAAGTAATCTAAGGTTCATGTATTCTAATGTAGAGTTCACACATTGATGTTTAATGATCTATGGAAATTGTGCATGTATGTTCTAATCAACCTAGAGAGTATGCATGCATGAACTTAAACTTAACAATAAAACTAGCACATAAATGTTAACATTTACAAATATAATTAAAATAAACACAGTATTGTAATTCAATTAACCTAAAATTTTTTATATGTATAAAGTGATCATAAAACACCGTAAAGCTTCATCTATATTAATATGAATAACATTACGAGTGTTAGTAAATTATAAGTAATACAACAACAACATCTTTACCCCAATGCCTTAAAGGCTCCCGCCATAAGGCGGGGTAAGGGGGGTTGGATGCACGCAAGCCTTATGCCTATTGAAACATAGAGAGGTTGCGCAAGGATGACCCAAAATGAAAATTGCTTCGAGAATCGCACTGACTGATTGCTACTTCACAAAATAAGAAACACAGACAGTTTTATAAGTCATTTTGCTTTATTCCATTATATCCCAAAAACCAAAGAATAATTAGTCTTTGGCTCCATTGGAAATGGAAAAAGTAAATCAATAAGTAATATGCAAAATAAAATAATGTGAAAAATTGTATTTCATAAATAAATATCCGATAAAATTAAAAAAAAAAAAAAAAAAAAAAAAAAAAAACTCACAATGCAACTACACAAAATGGCAAACCTTACTCATAAATTATGCATATTGGAGTGGTTGTTTACACAACTCTAAATAAACGAGGTTTGTACGCCGGGAATGTGATCACAGCATAGACATTTAAGATGCCTAATGTATTAACAAAAATATGATTATGACATTTGTGAGTGAGGCATGGACATCGGGTTTATGATCATGATATGCACGTAAATGTCATAAAAAATACGTACACATTCTAATTTACCTATTACTTTCTCAACCTAAATGTATAATTTGTTCGTGCGAAGCATGAGATGCTCCCTAGTTCTTAGTAGTTTTGTATACCTTCTGCTCTGGTTAGCTTAGAGTTAAGTTTTTATAGTAAGAAATTCACCAAAAAATTGATGAAGCAACTGGGGACAAGGAGTCCACATTGCTCACCAGTTAAGCCGTTACGGGCGGGTAATAAATCCAAGGATCCACAAAGTTTGGTAGCTCTCATGCTAAACAGGCGGGTAGTGATCTTAGTGATCCTGGTAGTAGCTTTCACGAGTTTGGTGTCTCTCATGTTAAACGACCGGGTAACACGGTAGCTCGCTTTGTAGCTAGGCTTGGTCCCTCGGTTGTTCCTTGTGTAAAACTTTTAGGAGGGAGTAACAGCCACCTCACAACAAAAAAACAAAAAAAAAAAAAAAAAAACGTGCGCTGAAAATATTCACGAGTCCCCGCTCGTTCCAAATGTAAAATAAACCCACTGCTCCTCACGCGCACCAGCCAGCGATTGCCAAAGGGAATACGCAAACTCACAATGAAAGAAGAGATGAGATTTACATTCACTATTTTTGTCAGCACTTGAAGCAAGTATTCAGATATAGGCAATAGTAGGCCTAAGCAGCTGCAATGTATCACAATAATTCATCTCTCCCCATCATGTAATAGTCATCAGTCATCAGAGGCTTCAAATAGAGGCACCACAATTGTGAGTACAATAGAGAATGATTTACAACTAAAACTCCCTCAATAATCTCCCTTTTAAACTTGTTAGTTTAGTGTTTATAATACAATTCCTATCATTTTTCTTCCATCAGTGCAATTCTCATTACATTTATAAGGATCCTTGTTTGACTTACTGTCTTACTGACACCATTGAAGGTATAGCATTGTATAAGAAGTTAATAACTGGTTTCATTAAGCCCCAAGCAGTACAATACCACACTCCCATGCATTGCATTTTGCAAAGGCTTAAGTGTGTCTCTTTCACTGTTTTAAGAAGCACATACAGTTGAAACTTACCTGAGAAGCACATACAGTTTTATGAGCCATTTTGCTTTATTCCATCATATACCAAAAACCAAAGAATAATTAGTCTTTGGCTCCATTGGAAATGGAAATAGATGGAGCATAAAAAGTGCTTTTTTTTTAAACTCTGACAATCACCGCATGATTTTTAGGATGGAGCATTACACAGTCACTTCTAAGTTATAAGTCTCTACTTGTCACACGGTTAGCGTAAACTATTCACAACCTTCCAGACTAGTAAGCACTAGAATGGATATCTCCGCGCTTATTCTTATAATTGAAACTTACCTGAGAGTGACCAATACTTCTCAGGCCTACCTTTCCCCTTGGCAGATAGTCTGCAAGCTAGAAACAATCCTGACTTACGGGCAATCAGTCTTATCAATACACAATTGTATAACTCCCCGGGATTTTCAATAGCAAGAATCTCATGTAATTATACCAATATACCAGTAAACCCATACTTTGTGGCCTCTATCAATAAATCAAACCCAAACCAAATGGCCACAAGCAATATCCGCCCACAAATACTTTCTCCTCGGGCAACTAATCGTCTTAATGGGCATCGGAACAGCTAAATAACGACGATATCTACAGCTCCTACAGAATGACAAATACATAACTACAAACTAATTCAAACAAGACATTCGAACCGAGTTCAAGGGTAACAAAACATTACCAATTAGGCATCAAATTGGCAGCAGTAAACAACCAATATCCAGTAGTTCCAAGCATCAGGGAATTCTTCGACCCGATTTTCCGAACAACCAACGACGCAAACAATGAAAATATCATGAAAGACACATACAGTATCCCCAATGAAATAGTCCCCAAATCACCTTCCTGAAAAAATACGCATCAAAAATAAATGAACAAAACCCTACAAATTAACAATCCCCAATCAAAATTGAAATTAGCTGATGAATTAATCTAAAACAACAACAAAAAAATTGGGGGAAAATTACATCGTTGACTGTGCTCTCAAGATTCTGAACAGCGCCGTAAGCAGAAAAGATGAGCAAGAATGCGAAGCTGAGAACATGAACATCTCTAGTGTGACTTTTTGTTAGGGTTTTTACCGAAGAATTTGGATCAACTAATGGTAAATGTTCTTCGGAAGCATTTGAAGGCTCCATCTTAGTAATTGAGAATGTTTTGAGATTGCGAAATTTGTACTTTTTGGTAGTGTGATTAAGAAGTTAATGTTGGACATGGAAGCCCTTAATTATTGAGATTATGGGTGTTGATGACAGTTGAGGAGTTGAAAGAGAGTGTGTGTTATTGATCTTTCATTCCAAACGTCACCATTTTTTCGTTTCTAGTATCTGCAATTTGCTAATGACCTGGTCATCTAGTCATTGATTGGTTTTCTTATCCGTCGGTTAATCCGAACTCGACTCAAGAATATAGTCATTGTTAAAGAATAGAGAGTGTTTGAGAGAGCAGAAAAACCTACCACATTATTGTGGGGTTTATTCATATATTGTCTGTACAATATAGTAAACCCTACTCTAAAATATTCTAGGTGTATGTACATCCATAAATATAATATTCTACAACACTCCCCCTTGGATGTACATAATCGAATAACATGCCTCATTAAAACCTTTCTAGGTAAAACCGCGTGGGAAAAAACCCAGAAGGAAAAAGAGTACATTATTCTTCGTAATACGCATCATAATGCTGCCTCATTAAAAACCTTGTCTAGAAAACCCAATGGGACAAAACCAGAATCAAGGGAAAAAGAGTGCAGTGCGCAATTACTCATCACTTGAAATCTTTGAGTCGACGGAGTCCAAGCTTCTGAACCATAGTCTCTAATTTCCGAGTAGGTAGTGCTTTTGTGAATACGTCTGCGAGGTTGTCACTCGAGCGAATTTGTTGCACTAATATATCATCATTTTTCTGAAGATCGTGAGTGAAAAAGAATTTTGGGGAGATATGTTTAGTCTTGTCGCCCTTGATATCCTTCCTTCAACTGCATATGCAGCGTTATCTTCATATAAAATCGTCCCCGACTTGTTCTTAGGGGACAAACCGCACACTTCTTGAATGTGATGAATAACTGATCTCAACCAAACACACTCTCGACTCGCTTCATGCATTGCCAAAATCCCAGCATGGTTAGAAGAAGTAGTTGTTATAGTCTGCTTTGTGGATCTCCATAAAATGGGTGTTCCACCACATGTGAACACATAACCAGTTTGTGACCTTCCATTGTGAGGATCGGACAAATAACCTGCATCTGCAAAACCAACTAAATCTTTCGTGGGTGTGTTAAGATAATATAAGCCCATATCAGATGTGCCCCAGAGATATCTAAGCACATGTTTAACCCCATTCCAATGTCTTATTGTAGGACAAGAACTATATCTCGCTAATAAATTGACAGCAAATGATATATCTGGTCGGGTGTGACTTGCGAGATATGTAAGTGCTCCGATAGCACTTAAATATGGTACTTCAGGACCAAGAATTTCCTCATCATTTTCTCTCGGGCGGAAAGGGTCTTTCTTAATATCAAGTGATCTAACAACCATCGGTGTGCTCAGTGGATGTGCCTTGTCCATTTTGAATTGTTTCAACACCTTTTCTACATAAGTTGATTGATGCACAAGGATTCCTTTCTTAAGGTGTTCAATTTGTATGCCCAAACAAAATTTGGTCTTCCCAAGGTCTTTCATTTCAAATTCCTTTTTCAAACATTCCACCGCCTTTGGAATCTCTTCAGGAGATCCTATAATATTCAAATCATCAAGATACACTGATATTATGATAAACCTTAGCTTTCTTTCAACAAATATTGGCTAAGGCGGTTATACCACATACGTCCTGATTGTTTTAACACATACAAAGAGCGCTTTAACTTAATCGAATAATGTTCTCGAGAACGTGGGTTAGATCCTTCTGGGAGCTTAAAACCTTCTGGGAGTTTCATATAGATGTCATTATCCAATGAACCATATAAATATGCTGTAACAACATCCATTAGACGCAAATCAAGTCCTTCTTTAGTTGCCAGACTTATCAAATAACGAAAAGTAGTTGCATCCATCACAGGAGAATAAGTCTCTTCATAATCAATGTCGGGTCTTTGAGTGAATCCTTGTGCAACTAAGCGGGCTTTATACCTTTCAATTTCACCCTTCTCATTTCTCTTTCGCACAAAGACCCATTTATGTCCCACGGGCTGTATACCTTTTGGGGTGCGGACTACAGGTCCAAAAACTTCTCGTTTTGCTAAAGAATTCAACTCAGCATCTATTGCGTCTTTCCATTTTTGGCCAGTCCTTTCTACATGCACATTCCTAGATAGACTTTGGCTCAAGATCCTCGTTTTCTTGCATAATATCTAGCGCTATATGATATGCAAAATAATCATTGTCGACGTCGATCTCATTCCGTTTCCACCTTTTTCCAGACATGACATAGTTAATTGAAATCTCTTCGCATTCACAAGTGTCTTGTGGATCCACAGTACTTGTCATGCCTACGTTCTCCTCAGGAGAATCTTCTAGAATTGAGGTTTCCTCGATTTGGCCATCTTGTAATTTTTGCTCCTTTCTTTTTGGGGGATTCTTATCTTTGAAACCGACTGGTCTGCCACGCTTCATGCGTGCTCTATGCTCATTTGCAATTGCATTACGTCCTTTTGGGACATCTATCTTACATGGAGCATTTACAGCTGGGATATGTGACTTGTCACTCCATTTGGGTCAGTGAAAGCATCTGGCAACTGATTTGCTAAACTCTGTAAATGAATAATCCTTTGAACTTCACTTTCACATTGTTTTGTACGAGGATCAAGGTGAGTTAATGAGGATTCATTCCAGCCAATCTCAGTTCCCAGCTGTCTGTTTTCCCCCCCTTATGTTGGGAATATTGACTCATTAAAATGACAATCAACAAATCTGACAGTAAATAAATCCCCAGTAGTTGGCTCAAGATATTTGATTATTGATGGGGATTCAAAACCAACATAAATTCCCAACCTTCTTTAAGGTCCCATCTTAGTACGCTGTGATGGAGCAATTGGGACATATACTGCACACCCGAAAATTCTTAGATGGGAGACGTTTGGATCCTGACCAAAAACCAATTTTAGGGGAGATTCACTATGTTAACTTGTTGGCCTGATGCGAATAAGTGTTGCTGCATGTAGAATGGCATGTCCCCATGCTGATGTAGGGAGTTTTGATTTCATAAGCATTGGTCTCGCAATCATCTGAAGATGTTTAATTAGTGATTCAGCAAGATCATTTTGTGTATGAACATGTGCTACGAGATGTTCAACTGTAATCCCTATGGACATGCAATAATCATTGAATGTTTGTGAGGTAAATTCACCAGCATTGTCAAGTCGAATTGTTTTAAGGGGGTAATCTGGAAAATTTGCTCTTAATTTGATCAATTAAGCAAGTAGTCTCGCAAACGCCAGGTTACGAGTTGATAACAAGCATACATGTGACCATCTAGTCGATGCATCGATTAAAACCATGAAATATATAAATGGTCCGCTTGATGGGTGTATTGGTCCACAAATATCCCTTTGTATACGTTCTAAAAATTTAAGGGATTCATTCCCTATTTTTGCTGGTGATGGGCGAGTAATGAACTTGCCTTGGGAGCAAGCAGCACACGAAAATTCACTAGATTGAAAAATCTTATGGTTTTCAATGAATGACCACGTGAATTTTATACTATTTTCCGCATCATTACATGACCGGGATGACCCAAACGATCATGCCAAACAATAAAGTTATCAATATTTGTGAACTTCTGGTTCACCGAAGCATGTGCCTCTATTGTATGAATTCTAGTATAGTACAAGCCAGAGGAAAATGCAGGCAACTTTTCCAACACAGTTTTATGACCTGTAGAAATACTGGTTAGATAGAGGTACTCAACACCCTTTTCAATTGTAGTCTCAATATGGTATCCATTTTTCCGAATATCTTTAAAACTCAATAAATTTCTTTGAGACCGTGGAGAGTACAAGGCATCATTAATATGAACTTTTGTCCCTCTAGGCAATAAGATAATGGCTCTTCCGGAGCCTACTATCAAATTTGTACTGCCAGCTATGGTAGTTACATTTGATACTTGGTCTTTTACAAATGAAAAATATTTTCTGCTTTTGAGTATTGTATGAGTAGTAGCATTGTCTGCAAGACATATATCTTCACCGTGTATAGTCATTTTTGCTAAGGATGAGTCCGTTTGCATCGCAGTCTAGATCTATACTAATGAAATTCTCATAATAAGCAACGTTCACAAATAATTCATATAACTGACAGTCTAAAACATATAGCAAACTTCATGCCATAAGCACATAATAAAATTGCATAGTCTATAATAATAAAATAAAACATTATTCCAACCAAAGAAATCCAAAACCAAAACCAAGCAAAACAAAAGTAGTCCTAAAAAAATAAAGTCCAAAACAAAACATAGTCGTTGTTTAATTCGTATGCTAAAACAAATCTAAGTAACTAATCATTCATTTGCTTCGGTAGTGGCCATAAAGTCAGCAGCTTCCAAGTGGGTAACATCATCAAGTCCATCAACATCTCCATATGCAAAGTTAGTCTCAACCTTCTTTCCTTTCTTCATTGATTCTTGATATAGCTCAACAAGATGATTAGGCGTACGACAGGTACGCGACCAATGATTTTTACCTTCACAACGGTAGCACATATTCTGATTTTCCACCTTTCCTTTATCTTTAGTTTGAGAGTCCCACTTCTGGTGGGTAAAATTACCACTAGAGCGGCCACGATAATTTCCTCGACCCCCACGGTAGTTGCCACGTCCACTGCGGTAATTACCTCTCCCACCGCGGTAGTTGCCTTTACCACCGCGGTAGTTTCCTCGGCCACGGCCACGACCATGGCTGCTGGCATGGTCCTTATTATGCTCATGAGAGATCGCATTTGCTTCAGGCAATGGAGATGATCCAGTAGGACGAGCATTATGATTTTGCAATAACAGATAATTGTTCTTTTCAGCCACAAGCAGTACAGATTTAAGATCAGAATATTTCTTATAGCCCTTCTCACGATATTGTTGTTGGAGGACCACATTGTCAGGATGAAAAGTGGACAATGTTTTCTCTAACATTTTTGCATCACCGCACTTTTCACCACACAAATTCATTTGTGAAGTAATTCCAAACAAGGTCGAGTTGTAATCAGAGATGGATTTAAAATCTTGCACCCTCAAGTTGTGCCATTCATAACGAGCTTGTGGTAAGAGTACTGTAAGTGGATCTTTGACAGTGAGATACTCAGTTTTAAGTGATTCATGGAGATGATGACGGAGGAAAATCATAGCCTTGGCCTTATCTTGACTGGTCGTTTTGTTATCCTTCTTAATAGTCTCACCTAAGCCCTTTGCATCTAAGTGAATTTCAGCATCAAGTACCCACGACAAGTAGTTGTTTCCAGAAATGTCAAGTGCCACAAATTCAAGTTTTGCAAGATTCGACATGTTAAACTATTACAAAATAACACAATAAGTCAAGAAATTGAGCAAAAATAGTCTAGGAAATATTGACTAGGTGAACAATTGGAGACCGAGTTAAGAACAAGCAAAGATAAAGCAAGGACTGGACACATAGTGACTAACTAATTTGTCTTTATATTTAATTACCAAACAAGTGCCCCCAAAACATGCAGTAAATCAAACCCACATACTTCATATACTACATTACTACCCAACCAATATTATACTTATAGAAACATGGTATAAATTGCACTCGACGATATTCATAACAACATTTTTAATTTCTAAATCAAACAAGCCAAATAGTACATGTGTAATTTTTAAAAAGAATATAATCACAATAATGTTTCTAAAAGGTGTAGATAATGGTGCTATACGACTAAGCCTCAAAAACAACTTGCCTTGGAACAAGGAGATTCATACGAACCTTTTGCCGTTTTGATTCAGTAAGAAGAGACAGACGAATTTCAATGATGATTGACTCGAACAATAAACCAAGTCGCACCAAGACATAAAGATAAATCATAAACAAGCACATCTAATTCTATCTAGCGAGAAACCCAACTAACAGAAAGTAACAACTCTGGACTTAAAATGACAAACACATAATAGAGTCCTGAACTAACTAACGACTAAAAGCATTAGATCATATTCAAATAAGTAACAAGTCCATAGAATAGTCACGGAAAAAATATCAAAACTTGATAATCATGTAGTAATAAAGTGTTTGATTCAGATTGATTATGAAATGCATTTGCAACGTACAAATCGAAAAACATCAAACGCGAAATTGTATGCATTAAGCCATGTTATTTTGTGTTAACATGCATTCATAAAGTAATGATAATCAAGTAAAAAGAATAACAACAATCATTAGAAAACAAAAGTATACCGCCATGCAAGCTCAAGGATTGAAAACAATATGATTAACTGACAACTAATATGAAAAACAAACGCTGCCGCTTGAAAGAAAAATCATGATAAATAGATCCTCAAACGTTTTAATAAATAAATAAAATCAAGTAAGCGGCGAGGAGAAAAAATCTACGTAATTTGAAATCATGCGATTATTATGATTAATCGAAAAGAAAGGCTAAACTAAAACAGCTGTATGGCTACGTACCAGATTGAAAGCGAGGTTTTGTTAATGAAGATTGAGTGATGGGACTTGAATAGAGATAGGCGTCGTGCTGATAACGTGTTAAAGAATAAAGAGTGTTTGAGAGAGCAGAAAAACCTACTACATTATTGTGGGGTTCATTCATATATATGTGTCTGTACAATATAGTTTACCCTACTCTAGAATATTCTAGGTGTATGTACATCCATAAATATAATATTCTATAACAATCATCATATTTTCAATAAGAACAACACAAATTATTAGGTACCCCTGGGGTACCGGCGCCTATACCCTACTCCCGGGACTACCTACTCCCAGGGCCACGTCATCTCCACGTCACCATGACGTCATCGCCACGTCACCGATTTATAAAAACCGGTCTATTTGCAGAAAAATAAAACAAAAAAGATATATTAAAAGCCAAACACATCTCCCCCCCTCTTGTCTCTCCTCCCCGAGCCACCACTCGACCGCCTCCAGGCTCCAGCCGACAGCGCCGTTGTACTAGCCACCAGAAGCATCCGGCGATGGCGGCATCACCCAGACCACATTTTCTGTCTGCCAGTACCCCTCCGCGCATGAGGCTACTTCTCACTCGATCACACCGTCACAGCATCTTCGCGCCACCACCCACCGTCACCCTTCTCCCTCACTTCCCCAGATCTGGCCATTTGGGAGTGACAGAATCGAGGGAGAGAGAAAAGTAAGGGTGTGGGGATTATGAAAAGATGGGAAAGAGGTGAGAAAAATGGGGAGGAGAAAGGAATGGGAAAGATGGGGATGTGAGAGAAACAGAAATGTCAAATGGGGTTGGGAACTTGGGAATGATGTTTTACTAGTTTACTACCCGAGTTATGCCCGAAATAAATTTAATCATTTTATTTCTTTGTAAACAAATAATTTTATCAATAATTTTTATCATTTATAAAACTTTCACTTGCTATATAGATGATGTGACTCCAGTTTAAATAAGTAATAAGAAAGTTACAAAATAATAAGGTAAAGATGAAATCAATTAATAGTAAATATTGATTTATTATAATAAAAAAATATTGTGAACTTTTTGGTATGGAAAACGTTACTTATATATAACCATGGATGAAGTGTCCATCTATACTCTTTACCATAAAAGATATTTTAAATAATTTTTTTGAGTGAAAATTAAAGAGACATGTCATGTGGCATGACAGATGGCCTAACTGAAGTCGGTGAACGTGGTCGTTGCCTCTAACACAACTTTTAATATATAGTATAAGATAATTTAAGAATATAAGATAAGATATAGTAATTACTTATATATGTATTAGTTTGAAGGGTAAGATTATAGAGATTATTGCATTATGGTATTTGGTCAGCCTTCTAATAAGATTGATGTGGTTTGTTTGGGTAGAGGTCTTTCCCAAAAATTCTCTTCCTAAAAGACGTTTGACCAAAGAAGTGATCAAGATCTTTTTATCATCAATATTATTAATTTCTTTATTTGTTAGTTTCGTCAAGTATGGACTTCTACACGTTTTATCAAAGATTAATTTACTTTTCTTTTACTTTTTCTTACCATAAAACACAACTCCAAAGATTTTGACATGATTTTTTTAAAGTGAAATTCAGATAGACATGCCACGTTGCATGGGAGAAGGCTTGGTTGAAGCCGGTGAACGTGGTCGTTGCCTCAAACATAGCTTTTAATATATAGTATAAGATTTGTTAGTTTTTGGCCAAAGTTCGTTATTTATTTTATTAGCATGATTTTTTTTGTATACTCTTAAAGTACATAAACTATAATTGCTAAATTACATAATTATACTCTAAAGTAGGGGTGAGCAAGAAAAGCGGGTACCCGGAACCGCACCTGGACCCGTTATAGAAGGGTACGGGTCCGGGTCCAAAATTTTAGGACCCGTTGGCAACGGGTCCGGGTACGGGTCCTATAATTTTGGACCCTTTACCCGCCGGGTACTCGTTAAGCTACGGGTCCAAATGGGTACCCGGAACCCGACAAAGCTTTTTAAAAAAAAAAAATTTGAAGTTTAGAGTAAAAATAGCTCACTTTAAAGATAACCATGGTTACCCATTAGCATGGTTAGCTTTGAAAGTAATAATTTTTGGATGACTTTTGCCTCGTGCATCTACAAAGCTCGTTACTCAAAAATCAAACGGGTATCCGTTACCCATTTGGCAATTAACGGGTCCGGATCCTAAATTATTGGACCCGTTGGTAACGGGTCCGGGTCCAATTTTTTAGGACCCGTTAGGTCCGGGTCCGGGTCCATGATATAGCAGCAGGAACGAGTACCCGTTCATGCTCACCCCTACTCTAAAGTACATAAAATTTAAGCTAATGTACGTAATGTAACGTTAAAGTACATAAATTTTACGTTAAAGTATATAAGTTTTACGCTGAAATACATCAAAGTTAAATTAAAGTACAATAGTTTTACGCTAAAGTACATAAATTTTACGCTAAAGGTACATAAATTTGTATACTAAACTACATAAATTTGACATTGTACGGACTACGGAGTAGTCTATAATTTGAATGCTTAAGTATACGGAGTATCATTTTTTTAGCAGATTAATTAGCAAAATGCTAAAATGAAATGAAATGCCTAACTTTAAATGATTGTATACTAAAGTACATCAGTTATAATCTAATGTACATATTAGATATGTTCAAATACATAATTTAAATGTTAAAGTACATAATTAATACGTTAAACTACATTACTTGGACGTTAGAGTACATCATTGATAAGTGAATTAACATCATTTGAACATTAAAGTACATCATTGATATGCTAAATTACATAATTGATTCCCTAAAATACATAATTAATATGCCAAAATACATAATTGATACGTTAAACTACACATTTTATACGATAAATTACATAACATAAATGTTAAAGTACATAATTAATACATTAAATTACGCATTTTATATGTTAAATTACATAATTTATAATTATATTTTGTACTTTCACGTGCTAGTTGTGTACTTTAGCGTATTAATTATGTATTTTAGCGTCAAAATTATGTAATTCAGCAACTCAATTATGTACTTTAACATCTAAATAATCAATACGCTAAGAATATAATTTAGAAGTTAAAGTACGTAAATCAATCCGTTATAGTACATGATTTTCATCTAAAGTACATGATTTTTCAGCTAAAATTTTACGTTATGCAAATGCAATTTTCCAATAGAAAATTATCATTAATCATTAATTGATATAAATTAGTAATAAAATAACAAACGAAAAGTGGAGCCTATAGACTATAGTTAAAGCATAATTAATTTTATGTACGACTTTAGCGTATCAATTAATTAGTCCATGATTTTTATCTGTATATTAGCTTATTAATTATAAGTATTAAACATATCAATCATGTACTTCTTTGCATTAATTGTGCGCTCAATTTAACAATTATACAAGGTATAATTTAGTATCAATTACCTACAATAATATCATAGAAAACGTATTTTTTTTTTTAAAAAAAAAAAGAAAAAAAGAAAAAAAAAACATGCTACATTTTTAATTGTTGGGACTTGGGGTACTCTGTATAAAGTCATGTTATGTACAGACTACAGTATACCCAAATATGAAAAGGAGGCGTAGACCATCTTGATCCAGAAAAAATAATGAAACCTCAAACCCACTTATTTACCCAGCCAGCCATTTCAGAATTTCTCTCTCCTCCACGTTCCCCCTTCCCACCCAACTCCGACAGCTGCTCATGCGCACCGGATCGCCTACCCAAATAGCAATCGCGGTGCCTTGGGGTTAGCTGGACCGGATCTACACAGTGTTGGCGAAACATGAGCGATAGTAGAGCGTCAGGATGAGGAAACCGTGGGCTGAGCGAGTGAGATAAGCGATCGCACGGTGATCGGTTATCGAGGTGAGGTCGCCGGCACATGGTGTCCTTTTTGGCATCTTCGGCGACGGGGTAGGTGGTAATACGGTGGTGGCTGGGATTGAGGTGCAGTGGAGAGAGAAAAGTTTTTCGGCCGGTTTATTTATTTTTGATTCGGTTCTAGAGTCCACCTCACCGCTATTTCTCTGCCACATCAACGGGAGTATGTACTCCCGGGATTACACGATAAATTTCCCGGGGGTAGCTAGAGCTACATACCCCCGGTTTACTGTTCATGCAAGTCCAGAAGTTTGTCTTTAAGCCCAATACTTATGCTCAAATTCCCGGCCCAAGTCCAATAATGTCGACCTGTAAACAAATAACAAACATCCCAACTGTCCTTTTCTCTCCTCCTGCTTCCCCCTTCCCGACCCACCCCAGCCTCGCCACAGCTTCGTCCTCGCCTTATCCGCGCCACCAATACCACCCTGGAGACCAAAATGTGACGTCGACTCCCTCCAAGAAGTTCCCTTTTGTTCTCTCTCCTCCCCACGCACAACTCAGCCCCTTTCCCGACCCCCACCACCTCGAACATGGTCGACGGTAACAAAAAACGCCGGAGACGTCGATTTTTGCCGGTGAGGAAGAAAGAAGAAGAGATAGAATGAGAAAAGAACGAAGAAAGGAAGGAGGAGAAGCTGGCGCGCTGTTATAGGGATGGGGTCGCCGATCGAAAATCGTGACATTGTGGCAGCCGGCACGGGTATGGTGTTGGTGGAGCACGGCGGTGAGAAAATAAGGAAGATGGGGTTTCTGGTGGTGGTAGCAGTCGTGGATTTGGGGGTGGCGGTGGTCGCGGCTTGTTGTGACAGTGGTGGCCGAGTGGAGAGGGAAGAGGAGGGAGAAGCAAAGGAGAGAGAAAATACAATTCTTTATTCTTTTTCTAGTCATTTCTAAATCCTTCCTCTTTTTTTACCCTCTCTATAGAATTGTAATGTCGAAAGTGGCAATTTGCCCCCTACACTTTTACAAATTGTGCAATCTAACACTCTAACTTCTAATTGTGCAATTTAACACCGTAAGTTTTCAATTAGAGCAACTTACCTCCTATCTCGATTTTTGAACTAATTTTTGTAATTTAAGCATTTTCTTAAATTTCCAAAAAGATTGAAAAATATTTAAGTACCACAATACAACATCTTATACGATAGTTTACACACAAAAATACAATTTCTATTATACAATTACAATTATACTCCGTATGTTGCTTTTCCCCTCATCAATTAATACTTTGAGAAACCACGCCCAAATACTGGTCATGGGGATTACTCACTGAAATTTTTGTAAAAACTTTTATTCACTTGTAGAAGATCCGACTTTTTCATCTTCATTGAATTCGATCAATTCCAAACTCAAATTAAAAACTTGCAACCCTTAATTACTCAGTGCAATAATGTTGAGGTGGTTCATGTCTGCATTTGTTTATCAAAACCCTAAGGCAATCACAATGAAATACTATACTAATGTAATGACACCATATAATTGTTTACTATTAAATTAATCTTCACCTACCAAATAAAGAGCTTTGGAGAATACATTCAATAGGGCTCTTCTTTTGTTTTTTGTCATTCAAGAGATGAATGTGAGATATATATTTGATGTAAAAAGAACGCATATTTGATGTATATAAAAATAAAATGTATAAGAGTAAAAATATTTTTCAATAATTTTGGGAATTTAAGAAAATACTTAAATTACAAAAATTAGTTTAAAAATCAAGATAGGGGGTAAATTGCTCTAATTAACAACTTAAGGTGTTAAATTGCACGATAAGAAGTTAGGGTGTTAGATTGCACAATTAGTAAAAGTGTAGGTGGTAAATCGTCACTTTCGCCGAATTGTAATATAGCAAAGGTGAATAATGATTAAAAATATAAATATAATGACCAATTTAACGTAATTAATGACCAAATATCAATAAATAATGACTAAAGAGATATACAAAGTTTAGAATGAGTCAAAAGTGAGAAAATAATGATCCTCAGTGGTGTTCGGGCTGCAAAAGTTCTGGGGAGCTAGTATTTTGCTGCCAAAAGGGGTCATAAAGGGAATCAATAAGCTGTGCAAAGACTTCTTGTGGGGGAGAAAAGAATGGTTTTTAAAGCCTGGTCAAGCTTTTGTAAACCAAGAAAGGAGGGTGGTATGGATATAAAAGAAGTCTTAAGTTGGAAGAAAGCAATGCTGATCAAATGGGTTGATAAGATTGAGAATAATACAGAGAGCATATGGGTGAGATGGGCTCAATCTTATATCATTAGAAATGCAGATTTTTGGAGTCTGAGCATCAAGAATAACTGGTCATGTAGCTGGAAGAACATTCTGCACATCAGGGATGAATTGATAAGCAAAGCAGGAGGTATAGATAATGCAAAAGATATGATCAACAAGCAAAAGAGAACCCAGGTATGATATCTTTAGAGACAGAGACAGTAAGAAATACTGGTCTAAAACTCTCTGTGATTCTGCAATTATTCCAAAGCATGCCTTTATCAGCTCCCTTGCCATTCAGAAAAGCTTGGCGACTCTGGATAATCTTAGCAGAAGAGGATTCCATCTAGCTGGCAGGTGTGTTCTATGTTGCAGGGACATTGAGAACACCAATCACTTGTTTTTCGGCTGCAGCTTCTCTAGGAAAGTTTGGGAGAAAGTGTTGGCCGAATACCATATTCCTCATGGTATCTCCTCCTTGAAGCAGGAATGTAACTGGTTTGGAAGAAATAATAGGGGAAGAGAGTGGAAGCAGAGAAGAAACAGGTGTGCCTTGGCTTGTACTGTTTATGAGCTTTGGATTGAGAGAAACAGTAGGATCTTTGCTGAGAAAAAGAGAGATATAGATGAGATTGTAAATAAGATTAGATATATTGTGGCTGTTAGGATGATGTTCTTGAACTCGGGAATGTCTGAGGATGACCTTGCTTCTATGCTTTGAAGGTGTTTTGCCTTTCTTAGTATAGTTAAGCAGCTTTTTGTAATGGTTTTAGGGGATTAATTTCCCCCTTTTTAATATATAAAATTGATCATTACAAAAAAAAAAAAAAAAAATAATGATCCAATTGAACTATATAATGACCATTAGAGGAAAAATAATGATCAAATCGAAACCTTGAAAATAATGGCTCAAAAGTGGAAAATAATGACTCAAAATTTGAGCATAATGACTGAGAAGTGGTAAATAATGAGCACAAAGTGGTACATAATGAGTTATAATTTGAAAATAATGACTGAGAAGTGGTAATAATGAGTACAAAGTGGTACATAATGAGTTGTAATTTGAAAATAATGAGTGAAAAGTAGAAATATCATTACTTATTATCAATATTATCAAATAATTGTCAATCATTATGTATCATTTTAAAAAATTAAATATCATTACTCATTATTTTATAATTTCCACTCATTATTTTAAAATTTCAATCATTATATATCATTTTATAGGCATTATTTTCCAAATTTCAGTTATTATTTCTCAAATTTCACTATTATTTTTAAATTTTCACTCATTGTGAAATAATGAGTTAAGTTTGTGAAATAATGACTACAAAGTGAGAAATAATGACTTAAATTTGTGAAATAATGACTAAAAAGTGAGAAAGAATGAATTAAATTTGTGAAATTATTACTATAAAGCGAGAAATAATGACCAAAATTTGGAACAATTTAACGAAATAGTGCTCAGAAAAAAATTGTTAGACAAAATAGGTGGAAACATAACTTGTTCAACAATATGGGGTGCACGTCACCCATATGTAAAACCGCTGAGGTCCTTGGCGGTTTAAAGACGAAAAAAAAATATTTTTTTTGTGAACAGTAAACCACCATGGAGTTTGGCGGTTTTACAGATCACAAATTTTTTTTGGTTACTGTTCATAAGTCATGGAACCGCCATGATCCTTGGCGGTTTTATATTTAGGTAATGTGCACCCCATTTTGTTGAACAAGTTTTTTTTCAACCCATTTTGTTTAACATTATTTCGTTAAATTGTTCCAAAATTTGTGAATAATAATGACTATAAAGAGAGAAGTAATGACTTAAATTTGTGAAATAATGACTAAAGTAAGAAACAATGACTTAAATTTGTGACATAATGACTCCAAATTGGAAAAAAAATAGTAACTAAAATCTATACTATACCTTTAATAGTCTAACATTCACGTTTACGTGGCAGATTTATGTTGCATTTTAAGGAAAAAAAAAAGCCACATCATTGCTGATTTGTCGCATCTACACTCCACTCTAATTTGCTCTTATCCACGTCATTACCTTCTTAAAGAAGGCATACCCCTTCCTCTTCAGCTTCTCACTTCATAAATTGCAGAAGACGTTAATGTCTCGCCTGGCCTCTTCACATTACCCACGTCAAACCTCATCCCACCATCTCCCTTTCTTATTCATTCTTCCCCGACTCTTCACCTTTCCATAAATTAATCATTATTCATCACCATTATTATTCATCTTAATAAGGACATTAAATATGGTGTCTCTTGGCTCTTCGTTTCCAATTGTGTCGGTTACATCTTAATTTCAATCAATATATATAAGTTATGATTTTGGTGAAAAAAATATCATCTCAAGTACAACGAGATCATCAAAGAGAGTGTTTTAGACGGCGAAAGATATATATTTAGAGCGTAATTTTATGTATTTTTCGTAGTAAGACTTTCTAATGTTTATATTTTACTATCAAAGTATGATGGCAAGTTGCGAATCGATATTGTAATTGCAAATAGTTAATATTATACATTTTTTTTTTTTGAGATAAGATCATCTTGGTCATGTTTATTTTCACTATTGTGATTGACAATTCTATTTCTATTTTCAATATTAGTCAACATGTTAGTACAACTCTACAAATAAATTAAAAATGATCCCGTGAATTCACGGGGCCAAAAGCTAGTTAATTATTTTAATCATCATTTCCCAAATTCCACTCATTATTTCTTAATTTTCACTCATTATTTCTCAATTTTGGCTCATTATATACCACTTTATAGTCATTATTTATTTCGATAATTATGAGTACAAAGTGGTACATAATAATTGATATTTGAAAATAATGAGTGAAAAGTAAAAACAATGACTATTTATACATAATATAATGACAGAAAAGAGATAAATAATGAGTACAAAGTGGTACATAATAATTTGAAAATAATGAGTTATAAGTAGATATATCATTACTCATTATCAATATTATCAAATAATTTTCAATCATTGTATATCATTTTACAAAATTAAATATCATTACTCATTATTTTATAATTTCCACTCATTATTTTACAAATTTCAATCATTATATATAATTTTATAGTCATTATTTAATTTCAGTCATTATTTCCCAAATTTCACTCATTAATTTTCATTTTTCACTCATTAATTTTCAATTTTCACTCATTATTTCCCAATTTTCACTCATTATATACGACTTTATAACCAATTTTTTATTTTAATCATTATTTCCCAATTTTGCACTCATTGTTTCTTAATTTTCACTTATTATTTCTCAATTTTCACTCATTGTTTCTCAATTTTCACTCATTATTTCTCTATTTTCACTCATTATATACCATTTGTAGTCATTATATATTTTCACTCATTATTTCCCAATTTTCACTCATTATTTTTCAAATTTTCACTCATTATATAACACTTTATAGTCATTATTTATCTTCACTCATTATTTCTCAATTTTCACTCATTATTTCTCAATTTTCACTCATTAATTTCTAATGTTCACTCATTCTATACCACTTTATAGTCATTATATATTTTCACTCATTATTTCCTAATTTTCAGTCATTATTTCCCAAATTCCACTCATTATTTCTCAATTTGCACTCATTCTATATCACTTTATAGTCATTATTTCCCAATTTTCACTCATTATTTCTTAAGTTTCACTCATTATTTCTCAAATTCCACTCATTGTATACCATTTTATTGTCATCATTTATTTTCCATCATTATTTTTCGTTTTTCTATCATTATATACAACTTTATAGTCATTATTTTCAAAATTTCACACTTTATAGTCTCCAACATCGATATACGATGACCGTCGATCTCATATGTAATCTGAGCCACACGCCCACCCTAGATCAATGGATGAAATTAAACTAAATAAACAAAATCAAAAATACAAAAAATAATAAAAAGACCCACCCCTTCTCTTTTCTCTCTCCTCCCCCAACCCCCTTACCCCAACCGACACCACCCCAGTCCCGCCGCGATCCGTCCCCGACCTCCACCATTGACGACCCCGACCACCCACCGTGATCGCCTCCCTACCGCCACCCTCTCCCCGCCAATCCACGACGTCGCCGCCCCTTCCTTCTCCCCTATTATCCCCTCCTTTCTTTTCGATCTCCCTTGTTATCCCTTATTTGCGGTGATAATGGTGGTGCGTGTGGTCGGCGGCGTAGGGCGAGGGTTGGGGGACAATTTTTGGGCGGCGGCGGTTAAGGATAGGGGCTAGGGAAGGGAGTGAGAGAGGAGAGACAAAATGAGAAAAAAGGGACGTGGAAGACGATGGAGGCGGTGGCGCGGGCTCAGGGATGCCGTTGTGGGGTCGATGGAGCGGCCCGCGTCTAATGGTGGTGGTTTCGTCGCGTGAGGTGCTGGTCGGCGCAAGGGGGCGGCGGTGGTCAGGTGGTGTGTGGTGGTGTCTGTGGGTGGGTGGAGAAGGAGAGAGAAAAAAAAATGTGGTGGCTGTGGTTTGGGCTTTGGGTTTGATATTGTAGTCTAATAATATGAGCCCAAATTGTTGTCGTTAGATTGGGCCTGACATAAATTCATGCACTCTCAATAAATAAGAAGGGGGGTACGTAGAGCTACGTATCCCACGTGTACCATATACCAATTGTAAGAAGAGAGACGTTTATGACCAAGACTCAATATATAAATTGATACGATTTCAAGTCATTAATTTAGGTAATTGCCTATAAGTTGAAATAAGATTGGATGCATTGTCTTCCCAATTCCCATAGAGTTCAGGAGGATCCTTCCACAACGAAAACAAGCAAAGTTAGGCAATATTCTATTAAACCGACGGAGAGGGAGCACTTACGTAGCAATATCTACTACCAACTACCATTTTTATCTTAGAAATAATGGAAGTGTTTTTGTAATTTGATCTCACAAAAAAAAAAAAAAAAAAAAAGTGTTTTTGTAATTTGTGTATAATCTAGGCGCATGACAAGTAAAATTTCGAAAGAATACAAGGAATCGATATAGTTCTTTTGTCCGTGTTTAAGCTCCTCGTATTCCTTTTTGAAATGTCAAAGTTTAAACAACTACGCCATACTCGTTCGATTATTCGGCATGTAGATTCGTCGATCATAATAAGATTGTCGTGTTTTAATGTTCATGTTATATATGACACTAGGGTAGATTTTGTTTTCAACTTGTCCAACTTACATTTATACTGTATATAACATGACATGATCACTTTAAGTTGGGTTTTATCTCGCCTAACAACAATTTTTTACTTTTATAATATCGGCTTAGTTGCTTGCTCTATAATTATATTGTAGTTGCTCATAGGTA
Source organism: Spergularia marina (assembly GCA_963680865.1). Taxonomy (NCBI): domain Eukaryota; kingdom Viridiplantae; phylum Streptophyta; class Magnoliopsida; order Caryophyllales; family Caryophyllaceae; genus Spergularia; species Spergularia marina. The sequence continues at coordinate 12,297,640 of OY804548.1, forward strand.
AGCAAAAAATATATGGTAAGTCATTTTCTACATGCATGTTTGGTATGCACAATAAGCTAGCTTATTTGGCCAAAGTAGTTTATTTGACTAGTTTTTTAAGCTATTCGACCAAATAAGTTGGTTTGGTAACACCACTAGGTTAAATAATAAGCTAGCTTATTTAAAAAGTCACCCCATGTAACTTATTTAAAAATAAGCTAGTTTATCATAATTTTATTCCTAATTTACCTTCATTTATTTACTAAATTAAAATGATTAAAAATAAATAATGCATTTTAATGTAATTTTATATATATCAGTTTCTATATTAGCTAATTCTGCCAAACATTCCTATTACTATCAGCTAAAAACTTTAAACTTCTATTGAAGCTATTATTTTCAGCTTTCAGCAATTAGTTTCAGCTTTCAGCTACTATTTCAGCATTCAGCTACTATTTCAACGTTCAGTTACTATTTTAGCTAGTTTCACCAAACATATTCTTACTATCAGCTAAAAATTTCAGCTACTATTGCATGTAATATCTATCTACACTCTTTACCATAAAAGGCGTTTTAAATAAAAAAATTAGAAAATTAAAGAGACAGACTATGTGGCATGACAGATCGCCTAACTGAAGCCGGTGAACGTGATCGTTGCCTCTAACACAACTTTTAATATATAGTATAAGATATATAGTATTAGATACCCATTTTATGAAATTGTCAGTTTTTCTTAGTTATAATATTATTAACAACACTATTATTTTCCATAAATTAGCTTACCAGCATAATCACCATAAATTATATTATTTTCTATAATTAGCTAATAATTTCCATATTATGTAATTACTTAGTGTTATCGAACTAATGACTGTCAAGTGTCCTTGTATGAAAGATTTGGTTTCGGGTTTAATATATAGTACTATTTTACTACCCGACCTACGCCCAAAATAATTTTTATCATTTTTTTTCTTTGTCAACAATTAATTTTATCAGTAAATTTTATCATTTATAAAACTTTCACTTTCAATATAGATGATGTGATTCAAATTCAAATAAGTTTTAAGGAAGGTACAAAAGAATAAAGTAAAGATAAAATCAATTAATTGTAAATATTGATTTTTTTATAATGAAAAAATATTGTGAATTTTTTTATATGGAAAACGTCACTTATATATAACCATGCATGGAATGTTCATCTATACTCTTTACCATAAAAGACATTTTAAATGAATTTTTTAAGTGAAAATTAAAGAGACATGCCACGTGGTGTGACAGATGGCCTAATTGAAGCCGGTGAACATGGTCGTTGCCTCTAACACATCTTTTAATATATAGTACTAGTTTAAAGCCCGTGCATTGCACGGTGACATTAACAATATTTTGTATTATATACGCACATTTCATTACCGAAATCATTATAATTATTGTAGTTAAATAAAGTTTTTTTTTAAGGTAATAACGAAATAAAGTTACCAGTTATCTAGAACTATTGATTAATTCATTTTTTTAAAGTTCTCACATTGTATACTTACATGATATTAATGTTCTAGCTAATTAATTAACTAATTAATATATCAATCAATATATTTAATAAAACCATTTACTTCCATTATCTACTTTAACCAAATTTTATCGTTTTACGTGTTTATGTCTAATGACAAAAGTATAAAGATGTCAATGCTAAACAAAACTAAAAACAAATTATGCAAGATATATACATTTATTATTTCACATCAACAAACCTAAATAACAACTGACAAATGTTGTGCTATAGTGATTAAGATAGAGGTACCGAATATAATAAGTTTCAGTTTCGAATTTGTTCCCTATATTGTATACCGATTTCTAAGCCTATTACACTTGATGTTAGTAAGATTTTGTATAATTCAACTTAACACATTCGCATCACGAGAGTAAGATGTTGTCACTATAATGAATCTAGTAAAAAAATTGATTCCAAATGAATTTATATTAGTTCAAATCTAATAAGTTTAGTGCAAGTTCAATAAATTTAAATAAATCCAAATAATTTATATCATAACTTACGAAACCGAACTAAAAAAATATATTATCTTAATTGTATGTTTCTTTTAAGTCATCTTATATTTTGTTTTGTTGAATCAATGGCTCAAATTAAAGATTATACATCAGTTATTTTAAATTTTATAATTGCAATAATGCTTGCACGTTGTACATTACAAAATCTCAAGATGAAAAACTGTGATTCGTACCAATGACTTTGCTTATGTGGCTATGTTTTAAACTACCTAACAATAAAAGGTAATTTTAAGTTTGTGATAAATGGTTTTATTCCAGTTTGATTATATATAAATGCACTTTGCAAATGTTTGATAATCAAGAATTTATTTATAGTTATTATTCAATTAAAGGTCTTATATTATCATTTTCAAAATTAGATATGGCTCGATGACCTGTCTAAACCTCCATAAAACGTCTACAATTGTTTGCCTCTTCAATAGATAGACTATACTTATAAATCAAATATTATATTTTCTAGGACTATGTATTAAATTTCAAAACTCAAGATTACATTAAGGTAGCTGACCAAATAAATTTTGTTTCATAGTAATTGTTTTAGAGCAAAGAGATTTACACATTTTGTAAAAACATTTGATTGCTCTCATAGAAATAAGTACATCGGTGACCTTGTATGATACAATTCAACTTAATTTTGTAACATATAAATACCAAAACATATCACCTAAATTAACCTATTTTTTAATTAATTTAGATCAATTGACATATGAACTACTCAACAGTCAATGCCTCAGCTAAACAAACTAAAACAATCATATATTTCTAAAAGGAGGGAGTATCCTATCTTTTTATGATTAGAAAAAAAAGACTTTTAGAATAGCGCATATATAGAGAAACCCAGTGACTTGTACTTGTAGATATTAGTATTTCAAATTCACTTGAGTAAGTTGAATTGCTATCCACCTAAAAATATATGTCAAAAAATTAAAAAGCAATAATAATATTATCAAAGCAGATACCTAAATGATTATAACTTCAAGTTTGCAAATCTTATAGTTTTTTTTTTTTTTTTTTTTTTTTTTTGGCGAAATCAACAGTCAATGCTCTAGCTCGCAAAATGAAATCGTCTTACATTTCTGAAAGTAGGGGGGTATCCTATCTTTTTATGATTACAATAAATTTAAATTTGGAATATAATGTAATCTTTCCATTACCCATAAAAAATGTCGAAATACAATTTCAATGTCTCTAGACGTACTAAAAGCTTATGATTATATGCTGAATTCATTAAAAAATATAAACACTACATTTATTCGTAATTTGTGGTCAATGTTTAATATATATACACTAAAACATAGGTTAAAAAAAAAATAGACTTATAGAATAACACATATATTAAAGCGAGTAAACAATTATCCTTTACTCGTAGTTATTACTATTGGGGAGTCCACATGAATAAGTTGAAAAGTCTTTTGTATTATCTTACCATTTCGTGATTAATTGCCATATACTCCTTTCGATCTTTTTATAATTTTATGATTTGTTTGTTGCTTTTGACTATCTATGTTGGGGGCCACTTCTACACTAAATTAACTTATAAACGGACTTTTTATTCACAAATAATTGTATTACAATTTCATTAACTACTGTAGACACATTTTAAAAAAAAAAACATTTGGATCTTATATTTTACCAAAATGTAGAAAATGTCGTATAATTTTCTCTTATATTAAAATGTAGGCTTGACTTATTATCTTACCATAACTTAAAAAAGAAACTTTTATATTGATAGATTTTTTCAAAATTACCAAAAACCTACATATGGTATACTAAATTTCCATAAGTAAAATATATGAATTTAATACATTATTACCATGAACTCACATATGATATCAACAATTCCATAACATAAATTAATTCCTTATTCACCAGAAGCTCTCAGAAAATTCGAAAGTCTATAGACCTATTCAATGCCCCCGAAAAAATTTCGTTTATAAATATATTAAAATAAGATCAGTATTTAACTACTATTTAAGTTAGTTTTACCAAACAAACTAAAGGTTTTTTGTTTTGAGTTTTGACTCCTAGGAAATGAAATTTTATGTACTCTAAAAGGTTTGCCTCCCCTCAAAGCCGCAACTACCCAAGTAACTATTAAGTCATACCCATTAGATTCTTCTCCATGTTGTTCCATATATACTTTCATAGATCATGATATTAGACTGTGGTGTTTCAATTCCACTTCATGAATGTAAAATATTGCTTTAATGTCAATGTATACACCCATTAAAGTGACGGACATCTCAAAAGGATAAACAAGATAAGTAGGTTTTGTGGGAGACCTTCTCTCAATAAATTATTGAGAGACCAACCATGTTATTTACATCGTGACCCCGTTTATATAGATAGTGACCATTATACTACTTTTGGTAATCATTCTAGTCAAGGATCTTGACACTTAATCTACGATTTGCAAAGGGGTTACTCAGGGCCGTTCCTGACATTTTGGAGGCCCTAGTGCGAAATTACTATTATGGGCCCCTAAATGCTCAAATTTCCGGCAATTCTCGTAAAAAATTTCTTAGGATTGGGAGTGAATTTTTTTGAGTGTGGGTATAGTCGCTTTTAAATAAGTTAAATCGCGGAATCAACTACGTTAGAGTCATTAAAATGTACGTTGGAGTATAGCATTTGTATTTAGATGGAAATTATTATTTTTATATTAAGTATAGTGAGTTGCATGATTCTTTAGCGTGTCAATATAGGACTAAAACTTGGTTATGAATTGAAAGAGTAGGAAATATGGTGATTAAAAACACAAAGGAACAAAAACAAGGAAACCATTTATAATTAGCCAAAGAAAAAGGAACAAGGAAATCCTTAGTAATTAGCCAAAGAAAAATGAACAAAGAGGTGATAGTAAATTGAAAAAAGAAAAAAAAAAACAGCAAGTGTGGGAAACAGGAATCAAACCCAAGCCCATACACAAGAATGTAGCATCTACCAGTATGCTATGAATATCATTACATAATATATTGCTGCTTAATTTATATAACTATAACTACTGTATAGCTCATCAGATGGGGCCCTTTTTGGTCGTGGGCCCTAGGTCGTCGCACCCCCGGCCTACCCTCAGGGCCGGCCCTGGGGTTACTTTATACGGAGTAAATTTTAGCTAATTTTTATATCATGAGATCCTCCAAAATCATAGATAATTTGACTTATAATAGTAAACCAATACGATCACTAAAAGTATTATCGTGATTACAAGCAAGGTAAAAAGAGTTACATTGTAAGTTGTAACACTAAATAATGGTCTCTAAATAAATTATTGAGAGATCGTCTATTATGAGACTTACATGTTTCCACTGAAAACTATGTAGCCGGAATTAATATGGCCCGAGATGGAGATAGGTGAAGCAGAGGTTCATCGTCTAATAATCTTGTCGTGCAAAATTACAAAGTTTTTCGGCTCGAGCGCGTTGGCACCTTGCACCAACACGGCTACACCGTATAGAAAGTGTAAATAGACGGCAAAGGCCAAAGTAAGGCTAAAAAGCGACGCACGGTAGTCAACTAGAAAACAAACATATGAATTCCCCTTTTTCTTCGCCAAACTATACGCTTGTATATGCAAATCAGCTTTCTATATTCATTGACAACTAATAATGCTCTTTGAATGGCTCAATCAAACCTTGTGTATATACTAGTATGTGATTTCAATGAACCTTCAATTTCATCATTCTTTATTATGTTTTCAATGAATTCTTCATCATTGATTATTAGGTGAAAGTTTTGGACTCTCATAATTGAATTGAGAGCTAAGACCATATACTGAGTATTCTTCTCATTTCTAACACAAGTTTTCAACGCAAGCAAGTTTCTTATAAAACAGTCTTATATTATGTAAACCAAATTAAATATTAAATGTGTCATATTCTACATCAAATTAATTATGTTTAATCAGTTTAAAAAAATCAAATTCTAATTCGTTACTAATAGTTTCACTCTGACGAATATTTATCGTATTTCATAAGGTCTTATACAAAAATTTGTGTGCTACTATAATAACCAAATCACTCCCATTGGCCTTAATGCGTGAAGACGTGATGACATGTTCTAATGCATGAAACTCTTGACCACCTCCCATCTTACCACATTAATCATAATCTCTATACAAATACTATATTAAATATCATATTTAGATTTGCATTCATAATAATTCATTTATGGAATTATTAATATTCTTATTCTTATTCTTCCTCTTCTTCTTGTTCTAACGGCAATCTTCCAATCACCCCCTTGTTTTCCTCTCTTCCATTCTCTGTTTTCCCCCATCCCTTCTCACAACCTCACTTTTACCCAAAACACGCAAAAAAAAAAAAAAAAAAAAAAAAAAAAAGAAGAAAAAAAGTTCAATAATCAAACAAATGTAAAAAAAAAAAAAAAGACCATGTCTTTCTTCTTACAATATTTTCCTCAAACAAACCACCACTTTTTTACGCCAAAGTTCTGTTAAAATTAGTTTTTACATAAACCAAATGAACATCGTTCACAATAAACACATTCGCAATATTATTTCTTCTCGTAATAATAGTAATATTAGTACAAGAATAAATTGTTGTTGTTGTTATCAACATTCTTATGGAAATGAAACGTACGATGACGATGAATTGGGACGGTTTAGGACCGCACGACGACGACGACGGCGACGACTTCTTCGACTCGAACAACCGCATTTCCGCGGTTGTTCCCATGGATTTCCTGGCAACGGCAGCTTTAGACTCTTCCGATGACGAGTTCGAGGATCCACGGATGTCGTTCGCGTCCGTGATGTCACCAGAAGGGGGCCCACGGTTGTCCAGCGTGTCGGCCGGACCAATGCCGCCTCTACCACCGCCGTCAACGGAGGATTACGACGTTTGGATGGCGACACCGTCTTCGATACAAGAGCGTCGGAGGAGGTTGTTGCAAGGTATGGGGTTGAACAGCAGCAAGGAGCTTATCAGGTTGCGGACGATGGCAATGTCGAAGAAGGCTATGGGCGGGAATGCTCCACCTTTGCCGCCTTCGAAAGGAGGGAATGTGGAGGAGAAGAAGGCCCCGGTTGTTGAGAAAAACAAAGGAGAGAATAAGGATCAGGGTCAGGGTCAGGGTCAGGATCAAGAGGAGGTGGATTCGCCAGCGGGGTCTCCGGATACGCCGTTGGTGTTGATAAGGTCGAGGTCTGACGGAGACATTGATCCGTTTTCGATTGAGACGAAGAAGAGGAAAGAGCAGTTGATTGGGAAGGTTTCGAAACAGAGGTTGACGAGGACATTGTCGACGTGGGGGCTATCTCGATTGTGTAAGTTGAATTATAATTCTACGGCAAACGGTAACGTGAATAATAATGTTAGTGGAGATAACAATGGAGGAGGTGGTCGTGGTGGTAATAACAAGGCAAAGAAAGCGAAGAGGGGGAGGGCCAAGAGTGGCACGCTTTCTACAGGAGGGGAGCAGCTAGGTGCATTCTTCTTGATCAAGAATTTGGATACGGGCAAGGAGTTTATTGTCAAGGAGTTTAACGAGGACGGAATGTGGAACAGGCTGAGTGATCTGCAGACAGGGCGGCAGTTGACTATGGAGGAGTTCGAGCAATCTGTTGGATATTCGCCTGTGGTTAAGGAGTTGATGAGGAGAGAAAATGTGAGGCGGAATGGTGGAGATGGTGGTGGTGGTGTACTCGAGAGGAAGACGAGTGTCAATGCGTATTTGTCCAAGAGTTTTCGTTATAGTAAACGCAGGGGTGTTTCTCTGCTTAAGAATATTAACCGTGTGGCGAATTCTGTGACTGGTTTAGGTGCTGCTGGTCATGACAAGGAACATCCGAATGTGCCTGCTGTGGCGGCCATTGAACCCCCACAGAAAGGCGGGAAAGGGGGGGCTAATCCGCAGGGTAATGAGTGGGTGAGGGTCAGGACACAAGGGAAAGTGTACAAGGAATTAACAGCATTAAGATTTTGTCAGGAGATACAGGCTCATGAAGGGTCAATTTGGACTATGAAGTTTAGTGTGGATGGAAGGTACCTTGCAAGTGCAGGGGAGGATAAGGTGATCCATATTTGGGAGGTGCAGGAGTGTGAGATTGCGTCTTTAAGGCCGCCTGATGACACCGGGAATTCAACACCATTGCATCCTATGTTCTGCCCCTCACCTGATCGAGATAAGCCTCCTTTGGCTCCGGACTTGTCTGCATTAGATAAGAAGAAGAAGGGCAAGTTTGGTAGCCGGAGAGGAGGACTGATGCCTGATTATGTTAAATTGCCTGAGACTGTGTTTTCGCTTTCCACTGAACCGGTTTGTACCTTTGAAGGTCACTTGGATGATGTGTTGGATCTTTCTTGGTCTTCTCAGGTAGTACAACAAGCTTAGTTTGTCTCGTTCTGATTTTGAGTCTTTAGAGGATGATAATTTTGTTTCCCTTTGTGTTGAAGTCTTGCGATCTTGATGTAAATTTGGTTTCCAAATTTGTAGATGCATTTACTTTCATCTTCAATGGACAAGACTGTAAGGCTGTGGGATATGGAAACAAAGACTTGTCTCAAGTTGTTTGCGCACAACGATTATGGTGAGTGAAGTTGTCTTAATTCTTTCTTCTGGCGACTTAAAACTCGCATTTTGGCTCTTTACCAAAGCATAATCTTGATCTCTGTCGTCTTTTTGTTTGATGATAACAGTTACTTGTATACAATTCAACCCTGTAAATGATGATTATTTCATCAGCGGCTCACTTGATGCCAAGGTCCGGATTTGGAGCGTGCCTGGTAGACGGGTTGTTGATTGGACTGACCTTCACGAAATGGTTACTGCTGCTTGCTATACTCCTGATGGCCAGGTCCTATTAGTTTACTTTCCTATTTCCTCTCTTATTTAAGTTCTATATCAGACACGATCACTGTGGTTTAACAATTTTAGGACAAGAGTGGGAGTTTTTTGTTTCCTAAACTTGATTGGAAAATGAGTGTCTGCCAAATGGAACTGGTTTTAGGGAACTTTAGTCCTTATCTTCCATATTTGAGATCGAGCTCATCGTAGTTACAATGTGTTTTGCATGTCTTCTACACAAATGCAAGATTAGCTGGTCATAACCCGGTGCCTGCAGTGACTATTCTAATTGTGTCAGGGAGTCTTTTACTGAAAATGTTGTAGACTTTATTCTTTGTTTCTTGAGGTGAGAATTCAGTGTTTCAAACATTATGAATAATTCGTGAACAGAAGACATTCTAGTAAAATCTTTTTATTTTTGGCTGCAATATCGGTCTGTCATAAATCTCATTTTACACGAACTGATTTACTTCAAAAAAAAAAAAAAAAAAAAAAGAACTGATGATTTGATGAACACCAGAATATCGACTCAGTTAAGTAAATTGTTAGGCCAGAAAGAACTGCAGACACTGATAGGTCACAGAAAACTGTATGGGGTGCTGCAATTATCTTTAAGCAAATTCTTGTTCGGTTGTTGAGTATACAGGGCACTTAAACCTCTTATGTCTGCAGGGTGCTGCTGTAGGCTCTCACAAAGGGAATTGTCGTTTGTACAGCATAACAGGTATGAGTTTCTTTTGTTTTTGTCATACTGAGTAGAATTTTGCTAATAAGCAGCTTTAATCTGGCTCTCTAGCGTAAGAGTTGCAAAGAACTGCGTTTTTAATCCAATAAATTGTAGCATTCATTACTTCATCTGATCATGCAGATGGAAAACTAAATCAACTTAGCCAGTTTGATATCCAGAACAAGAAGAAAGCTGCTCCAAAGAAGATAACAGGGTTTGAGGTAGCCACTAAAATTTCATTGTTTTTACATCTTCAATGTATTTTAGCATGGTCATGTCTCTGTCATGGTGTATTGAAGACCTGAAATTTATGGGATACATTTACACAGTTTGTGCCAGAGAGCCCCAATGAAGTCCTTGTAACTTCTGCTGACTCGAGGATACGAATATATGATGGCTCAGAAGTAATACAGAAGTTCAGAGGTACACTATCACACCATCATGACATCAAATATAGTCTAATTGAGCCTAGTCTGATTCTTAGGCAACAAACCCAACAATGCTAACCTTGAGTACATATATATGTGACAGGGTTTCGTAATACAAGCAGTCAAATAGCAGCTTCCTTCAGCCCGGATGGGAAGTATGTAATCTGTGGCAGTGAAGATTCGAATGTTTATGTCTGGAAGCGCGAGGAACCAAAGAATAGCAAAACCAAAACCACAATCGACACAAAGTCACACGAATATTTCCATTGTAAGGACGTGTCTGTTGCAGTTCCTTGGCCTGGCAGCTTGAAGTTTGACCCACCCACCATACAGCTGCACTCTAAGAGGAACTCCAAACGAGCCAATGTACCACAATCGCCTGCATCTGCAACCAGCTCACCTAAAAAATCTGACGCAAACAAGAACCACAAAAGGCTACTCCCTCCTTTGCCTAACAAGAAGAGCAGTTTAGCTGCAGAAAATACAGACAACAACAGCAACAATGATGACAACAACAGCAACGACAACAGCAACATCAACAGCAACAGCAACAGCAACAACAACCACAACCACAACCATGACGACAATGTGGATGGTGAGAAAGCTCCTGAAAGCCCTGAATCAGATCCCTCACGGATATCAAGGACAGAATCTGGGATAGGCGACTCGTTCAACTCAACAGCAGGTGGATCAATGAGGTACGGTGACTCACCATCCATGTCGTCAAACCACGCTGCATCACCTTCATGGTCATCAGGTTGGTCTTGGTTTGACGGAGGTGGAAGCCATGGGAGTGACACAATGCAAGCTAGAGCATGGGGTTTGGTCATTGTGACTGCAGGGCTTGGAGGAGAGATCAGAGCGTACCAAAATTTCGGAGTTCCACTTCGGGTTGGGCGGCAGACCAACCTCTTTAGGGACCTTACATAGAGAATCAAGTTTTTGGTGTCGAAAAAATATACTTCAGGTCACATTTTGATGACATAGAATCAGACTGTCAAAATGCTGATTTCTTTCTGTTACGTTGGGGGTTCAGGGAATGTGAAAACATAAACATACACATACACAGATAGAAACAAAGAGATTTGCGGACGCGGAGCGCAACATGGGATAGCAGCTTATATTCACACAAAAGTGAAAAGCCTATTAATCTTTGAAATTGTGTAACCTGTAAAGCAGTAGGACTTAGAGGTTGTTTAGAATAGAAAGCAATTTCTATTACTACAGATTATAGAGAGAATTTTTCTGTTTCACAACTGAGTTCAGATTTTTTCTTTCTGAATGTTAGTGAATGTTAACAACGATAGTTCGAAAATCAAAATCGTGTTGAATGATCCTTTGAGTTCAGAAAGTAGTAAGCATTTAGAGCAATTGAAATGGTAGAACATAACTCTAGTTTGAGTGTCTTTCCAATCTACCTCATTATAAATTTTCACTCTTATTGGTTTTGTTGGAGTTTCTCTCCAAGCCTAAGTGTTCATCGTAGTTAAGGAATTGTGGGAAATATACCAAGAGACGGGTGATCGAAGGTAAAACGAAGAGAGATCGGAGACTCAAGGCGGAGCGCGCAGCTAAGCTAGGCGGACCGCGGGCCCGAGTCGGCGTGTTTACGCATTTTCCTTATTACCCTAATTCGTCTTTTAGCTATTTCTCAACTATAAATACAAAGCTCGTCCCAACCCCTAAAACACACTATTATAATCATATATTCTCTCAAAAAATTCCAAAGGTTGGTTCGTGTGGTTTCAGCATAAAAGAGGCGCTCGGGATCAGTTATATATATCAACTGCGGTTCTTCAGCGCACAAGAGGTTCGATGTTGGATAACCTGGAAGGCGACCGTCATTGAGGGGCTTGCACCGTAGCCTGGCGGAATCGTCTTTAAGTACAGAGATACAGGTGATCTCGGCAAAACAATTCCTTTGAGCTAAGTTTAATTGATTTACTCTTTATTTCCAACAATCTTAAAGACGATATTGTTTGTTTAATGCTGAGTTGATTAATCATGTCTAACGTTAGCAAAGCCCTACTTCCTGATATGTCAAAATTTGATTCGCTTGATACTAAAAGCTATAAGGTTTGGACTCAAAAGATGAGGTTTTATTTGATGGCAGTAGAGTTAGAATATGTGCTAGATGGTAAGATGCCTCCTCATAACCAATATGATCAAGATGCTTATTTTGACAAGTTTGATAAGGATGATAGATACTGTAAGGGTTTATTGCTTCATTATATGACTGCTGATATGATGGAGATCTACTGTGAATTTAATATTGCCTATGACATTTGGGAAACTCTTGAGACTAAGTATGGTGGACATGACAAGGGGTCAAATAGATAAACAGTGCGTAAGTGGTTAGATTTTCAGTGTGTTCGTTGATAATAAACCCATGATTGATCAAATCTGAGAATATGAGCGTCTGTTTGAATATGGTTGTGGAAGGATTAACCATCTGTGATGATACTCAAGCTATTATTCTAAGCAATAAGTTGCCACCTATCTGGAAAGACTACCATAATCAGTTGATGCATAAGAAAGAAGATCTGTCACTAGCTAAGTTGATTTCTCACCTTAAAATTGAAGAAGAAAATCGGCACAAGGTTAATCAAGCTAAGAAAAAGGTGTTTAAGGCTCCTATCAAGAAAGACATCAAGGAAAAACCCAAAAACAATACTATAAGGTATGAGTTTACAGGGAATGATTGTAACTTCTGTGGCAAGAAGGGTCATCATAAGGCTTCAGACTGTTATGCTAGGAAGAGAAAGAGAATGGGTGAAAATAGTAATGTCGACGTAGTTGCTGTTGTATCTGAAGCAAACTTGGCTAATGACAAATCTGTAGAACGGATCACGGACACAGGAGCTACGAGACACATACATATGTGCTAATGAGAGTCTGTTTCAAGAATATGTGACCTACTTCTGAAGAAAAAGTCTACATGGGCAATTCTGCAACTGCAAGGGTAGAAAGCAAAGGGAAGGTGGTCCTCAATTTAACTTCTGGCAAGTTCCTCACTCTCGCTAATGTACTACATGTTCCTCAGATGCGTAGAAACTTAGTTTCTGGTAGCTTATTAGTGAAAGCTGGTCTAAAGTTGTCTTTAGAATCTGACAAAGGGTTTCTGTAATGGGGGTCTCTTTACTTTGGATGTCTTTGTACCCGTTTCAAATACTAAAAAGAAGAATCCTGGAGCTGCTTATATCGCTGAGTCTCTTGCGTTGTGCGTGGCATGGAAGACTTGGACATTTGAATGTCGCATCCATAAAACGACTAAGGAATACAGGATTGATTGATAACTTGACTAACGCTGATTTCAAGTAGTGTGAAGTGTGTGTTGAAGCTAAGTATGCAAATAAACCATTCAATGTTGTTGCAACATAATATTAGGTTCTAGAACTCATTCATACCGACTTAGGTGATTTTAAAAATTACTTGAGTAAAGGAGGAAAGAGGTACTACATCACCTTTGTTGATGACTGTTCAAGATACACAATGGTGTACTTGTTAAGAACCAAGGATGAAGCTGAGGATATGTTTCGAATATACAAGGCTCAAGTTGAAAATCAATTAGACAAGAAGATTAAGAGGGTAAGAAGCGATCGTGGGGGTGAATATGATCCAAGTTCACTTAAGAGGTTGTGTGAGGGAAGTGGTATAATTCATGAGGCCACTGCACCTTATACTCCTGAGCAGAATGGAATAGCTGAACGAAAGTGTAATATCCCGAAATTTCAAAGTATTTTATATTAATACCTTAGATTTATTAATTAGATTATCTAAATGAAAAAGAATTTTTAAATGTTGTTTGTGAATCGTTTTCAAAATGAGTTCAGAAATGATTTCTAAAATCGAGAATTCTATTTTGGGTCCTATTCCTAAACCGGGTCAGACATAGCCAACGGACCAATATCAACCCAAATCGACACCATTGGCCCAAACACCAACTTATACCCCAACCCAACCCAAAAAGAAATCAGAAAAAGGAAAAAGGAAAAAAGGAAAAAGAAAAGAAAAAAAAAAAAAAAAAACGACCCCTTCCCCTGTATAAAACAGAGGACACACCCCCCCGGTCCTCTTCTTCTTCGCTCGTCCTCCTCACCGACCGTCGCCGCCGATCGTTCCCTATTCCTGCCCAGCTTCTCGCCTCCGCACCCTTATTCCGACCACCACGTTCTCCCTCTCTTCCTCGTCCAATTTCGTGAGCAACATCACCCTTCTCTCTCTTCCCCTGTTTTTCGTTTTCTTCGATTATCATCGTTTCAATTCGTTTTTATTGCTTTAAATCATGATTAATCACTCCTAGTATATGTTATAAGTATTGGGTAGTCAATTTGAGTTAGTTTTATACACAAAGAAGTGATCTTGATGCTTGTTTTGAGTTGATTTTCACTAATTACGAATTTGGGATTAATTAGCTTAATTATTCGATTTTGTTTCAATTAATTTCGAAAGATATGAATTGGGTGCTCTTAAAATCTGTTAATTAGGCTTCTTGAATTTTAGTTTGAGATTTAAATTGGGGTTTTGTTCAAGTTTGTGTAAATTGCAAATTGGGGAAATTTGGTTAATTGTTTCTAATTTAGGTTAATTAGTCCAAATTAATTATGATAATCAATATTTCGACATTATGATAATTTAACAAATTATAAACTGATTTTCATGATTTATATAATTCAATTCGAATTTTTGGGATTTTATGTAATAAAACATTGTTTTTAATTAATAAATCATAATATAAATTGGTATAATAATTTTATAATTAAATTATAATAATTAAGGGTTAATTTTTATAAGTTAGATTCTGTTTTAAACTAATTTTAGGCCTTTGGGAATTTTTATAATAATTTTGGTGTTAATTGAGTTTTATTGGATAATTATTGAAATAGAACGATAATTATTGGATAATTGGTAATTGTTTATTTAAATTTGGTATTGTCACAATCATACATTGCATATAGGATCATATATACTAACATATAGGAATATAGTTGGTTGGTTGGTTGAGAAAGATTGAGTGTTAATTTGAGAATGTCGTTTGTATAATTGTAGAGTCTGAGTTCGTAGACGAGGGGTACTAGTGATTGTTGTGCTATTGAGTTTTCGTTTGCTTGAAAAGGTAAGCTATCATGCTCAACCCTTCTTAAACTTGAATAAACCTTTCAAACTTTATGTGCTATATGTGAATGGTGTGATTGGATGAAAACATAGTATCATGATAGGTGGAGAACGATCCAGTTTATACGATTGTTGTATTTTAATTTGGTTGGATTTATTGTATCGATATTGGTATATGAAATGGCTTGTGACAAATATGTTATTTTGAAAGGTAAGATTAAATGTATATTGAATTGGTTGATTTGGTTTGGTTTGGTTTGGTTTGTGGGCGCATAGCCAATTTATATTATGGTGTTGGTTTGGTATCGTTTTATATGAACTGTGATCATCAATTCTCTCTCAATAAGATACTGGTTACTTAGACGGAGCAAAAGAACTCCTAATTATTTGTTCGAGCCAAAAGAGCTCTTATTTATTTGTTTGAGTCAAAAGAACTCTTATTTACTGGATTGAGTCGCATCGACTCCTATTAATTACCCCACCGCATCGGTCTTTAAGAGGGTTAGGCTCTAGTCTACTCTACTTGGGTTAAAAACACCCAGTAGGGGGTGTGCACACTTAAGGTCTAGTAGTCTTGGATTATGGATTATGGATTATGGTTGATAGGATGAATTGGCAAAAGATTCAGTTCATTTCTAAATAATAAGGATTATGGATTGTGGATTGTGGATTGTGGATTGTTAACTAGGAATTTTGGATTATGGCTCGTGACTTATGAATTTCTTATTTATCGTTAATCTTTGATTTGTTGGATATGGATTATGTAATGTTTCTTATGTTATGAGTAAGTGATGAATTGAACGATTGATTGTGGAATATGACTTTTGATTGTTGTATTGGAATTATTATTGGATGATTATATGTTTATGTGCTAAGTGTGTTTTCGAAAATAAAACTAAACGTTTTCAAAATCAAGGTAAGAATTTTGGCTTTCTACACGTTGAGGTGTTAGCTTACTCAATTTCACTGACGTTTTCAACTGTGGTTTTTGTGCTTTAAATCCACCACAGGTTTGGAGTGATTGATGCATGCGGGAACGACGACTCATTAGAATTAGATGGAAATAATAATTAGACTAGTAGTTATTAGACATAGATTATTTCATATTTCATATTTTGGACTATTGTAATTTTAATTAATGGATTGTAATAGACTATTTTAGACCATTAGACAATTATACTGTGGCTTTTGAAATCTCCTTGCATTCGGGTCTTTGACTCGAGTGCGGAGTGACACCTCTGAATTTCCTTATTTGTGTTTTGGTTCTCGATAAAATGTTTTTGGAAAAGGAAAGGAAATTTGGGGGTGTTACAGTTGGTATCAGAGCCCAGGTTAGGTCACACGCTAAAATGAACTAATGAGACTAGCAAAATGAAAAAAACGAATCAACTAGCAAAATAAATAAATAAATAAGTAAATAAATAAATATAATGAACCAAGCCGTATGAGGGATGGGTTTGTTTGTTTTTATCTGTTCAGTGCCTCTTTGTTTATTATTTGCTACTTGTTTACACATGTGAGACTTCTGTATGGTTGTTTTGTTTCAATTTATGATAAAAGATTAATGATGTACGCTAGAATTTGGATGTTTGGAATGGTCGAAATTTAAATGTTTGGAATAGTTGGAATATGGATGAGATTGTGGAATTTTGAAGGTCTAATGTACCTTATTAATTTTAAATGGTATGAGCTAAATGGAAAGTGTACATTACAATAAGCATGCTTTTATACATCTACTTTCATGTTTGGATAATGTGTTTTGGTTAGAGCATGAACTGTTTTAACCCTTTTCTATTGTAAGTCTGTAATTATGATTAGGAGGTGGTGATAACTTTGTTGGCACGAATTACAATGTTAATTCATTATTATTGAAATGTTGTTGCATTATTATTGAAATGTTAATTACGTGTCCTAAATAGTAAGGACAATTACTAATTAGTGTGTATGACTAATACGAATCATTACCCAACTACGGACGAGATTAGAATGTCTTATATAGAGGTGCCCTCCCGCCCTACCCTTAAAACTTGGGCTAGTGACTAGTGGCTAGGATACATAATAATAATAATAATAATAATAATAATAATAATAATAATAATAATAATAATAATAATAATAATAATAATAATAATAATAATAATAATGGTAGTTAAAATGCTCTATAGTTAGCATCTTAGACTATTGTTTGGACATCGCTGCGTCGATGATTTATATGTTTTATTACTTATGGATGCTTTAAGCTTTATTATTGAGCTTGATATCACTCCTCTTATTGGTTATGAGATGTGTTATTATATGCTAATTGCATTATAGCTTAAAGTTACCAAGCGTGAATGTAATTATAAATAATTTGCTAGTGTAGGTTGTCCCCATTCACCACTATTATACAAGAAGAAACAACGCAAACATGAATCACCAACAACAAAACAATGGATTCCACCAATTTGCTGCTGCTGTAGTCCAATTACTGCAAAACAATAACCAACCACCTGTAATTGACTGGGCTAAGAAGATATCCCAAAGGAAACCTGAATTCTATTATGGACGTGAGGACCCTACTGAACTTGAAAATTGGATAAGGGATATGGAGAAGATTTTTAACACCATCAACTACCCAGCAAACCAAAAGGTAGATGGGGCTGTCTTTTACTTTAAAGGAGAAGCTGATATTTGGTGGTCAGTTGCTGGGGCAGCCCTCCAAGCTCAACCAAACTTCAATTGGGATAGCCTTAAGGATGCCCTAAGACAGAGATTCTACCCTGAGCATGTTAGGCAGAGAAAACTCTTTGAGTTCCTTGCATTGAAACAAAACCGAGGAAGTGTGAGTGACTACTATGCCAAATTTCTTGAACTTTCTCGCTTTTCAACCACAATTTTGCCTGATGATGCCTCCAAGATCTCTAGATTTATTGAGGGACTTGACTATAGCCTCTAGGAAACCATGATCATGATGAACTTTGTTGATGTCCATGAGGCCTATGGGAAAGCCGCCAGTGGGTGGAGAATACATGAGCTAAAGGAGGAAACT
The DNA here is from genome assembly GCA_963680865.1 of Spergularia marina. NCBI lineage: Eukaryota > Viridiplantae > Streptophyta > Magnoliopsida > Caryophyllales > Caryophyllaceae > Spergularia > Spergularia marina. The sequence continues at coordinate 12,315,785 of OY804548.1, forward strand.
CGAAACAAGAAAAGAAAGTTTGAACCCCAAAATTCCATAATGAATGAAACTAATTTGAACACCAACAATGAGAATGAAAAGAGGGGAAAACCAAACACTTTTGGGGGGAATCAAGGGTACAATAGAAATTTTGGTGGAAATAACTTTCAGAACCGTACCCAAAATAAAAGGGCTGAGCGTCACTACTTCTGTAAGAAATGTAATGGAGATCATCCGGGAGCTGACTGTTTTAGACAACCTGTCAATTGTCTTAATTGTGGGAAACGGGGTCACAGGGCATATGAGTGTAGGTGTAAAAATTCAGACCAAATGGGAAACGATAATTACGTGGGAAACAATAGGGAGAATCAAAACTTCAATCAGAACACATACAAACCGAATCCTCGCCCCAATAACCAAAACTACAATCAGCTTTCCTACAACAACAACTCGTCCCAATTACCAAGGCAACAATGCAAACCAAAATCAATTCCAGAATAACTACCAAGGGAGCAATGCTAGATTCCAAGGGAACAACAATGGTCAAGCTGCCAATGATAACAACAATGGAGTTGGTACTAGGAATGCCAGCAATAACGCTCAAGGAGGGAATAACCAGCACAAAACGGATCAAATTTATGTCATGAATAGAGCCCAAGCTGAAAATGAAACCGATGTGGTGACTGGTACTTCCTAACCCATAATACTCTTACTTATGTCTTATTTTAGTCTAACTAGAGTTACGAGGACGCAACTCCTTTAGGGGGGAAGAATGTGATACCAACTTCGTTTATTTATCTTAAGTCATGCATTGCATTCATACATTTGCATCATATGAGTTTGGTTTGTGTTCTGTGGTTGTGTAATGAGTTCACCTAGTTACTTTGCGCTTCGGGGACGAAGCGTTTTCTTAAGGGGGGAAGGATGTAATATCCCGAAATTTCAAAGTATTTTATATTAATACCTTAGATTTATTAATTAGATTATCTAAATGAAAAAGAATTTTTAAATGTTGTTTGTAAATCGTTTTCAAAATGAGTTCAGAAATGATTTCTAAAATCGAGAATTCTATTTCGGGTCCTATTCCTAAACCGGGTCAGCCATAGCCAACGGACAAATATCAACCCAAATCGACACCATTGGCCCAAACACCAACTTATACCCCAACCCAACCCAAAAAGAAATCAGAAAAAGGAAAAAGGAAAAAGAAAAGAAAAGAAAAAAACGACCCCTTCCCTTGTATAAAACAGAGGACACACCCCACCCCCCCGGTCCTCTTCTTCTTCGCTCGTCCTCCTCACCGACCGCCGCCGCCGATCGTTCCCTATTCCTGCCCAGCTTCTCGCCTCCGCACCCTTATTCCGACCACCACGTTCTCCCTCTCTTCCTCGTCCAATTTCGTGAGCAACATCACCCTTCTCTCTCTTCCCCTGTTTTTCGTTTTCTTCGATTATCATCGTTTCAATTCGTTTTTATTGCTTTAAATCATGATTAATCACTCCTAGTATATGTTATAAGTATTGGGTAGTCAATTTGATTATGGATTATGGATTGTGGATTGTGGATTGTGGATTGTGGATTGTGGATTGTTAACTAGGAATTTTGGATTATGGCTCGTGACTTATGAATTTCTTATTTATCGTTAATCTTTGATTTGTTGGATATGGATTATGTAATGTTTCTTATGTTATGAGTAAGTGATGAATTGAACGATTGATTGTGGAATATGACTTTTGATTGTTGTATTGGAATTATTATTGGATGATTGTATGTTTATGTGCTAAGTGTGTTTTCGAAAATAAAACTAAACGTTTTCAAAATCAAGGTAAGAATTTTGGCTTTCTACACGTTGAGGTGTTAGCTTACTCAATTTCACTGACGTTTTCAACTGTGGTTTTTTGTGCTTTAAATCCACCACAGGTTTGGAGTGATTGATGCATGCGGGAACGACGACTCATTAGAAATAGATGGAAACAATAATTAGACTAGTAGTTATTAGACATAGATTATTTCATATTTCATATTTTGGACTATTGTAATTTTAATTAATGGATTGTAATAGACTATTTTAGACCATTAGACAATTATACTGTGGCTTTTGAAATCTCCTTGCATTCGGGTCTTTGACTCGAGTGCGGAGTGACACCTCTGAATTTCCTTATTTGTGTTTTGGTTCTCGATAAAATATTTTTGGAAAAGGAAAGGAAATTTGGGGGTGTTACAGGAAGAATCATACCCTGAAGGATATGATGAATGCTATGTTGATAAGTATTGAGCTACCTGTATTTATGTGGGGTGAAGCGATCATGTCAGCTTGTTATGTGTTGAACCTAGTTCCACATAAGAAGCTTGATCGAATTCCGTATGAGATGTGGAAAGGGTTTAGGCCAAATTTGAGAAATATTAAAGTGTAGTGGGGGTGTCTAGCGAAAGTGGGGATACCATCATTTAAGCGTTCAAAGATTGGTCCTAAAACATTGATTCTGTATTTGTGGGATATGCTACTAACAGTGCAGCTTATAGATTTTTAATACAGGATAGTTCGGATTCATATCCAACCGGAAGCAAAATTGAATCAATGGATGCTGCATTCTTTGAAGTTGTGTTTCGAATTAAACGATCTAAAAGAACAAGGGACAACGCAATTGAAGAATATCATGACGAGATTAAAGAGCTGACGGGGGACCGCCTGATCTAAGCGTGGAGCGCGGAGAGAATGTATGCGGAGTCAGGGGGTTCGCAGCGAACCACCTTGATGCTCCTGATCCGGGGTTACGCAAAAGCTAACGTCCTTGTAAAGAGGTTGATTTTGGGTCTGATTTCCTCACAAACTTTCTTTCGGAAGATGAATTGTCCTAAGTATTGGTTGATATAGAAGTATTCGGTTGATTTATTCTGTTTCTTAGTTGCTCCTATCCGCCTGTGAGTGTTTTTTGGCATTCACTGTCGGTCTCAAGCCCAGATAAAGGAGGAGAGTTGCGGTAGGTTTGTGGCGGCCAGCGCAACAAGACACATGAATCGAAATTTAATAACCGTGGGGGCGTCCCATTCACAGCGACGCGCTGCACTTCTGGACCTGGGAGTGGTGATAAGTATGCAAGGATCTCTAGGTTGTCGCCCCGAAGTGACGCGCCACTTCGACGCCCGGGGGCGGTGTCAAATATGCAAGGTCGCGCTACACTTCCTACACCTGGGTGTAGTGAAAAATATGTAAGGGTTGCTAGGTCGTCACCCCGAAGTGACGCGCTACCCCGGTTCCAGGGGTGGTGTCAAATGTGCAAAGGTTCTCAGATCATGGACGAGGGCGAGCAAGGAAGCGTATTCATAACGGATAGGGTAGTAGGCTTAGGTCTGGAACCTGCAATTCTGGCTCTTTGACGGGGAGATCTTCGGAAGTTTTGGAGGTTATGAGGAGGAGAAGGATTCATATTATTTGTTTACAAGAGACTAAATGGGTTGGAGCGAAAGGTAAAGAGATCACACCATGTGTTATAAGCTTTGGTATTATGGAAAGGATAAGAGTAGGAATGGAGTTGGTATCATTATTGATAAGGAGTACATAGATAATGTGGTGGAGGTTTCGAGGAAAAGCAATCGCATTATGACAGTGAGGTTGATGATTGGGAATGAGATTATGACTATTGTAAGTGCTTATGCACCACAAATTGGATTAGATGCATCTATTCGTCAGGAATTCTGGGAGGAGCTAGAAGAGGTGGTGCAAGGGGTTCCTAGTAGGGAGAAGTTTATTATTGGTGGGGTCCTTAATGGGCATGTGGGATCAACGCGGCACAGTGTTGAAAGCGTGCATGGAGGTTTTGGCTATAGGTCGAAAAATGGAGGAAGAACGGCCATTTTGGATTTTGCGTTGGTATATGACTTGGGTATAATGAACACGTGGTTTGAGAAGAGAGGGTCTCACTTGGTGACATACAAGAGCGGAAATAATGTGAGTCAGATCGACTTCTTTTTGGTAAGGAATGCTTGGCGTAAGAGCTTTACGGAGTGTAAGGTGATACGTGGGGAGAGTGCGGCTACGCACCATAAATTGATGGTACTGGGTTTCAGAGCTAAAGGATGCTTTGAGAAGAGGCGGCCACAAGTACAGCCAAGGATTAAATGGTGAAAATGTAAAACCCCCAAATTTTCTGATATTTTAGAAAATGCATTTGATTTAAAACAAGGACAATTGGGAGTGTTACCGCCACGATTGACACCTCAATTCAATCGCTAAGGCAAGTGAACAATACTGATGGTCTATTAAACTCCAAAACCAAAATATAAAATCGTTACATCCAAAATTAAAACATTACAATTCTTTAATCAAAATCAGGTGTGGAAGCAAAAATGTGTTTAAGTTGATCTTTATTTAGTCTAATGGATGAGCGTCACACTTCACCCTTAACCAAAACGTGAGACTTCAATAGCTAACCTGCAAGACTAAGAAAACGTAGAAACTGTCAACCAAACGAGTTGAGTAAGAAGGCACTTATCTAGAAAACAGTTTTTAAAGAAAAAAATATATATCTCCGAGACACATAGCACAGCGGAAACCTTTGAATAATTTAAACCATTGGAACCGTTAACATTTAATTAGTATACAAAAACATAATAAAACGACACAACAAAAAAAATCCTTCTTCTTTATCCATTTTTTCCTTCAGTACCAGGGCTGACTTTCTTCAACCAATAATCCCGAATGCATGCATCCCCCTAGGGTCCTGTTCCCAAGGGGAGGATATAAAGGTTCAAGGTGGAGGATCAATCCACCCTATCTATACTTTGTGCACAATGTAGTTAAACTGTTTCAGTCACCCTGTACTCGAGTTAACTCCCTTAACAGAGCTAACAACATATATAAAAACCTTTAAATAATAACTCACTTATAAAATAGTAAGGTTGGTAAACCTTTGCATTCGAACCTCGGATTTATCAATTACCTTTCGAAATCACAAACCTTATAATAAAACAATCTATATAATACTTCTTAACTTTAAAACGCATTTAGAAGTTCCTTTGAAGGAGATAAGTAATTCTTTTTACCTTATTCAGCAGTAGCCTCACAGTAGCTCAGCGAGTGCTAGAATTGTTTTCCTACGAACTCGGACTCTACATGAATTTGTAAAAAATATAATAATTAATTTATGCACCTATAATGAATGATATGTATGTTATATGCATGGTAACTATTATGCACCAATACAAAGATCACAACAAAGCTCTATAACTCCTCATCTCCTTTCTCGGTTAAATTACAAGTACAATGACACCTTAAAAGACTCTTAATCACTAATTCCTCATTGTAATATACAATTTCACCCAAAACAGCCCCTAAGGTTTATTACTCTTTTTTTTTTTTTTTTTTTTTTTTTGTTATGAGCGTAGACCATTTAAATACTAGACTAACGTAACCACACTTATCCCGACTTCTCCGTAACACATAATTAGGCCTAGCTAACTCACTCAATGACTTACTCATCTCTTTTAAACATCATGACTAGAATTAACTATGATGTTAAACTCCCCAATATACCACCCTTACATAACATTACTAGCATGACCATTATTTCCATAGTCAATCACCTCCGTAATCCCATCGACTTCTACGTTTAACTACCCACAATAATTCATCAATTTCAAGGCCTCCAAACACATCATATTCAACCAACCTACTGCATGTATGAAGCATGAAAACAGCCCCTTTTATGTCGTAAGAACAATAATGAGAATTAATAGGCAAAGATCATTATCCATGGTATTAAGGTAACATACCCCTAATATCACCCCTAGCCACACCTTAATCAACAACTGACAACCATGGCAAACTCCCAAGACCACCACAAACGCGACCAACCTAAATTACCCAAAGAATTCCGCAAAACGAATCATAAAATTCACAAAACGATGTAAGAACAAACGTACAAGAATTAAGATCATGAATCTATGAGAAATCATAAGTAATAATGCAAGACATGAATATTGACAACAGTAAGACTATAAGCATATGGGTAGAAACTTATACCGTTTTGTAGAGGAGAGAATAATAGGTTCAATGGTATAATTTTCGATGAAAACCAAGTCGGGATCCAAAAGCACGAGCGAAATATAACGACGGCGCGCTTGACAGTGAAGGACGAATATGATGATGGCCTGATGGGTTTCTACGGGGTGACAAAAGGGTTTGTGGGTAAGTTTAGGGAAAACAAGGCAAATTGGTCATTTGACAATTAGGTAGTAAGAGCAAAGGCAATAGATCTTGGGTTTGTCAATGCCACATCATTTTTTTTAAACCCCAAGGAGGAAGAACATGTATTGTTCAATAGATGAAACTTTTTGTTGTGATCCTTCTTTAATTACTACCACTTTAATCCAAACATCATCATTTCCCCACATTTTGTTACAAAATACAATGTCATTTATTTATGAAAAATAAATGAGAGATTATTTAGGAGGTAATCATTGAAGTGAGGAACATCATCAAGAACATAAACCAGCTTCTCCCTTGACGATCTTGGGCTCCATTGATCAACTTTATTAGTGAAGAAAAATGTAATTTTGCAAAGATTTTTGGTATGATAATGGTGGTATTGATTGATTTTATTTAGTAAAAACTATATATTATGTGGGGTTTAAAACTTGTAACGAAGTTTTCATGGTTTTTTTTTTTAATGGAAAATGAATTTTGATGATTTTTTAATAGAAAAATGAAGCAGAAAGATTTGATTTTTTTTTCGTTAGGTTGAGAATTTTGCAGGGCTTTTAAATACGAAAAAGGTGGAGTTGTGGTGGCTATTGGCGGTGGAAACTTCCGATCATTTCTTTTTTTTATTAATTCAAAATATTTTTTTTTATTGATGGGTTATTCCCCAAAGGTGTTCCAAATAAGTTGTAATAAATCATCCTTTAGTTTATGGTGCATATCACGGTCACAAAGTTCAGCACGCCTGTTAATGGTAGTATGAAAATATTCAGTTGCTCCTTGGTTATAAGTAAATGAAGGACCTTCTTCGTCAAGAACAAAGTTGGTAATTTGCTGCCCTTCATCTTCAACAACCATGTTATGTATTATAATGCATGCATACATGATATCCTTCAAAGTTCCTCTATCCCAAAATCTTTCGGCATTGCGTATAATTGCCCAACGAGCTTAGAGAACTCCGAATGCTCGTTCCACATCCTTTCGTGCCGACTCCTGCATTTTCTTAAACAATATTCTCTTTGGGTCTAATGGGCTTTGGAAACTCTTCACAAAAGTTGCTCACTCTGGATATATACCATCAACGAGATAATATCCCCTATTATATTCAGTATTTCCAACTGTAAAACGAAACCTCTAGAGCATAACCTTGCACCACGTCGTTAAATAATGGTGATAGACGGAGTACGTTGATATCATTGTTGGAACCTGCAACTCCAAAAAATGCATGCCATATCCATAAATCATATGAGGTGACCGCTTCAAGTATGATGGTCGGAACTCCATGGTCACCTCGAGTGAATTGCCCATGCCATGCTACAGGACATGCCCTCCATTGCCAATGCATGCAATTAAGACTACCTAGCATGCCTGGAAATCCATGACGTTGATTATGCATTTGATATAGTCGCTCGACGTCTTGCACATTAGGCCTCCTAAGATAGTGCTCACCAAAGATCTTAACAAACTCATAACAAAATCTTATCAAACACTCTCTAACAGTTGTTTCACCAATTCTAATGTATTCGTCACAAGCGTCAGACGGATTACCATATGCAAGTTGACGAATTGCAGCAGTGCATTTTTGAATTGGAGTATGACCTTTTCGGCCTGAAACATCATACCTTAGCTGTACATATGAAGAACGATTTGATAAAGCTTGAACGATACGAAGGAATAAGTGTTTATGCATCCGAAACCTCTGATAAACTGGGTTGTTAGCAAAGTAATCTTTGTATAGACGTTCATGCCCATCTACCCGATCGCGAAAGACAGGTTGCCTTATAAGCCATGTACTTTGTCTAGCTCGTTCCTATAGTAGAATTTAAATTAGTTGATCATCCGTAGCGTCACTTAACTCATTAATTAAGACTTGATCAACAACTCGATGCCAATTGTTAGGAAGAGACATTATGTGATAAAAATTGCTAATAAAAGAGATAGTATAATGTTATTGAAGGGTGAATAAGAATTGTGAGGAAAATGAAAGTAGTTTCATCTCATATAAATAAGCTAGTTTACAATGGCTAATTTACAACGGCTAGTATTTTAACAATATTGACTAATAATTGGTACGTATTACAATTGACAAAAACAAATAAATTCAAAATAGGAAACTATATATATTAAAAAAATTAAAGGTACTAATGCATAAAAAGTTACTCCAAATTATATTTAGCCTTGATGGCGGTACACAATTTTCTATGAACTGCTCTAGCCTCCTCCGTATAGTTGCTAGTATTGGTATTTAGAGCAGTTATATCATCTTGCATTACTTGCGTATTTAGCTTGTCATTTAAGTCCTTCAAAACATGTAATTTGTCTTGCTGAATTTTCGTTAGGTTCGATAATCGTTCATCCAAAGCCTCATCACAAACCCCTTTCCCTCTTACTTTCTTTCTCATCTTAGCCGCCTTCATACCTATCGGGCGAGTATCGGAAGATTCCTCTCCGTTAGCGGACGATCTCTTGGAACACGAATGTTCTTCTCCGCTTCTTGCTGCATTCCACTTTACATGATCTTCTAGTATAGTTACCATGTGCATAAGATGGAATGGTGTTTGAGTTTTCTTTACCTTTTTCCATTCCTCATCTATTGTTTTTCTTCGTTGTTTGTCTGACCACCCACTATGAAACTCGTTGTGAATTCCAGTAGATATCCCCTCATTGAGGTCACCTTGTACCCTATGCCATCGAGCCTTAGCCGATTCCATTGTTCTTACACTTCCAACACTATTATATTTGTTGTAGTAGTCCATGACCCTCTTCTAAAATTGACCATCCTTTTGAGCTCTTCCAACTTTAGCGTCACCGAATATTGTCACCCAAGCTTTTGCTAAAGCTTTGTCTTCATCGGTTGTCCAACTAGTTCTTTGACGACTTATAATTTCACCATTATTGTTTGGTTGATCATCGATGACGATTTTTTCTAAACCTTCACCTTCAACTAAATCAACGGTTTGCATTGGGGATGGTTCGGATATTGAAAGTCTTTGAGCTATATTGGTAGTTGGGTTAGATGGAACACATGATATCGGACTACCAATACTCGAATTAACTTGCCGAGACAAACCATATGAACTAGTCATTTGTGGGTAATATTCACCCAAATTCAACGTAGTTGGTTGAGGGTTCAACGGATTTCGGGTATTATGATTTATTTGAGAAAATGGGACATATGGAAAATTGTGAAAATTTGGATTAATAGAAAAGTTTGGATTAAACCCAAAATTTGGATTAATTGGAAAATTTTGTATGTTTTGTGATTTTGGAGAGTTTTGAGTAGTTGGTATATTTAAATTAATATTACCTCTTCTATTTTCATCCATAATAACAATAATATGAATAATTGGATGAAGAATTTTGACTAATATTGTCAAGGAGAAGTGAAATAGGTGTATTAATAAAATGTAGTTTGATGAGAGTTAAATAATTATTTATAGAAAATATTAACAACAATTTAAAAATATACATGACAAGTACAAAGGGAGGTTCATACATTGCACAATCAAATTTCAGTAAAAATAGATGAATTTCCAACAAGTCACGTGGAGTGGAGAGTTCCCTGCAAAAGTACATGAATTTGCAGAGGAACACATAAAATAGTCATAGTTGATAATGATGTGAGAAGACCTTGTCCCCACCTAGGCCTAGTACTCCATGGAAATGATGAGCATCACGTGGAGCATTTCTTCCGCAACAAGTTTTACATAACATCAAAATTTGTTCCTATTTTTTTGTACTTTTCTCCTATTTTTTCAGCTTTTGTCTTCTCTTTTTCTAGACAAACCCAGCTTCGTCCCATAGAACATGGGAGCTATTTTGACGGACGAACTGCACATTTACAATAGATGAACTCAATTTAGTTGTACTTGTTGACAAACCCAAGACTAAAGGACAACTATTGCTTTTGCTCTAATAGTTTTTTTTTTTTTTTTTTTTTTTGGAAACCAATATAAATAACTTGCGTCTTTTTGAAGTCAACGAAGATTGTCGTTTCAATGTGAATGTTTGAAAATACTTTTTGATAAAATAACTTAATTAGCATAAATAAATTTTAGGGTCTCAAAAATACGGAGTATTACAGAAAACTTGAAGGAGAACACAATGGGGCTTTCTTGGAGAAAACGATGACTGGGACATATGTCTGGTCAACTACTGTGGAAAGAGATGTAGACTCGTTATGGGTTACTATGGTGCATAAGGTAAAAGATGCGACAAAAGAGGTTCTCGGTGAATGTAAGGGGAAATTTCTACTGAGTAAGGATACATCTTGGTGGAATAAGGAAGTGCAACAAGCGATAAGGAACAAGTGAAAATGTTATAAGAGTTTGGGGAAGATGGAAGTGAGGAGAACTACGAGAAGTATAAAGAGGCAAAAAGAGCAGCATAGAAAGCTGTAAGAGACACAAGAGGAAAGGTGAACCTCTACCTTAATACAAGATTGGATACCAAAGAATGAGAGAAGGATATCTACAAAATTGCGCATGTCAGGGGAAGGAGGACTCGGAACATTGATAGGGTGAAATGTGTCAAAGATGTCGATCAAAAAGTCCTTGTTGATGATAAGTAGAGATACCTTGATACCTTATCCAATTGTGATCGAGTGAATGTTATTGGAAATGTGAATATTGATCCTGGTATTGTTAATCGGAGTTTATGCGGAGAATTCAGAAGTGAGAGATGAGGATGACCTTGAAGAAGATGGGACGGAAGAAAGCAGTGGGGCCAAGTGACATACCTATTGAGGTTTGGAAGTGTCTAGGAGACAAAGGTGTGGAATGGTTGACGATGCTTTTCAACATGATTTGGAGAGGTAATAAGATCCCGGTGGAGTGCAGGAAGAGCACTCTGATCCCTTGGTATAAGAACAAAGGGGATGTTTAGGAGTGTGGCAACTATCGCGGGATCAAGTTGACGAGTCATACAATGAAACTTTGGGAACGAGTGTGAAGATTTTGAAGAACTAATTTGGATTATTCATGTCGAGGAGGTCAACTATAGAGGCAATTCATCTAAAAAAACAGACAATAGAGACTTATCGGGATAGGAAGAAGGACCTACATATGGTGTTCATTGGTTTGGAGAAGGCGTCTGACAAGGTACCAAGGGAAGTGCTTTGGTGAGCTCTAATTAATGAAGAAGTTCCACAAAAATATATTAACGTCATTAAGGACATGTATGAGGGAGCTAGCACGAATGTACGAACTAGTGTAGGGAAGTCAGAAGAGTTTCATTTACAATTGGGGTGCACCAAGGGTCCGCACTTAATCTGTTTCTATTTGCTATAGTCATGGATGAATTGACGAGGTCAATTCAGGATGATATACCATGGTGCATGATATTTGCAGATGATATAATGTTGATCTCAGAAACGAAAGAAGATTTAGAGAGGAGGTTGGAACGACTATGGAGGCACCACTTTGGAGTTTAGAGGGTTTCGGTTGAGCCGGAACAAGACGAGTATTTGGAGTGTAAGTTCAACGGCATTAGACGAACAGAGACATGGACATTCAGGTTGGATGGAAAGATTGTTTAGGGATCAAATTTCTTTCGATATTTGGGATCAATTTTTCAAAAGGATGGAGAATTAGATGAAGATGTGACCCATAGGATTAAATCAGGTTGGTTGAATTGGAAGAATGCCACAGGGCTTCTGTGTGATCGAGGAATGCCCAATAAGTTGAAGGGTAAGTTTTAACGAACGACAATTAGGCCGGCACTGTTATATGGCACGGAATGTTGGCATGTGAAACAATATCACGTTCATAAGATGAGTGTAGCGAAGATGCGCATGCTACAGTGAATGTGTGGATATACAAAACGTGATCGGTTAAGAAATGAAGTTAGTAGAGATAAAATAGGGGTTGCACCTATCGAGGACAAGAAAATGAAGAACCGATTGAGATGGTATGGCCATGTGAGAAGGAGGTCTAGTGACGCGCCGGTTAGAAGAGTAGAAGGGTGGGGAAATGATAATATTAGTAGGGGTCGGGGAATACCCAAGGTTACTTGGATGAGGGTGATTAGAAGTGATATGAGCTTCCGAGGGTTTGGAGAGAGTATGGTGGTGGATAGGGCAGTGTGGAGAGACTCTATTCATGCGGAGGACTTAATTTGACTATTTTTGGTTCTTTGTTTGATTTTCCTAACTTTTTTCCCGAAACTTTTCATTACTTTGTGTTCAAAGTTCATACTCCCTCCTTAACTGAATGATCTTTCCATTTGTTTTGCAGTTTTTGACTAGCCATATTGAGACTAATAGACCAAATGAAAAACCCGTTTGAGTTAAAATCAAGTGACACTTGTAGAATGCACTGCTAAATAAAAGATGTGTTAATTTTGACACCAAGCAAATATTTCATTTGATCTATGTGTGGCTCCCAATATGGCTAGTCAAAAGCTGCAAAACAAAGGGGAAGATCATTCAAAACAAGAGAAAGTATAGTGTTCAATATTTTTCAAATTTTTTTTATTTATTGATAACTTTCTAAAACTCTTTATGTGATAGTGATTAGGCGTGATCTTCACTCTCCTAATAACTCTAATTAATGAACAACTTAAATCACTCGTTTAGATTTAATTCAATAACATCATTAAGTTGAGATCAATATCAATAGAGAATCGGGCGCATATCCAACTTAGTCTATGCTTTGCCGATTAAGTTAATTCTCTCCCTAATCTAATAACGATGATCAACATACAATTTACTAGATTAAGTTTGTTAGTTTTACCAAGTTATTTAAACACTCGCTAATTAAAGAGGCTATGTGTAGAATTATAAACCCTAGGTAGCTAATCTAGAGAAAACAATTCATAAACATGTAAACGAGAGGATTAACAATAATTAAGAGTAATTAAAGGAATTAAGAACTCACAATTGAATCGAATCGCAACTTATATTAAATCAACCAAGAACGGAAGGATTAGTTCTCCAAACGATGTACCGATGGTTACAAAGAATACTGAAATATTGAATCCTAATACAAGGAATCTGAGTTTGCTATTTATACAAATAAGAATTGAGAAAATTAGGAAGATAATCTAATTAGGAAAACTCGGCAAGAGGTGGCCGCGATCGCCGCTCAATCTCCCGCGATTGCGGGAATCGATCCTGTTCTCCATTCGCGATCGCGAATAAGTAACCGCGATCGCGGTAGAAACTGGGTCGTCAGACGGTTTTCAAACGGACGTATCTCCCTCTTTACTTGGCCAAATAAGGCTTATGATCACTTCCCGGAAAGGTAAGATCATGAAGTTTCATCTGCAAGTGGTTTCACAGTAAAATTCCAAGTAGTTTGAGAGATATGAGCCTTCAAAGTCGACTCTGGCACCAATCAGCTCAAAACTTCTTCAATGGCCACATTTTATATCAAAAACATTAAAAAAGCACAATATATGTAATGTGGACCAATAAATAACATAATCATCTCTTAATCATCATGTAAATCGTATAAAATAGCGCTCGAACTTCTAACGTATCAAATTCCCCATGCTTAGATCTTTACTCGTCCTCGAGTATATCTAACATCTCCAATGTGTCACCAAGGTCTTTTAACAAGTATCACGGGTGAGAATTGATATCTACCTATCTCCTCTACTTCATTTGTGGTCTTCGTCTTCCTAGTTAGGCACCGTCACGGATGTAATCTCAACGTAACGGCCCCCAACCATTTTATACATCAATACACAAACCACTCATTAATCACTATAGCCAAGAAACCTATAACGTCCTAAGCATCCCTAAGCCGCTCACACCCAATTCTCTCGAGAGCCTAGGTCCGGAATAATACCGTCGGATTAAAGACTATCTCGATATTTCGACCAATCACCACTTATATCTTCAAATGCATCGAGGATTTTCTAGTCATATCTCCTTGTCTATACTCCTACCGAACCTTATTATACCATCAAAAGAGAAATCCTACCCAGACACGACTCTTCTAATACCCTTCTTATGCCACCCGCCGATAAGTAACAACACTCCACTCATTTTGCCTAGGCGCCCAATGAGTTTTCACCTAGCCTCTTTAAATTTTCCTGTCCTCACCAGCTCACTTTCTTCTCTCATGTCTTTTCCTTACTTTCCTTCCCGCTCCTCTCTCTATTCTGACTTTCTTCTCTTTTTCTTTTCATTTTCAATTTTTTTTAAAGCAATAAATAAGTACATCGCAATATAACAACGATTATCCACTCCCACATGTTTGAATCGTACATTGTTCTCAATGTGAATGATATCAATAAATAGAATAGAACAATAATAAAAATAGGGAAGAGATAGTCTCACAAAATCTTGCACCGATAGACGTATCGGGTTCTCATATCCTGAAGGATCCACCTCCTTGTAAGTCCAAAACTTCTCTCTCAAAAGCAAGAACTACTGACTCCTTCATTCTCAACCATCTCAAGGCAATAGGATCATATGAAAGAAATAAGGTGTAGAGCCACTCTCCACTCACACCATAACCCGAACACCCTCAAGACAAAAACGCCACCAATCAACCACACACTTATGGCACAAAAATTCCATCTCCCTCAAATAACAATAATGCACATAAAAACTAGCTCCACACCACCATCGAATACCTCCAATAGATACCCTCCAACTACACCAAAGAATAAGCAATGAGGTTAAACAAAGGGTGTAATAGGCAAAATTGGGGAGGGTTACAACAAACAAAAGTGGTGAATCGTGGGTAGGAAATAAAGAGAGATGATCTTGAAATTAGGTGAAAAAATAGTGGATTGGGAAAGAATGGTGAGAATAATGAGAAGGGAGAGAGAAAAGGGAAGAAAATACGTAATTTTACGTACTAACACCGACACTGATCTTCTTGTCACACAAAAAACGAACACATTAAATCAAACAAAAATGAAATAAAAAAACACGGGTTACCTCCCGAGAAACGCGTTTGTTTAACGTCTTTGCCTCGACGCGGCTATGGGCTTTTTCCTGGATCACCTAGCAGAGGTGAGTTTGCATGACTTTAGAGCGGAAGAAGTCAACGTTAGAAGTTTATCAAAGGAGTTGGCATATATCTCAAATGAATGAAAGTAGAAAACGTTAGTAAACAACAATACATAAACAATAGAGGCAAAGTCATGTAGATGAGCATTGCCCGAGCCTCTTTGTTCGAAATTATCTCCTATGTCATTGGTGTGCTCAAGCTTGAGTAAGTTGGGAGTAGGAGGCAAAAGAGATTGATGATCTATGACCCAAGGGGGTTTAGGAGCTAACATAGGGGACACACTCATATATGGCGTGGGTGACTCTTCCTTAAACAAGCAAGTTTTAACTCCTTTGCCATTGTCATTGATTGGCCTCTCATTTTCCTGTAAAGGGGCATTATCTACTTGACTAACAAATTTCACATTTAAAGAAACTCTAAGGGATGGATCATCTTGTAAAGCACAAGTCAAGGAAGAATCATCATCAACTCCCATGAGTGAAACCTTATGGTCTGTAGAAACATTAGGGTTAGTGAAATAAGAAGAAAATTCACAATCATTCGCGTGGTCACCATCATCTAACCCATCAACATCCACCTCTATAGGAGTATAAGGGTCTCTTACAGGCTTCAATAGCGAGGATTGATCAACTTCATATTCAAGAGTGACTTTCAAAGGTTTTTCAATCTCATCTAATTCACCAATAGGTTCTAAATCGGTCTCATTTATCAAAAGATGTAAGACACTCAAGTTCAACACTTTGGGTTTTATTTGACTCAACAGCCTCTAAAGTTTGAGCAGCCATAAATTTCCAGAATTCCCAAATTTCAAAAGAATCTATAGAATAAAGTCTTCCTTTACTCAAATAATCATCCAACTCATGAGTTTTAAAGTTTAAACCATCTTTGATAAGATTGCTTAATTGCCAAGTAGAACATTTTACACCACGTGAAAGCAACTCTTTATTTAATGCCTCAACTCTACCAAAATAATCATGGAAATCTTCACTTGCATATTGTTCACATTCAAAAGCACCCATGATTAAACAAAACAAAAATCACACACAAAACAAACAAATAAACACCGTAATTAATTCCCCGGCAACGGCGCCAAAAGTACTTCAATATAAGGTTCATTCACACATATTTTTGAAAAGTTGAGTGAAGTATGAATTTGGTTGAAATATATCGTCAAGATTGAGACTTTTGTGAAAAATGTGTAAAAAAGTAAAAATAAATAAATTATTTAAAGCTAAAGTAACACTCCGTAAGTGATTTAGTGATATGAGGAGACATCTTAACTAACAAACATTTAATTAGTTAATATAATTTAGGATTTTTGGTTGAATTACACCTATTAAAAATAAAATTTGATCATATCACACCCATCATTTTGTCCAACCATTACACCTTGTGCCCCATACCCACCAAATGCTGTCTTTAACAGTCGTAAACAGAGTGGCTACGGGAGATAATAAAAATAAGGATAATAGTTCAGCTTTTATTTAAAAGAAAAGAAAATAATTATTAGTTTTATTACGTACGTCGTACGATATAATATTTTAAACGTGCAACGCACGGGTTTAAAACTAATTAGTTATAACTTGTAAACAAAGAACGGAGGGAGTAAAACAATACTGGTGCGAAGTCGGAATATTGGTATCGTACCCGTGTCCGTATCCTAAAATCCCGGCTGATATTCCACAGCGACGAGGCTCCGAACGTGGCGATCACTTGAAGAACGACAACCTTTTCCCCCGACAAAAGAATGGCGATCTCAACAGTGCAAGCTCTAACACGCTCTGTCTCGAAAATGACCAAAAAAGAAATAGTGGTAACAGCTCTTTGTTTAGCGCTCCTCTTCTTCTCGTTCTCCCTCCTCTTTTACTCTTCCCCAAACGAAACCCCTTCTTCAAGCTTCATTCCTCAGTCCGATGAACTTGTCGAATTATCTCTCCTTCGCAACGCCAAAAATATGGGCGCCTGTTAGTTCTCTCTTTTCCCCATCTTTTAATCTTCATTTCCTATCATTTGATCACTATTTATATTGTTTTGCTGATTTTGATGTTTTGGGTCGATATTGTTGCAGTTTGTTTGGATGGGAGTTTGCCCGGATACCATTTTCGAAAGGGGTTTGGATCAGGATCTAACGATTGGCTTCTTCACATCGAGGTTCGATTTTCGTGTTATTGCCAATTTTAATCATGTGTTTGTGTTGCTGCATTTGTTGAACTTACAAGTAGGGGCCTTGGTTGTGTTGTGCGTGAATGTGTGATTCTTGTCTTGCTTTTATGTAGCTCTTGTTATTACATGTTTTTGTGTTGCTGCTTTATCCGTAATCGATTCAACTGTGGCTTGAGAAGTTGGAGAGTGTAGTATTGTGTGTGCTGTGATGCTTGCAGAGCTTGATCCTGAGAAATGTAGTATCAGAGATAAGCAACAGAACGAGTTTCTGTGAGGATTTTAGAGGTTTGAGTTTAGGGTATTTGAATTCTATCGCCTGTCTGTCAAAGCTGCGGTAATTCTAAGAAGTTTAAGACTTTTGAACTCAAGACTACTGAGTATTGAAAATGGAGTGAGTGAGTTACTTGGGTTGGAGTGTCTTTCCATTTATGATTACGAATGATGGCATATCAATGAACTTATGAGAAGTTTGCCGCGTCCTGTTCTCTAGGTCCAATATATGTAAGATTTAGCATTGCAAAGGATCATTGTTGCCTTTGATCTTTATTTGGAGAACACGTCTTTAATGACAGAGTTGAAACTTAAAAGGGTTTACAGTCTTATGTGTATATGTGTGCTTTCCATGACCCGATAGATGTCAGCAAGAGGAGTTTGATGATAAACAGAAATTGACTTTTTTCTTTTTCTTTTTTTCTGGAGTGTTTTTCTTGAAATACACAAATTGACTAGATTTTATGATCTTGTATTGAGAAATACAATGTCAAAAATGATCTTATGCCTTTGAGGGCTTCTTAACAGATATTTTGGCTGATTGTTGTTCTGATTTGGTATCAGATGTCAACGGGGTCACTTGTATATGAGCTATTTAACTCATCACTATACTATCCATGGAACCAGGCTGCAATTTGGGTCATATATCACTGTTTGAGGGTGTTACGGATAGTGTCGGATACAATTCACTGTGAATTTGACCTGTTATAACTGTGTTATTTAATTCAAAGTCTCGTCAGATGTTATTTGCTTGTGTTGCATCATAGCTATCGATATTTGGCTCCTTGCGATTATGTTAAGGATCCCTGTGTTTTCCCTCTCATTCTATGGTCACGCCATTTCTCAATCTGAACAGATAAATGTTATCTCGTATGACTTGAACCTCATGTATCGAGATCACAGTTTTACATGTTGTAAAAGTATTTTCTAACTAGATACCGGCTTCAAAGATATAGATAGTTTTACTGTGACTGCTTGACCTGATGTAAGGGCCCTTGGTATTCAAAGATGGTAGAGGCGACCTAGAGAAGAACCTTTACGTTTTGTGTAGGGTAGGTATAGTTGTAGGGTACTTGGAAGGACTTCTTGGCTGAGCGAATAAAGGTTTGGGTCATAATAATATGATATGAATAATGAAACTATCCTTGTGATGAAATGGCTGTTGCCAGTTGCCTTGTAACTCCAGACAGTTTGGATAATTGGACGGGAACTATAGTCATTGCAACTAGTCATAGAATTTTTGGGATTCCAGCTAGCCTCTCTTTACTTCATTTTGTTGTACTGAGTTCATCTGGTTTTAATCCCCAATAATAGAACTTATCTCAAATTCGTGATGCTGTTCAGTTTGTTTTCCTTTTGCGGTATTTTTCTCTTGGTGTTAGCTTAGGGAGTTAAATTGGAATACTCTGTATAATTTAGCTAAACTGTGGTTTTTGCAATTTTTGCCTGGAACAAATGTGCTCATTTTGGACTTCTTTTATATTATTTCTTTTGTTCTATTATTAATGTGTAGGGTGGAGGTTGGTGTGATTCTATAGCATCCTGTTCATTTAGGAAAACAACAGCGTTAGGCTCCTCAGACCATATGGAACACCAAGTTCACTTTTCTGGAATTTTGAGTCATGACCCAGCACTGAATCCTGGTAATTTGTGGTTATTTTTCTTGCTCCTCCTGCATTTTATCAGGCTCCCAACTTCCCAAACCTTCAGGTTCCTGGGAATACGGTTGTCAGATCTCTAGACCTGATTTTTAGTTTACGGAATCCTTGTAGGGTGATAACTTCTCATCCTTCTGTCTTTCTTAGAAAGTTGACTGGTGCTGCATGCTGCTCAACCTCTTTTCACCTATGCATTGCTTTTCTGTGGACTCATTCTCTTCTATGAGAATTAGTAAATGTTCATGATTCCATGCAACTGTGTAGGAATTACTTCTTTATCTGACAATATTCATTTTTCACGTCTCAAGTCAGTCTGCTTTTATGCTTTATCCTAAAGATGCATTTTGTTCTTGCTTCTTAACGATGCACTTTTTTAAGGATTGTTCACTGTAATGGAAAAGAAAGTGTGTTTGCAATGCATGGTGAATGCCTTCACATACTTGCTCTCCATTGCCCTGCAACATAGTAGCTCTGCAGTATGAAATTGATCTTCTAGCTCATGAAGACTGCCTATGTATTGCTCACTTTTTTAACTTCACTACTCAGGTGTGGTATGTGCCTGCGAGCTTGAGCTTTTAACAAATACTTATTTTTTTTTTTTTTGAATAGTTGTCTGAGCAAATATGATTTTTAAACTCTTCTGAATTCATTGCTTATAGAGAATTGTGTTTCTGTCAATGCTGGGAACGGAAAAGACAAGATGAAAACATTTTACTATCTTTTCTTTCTGCTCTGGAATTTCTTTAACTTTGTATGGTACTACGGTATCCAATAGATATCACTCAACTATATAGTGGGAGAACAATCAGTAACTTCAGCTCCTGAGAAATATATTAATCCTCCAAAATGAAACATTGTATTGTTATTAAGTACAGAAGTATAAGACAAATAGTGCTCCTAGCTTCATAAAATATGAGTTCACCCACTTTGCAATGAAGGTTGGTAACTAGGAATTAGGATCCCCATTCCTATTGCATTATATAGTCTGTAGGGTGTACTAGTTGTTGAAGCAGGAGTTTTAATCAACGCAAACACACCAGAAGGGCTAGCACTTCACAATACTGGGCTACTAGCGTAGGTTTCCCTCATTACTCCTTCCTAGAGGACAAATGGACTGTTTCTCTCTCTGCCATACTTAACATGCTAGTTCACAATGGAGCTCTTAATGAGACACGCACTCTACATCTCTACCTTCCTAGAACTTGAAACAATTTTCAGGACACATCAGCACTAGAGAGCTTAGGGCCTAGGACCATGGTAAATTTTATATGAATCTTTCCTAACACCTAAATTGAATAGAAGAAGCAATCCTTTTTAGGAGCTAAGTTTGTCTAGCACCATTAAATTTCTGGCTCGAAGTTACCCTGTAAAAAAGATTTCGCTGACACTGCATTATGACGGTATTAAATAGGTTTTGACAGTCACCATTACAGTATTTTAAAGCTGTATGCCTGATTCTTGCCCCAACAATGATTGAGTGTGATGAGGACAGAAATTGAGATTGAATATGCTGTATGCTTGATTCTTGCCCCAACAAGGATTGAGTGTGATGAGGACAGAAACTGAGATTGAATATTGATGTAAAACTTACTAAACCTACTCTAATTTTTATGTGTTTTTGAGTTTGTAACGCAGCGGAATTAAAACAGAAAATAAAGGATATGAATTAGTCTAGAATCCTCGCAAGAATACTCGACTAAGACTAATTTGTACTAAGATCACAAAGAAACAAAGCACAAACAAAAGGCAAGCACCAAGATCACAAAGAAACAAGGCACAAACCAAAAGAATACCTCGCAAGGCCAAGATTTTGAAGGAAACTCCCTTCGACTCTTCGATATTAATGCTCAAACTTGTATAATCTGAAAAACAATACAATAAGACTCTCTATTTATACTAACTGGAAACATCTAGACTCTAAGGATTAAGGTAAGAATCGATAATGAAACTTTCCTTAATTCCGACTCACAAACTGAGAACTTTCTTAATTACTTCGACAACAAATTGGAAACCTTATAGGCTCCTTTATTATTAGGCAACTAGATAATAATAAAACCATCTATCTAGAACTTCCTTGGACGTGCATTGTTTGGAGAACATAGAAGATTCGGTCATTCTAGTGTACCCGCGTAGAAACTGGACAGCTCAACTTAAAACAGGCATATCTTCTTCGTTACTTAACCATTTAAGGCATATGACCACTTTTCGGAAAGCTTAGATCATGAACTTTACTTTCCAATTGATTGCTCCTCTAAATACTGATTAGTTTAAAAGATATCTAGCCTGGAAGTTGACGTGATGGTCTTCAACTTCCATTATTAGCTTTGACCCATAGCTCCCATGTATCAAATATGCTGTTCAGGTGAAAATTTTTGAAGCCCCCAATATCAACTCCCTTTTCCCTTGTTATATTCACGCTGCTGTGAACGAATAACAATTTAGTGATCTCTTCCGCCTCCCACTGGTAAGAACCTTTTCACAAGCGGAGACCCCTAGAAATTTGTTGAGCCCTACTAATTTTACTGTTGTGTCAGATAAACTTGTTTATCACATGGTGCTGGGGCATGAGTGTTAGATAAATGTGTTCTCTTTCTTTGTGGGCTTATAAATCCTCTCTTAGGGAGCCTGTTGGAAATGCTGTATTTATCTTGGTCATTATTTACTTGTAAATATGTATATGCATTTTCTTGTATGTCACACAGTGGCGTCACCATGGTTACTCTTTTATATGCAGAACATAATTCTTTCACCTTTGCTTTGCTAACCGTCCCAACATTTTTCAGATTTCTTCAACTGGAATAAAGTCAAGATCCGCTATTGTGATGGTGCATCCTTCAGTGGGCATCCTACTAACGAGCTTAAGGTAAGTCCACTTTCATTGCCCTCAGTGGTCTGTTTGGTTGTTAAATGCTGTTTGATGATTGAATGTTGATGACCAATTTCTGTCTTATTGCATCGTGACACCTCTTATAGAATGGATCGAATCTGTTCTTCAGAGGTCAGCTTATCTGGGAAGCAGTAATGGATGAACTGTTAGAAATGGGAATGACTAATTCTAAACAGGTACAATTAACAAATTTATTCATCTTTGAAATATATGTTGAGATTTCATCGCACTAAAGGGGAGCCTTGGTGCACTGGTTAAGGTGTTGCTGCGTGATCGATGGTCACGAGTTCAAGTTCTGGGAGCAGCCTCTTGTCCAAAAAGTGACAAGGGAAGGCTTGCCTTCTATACACCCTTGTGGTAGGACCGTTCGACAGACCCTCGCCTTGCGGGAACGCCAGTGTGCAGCAGGCTGTCCTATTTGATTGCATCATAGTAATCTTGAACTAATTTAATGCGGGGACGCCATTGTGCACCAGGCTTGCCTACTTCCAACTGAAGCAATTCTATAAACCTTCTCCTTACTGATTGGATTTCAATTGGTTTATGAACTAATATTTTGTTCTTTCTGGATCAAATGAGACTGACTTAACCTCCGTCCTGTTCTTCCAAGCACTAGTTATTTTTCTCAAACTTCCTCTTCCCTCAAGCTAGCTGGTTGTTCTTATTCTTCAGTTTCTCAGATTTCTTCGCTGTTGCTGCTTCCACAACAATTTTATCTTTTGCACTAAATAGTTCCATGGGTTTTCCTAATGAGTGTGTATTGTTTTGTACTCTACATCTGATAATCTCACAGGCTCTTCTTTCAGGCTGCTCTGCTGGTGGGCTCGCCACTATGATACACTGTGATGACTTCCGTTCAAAGTTACCAAAGGCTGCTGTTGTGAAGTGTCTTGCTGATGCAAGTTTTTTTCTTGATGAGTACGCTTTCTTTACAGCCTCAATAATTTTCGAATCTTGTACTTTTTCATGCTTCTGAAGCCAGCCTCTCTTTTATTTTAACATAAGGGGTGATGCCGTAAGACTGTGTGCATCCGACCCCCTTTATCTCGCCCAAGGCAGGTGCCATTAAGGCACTGGGGTAATTTTATTGTACCTTTCCCGTGCCTCAAACAACCCTAAAAAGTATGTGTTTAAACCATGTCCAATTACTTGATACTTATTGGATCCTTTGGTGCTAGAAAAAGAAAGTTCATATACCTTCGAAAGGCTTAAGTCAAAAAGTAAAGGTTGATAGTAGTCTTACATGTTCACAGACTTTCGCCCGAGCTTTTACTGCAGCTTTTGCGACCAAACTGTAAATGTGGAAATACTTGAGACTTCTTATGGGGCCAAAATCAGTTAGCCTACCAAACCACAAGTTTCTGCTTGCAGTTTCTTGCGGAGTGCATGGATCGTATTTGCAATAAGCCACAAGTGAGGAGAGCATTCTAACAGAATGTAATATATCCAGTCTTAATCCAAAGGAGCCATTTACCACATGGTTGTGAAGATATGTCTTCCATTTGTTTTTGTGATTTACGTTTGCCGTTCAGAGGTAGTACAGTAACTCGTTTGTTCAAAGTTTTTAACTCTGGTAACTTCTGCATCCTGTAGACCATTGAGTTAGGTTTGCTCATATTCAAGATGGGCTTATTTGCTCCTGGATGTTTTTACTCAGCCTTTCTTAGCAGTCAGTTGTCTAATAGAAATTGTCTGTTTGCTGGAGAAAGGAAATGGCTGATGAGTAGTATACCCAAGGTGACAGATTTTGGAATTTCCTCAAATGTAGTCATCTGCAAGATTTACTATGATATAAACATAAGAATATCACTCCATTTGTATTTCAGCCTCTCTAAATGTTAGTTCATTCATAGGTGGAAGTGAAAGATGGCAAAAAAATCTAAAAAAAGCTCAATAAAGCAGAATCAGCGATCTTGCTACAAATTTCTCCTCTGGAATTTATGAGTCATAACAAACCCCTTGTTCATGTCCCTCCACTGTGGCTTATATACCAAATCTTAGGGTCATCCATTTGTAGAACCGATTTCTTAATCATAATTTGCATTCATAATCACCAAGGTTAGCCACAACAAGGGGTGGTTGATTGTGAAGAAGATGATGATTCTAGATTAAAAGTTTCTGAAATATACACTAGTCTGAGCCCAGAGAATTATAAACCCAACATAGAAGTTTGTCAATTATTAAGGGTGGGATTTAAAGCCACTGAAATTCTAAATTCAATTCCCATGGGCCAGTAATTAATAAGGAATTTCATATTGGACTGATTCAGGATTTTAATTGCCAAGGCTCAAGACAAATTTGATTGTACAAATCTTGTGATTTGCCAAACTCCAACCTCAGCTAAAGATCTAGTGCAATTACCGTCTATTGCAGGGGAATAAAGAATTTTCTTTTAGCCTGTTAGCCATAGCAATACCTGTGTCCCACCTGCATTGTTTAACGCAACCTTGTTGTGTTTTATCTTAGTTTCAACGTAAGGTGAATTGACTCCGTAATTTCTCTGTGTCTGGTGAACTTGTACTTAGGCCGGGTTTCTTCGTTTTTTTTTTTTTTTTTTTTTTTTTTTTTTGGTTTTTTTTTTGGTGTGTGTGTATGTAAACTTGGTCTTCTTGGAAGTTTTAGACATTAATGTTGATTTAACATAACGAGAAGGCTTGGATTCAATTTTGTTATGTGAAAACCTGCAACCTTTTCTTTATGTTAATCCAAATCCTGGTATCACCAACTTCAAACTCATTTTGTGCTTTAGTCAATCAATCCGGAGCCTGGTGTGTGATCACTTATAGTTTTGTATTTCTTAGGATGGATGTCAGCAGAAGGCCCACTATGCAGCTGTTTTATCAAAATGTGGTCAATCTCCATGTAAGATTATTCTCCTCCAAAAATTTGATCTATCAAATTTTATTGAAGTTTTTAACGTTTTCTTCTAATTGTTGTCTTGTCAACTTCTTTGATCTTATCATGATGACTTCTATTATTGTGAAAGTTTGTGTACTACCTTCAGGTCATAATACGTAACCAATTGATCAATATTTGTCATTTGAGGTTACTGTGGACATGAAGGCGCGGTCACAGAACTTTCTTTATTAGTGACAAATTTTGGCTTTTTGATAATCGTTCCACAAAATTTATCTTGTGGAATGGTTGCACCTAAAACTTCCTCTATATATACTTCCTCTTCCAAAGTCAAACTTTGTAGAGCCAAACCACAGTTTTTAATAAGGCGAGTACATATGTGTTCTTAGGGTCCACTTGCTATAAATTTACAAGGGAGGGGCATCGTCCACTTGCATAATCAGGCAACGAAGCATTGAAGGGATAATTTCTCGAAAATTTTACAAATAAAACAAGATTGCAAATAGAAAGCTGAAAGATTGACACCTCCGTAACGGAAAGTAGAAAATTTTTAGGTTGTCGAGAGACGTATATGGAGTATATATTTTTTTGGTTTATTGTTTTTGTATATTTGAGATATATACTCCTATCGGCGTGCGTGCCCCTAGTGTCTGCCTTTTAGCTTTCTTTTGATTACAGTTGTATATGTCCTGGACACTGATTGTTTGAGGTTGCGCTTCTGACCTACCGGATTTTATGTTAAAGTCCAGAGTCACTCACTAAGAATTTCTTTATTCTTATGATAGGGAGTTGCGAAAACTTTGCCTGGAGATTGTGTGGGTAAAATGGATCCAGGATTGGTATGTTCTGGGTTTCTTTTCTTCTACTTGACTGCTTCAACTGATACAAGAACCATACTCAACGATGAGCTATGAAGACCATAACCATCTTTTTCCATGATGCTCCAGTGTTTCTTTCCCCAGCGAGTAATTAGAAGCATAAAGACTCCAATTTTTCTTGTCAACCCAGCTTATGATTTTTGGCAAGTCAGTTCTACTTTCCCCTTATTTTGCGTCTACTTTTTATGTTGATCTAATGGTGATGGTGACTAAGGAGGTCCTTTGCAGATACAAAATGTGCTGGTACCAGCTAGATCAGATCTCCATGGTGACTGGCGAAGATGCAGGCTAAGTATTCAGAAATGCACCCCCCAACAGATGGATACATTACAAGGTAATAACATCTCCTGTCTACAAATTCTGTCCTCTGAGACTTTGTAAATCAAACCAAAGCCATACGTTATTGATTTTAATACAGTATCTCCTGTTCGGCGGAAGGGTTAAAACTATAGTAGCAAATAGCAAGTTAGCAACAACTAAAAAGAAAAAAATAGGTACATAATATTTGTGAGCTTCACTATGAATATCATAGTTTTGCCTCGGGATTAGAAATTAATTTTTATATGTTAGGAGACTTACAGTTACAAAGATGAATCTAGGTTTTCTCATATGCACTGGCTAGAGAACACTCTTTCATGGCTTTCAGTTATCATCTTTAATGATGGCTAGGCTGGGGTGGTATTATTGTATTGAACCACCTTTACCAAGAAGAAACAAAATTTCCAAAAGCCTCATGTCAAACAGCTGGATTCACACCTTGAAAAAGAAAAAGAAAAAAAAAAAGAAAGAAGAAGAAACAACTTGATTTGCACTTGGTCTGCATCCATTTAACCTTGGATTATGTTCCTCAAGCTCCATCTTTGCGATCAACACCCCTAAGGGTCAGATGCATTCGTGTATATTGAGCAAGTCTGAGCACTGTTTGCATTTACTGGAGGAAACTGCTTTAGTAAAGAATCTCGTAGGATTGTTAACTCTTCCACTTTCTTCGTCCCTGTATCCTTCAGCATGTAAGAAATGATATCCGACATCAATGTGGTTAGTTCCATCATGATGCACGTAACCCTTAGGCCCAAATCTATGTTGCAATGTGGTGATGTAGACAAGCAGGTTAACAAGCCCCCTCAGCCATATAGCTTCCTTGCAGCTATTTCCAAAGCCATATACCCTGCCTCTGTGGTTTACAAAGTCCAAGTGCAAAACCTTTTACTCTTAAGACAGAACCAGTCACTTTGCTTTATAGTCTACATTAGCAGCATGATCAAAATCAAAATGTTCTGTCAAGCACTCCATATCTTTCCTGTAAGTAAGACCAAAAGCGCTAATATCTCTGAAATAGTGGAAGATCCTCTTTATGGCTTGCCTTCCTTCAAAGCATAAAGTTGCTTACATCACTTAAATCCCGTGCATTGCAAACCTTAGGATACATGAAACTACTAACAGAACCAGCATACATAGCGCCTTATATAAGACTGTTCAAGGATTTAATTCGAGTTGTGTCAACTTGAAACTGAGTGTATTCTCATTATAACTTTTTGTGGAAAGAAAAGTTTCTTGTTGGAATGATCCCTATAAATCTCTCTTCCCAAATCTTGCGCCCTACATAAAAGTTTAATTCTTTCATATCAAACACGGTAAAGTCTTCAACTTGTCAACATCACTTATACTTTTTTGCGGCTACAAGCATGTCGTCAATATACAATAATGAATATATCCTGGAACCATGAACAGGCTTGCTGTGATGCGATCAACAATCCTGTGACTCTGACAATCTTGTTGTACCATGAAAGTATCAAACCTCTTCTACCACGGACTTGGAGGCTGCTTCAGCTCATGAAAAGGATATCAAAGCCGTTAAGCTTATCTGTCCTCGGAATCTCAATCCGTTAAGGTTGTTTCATGTGAATACCTTCCTCTAACTTTCCAAAAGCCGTCTCAAAATCAAAGGCTCCATTTCCATATTAAAATGTGTCAGACTACTAGAAAGAATCTCTACATAGTCAACTTTTTCTATCTCTAGTGAATTAGCTCTAGTTTTGAATGTGGTAAGTTTGCTTCTGATGTTATCTCCTTTCTTTTAAATACCCACTTGCACCCAATCAGCTCATTTCCTACGGAATTTCCTGTCTTGTTTTGGTAAACAGATTCCATGTCTTCTCGCTCAGAGCACCGACTGAATTCCCCCTTTTTTTTTTGTGGGGTATATTAGAGCATCTAGTGCTGTGGGGGTGGCGATATAAAGATTCGAACCTGGGATAACCCTCAGGTAGGTTATTAACCTAACCACTAGGCCAACCTTAATCCCTATCACTGACTTATTACTAGCAAGTAGCAACTGCTTCCTTGTTTGATGATGATCATTTGACTCATTACCAATAATTATTATTGTGATGACATTAGAGGTTCATGTGGAAAACTCACATCCAAACCTATAAAAGCTCATCCCGTACCACCATGGATCTTGCTCAAGACTTGTTGAAAGTCTTATATTTGCTTTACAGCTCCACTCTACTGTGAGAAATGACATTGATGGTTAGCTTGCTTCCAATATAAATCTTATTGTCGAACGTTGCCTTTTGTGTAAATGTTTTGTCAGCGTAGCGTTGTTTTTGTCTGTATTAAAATGTTTGTGTAGAAGTTTTCTTTAGTCAGCCTTAATCGACATGCATTATGTTGCTGCAGTGTCCAACTCATCCTTCACCTCTGGGATACCTTAGCACCTTGGTCTACCTTACGCTTGTGTGCTTTGTAAATTTCCTTCAACCTACCATCCATAACTCATAAGTCCTCTTTCTCAAATTTCATGCAATCATGGAGGCCAGACTTGTCTCCAAATTCGATGCAGCGTTTGTTGCCGTTATTGTCTGTGGTTTAGTCTAATAATCTCTTCTGACAATTTTCGTAAATTTAATCTGCTAATTATGCCCAGGTTTCAGGAAGTCCCTGCTTAATGAAGTCCGTGAATTTGAGGAAAACGAGGAAAGAGGAATGTTCATAAATTCTTGCTTCATTCATTGTCAAACATGGATGGAAACATGGCACGGGCCAAATTCTCCGAAGCTTCAAAATAAGGTAACCGTTAGCCCTATAGAAATATTTCACACTACATTTTGTTAACTCCCAACTACAACGTGAGAATTTTACTCTTGATAGTGGAGATACTTTTCGAACATGATGAATCTAACTTCGTTGTCTCTGCCCTTTGTTAAAGACCATTGCAGAGACTGTTGGTGATTGGTTTTTTAACAGGGAGCACGCCAAACGAATTGATTGCCCGTTTCCTTGTAACCCTTCATGCTTCAACATGGATTTTACACGTCCTTAAAGTACAATACGACTTACAGCTTCTTCATTCGCTTTCAAGCCATGATTCAAGGATCCAAGATGATTTCTTTGTTATGGCATCATGTTCATTTGCATCACAGGCCTTGGTTCCCGGAGTAGTTATCCCTATATGTCTAGGTGATAGGAAACCCATGTATATCAATGTCATTTCCTGATTACCTTGCAGAGGCACTTTTATTCATTGTGTAAAGTCATTGTGAATTTGTGATGTACTATTATTCATGGCTCATGAGCATTTTTGATGTAAAGGTGTCTACGAGGAATGTGAGTTATGCCGTAGTTCAATTCGAACTACGGATGTGTTATGCCTTATGTATTGATGGAAAGTATAGAAACCAGTTAAACAAGTTGTGGCTGGTCCCGAATGACCAATGTTATACTTTCCTTATAGATAGAATAATAGGAGCATTTTTTTTTTTTTTTGGTTATAGCTGGGTTGACTAGAAAATGGATAGATGGACTTAGATTTCATGATCTCATGCTTATGTTGAAGTTACGCTTTACCCATCATAGCGCTTTGGGCATGGGTTTATGTTTGTGTGGTCCATGGGCGTGTCCGATTGTCTACCTTCGTCGTAGACTTAGTTTTGTTTTCCACTTTGGGGAGTTCTTTATGCGAGCATAAGGACAATGTTGTCTCTACTAGAGCCGGCAAAACTCAACTCGACCTAAAATTGAAACATTTAGCGTAGGACGTAGGTTAGGTTAATGGTTTCTAACCCGTTTAACTAACTAAGTCGACCTTCCCCAACCCATCTAAATAAATAGATCGGATTCAGGTTCTATCCTTCAAAGCCGATCTGACCCGCTTACACATATAGGTAAAAACGGGTTAGCTCTAACCCGTTTTTAGATTAGTGGGTTTGTGCTTTTGTTAGCAACTATTTTGAATGCCTGACCCGTGCCCGAGTTGCATATTTATATTGTTATACTCATTTTATAAAAAATCAGTTTATATTAGCTATAATATTATAAGCAACAATATTATTATATTATTTATTTATACTCACTCATCATATTATTATTTCCCAGTAATTCTACGGTAAGACCGTCTCATCGTATGAAACCAATTACTCAGTTACTTTTGATTAATTAACATGTTACTATTGAAATAAATTGACTTTGAAAAGTAATAGTTACATTTGAAATGTGTGAGAGGTGTCATCGTATGAGACCGTCTTACAGTAGAATTTGTGATTATTTCAATTCCACTTGTAACCCGTTATACTATTATATTTTCATTCCACTATCTCATCCTATGTTATATCACATTATATTTGAAATTATTACCATAAATTAGTTTACCACCATAATTACCATAAATTATATTATTTTTTATAAATTAGCTAATAATTACCATATTGTATGATTACTTAGTGTTATCAAATCAATAAGTGTCAAGTGTCCTCCTAGAAAAGATTTGCTTTCAAGTTTAATTATATAGTACTAGATGTAAGCACGTGCGTTTCAGTTGTCTCTTTATAATGATATCCAATAATGATGATAAAGTTGAACCGATAAATATTTTACCCTTATATAGGAACTATTACTTGTATTTTATTTAATTGTTTAGACAATTATTTTCATTATATGAACATCATTTTACAAACTTGAGAACTTATATTCCCCTTTTAACTTTGTCGAATATTTCGTTTCGAAATACTAAACTCTACTTTCACATTGTTTCCACTAATTAAAAGTTTCACTATTATAATGAACTAATGATAGATACTAACTTCAAACCTTGAAACTTAATGCTAACATTTTTCATAATAATTTAGCAAATGAGTGTTATTTTTATGAAAATCATACTTTATGGGTACTATGTACACAAACATGTGATTGCAAATGTCATAAAAAAGGGGGCAAATAGATAGTAAATATCATTTTCAACTTAAATTTTTTTTTTATAAAGTATTATTTTTATACTCTGTATATATATATGTTATTTCTAACAAAGCACTACATCTAACCTTGTTTTCAACACTGACATTGGCACAATTTGTTGGCTTCAATTATTCTAGTATAAACTACCTTAACTTTTTCTTCTATGCTTCTATCCCTTGTCTCCACGTTTTCCTACAACACTATATTACAATTAATAGATAAATGTTGTTTTAGATTGACATATAGCACAACGAAGACTGAATATTTAGTTATGAAAACAACCTAATTTATAAGAAGAGTTGAGACACGGTTCCAATACGTTCATTTCCTTTGTGACCACTATTTGCAACATAATGCTAAAAACAAATGTTTTTCTTTGAAAATTATGGAGAGGTGGTGGGTACAGAAACCAAAGTATTTAAAGGAAATTTAGATGTCAATCTCGAGCTTAAAGGATTCCTTCCAATATTTCTAGTAATTCATTACCAACTTTAACTTAATTACGCACTATGTATGGCTAGTATATATAGCCAAACAAATGAGTGCAATCTTCGCTCTCGGTAGATCAGCAAGTTTAACCTTTCAATACGAAATAGAGGAAAATAGAAATAAAAAAAAGGTAAAATTGTTACACCGGGTTTATGTAAACTCGTATTCATATTTATAATTTTATCAGTCAATCATGTTTGTAAACAATAACATTACACCAAAAGTCAGAAAGACCCATAAAATATTTTACAAAGATATACGAAATATCCAAAAAAGTATAGAAAATACTCACTGTAATACATAAAGAAAAATTTGTGCAGTGTGCATACACTCGGGGTTTAATGTACACATTATAAAAGAGTTTGTAGAAAAAAAATAACGGACTCAAGTTAAATTACTATATGTGAAATCGATTCGTAACCATGTAAAATTAGAATCATTTTTCACGATTGTGTTCCTTTTTTAGTATACGTTACTTTGATATCATATATGAAGACAATATCTAAAATCGCGACACAATGTCCTATGTACGGACATGTAATTATTGTAGCTAGGTATAAGTCCTAAAATATTCTTCAATCGATATGCACTAATTCTTCCTTTCGGCTATGAACTTCCTACTTTTCATTTTAAGGTGTTCATCTTTAAAACTTTGATTTCTACCTTAAATTTTTCCTTATTTATACATGTAAAGACAAAAAAACCCCTATTTTATTACTTTGATGATTAAAAGGACAAGTGCGGTGGACCCTATATTCTAATTTTATACCAAGTGAGGCTTAAAGCTCGTTCTTTTTTCCAAGTTTCTTAAAAGAGGTGTTCCACCCCTACGTGTGTTACAGATGAATGAAAGGAATGTGCAGTTAGTGGTGGTCACATACTCCCTCCTACCCAAAACGATATCCCCTTTTATTTTTCTGTTTTAACTGGACATGGTGGGGGCTATTTCTAGACTAAATGAAAAACCCGATTGCCATAAAATCAAGTGGGTTTGGTAGAATGTATTGCGGAATAAAATATGTATTAATTTTTACAACAAGTGAACGAGTCATTTGGTTTATAAGTAGCCTCAAACATGGTCCGACAAAATAGCAGAATGAAAGGGGGAGATATTAGTGGGTAGGAGGGAGTAGTAATCACTTCAGTTAAGTCTTGTTCCGGCCATAATTATTTTATAACTGAACAAAGTAAGTATATAATGGTGATCCCATGATAATCAATTTAGTTACCAAATCACGTACAAATCTTTGTTGCATTACATTTTTTTCTGAGTTCAAAATTACATATTTTTACTTTACAATTCTTATATAATTATATTTTACTTACCGTATCATGTACAATTTATATTTAATCATGTACTAATCTAGTCGATGTAGGATTAAATTAATTGTTCACTTACCATATTATGACTTAACTTATATAATATTCAACTGTCCATATGAAATTGGACTCTCTAAAATCAATCAGTCATTGTGAGAGGTAAAAAAAAAGCCTCAAATAATCATATATTAGATGTAAGCCCGTGCGTTGCACGGGTCTCTTAATGACGATATTCAATTATGATGATAAACTTGAACCGGTAAATATTTGACCCTTATATAGAAACTATTGCTTTAGACAATTATTTTCATTATATGAACCTCATTTTACAAATTTGAAAACTTATACTTTCAAATCAGACCTCTCACTACAATTATATTTTAATTCAATTGAACTACCTTGAAGATGGAGTATTACTTAACCTCTTGAAAAAAAAAAAAACATTTTTTTACTTGGAAACATTCACACAGTACTCTTGTGTTTCTATTTTTCACCTGATTTCCACATTTTCATATTTGTTTACAATATGTATCATAATTTTTGCCTTCGGACACATTATTGAAAAAAAAAATACTATAATCTAAAATAAAGTATTTGTCTTTAATTTTACAGTTTTAACTTAGCACCCTCTAATAAATTAGAACTAAATTAAATTTTTTAATGAAACCTCGTGCATCGCACGGGTCACTTAATGATGATGTCTAATCATAATGATAAAATTGAACCCATGAATATCTAACCTTTATATATGATCTATTACTTGCATTTTATTTTAACCGTGTAAAACATTACTTTTATTACAATTTATTTTACAAATTGAGAACTTATACTCTTTTACTGAGCCTTAACAATCAGATTCTTGATAATGAGCTTGTATATAATTTTTAAAGACAATTTAAAATATATAATTTAGTGTCAAATATCCAATAGTTACTATAAAATTTTGATAAAGTGACCCAAGTGCGATTTTTTTTTCGAAATAGGGCTTAAAAAATAAATATTAAACAAAATGGATTGGATGAGAAAATGTTCAATCTTAGGGTGTGCACGTCACCCCATTTCTGGTTCGGGTGACCACCAAAAACCACCAGGCCCCATAGCAGTTTCACTTAAACAAAAATGCCACTCCCCTCGGCGGTTCCAAATAACGCTTGTGTGATAAGAACACCCAATACTTGGGGAAATATGAAACCGCCATGGAGGGTGGTGGTTTTACTTAAATAAAACCGCCACCCTCCACGGCGGTTTCACTGTGAAGAAACCGCCATAGAGGGTGGCGGTTTTACTTAAAGTGAAACCGGCATGCTCCATGGCGGTTTCATATTTGCCCAAATATTGGGTGTTCTTTACCTACATGCGTGATATGGAACCACCGAGGGGCCTGGCGGTTTTGTTTAAGAGAAACCGCCATGTGGCTTGGCGGTTTTAGGTGGCCAATGGCTCCCCCTAAAGGGTCATAGCTACTGTTTAAGACACTTAAAACCGCCAGAAACCCTGGCGGTTTTGTCCCGAACCTGAAATGGGGTGACGTGCACCCCATAAGATTGAACATTTTCTCATCCAACTCATTTTGTTTAATATTTATTTTTGAGCTCTAGTTCGAAAAAAAATTCCCCAAGTGCATGTTACATGACTTATTTATGTGAAAATTATAATTAAGTGTAAATAAATTTAGGGATCCGCTATGATTAATTAGGAGAATTTTACAAAAATATGTACCTTAATTTTTGCCCTTTGGACACATGATTGAAAAAGAAAACAAATAGTATATTCTAAAATAAAATCTCCGTCTCTTATTGTTCGACTTTAAATCAACAACTTTTAATGTCATTTACAACTATACTTTTATACAAAAACACAACTTTGAATACCATTGTTTACTTTTTTAAAAAACAAAAAGATAGTATTACTTTGAAACATTCACATAGTAGTCTTATAATTTTATTTTTCACATGGTGTCAACATTTTTAGGTTTGTGTATAATATGTACTTAATTTTGCCCTTCAAACACATAATTGAAATTGTTTTTTGCTAAAATCTAAAATAAAATTTTGTTCTTTAATTGTAAAATTTTAAATCATTACTCTCTAATGTCATTAGAACTAAACGTTTCTTTTAAAACACTACCTTCAATACTATTAGTTAGCCGGCCTCTTAAAACAATTATTACTTAGGAACATTCACATGGAATCTTTGCAATTGTATTTTTCACATGGTTCGTTTTCATGTTTATATATATATCTGAGGTTCCATTTTTGCGAACCATGTGTCCATATCACATACATTTTTTCTTTGAGTTCAAAATTACATTTTATATATATGTAAAATTCAAAATTAAATTATTTGTTCACTTACCATATCATGTACTAATCATGATGATAAGTGATATGGAAAATGAATAAATAACTCAATACCAATTATACATGATATGGTAAGTAAAAAATATAGACTTTCTAATGCGAAAATATGGACTTTCTAGAATATTGCAATCGCTGCGGGAACTTAAAAAAGCCTTCTTTTTTAGGTCAAAATTACATTTTATTGAATTATTTCCTACTTTACATAAAGCGTATAATTCTTATTTAATTATTTTATTACATACCATATCATGTATAATTGACATTAAATTATTTGTTGACTTGTCATATCACTTATTTAGTCCATGTAAGATTTAAATACAATTTTTTTTATACATAACATAGAGTTTTTAGAAAGTTTCATTCTTATTTAATTATTTTTTATTTACCATATCATGTACAATTAACATTATATTCTTTGGTTACTTACCATACATTGGATTTATATAATATTTTAATTACATGATATGGAAAAATGGTCGTTTAATTATTTTTTATTTACCATTTCATGTAAAATTAACATTATATTCTTTGGTTATTTACCATACATGAGAATTATATATAATATTTTAATTTTAATTACATGATATGGAAAAATGGATATTCTAGAATGTTCTAATCGTTTAATTATTTTTTATTTACCATATCATGTAAAATTAACATTATATTCTTTGGTTATTTACCATACATGAGATTTATATATAATATTTTAATTACATGATATGGAAAAATGGACATTCTAGAATGTTCCAATCATTGTGGGAGCTCAAAAAAAGCCTGCTTTAATAATATATATTGATATAGTTGAATGCCCGTGCGTTGCACGGATTTAAACTCAAATCTAATATTGTATCTTAAGCTTCAATTGTTGTTTTAAAATGATTAGATCACATATATTAGAAAAAAGGAAAAAGAAAAAATTGTGTATACTATACCTTGTTAAGTTAAACGGAGTTTGAAGCAATAAATAATTTCGTATCAAATTACTCATATGGTTTGTGTAACTCTTAACTTGTTGGATCTCGATTGCGTTACATATTTGATTGCAATAGACAAAAGACTTCTTCAAATCATAAACCTTATGATTCGCTTATCTCTAACACTTTATGCGTAAATTTAATCAATTTAGTTAGAAAATTACATTATGTTAATTGGGAAATGAAAGAGATATGTGTATTTGAACTCCAACGGTCCCGTCTCTACGTCGATATAGACGGGTAACGCGAATTTATTTTCTGAAAACATAATTCCTGTTAGTTATTTAGTTGATGAGAAAAATAACAATAAACTATTAATTTCAAGTTTAACTTTATTAAGAGAGTGAAAATAATCTACTATTGTTTAGCTTTGGATTAGCTTATTTCAGTATCCAATTTTTATGGAGGTGTAATGTATTTGAATGGCATGATGTTAATTTAATGATAAACTATGCACTTAAGGTTGAACTATATTAAGAGAGTGAAACTGATCAATTATTGTGTAACTGTTGGATTAGCCTTTTTTCAATGGGATTAGTATAAACAATGGTCTCTCATTAACATCTTTACGTAATTAATCATTTATTTTAATACCATTTTCCATTATTAAGCCACAATTCACAATTTGCTTTTGAAAAAATGTAAGCGATCTACTCATAACCTTTTTTTATAAACTCTAAACAATTGAACCTCATAATCAAAATATTGAATCACTCTTATGTTATTTTAATCTTATTATCTAACTATATGTGTCTTAGTTTTGTAACTCATGCCTCATGAATTACACTAATTTGAGTAAAGATTGATTATTTATATATACTCGTACTTCGTACCATCTTGGGTATTAGGATCAAAATAGATAATTAACCATTTTTTAGGTAGGATTAGGATAGATAACGGATACTATTTTTTAGTAGGATACGAACAAATAGTGAACTCTCGTTATGATCAAGATCACTGGATTAGAATATATAATACTAGTTTAAAACCCGTGCGTTGCACAATCACATTAACAATATTGTATATTATATATGCACCTTCCATTACCCAAATTATTAATGATTATTGTAGCTAAATAATTTTTTTTAAGGTAATAACGAAATAAAGTTACCATTCATCTAGAACTACTGAGTAATTCATTTTCAAAGTTCCCACACTATATGCTTACATGACATCAACATTCTAGCTAATTAATTAACTCTATTCATAAAACCCTTTACTTTCATTACTTACTTCAACCAACTTTTATTGTCTTACGTGTAATACTCCAGATTTCAGAGGAGGTTCCTAAGAGATTAAGGGCTCATATGAGTTGGATTAAAGGATTGATAGTGCTACTCATACCAACAAAGTCGACTTTCCTTTTAGGAAGCCCACCTGATAAGACCTCCTCAGTTAAGCGTCCTTGACGGGGAGTAGTTTCAGGATGGGTGACGTCCCGAGAAGTTTCACAGGGTGCGCATGAGTGAGGTCAAAATGCGCCGAAATGACCGGTGTTGGTATGTGGGGTTAGTACACAGCCTGACAAGCTGCCATAAGTGACTACTTTCGGTTCAGGCGATGAGATGGGGGTTACATTACGTGTTTATATCTCATGCATGACGGAAGTATAAAGATGTTAAAATTAAACAAAACTGAACACGAATTATGCAAGATATATACATTTATTTCATAACACTAAACTTGAATAACAAATTAACAAATGTTGTGTTATAGTAATTAAGATAGAGGTACAGAATACAATAGGTTTCAAGTTTCAATTTGTTTCCTATATTGTATACCAATTCTAAGCTCTTTTTTTTTTATTTTTTATTTATTTATTTTTTTTTTTTTTTTTGTTAAAATGTAAGAATTTTATAGCTCAACAAAAAAACCACTCTACACGTTTACAAGGGGCATACCCTAGGCTTACACACTCAGATTCACATCGACAATCACTTCATCAAATTACATTAGATTCTTCGATCTTAGCCAGTTAGAGTCCTTTATCTTGATGTCACTAGCTACACCTCTTATTCTACTTCTAATTTCTCTCATTGCATCTTCACTCACCTTTCCCGGCCTAATAACATATCCCTCTATTCGGCACTTGTTCCTACTCCACCAGATGTGATAGATCAGGCTGCAAATCACAGCTCCACAAGCTTGGTTCCTAATTCTTGATCCCCACCATATGAATGTGTCCTTTTTAGGAAACTTGATACCTGTTCTTTTGCTGATCTCCTCCAAGCACTTCATACTGTAGTCACAGTTAAAGAACAGATGATCATGGGTCTCTAATCCTTGTTGGCACATTAAGCAGGAGTCTTCACTACAGACTCCGATCCTCATCAGTTTGTCCTTCAACATAAGTCTCTCCCTGAGTGCAATCCAGGCCAGGTTATAAATCCTGCCTTGGGGATAATGTGTCTGCACCATAACAGCCCACCCCATTCCACATTTGAATGTCCACCCTTCATCCACTCATACCCTTCTGCCACTGTGTGCTCTCTACTTTTCCACAGGCCCTGAGTGAATTGCTGCTTAGAATCATTCTTGATCTTGCATACCTGCTTCCATTACCAACTTGTATCTTGTTGTGGGATATAATTTTCTCACAGATCCTCCTTGATGTAAATGATATGTATCCATTTCACCCACAGCTTGTTAGCTTTCTGAAATATCCACCACACATATTTATTGATGCAGGTCTTATTCCAAAGCATGACATCTCTCAAGCCAAGCCCCCCTGCTTTTTTAGGAGTACAAACATCCTCACATGCTACCATAGGGCTCCTAATCATGTGCTCACATCCATTCCACAAATAATTCCTACAAATAGAAATCTTCCTAATCACAGTTTTTGGGAGCAGGAACACCCTAGCCCAATAAGAATGAATATTCATCAGCACTGATTGAACCAAGGTTAATCTACCAGCATAAGACAACTTCTTAGAACCCAAGGCTCTAATCCTATCCACTATTCTTTCAGACAACATATTACACTCCATCACAGAGATTTTCCCTGCAGTTATAGGCACTCTTAGGTACTTAAATGGGAGATTCCCCTGTCTGAACTGAGAGAACTCCAATATCTCTTGAATAACTCATTCTTCACACCTGCAAAATACATTTCTGACTTTGTAATGTTAGACCAAAATCCCGATGCCTTAGAGAATGTAGAGAACCCTCTCAACATCAGAATAGCAGATTTGACCTCCTCTTTGCAAAACAGGAGAAGATTATCAGCAAAGCAAAATCTGTCAGTTGAATTTTGCTACACAGGGGATGATATCTAAACTCCTCTTTCTCAGCCACCACCATCATAACTCTTGACAAATACTCCATACATATAGTGAATAACAGTGGGGATAAGGGGTCTCCCTGTCTTAGACCCCTTTTTCCTGGAAAGAACCCAAAATGATTCCCATTGAGAGATTTCTAAGCTTATTACACCTGATGTTAATAAGAGTTTTTTTTTTTTTTTTTAACTTATTCTTTTTACCATATTCGTAGGTGAGTAATATGTTGTGGCTACAATGGATCTAGTAAATAAATTGATTCCAAATGAAATTATATTTGTTCAAATCTAATAAGTTTAGTTCAAGTTTCATAAATTAAAATAAACTAAAATAACTCTATGTCATAACTTACATAACCGAAGCAACAAAATATATTATCTTAATTTGTATGTTTCTTTTAGGTCATCTTATATTTTGTTTTGTTCAATTAATGAATTAAATTAAAGATTATACGTTAGTAATTTTAAACTTATAATTGCAATAATGTTTGCATGTTGTACATTATAAATTCTCAAGATGAAAAAATGTGATTCGTACCAATGACGACTTTACCTATCTGACCTTGTTTCAAACTACCTAGCAATAAAAGGTGATTCTACGTTTGTGATACATGGTTTTATGACTGCTGGAATATATATAAATGAACCTTACAAATGTTTGATAATGAAGAATTTTCTTATGGTTATTATCCAGTTCAAGATCTTATATTCTCATTTTCAATATTATGACTCGAGGATCTGTCTAGACCTCCATAAGAATTTCTATAATAGTTTGTCTCTTTAATAAATATAATTTATTTATAAAGCAAAAAATGACAAAGCTATAATAATATTATAAAGCAAATACCAACCAAATGAGTATAACTTTAAGTATGCAAATCTGATAGTTATTTGCGAAATCAACAGTCAATACCTTAGCTTGCAAAATGAAATCGTCATACATTTTTGAAAGGAGGGGGTATTCGATCTTTTATGATTACAATAAACTTAAATTTGAAATATAATGTAATCTTTCCATTACCCATAAGAAAATTCTTTGTATTATCTTAGCATTTATTGAATACCATATACTTGCTTATAAATATTATCTTCCATAACTTATAAATGAAATTTTTTCTGTACCAACGAAACTTTTCTTCATCTGAAAACGAGATACAATTTCAATGTCTACGCATTCAAAGCTTATAGTCAGATGCATAACTGATTCATTTAAAAAAAATAAATACTACCTTTATTCGTAGTTTGTGGTCAATCTTATATATGTAGGGGCCTCATCCGGTCAAAAGTTGTATTAATGTCAGAAGTCATAAGTAATATAAGTCGTTCGATCGAGATCATCTGACGGCTGAGATCACACGCGAGTTTTTGAAATTGAGGGTAGTTTGGACAATCTCCAACACGGAAGGGGGAGTCGAGTTGGATCAAACTCATTCCAAAATTCAACTTCCTCTCTCTTCCTATCCTTTTCTCTCACAAATTAAACCTTCCAAATTCGAAACAAATTCTGGATTCGTATTTGAGTTTGAGATTCATAAAAAATAAAAGGCATCCTACAAATTTTCATCGCACAAAAGTTCTGGAAAATTGGGGTTTCATCGCACAAAAGTTCGCGAAATCAGGGTTTCATCGTACAAAAATTCACGAAATTAGGGTTTTATCGCATAGAATATTATAGTGATTCAACCCGATCATCGTTCAATAGTAGATTCGTTCGATGGAATTAGGTACTAAGATCTATATCTCTTGCTTGTTCGTTGATTATAGTGTATAATTTTTCTGGCGTTAATTCATTGGTCGAATGCGATTTGATCTGTGTTTCTAAAAATCATTGGTTCTGCAGTTTTTTGTTGTTGTTGATAGAGTTATTAGAGTTAGTACATTTATGAAGTTAGTAGATTTATTACACTTATTATATGAAGTTAATAAGTTATGAAGATAGTTCAGTTATCACAGTTAGTACAGTTATCGAGTTAGCAGAGTTAGCCTAATTACACTATAGAGTTATAAAGTACAGTCACTGAAGTCGTAGATTAAAGTTAGTATAGATATTAAAGTTAGTAAAGTCATGAATGTTATTAGGTAGACTTATTACAGTTAATAGGCAGTCGTAACAAGCTGTAAAATTATGAATATTAGTCCGTAGAGTTAGAATAGATATTAGGTTTGGAGATTTTCTAATATGAGAGGCTTATTAGTTATTTTTATGTTTGTTAAATGCAAGTAGGAACTGCGGCTAGTAATGCAAGAGCATCATCAGAACTACCACCTTGTACCCCTCGTCTCCAGACAAGATCATCATCTCACTATACCCCAGGACGTATAGAGGAATGGGTTTCAACAGTAGATGGCGATTTGAAACCCTTCATTGGTCAGAAGTTTGCAACAATTGAAATGGCTGAACAGTTTTATGACCGATATGCCGCTGCTAGTGGTTTTGACACGAGAAAATCCACTCGTCTTGTAGATCGTATTGGACAAGTGACTGTAAGTTATATACATTGCAATAGAGAGGGCACTAGGCTTATACGTTGTCACGCCCCAAAACCGTCATTGGAACATAACAGACGGCAACCTACAAAAAGTAGGCTAAGCCATTCTTATTCCTCAAAAGTCGAAAGTACACAACATATATTACACAATATAATACATACGAATACTATAGTACAAATAATTACTAAGGCCATTACTTATGTTACAAGACGACTTGGGTAGCTCACTCAAATTCCCACCTCCAGCTAGTACTGATTTCCTGAAAAGAATTTAGTATTGAAAGGGTGAGCTCGATAGCCCAGTAAAAGACAGTTTCCGACTCAACTGGATCAAGCAGTTGCTAAAATAGTAAAACAATAATAGTTCGTATAAGTATAAATAATTCCGGTAGTGGGTAGTGTAGTTCTGGTTAGTTCAGAAGTTCTCAGTCAGTGCCAGTTTACTCCCTTGGCAGGGCCAGACGGATATCCTCGTTTCAAAGTTAGCCAGAACATAAGACTAACCCACAAAGTCTAAGTAGTTCAGAAAATAATCAGAGTTTGCAGTACTCGATCCTCTTTAAAAATAAGCATTAAAGTATACAAAAATAATACTATAAGCTAAATCAGAAAGAGTCCCTTACCTCAATTTCCAAACCACCGCGATACTACTCCGTGCGTTCTCTCGTTCTAAGTAAATAAAGTCGCGTAAGTTATTTATTTAAGGTTATATTGGCAAAGTACTCATGTTGTCATCTATTTGATAATTAACTGTCCAAGGGTCCAATGACGTCCGAATTCTAAAAGTGGCGATTATCTAGTCAAATTGTTAATTTACTATTTATCGTCCTTTAGTGGAAATCATTCACTCTAAGATTATTTTCACCACTGGGGTAATTCCGCCGGGTTAATTTATAATCATGGAGCTACTATTTACCACCAACACATTTTATTCTTGGGTTAGTTGTTAATACGGTGACGTTCACAAACTGGGGTAATTCCACCGAGTTACTTGCACCATAATAACTATTCGCCACAAGGTTAATCAATTATCGTAAACGTGCACGAAAATATTAACGGCCTTGTCTAACGATAATAATTTCATAACAGTTTAAATAAGAGTTATACCTTGGCTATGTTAAGTAGCGATGACTATCTCGACAGAGCCTCGCTAAGAAGACGTCACTTTCCGCACGTACGTAACAACTACTTATTTCGTAAATTATTTTTTACGAAATCTTATAATACTCGGAACTTACTTTATATGTGGTGTGCTTATGGTCTGAAGCACTTCAGTTTATTTCACTCAGTACAACACTCGTGTGTTGATTTTGTATCGAAAACTGAAGGAAAATCAAACTATATATAGGCAGCTAAGCTGATGATTCATTCATCTTCCGATAGAACACATTACCCAGGGTAATTGTATTACCCTCTGAAAAACAATGGTAGTGAATTCAAAGCAAGTGCAGTGCATTAATTGTCCCCTTGAAATATTACGCAAAGCTTGAAGATGTTAGTTGTCCTTTTTGTCCTTTTTTTTTTTTTTTTTGGGTTATTATATCCACTCCTCCTAATAAGAAGTTTCGTCCCGAAACTTACCAAGAAAGATTCGAATGTGTAGGAAAATTGCCTTTTGAAGTCAGACCCTTTTTCTAATTCGCGTCGAATACCGCTTGCCAAATCGTAAATTGACACTATGGACCAAG
Organism: Spergularia marina; assembly: GCA_963680865.1. Taxonomy (NCBI): domain Eukaryota; kingdom Viridiplantae; phylum Streptophyta; class Magnoliopsida; order Caryophyllales; family Caryophyllaceae; genus Spergularia; species Spergularia marina. The sequence goes on from OY804548.1 coordinate 12,359,473, forward strand.
CTCCTGTGTTCGTGCATAAAAAGTCAAGTCTCCGTGAAGATGGGTAGTCTCCAATTCTAAATTTGCTTCTTTCCGACTTAGAATGCCTTTTTGAAAAGGTTTCCTCTGAATCTCAAATCGGTGCACTCTTTTGGTTGATGAGACACTCGGATATACCTTGTCGTCCCTCTTTTCTGTCCGTATTTTCATGTTAACATAACTCCTTGGCGTCTCTACTTTAATTTTGTCATGTCTTTTGTGTTCCACTTTAATAGTATTCTGCGCAAAGTATCAGGGTCTGTGTTTGTAGTACACCTCATAAGGGTCTCCAATCCTATGAACTCCTCAATACTAATACCCACTTCATGAACACATCCTCTTGAGTTTGGCTAGTTTTACTAGACTACTTTTAAATCAAAGATGATATGCAACTTCTAAGTGCAGATCTAGGCCTATCACTTCGTGTGAACCTTGCCTAAAATCACCCTGCATGCGTAGAGTCTCTGTCTGTCTGATACAACAAATGCACTAACTTCTTGTCTCCAAAAGTGATTCTCGAAAATCTATCACTTGTGGGTATGTTGTCAGTTTACTTGTCAACCGTAGAAGCCATATGATCCTAATTCGAACTGTCATCAACCAACCCCTACACCAACACTGCTAGTCCTATGTTCTCAATACTCCATTTATTGCGTGTCCATGTTCCTCAACATGAATTTCTATGTTACATTATGGGGTTTCCGTAAAATATGGCGAGTTGTCTGTGTATCCTGCAAGTTTCCTTTATCACTTGTATAAAAGAATAAGTCCCATGTACCAAGCAGACAACAAAACAATTTCTTACACATTTTTAGTAAGTTCAAACTCCCCTCCATTATGGATACTGACAGTTCAGACCAAATTTTGGATGAACAAGAATTCTCAAGAGAACCCACAGATTACGTTAACTTTTTATCCGAAATTCCTATCGAGCTTACCCAGAACACCCATTCTATTGAACTTCCGGTCACACCTCCATCATCACCAATTGATCTTCAACTATCTCTCCAAGTTTCTAACACTCATGAGCGGATACAACGGTCACCTCCTCAACATGCTATGCCCGTCCTGGTTGGCGATTGTCCTCAGAATTTCCTTTTTCATGACCCTTATTCTCCAGCGCATTTATTCGTCGCGGATGATAAGGTTTTTGCTATGTTATTGCACCTAACCTTTCCTTTTATTTTTTCTCCGTCCATTTCAATATCCGAACAAAAATCACCGTTATCTAGGATTTTATCTGGAAATCCAGTTAGTTTTCATTCTTGTATACTCAGGGTATTGGTTTGTGATGCACGTTCCTGGTCTGAAGAGTTTCTTCTTCTCCAATTAAGGGTTATGACCAGGGTTTACTACCCTTCTGCCATTTTGGTAGTATTATCAGGAAATGAGGTCGGTCACAGAGTGTCATCCCAAATTTCTTTTACGGATTTTTGTGTATGTCCACAAAAAGAGAATATTCCACCTTTATTACTCATGTGGTGCAACCATTGTTTCTGTGCCATCACTCATCATGCTAAGGGTATGATAAATCTGGTCGTTTATGCTCGTCCCACTTGTCTGATGAAAGGTACTATAATTCGTAAGGGTAAGGGTCCTAAGCATAGTTCTGCAAATTTCCAGTGGCCAACTCTACTTGACCTCACCTCCTCAAGTCGTCTAAGGATATCACTGGGTAGTAACCATCAATTTGAGCAGTCCCTTAGAGATTTCCTCTGCTGGTTGCCTCCCTCGGGTTTCTCTTTATATAACTTACATATTTCTGTTTGGTCTTTGGGTTTATCGATAGACTTTCAAGGTCGATTCTATCTATCCCTTGGATATCAAAAGACTCACCACCACATGTCCTTTCAATTGCTATTCTATTTGAAGGTCCTCAAAGTTTTAAAGGTGGTCTGACCTTACGGTTGCCTGATGGTACCTATCAATCTGGGATTAGTGCAAGGGGGAAAAATCGATCATTCTCTTTCTTTGTCTTGTCACTATTTCAAAAGGGTTTGCGATTGACACATAGATTAGAGGTGAAGGAGTTAGAGATTCTCGTAGATGCCCTCACTTGTCGAATCTCGAAGTGTTTCTTCCTGAAATTGAATCACTGCTATGGGATATTTTACATTTGATGCGACTACAGATTTGGGAAATCTGTATACGTCATCTTTCTCAGGATGAACTAAAAGGTGCCAAACTAATGGCTGAACTCAGTTCTCTCTTTCCTTGGGGTTATTTTGAGGAGTTGGAATCTCCGTCGTCTTCTACTATTGCCACTGTACCCTTTTGACGCTCTTTTTCGACACGGCGAAAAAAAAAAATTGTCCCCCCCCCCCGTTTTTTTTTTCTCCGATTTTCCTGCTCCTTTCCACTAAATCCTCGCTCTCTCTTTCCCTATAAAACCCTCGACCGACAATCCTCAACCCGCCTCACATTTCCAACACTCCCACTCTCACTCTCTTTCCTTTAGTTTCATCATCATCATCGTCCTTGTTGCCGTCGTTGTTCGGAGTCCTCGTCCTGTCCTCTGCTCCATCGTAGGTGCGATATTTTAAGCATTAACCCCTTTTCATTTTCTGCTCAACATGGGGGTTAAGCTGACGGATGACAAAGTGTTGGGGCCTTTGTTCATGGCTGGTCTCCTTATGATAATATTTCTAATAACGTTTATTTGTTGTGCGAAGTGGTAGTAGATAGTTTGCTATGATTAAGAGTGTAGTATTTCGTTTTCGGAATTTCGACTCTCTTGTAAGCGGCTAGTACTTGTAATACGAAATCCACACTTCGTATGAAATATATCTTATTTTGTTTCTCGTCTCGATCTATTAAAGTTAAAATTTCTTTTCCTAACGACAATTCGAACGATCTCTTCATAATTAGTTCAAGTTAGTATAAGAAAACTCTCGTAAGACGTTTATGATTATAAGAACGACGATAGAACTTATATAATGCAACTATAGAACTGCTAGTAATATTAAGTCCTCACCTACTCCTTCCATGCCTTGTACTACTATACTCAAACTTTTTCCGCAACCGTCATCTTCAAATCCTTGACTGAAATAGTTATGACAAGTTAAGTAAACCAAACTTAATCTACCCATACTCTCTGGTCTGTATTGTTTTCCTAGGGTCGAACTATTGCTCTGATACCACTTAATCTGTCACGCCCCAAAACCATCATTGGAACATAACAGACGGCAACTTACAAAAAGTAGGCTAAGCCATTCTTATTCCTCAAAAGTCGAAGGTACACAACATATATTACACAATATAATACATACGAATACTATAGTACAAACAATTATTAAGGCCATTACTTATGTTACAAGACGACTTGGGTAGCTCACTCAAATTCCCACCTCCAGCTAGTACTGATTTGCTGAAAAGAATTTAGTATTGAAAGGGTGAGCTCGACAGCCCAGTAAGAGACAGTCTCCGAATCAACTGGATCAAGAAGTTGCTAAAATAGTAAAACAATAATAGTTCGTATAAGTATAAATAATTCCGGTAGTGGGTAGTATAGTTCTGGTTAGTTCAGAAGTTATCAGTCAGTGCCAGTTTACTCCCTTGGCAGGGCCAGACGGATATCCCCGTTTCAAAGTTAGCCAGAACATAAGACTAACCCACAAAGTCTAAGTAGTTTAGAAAATAATCAGAGTTTGCAGTACTCGATCCTTTTTAAAAATAAGTATTAAAGTATACAAAAATAATACTATAAGCTAAATCAGAAAGAGTCCCTTACCTGAATTTCAAAACCACCGCGATACTACTCCGTGCGTTCTCTCGTTCTAAGTAAATAAAGTCGCGTAAGTTATTTATTTAAGGTTATATTGGCAAAGTACTCATGTTGTCATTTATTTGATAATTAACTGTCCAAGGGTCCAACGACGTCCGAATTCTAAAAGTGGCGATTATCTAGTCAAATTGTTAATTTACTATTTATCGTCCTTTAGTGGAAATCATTCACTCTAAGATTATTTTCACCACTGGGATAATTCCGCCGGGTTAATTTATAATCATGGAGATACTATTTACCACCAACACATTTTATTCTTGGGTTAGTTGTTAATACGGTGACGTTCACAAACTGGGGTAATTCCACCGAGTTAGTTGCACCGTAATAACTATTCGCCACAAGTTTAATCAATTATCGTAAACGTGCAAAAATATTAACGGCCTTGTCTAACGATAATAATTTCATAACAGTTTAATTAAGAGTTATACCTTGGCTATGTTAAGTGGCGATGACTATCTCGACAGAGCCTCGCTAAGAAGACGTCACTTTTCGCACGTACGTAACAACTACTTATTTCGTAAATTATTTTTTACGAAATCTTATAATACTCGGAACTTACTTTATATGTGGTGTGCTTATGGTCTGAAGCACTTCGGTTTATTTCACTCAGTACAACACTTGTGTGTTGATTTTGTATCGAAAACTGAAGGAAAATCAAACTATATATAGGCAGCTAAGCTGATGATTCATTCATCTTCCGATGGAACACATTACCCAGGGTAATTGTATTACCCTCTGAAAAACAATGGTAGTGAATTCAAAGCAAGTGCAGTGCATTAATTGTCCCTTTGAAATATTACGCAAAGCTTGAAGATGTTAGTTGTCCTTTTTGTCCTTTTTTTTTTTTTTTGGGTTATTACATACGTGCTCCTAAAAAAGCAATAATAGTAGGTAATGGGACTGGTGAAGTTAAAAAGGTGTGTAGGCGCAGGAACACAACTCGGGTAGGTTGTAGGTCCATGATTGGCTTCAAATTTCAAGATGGAGGGTATGTAGTGTACCTCTTTCATCCAGGTCACAATCATGGTCTTGTGTCACCTAGGTTTGACAGATTTCAGAAGATTAATCGAAACCTTTCTCTTCATCACAAAAAGATGCTTATCGAAAATTCCAGAGTTAATGTTGGCACCGCCCAAACATTTAAAACCTTGAAAGAACATGTTAGTGGATATCAGAATATTGGGGCAACAATAGTTGATATGAACAATTTCAAGAGGGATTACAAAAATGTGATTGGAGAAAGAGATGCCCAACTTTTTCTGGATAAGTTGGGCAGGTGTAAAAGCAAATCAGATGCCTTTTATTATGCCTTTGAAAAGATTGAATATGGGAATTTGGTGAGGCTTTTTTGGGTTGATTCGTGTTGTAGGCGAAATTACTTTCTATTTGATGATGGTATTTCATTTGATCCTACTTATGGGACAAATAAGTACAATGCAGTTTTTACCCCTTTTACGGGTATTGACCAACACAAAAAGTGCGTCACTTTTGCCTGTGCATTGTTAGCAAATGAAGATGAAATGTCATTTGTGTGGGTGTTTGAAAAGTTCTTGGAGTGTATGGACAACAAAGAACCTCATTGGATAGCAGCTGATCAATGCCCAGCTATAAGGAATGCTGCACCCAGGGTTTTCAAGACTGCTGTACATCGCTTTTGTGCTTGGCACATAATGAAAAAGGTAAAAGAAAAATTAGGTCATGCTGTGACTAATGAGTCTACAGGTTTTATGCCTCGATTTACAAGTCTTGTGTGGAATCCAGAAACTGAACCATCTCAATTTGACATTGAGTGGAATGAAATTTTGGGAGACTTTGAATTGCATGCTGATCATTGGTTGGCAAATATATTTGAGACTAGGAGTATGTGGGTACCTTGTTATTTTCGTGACACACACCTTGGATTGATCTTAAGAACCACTCAACATTCGGAGAGTGAGAATAGTTTTTTCAAGACCTTCCTCGACAAGCATGCTACTCTTGTAGAACTATGGATGAGGTTTGAGAGTGCTATGGATCAACAGAGGAACGTAACTGACAAGTTAAATTATGAATGTGAGAATTCACTGCCCATCTTAAAAACTCCCAACCCTTTGGAGACATACGCGTCACAAGTTTACACATACACTATATTCTACGTCATACAAGAGGAGATTGTGGCAGCTTTGAGGTGTGGTGTTACGGGATTCAAGAAAACAGATCACTATGAGGAAACGGTGGTCCATGACTCTATAAAAAAGGATCAGGTACTAACTAAACTGTCAGGCTTCAACCTCACTTTTTATATTGTCCTTTCAGTTTCGTCTTTCTTATTGCAGGCTCTAATTATTTATGTTGTTATGGTCAGGTTCAAGTGGTCTTTAACATGTCAAACAATGAGTTACAATGCTCTTGTAAGTTATTCAATAGGATTGGGGTATTGTGTAGACATTCATTGTGGCTTCTAGCTGGAAAGGGCTTTACTACACTCCCCAAGCAATACCTACTTGATAGATGGAGAATAGAGTCGTACCGAAAGCCTGTGTATGACCTACAAGGTATTATCTCCTTAGTACTATTATTGTTTCTGTTTGGCATTGCTCTACATTTTGCTTCTTAACAAAAAAAAAAAAAAAAAAAAAAAAACCCACATTTGACAGGTAACCTACTTGACGATCACACAAAGTTGAAGGAGAAGAACAATAAATGTTCTTCAGCTATGTGGAATGAAATTACAAAATAGTGGAAGAGGTTGAGGGTAATGAAGATGACGTTCTCAAGTTTACAGTCTCTAAAACAGTTTAGAGACACGTTAACGACTGGCATTTCTAGTGCACTGAAAACAAAGAGACAACAAATAGAGTCCCTGTTAGACATTGATGCCTCAACAGAAGTAACTGTCCTCCCTTCACTCCAATCCAAAAACAAAGGGACAAGAAAGAGATTGGTTTCTAAAAGGGAGCTGCAAATACAGAGAAGCAAAACAAAGAAGCTCAGGACCTGTTCAATTTGTGGTAAACGAGAAAAACACAATGCTCGAACATGTCCTATGAAAGGGAAATCAAAGGTATCAATCTTTGTCATCTTTTATCAAATATATTCATATGAAATAAAGAGTATTACTAAAGTAAAAATTTGTTCTTCCAATCATATTCCTCATGTTGACTATGTTTTTGTCTAACAGGTGCACCGAAATAAAGAAGAGGACGAAGAGGATGAAGAGGATGAGGAGGAAGAGTTAGAATAAATGAAGGCGAAGATGATTTTGGAATTTAATGCTACAGTTATGTGTTTTAGTAGTACAGTTATTAAAGTTAGTGAAGTTATCTCTTTTGGATAAAGGAGTTATGTGAAGTTATTCATTTCAGTTATACAGTTACGCCTTTATAATAGCACAGTTATGTCTTTTAGTAGTACATTTATTAAAGTTAGTGAAGTTATCTCTTTCGGATATAGGAGTTATGTGAAGTTATTCATTTCAGTTATACAGTTACGCCATTATGTTAGCACAATTATGTGTTTTAGTAGTACAGTTATTAAAGTTAGTGAAGTTATCTCTTTCGGATAGAGGAGTTATGTGAAGCTATTCATTTCAGTTATAAAGTTACGCCTTTATGTTAGCACAATTATGTGTTTTAGTAGTACAATTATTAAAGTTAGTGAAGTTATCTCTTTTGGATAGAGGACTTATGTGAAGTTATTCATTTCAGTTATACAGTTACGCCTTTATGTTAGCACAGTTATGTGTTTTAGTAGTACAGTTGTTAAAGTTAGTGAAGTTATCTCTTTTGGATAGAGCAGTTATCCCGAACTTTAATAAACACGAGGGTGGCCCCGAAGATTTCATTTTCAAAAACAACCGAGCGCGACAACGGCTAAAGAAGCGGTAAGGTCTAAACGAGCCGAAACATGCAATGACTATACTAACCAAATTACCCCCATTGTACTGACTAGATAGATTACTGTACAAACTTAAAATAAAAAACTGTAGAACAATAAAACAGAGCTGTAGTAGTAAAAAACTGCATAAAATTCAACCATCATTTCCATCACGTTTGTTTAAGCTACCACTGCATTAACTACAAAGGCTAACTATCCGACATTAAAACTATAGTGGTTAAATTCTGTCATTCGTTACAAGAATACGTTGGTCATACTCCTTCAAATGTCAAACCAGTCCTGCATTCATTTGCGTTCCTTCTTCGCATCTCCAGTACGCATTTCAGGAGGTAGACCACAAACTTTGGTGCACAATAAGAAAAAGAACTAAATGACTAACAAAAGCATACATGAACTCAAGAATAAGGTGATTGCTCCCAACACAAGCTTTCAGATAAAAAATCATCAGAATTTCACACTAAAAATCGAGTTTTTATTTACCTTGGGGCTGCCATCCTTGAGCTGACTGGAGCTGGCTCGGAATGAGACTTTGTAGTACCAGCAGGACAGGAAATGGGTTGGGAGATGGGTTGGGAGTGTGTAACAGCTTCAATGGCACCACGATACCTGGGCTCAGCAATAGGCTTGGATGTAGCTTCTTGTGCTTCTAATTTTAACTTTACTAACTTTATTAACTCCGCTGACCAAAGCACACATAACTTTACTAACTTTATTAACTTTACTAACTCCGCTGACCAAATAATAGAATTTTTGCTAACTTTACCAACTTTATACATAACTTTACCAACTTTATACATTACTTAGCTAACTTTAGCAGAACTCTACTGTCTAATTAATGAGCACAACTGTATTTAAACATTGAAATTCACTCCATAACTTTACTAACTCTACTGCTAACAATATTAACTACAATAACTAATATCTCTTTCATAATGTAACAACCATAACTCGACTACTTTACTAACATAACTCTAACCAGATCAAACAACAACATCATACACATAGAACAAATCATATAGTATCACCACAGATGAAAGAAGTAAAGAAACAGAAAACAAAAATGGAGCAAAAATCATACGGAGCATTAGGATCCTTCGCCTTGTTTGGACGACGCTTCCGACGACAATGAACTTGAACATTAATGTTAACAGTCGGTGATTCAACAGGAGACGACTCCACATCAACGGAACTCACAACTCCACGATTAGACGCGCCAACGCTGAGTTGTTGTTTCTTCGAAGAAGTTTCGCCATGATCAACTCCTTTCCTTTTCCCCATTTGTGCGAAACCGAAGAGGAAAATCAACCCTAGAAAGTTTGATTAACGAAGAAAACTATAAGAAATCAATTCATTAAACTAAATCTGAAACGTAAATGAAGAAATAAATCGAAAAACATGAAATAATTGTGTAAAACCCTAGAACATTTGATTAACAAAGAAAAACTGTACGAAATCAAATAATTAAACTAGATCTGAAACGTAAATGAAGAAATATATCGAAAAACATGAAATAATTGTTGAAAACTCTAACACAAACCCTAGAAATTTCGATTAACGAAGAAAAACTATACGAAATTAATTAATTAAACTAGATCTGAAACGTAAATGAAGAAATATATCGAAAAACATGAAACAATTGTTGAAAACTCTAACAATAACCCTAGAAATTTCGATTAACGAAGAAAAACTGTACGAAATTAATTAATTAAACTAGATCTGAAACGTAAATGAAGAAATATATCGAAAAACATGAAATAATTGTTCAAAACTCTAACACAAACCCTAGAAAATTCGATTAACACAATTGAAAAGATAAGAACAAGATTAATCACCTGCGTTGATCTCTGGAACTAATCGTTGTTTGTTGATTTGATTGTTAAAGATTAAAATGCGTCTTCAATTTGCGAGAGCGAAGATCGAAATCGGAAGGAATAAAATTTGGGAGAAAAAGAGGAGAGAGAAAAAAGAAATTTGGGAGGAAAATAGAAAGAGAGAGAAAGTAAAGAGAGTCCAGAGTGTGTGAAATGAATAAGAAAATCGGGTATACCCCCCCTTCTCATCTGATAAAGTAGAGTTATGTGTTGCACAAGGTAGATGTAATAACCCAAAAAAAAACAAAAAAAAAAAAGGACAAAAAGGACAACTAACATCTTCAAGCTTTGCGTAATATTTCAAGGGGACAATTAATGCACTGCACTTGCTTTGAATTCACTACTATTGTTTTTCAGAGGGTAATACAATTACCCTGGGTAATGTGTTCCATCGGAAGATGAATGAATCATCAGCTTAGCTACCTATATATAGTTTGATTTTCCTTCAGTTTTCGATACAAAATCAACACACAAGTGTTGTACTGAGTGAAATAAACCGAAGTGCTTCAGACCATAAGCACACCACATATAAAGTAAGTTCCGAGTATTATAAGATTTCGTAAAAAATAATTTACGAAATAAGTAATTGTTACGTACGTGCGAAAAGTGACGTCTTCTTAGCGAGGCTCTGTCGAGATAGTCATTGCCACTTAACATAGCCAAGGTATAACTCTTAATTAAACTGTTATGAAATTATTATCGTTAGACAAGGCCGTTAATATTTTCGTGCACGTTTACGATAATTGATTAACCTTGTGGCGAATAGTTATTACAGTGCAAGTAACTCGGTGGAATTTCCCCAGTTTGTGAACGTCACCGTATTAACTACTAACCCAAGAATAAAATGTGTTGGTGGTAAATAGTAGCTCCATGATTATAAATTAACCCGGGGGAATTATCCCAGTGGTGAAAATAATCTTAGAGTGAATGATTTCCACTAAAGGACGATAAATAGTAAATTAACAATTTGACTAGATAATCGCCACTTTTAGAATTCGGACGTCGTTGGACCCTTGGACAGTTAATTATCAAATAAATGACAACATGAGTACTTTGCCAATATAACCTTAAATAAATAACTTACGCGACTTTATTTACTTAGAACGAGAGAACGCACGGAGTAGTATCGCGGTGGTTTGGAAATCCAGGTAAGGGACTCTTTCTGATTTAGCTTATAGTATTATTTTTGTATACTTTAATGCTTATTTTTAAAGAGGATCGAGTACTGCAAACTCTGATTATTTTCTGAACTACTTAGACTTTCTGGGTTAGTCTTATGTTTTGGCTAACTTTGAAACGAGGATATCCGTCTGGCCCTGCCAAGGGAGTAAACTGGCACTGACTGAGAACTTCTGAACTAACCAGAACTACACTACCCACTACCGGAATTATTTATACTTATACGAACTATTATTGTTTTACTATTTTAGCAACTGCTTGATCCAGTTGAGTCGGAAACTGTCTTTTACTGGGCTGTCGAGCTCACCCTTTCAATACTAAATTCTTTTCAGGAAATCAGTACTAGCTGGAGGTGGGAATTTGAGTGAGCTACCCAAGTCGTCTTGTAACATAAGTAATGGCCTTAATAATTGTTTGTACTATAGTATTCGTATGTATTATATTGTGTAATATATGTTGTGTACCTTCGACTTTTGAGGAATAAGAATGGCTTAGCCTACTTTTTGTAAGTTGCCGTCTGTTATGTTCCAATGATGGTTTTGGGGCGTGACAGATTAAGTGGTATCAGAGCAATAGTTCGACCCTAGGAAAACAATACAGACCAGAGAGTATGGGTAGATTAAGTTTGGTTTACTTAACTTGTCATAACTATTTCAGTCAAGGATTTGAAGATGACGGTTGCGGAAAAAGTTTGAGTATAGTAGTACAAGGCATGGAAGGAGTAGGTGAGGACTTAATATTACTAGCAGTTCTATAGTTGCATTATATAAGTTCTATCGTCGTTCTTATAATCATAAACGTCTTACGAGAGTTTTCTTATACTAACTTGAACTAATTATGAAGAGATCGTTCGAATTGTCGTTAGGAAAAGAAATTTTAACTTTAATAGATCGAGACGAGAAACAAAATAAGATATATTTCATACGAAGTGTGGATTTCGTATTACAAGTACTAGCCGCTTACAAGAGAGTCGAAATTCCGAAAACGAAATACTACACTCTTAATCATAGCAAACTATCTACTACCACTTCGCACAACAAATAAACGTTATTAGAAATATTATCATAAGGAGACCAGCCATGAACAAAGGCCCCAACACTTTGTCATCCGTCAGCTTAACCCCCATGTTGAGCAGAAAATGAAAAGGGGTTAATGCTTAAAATGTCGCACCTACGATGGAGCAGAGGACAGGACGAGGACTCCGAACAACGACGGCAACAAGGACGATGATGATGATGAAACTAAAGGAAAGAGAGTGAGAGTGGGAGTGTTGGAAATGTGAGGCGGGTTGAGGATTGTCGATCGAGGGTTTTATAGGGAAAGAGAGAGCGAGGGTTTAGTGGAAAGGAGCGGGAAAATCGGAGAAAAAAAAGGGGGGGAGGACAGTTTTTTTTTTCGCCGTGTCGAAAAAGAGCGTCAAAAGGGTACAGTGGCAATAGTAGAAGACGGCGGAGATTCCAACTCCTCGAAATAACCCCAAGGAAAGAGAGAACTTAGTTCAGCCATTAGTTTGACACCTTTTAGTTCATCCTGAGAAAGATGACGTATACAGATTTCCCAAATCTGTAGTCGCATCAAATGTAGAATATCCCATAGCAGTGATTCAATTTCGGGAAGAAACACTTCGATATTCGACAAGTGAGACTTGAATTGAAGGGCATCTACGAGAATCTCTAACTCCTTCACCTCTACTCTATGTGCCAATCGCAAACCCTTTTGAAATAGTGACAAGACAAAGAAAGAGAATGATCGATTTTTCCCCCTTGCACTAATCCCAGCTTGATAGGTACCATCAGGCGACCGTAAGGTCAGACCACCTTTAAAACTTTGAGGACCTTCAAATAGAATAGCAATTGAAAGGACATGTGGTGGTGAGTCTTTTGATATCCAAGGGATAGACAGAATCGACCTTAAAAGTCTATCGATAAGTACAAAGAAAGCCTTACGACCCAAAGACCAAACAGAAATATGTAAGTTAATAAAGAGAAACCCAAGGGAGGCAACCAGCAGAGGAAATCTCTAAGGGACTTCTCAAATTGATGGTTACTACCCATTGATATCCTTAGACGACTTGAGGAGGTGAGGTCAAGTAGAGTTGGCCACTGGAAATTTGCAGAACTATGCTTAGGACCCTTACCCTTACGAATTATAGTACCTTTCATCAGACAAGTGGGACGAGCATAAACGACCAGATTTATCATACCCTTAGCATGATGAGTGATGGCACAGAAACAATGGTTGCACCACATGAGTAATAAAGGTGGAATATTCTCTTTTTGTGGACATACACAAAAATCCGTAAAAGAAATTTGGGATGACACTCTGTGACCGACCTTATTTCCTGATAATACTACCAAAATGGCAGAAGGGTAGTAAACCCTGGTCATAACCCTTAATTGGAGAAGAAGAAACTCTTCAGACCAGGAACGTGCATCACAAACCAATACCCTGAGTATACAAGAATGAAAACTAACTGGATTTCCAGATAAAATCCTAGATAACGGTGATTTTTGTTCGGATATTGAAATGGACGGAGAAAAAATAAAAGGAAAGGTTAGGTGCAATAACATAGCAAAAACCTTATCATACTCGACGAATAAATGCGCTGGAGAATAAGGGTCATGAAAAAGGAAATTCTGAGGACAATCGCCAACCAGGACGGGCATAGCATGTTAAGGAGGTGACCGTTGTATCCGCTCATGAGTGTTAGAAACTTGGAGAGATAGTTGAAGATCAATTGGTGATGATGGAGGTGTGACCGGAAGTTCAATAGAATGGGTGTTCTGGGTAAGCTCGATAGGAATTTCGGATAAAAAGTTAACGTAATCTGTGGGTTCTCTTGAGAATTCTTGTTCATCCAAAATTTGGTCTGAACTGTCAGTATCCATACTGGAGGGGAGTTTGAACTTACTTAAAATGTGTAAGAAATTGTTTTGTTGTCTGCTTGGTACATGGGACTTATTCTTTTATACAAGTGATAAAGGAAACTTGCAGGATACACAGACAACTCGCCATATTTTACGGAAACCCCATAATGTAACATAGAAATTCATGTTGAGGAACATGGACACGCAATAAATGGAGTATTGAGAACATAGGACTAGCAGTGTTGGTGTAGGGGTTGGTTGATGACAGTTCGAATTAGGATCATATGGCTTCTACGGTTGACAAGTAAACTGACAACATACCCACAAGTGATAGATTTTCGAGAATCACTTTTGGAGACAAGAAGTTAGTGACAGACAGAGACTCTACGCATGCAGCGTGATTTTAGGCAAGGTTCACACGAAGTGATAGGTCTAGATCTGCACTTAGAAGTTGCATATCATCTTTGATTTAAAAGTAGTCTCGTAAAACTAGCCAAACTCAAGAGGATGTGTTCATGAAGTGGGTATTAGTATTGAGGAGTTCATAGGATTGGAGACCCTTATGAGGTGTACTACAAACACAATCCCTGATACTTTGCGCAGAATACTATTAATGTGAAACACAAAAGACATGACAAAATTAAAGTAGAGACGCCAAGGAGTTATGTCAACATGAAAATACGGACAGAAAAGAGGGACGACAAGGTATATCCGAGTGTCTCATCAACCAAAAGAGTGCACCGATTTGAGATTCAGAGGAAACCTTTTCAAAAAGGCATTCTAAGTCGGAAAGAAGCAAATTTAGAATTGGAGACTACCCATCTTCACGGAGACTTGACTTTTTATGCACGAACACAGGAGCTTGGTCCATAGTGTCAATTTACGATTTGGCAAGCGGTATTCGACGCGAATTAGAAAAAGGGTCTGATTTCAAAAGGCAATTTTCCTACTCATTCGAAGCTTTCTTGGTAAGTTTCGAAACGAAACTTCTTATTAGGAGGGGTGGATATAATAACCCAAAAAAAAAAAGGACAAAAAGGACAACTAACATCTTCAAGCTTTGCGTAATATTTCAAGGGGACAATTAATGCACTGCACTTGCTTTGAATTCACTACCATTGTTTTTCAGAGGGTAATACAATTACCCTGGGTAATGTGTTCCATCAGAAGATGAATGAATCATCAGCTTAGCTGCCTATATATAGTTTGATTTTCCTTCAGTTTTCGATACAAAATCAACACATGAGTGTTGTACTGAGTGAAATAAACTGAAGTGCTTCAGACCATAAGCACACCACATATAAAGTAAGTTCCGAGTATTATAAAATTTCGTAAAAAATAATTTACGAAATAAGTAGTTGTTCCGTACGTGCGGAAAGTGACGTCTTCTTAGCGAGGCTCTGTCGAGATAGTCATCGCCACTTAACATAGCCAAGGTATAACTCTTAATTAAACTGTTATGAAATTATTATCGTTAGACAAGGCCGTTAATATTGTCGTGCACGTTTACGATAATTGATTAACCTTGTGGCGAATAGTTATTACGGTGCAAGTACCTCGGTGGAATTAGCCCAGTTTGTGAACGTCACCGTATTAACAACTAACCCAAGAATAAAATGTGTTGGTGGTAAATAGTAGCTCCATGATTATAAATTAACCCGGCGGAATTACCCCAGTGGTGAAAATAATCTTAGAGTGAATGATTTCCACTAAAGGACGATAAATAGTAAATTAACAATTTGACTAGATAATCGCCACTTTTAGAATTCGGACGTCGTTGGACCCTTGGACAGTTAATTATCAAATAAATGACAACATGAGTACTTTGCCAATATAACCTTAAATAAATAACTTACGCGACTTTATTTACTTAGAACGAGAGAACGCACGGAATAGTATCGCGGTGGTTTGGAAATTCAGGTAAGGGACTCTTTCTGATTTAGCTTATAGTATTATTTTTGTATACTTTAATGCTTATTTTTAAAGAGAATCGAGTACTGCAAACTCTGGTTATTTTCTGAACTACTTAGACTTTGTGGGTTAGTCTTATGTTCTGGCTAACTTTGAAACGGGGATATCCGTCTGGCCCTGCCAAGGGAGTAAACTGGCACTGACTGATAACTTCTGAACTAACCAGAACTACACTACCCACTACCGGAATTATTTATACTTATACGAACTATTATTGTTTTACTATTTTAGCAACTGCTTGATCCAGTTGAGTCGGAAACTGTTTTTTACTGGGCTGTCGAGCTCACCCTTTCAATACTAAATTCTTTTCAGGAAATCAGTACTAGCTGGAGGTGGGAATTTGAGTGAGCTACCCAAGTCGTCTTGTAACATAAGTAATGGCCTTAATAATTGTTTGTACTATAGTATTCGTATGTATTATATTGTGTAATATATGTTGTGTACCTTCGACTTTTGAGGAATAAGAATGGCTTAGCCTACTTTTTGTAGGTTGCTGTCTGTTATGTTCCAATGATGGTTTTGGGGTGTGACAGTATAGTTACAGGAAAATAAAAATCTCGCCCCTATTCTGAACCGTTAGATGAACGAGATGGAGAGCTCAGATTACTTTTGACTTCTAACTTTAAGACTACTTTAAGACTATATATATAAATACATAGATTACAAAAAAATAATAGACTTATAGAAGAGCACATAGTTAAAGCGAGTAAACAATTAACTTTACTCGTAGTTATTACTATCGGGGAGTTACATTAATAAGTTGAATTGCTACCCACTCATAGTAGACGTGACTTTAGTTATTTGTATTACGCCCTATTTGATAGGATTTAACAAAAGTAGTATTCAAATCAGTTCAAAATCATTCAAATCAGATCAGATCAAATGAGAATAGTTCAAATCACTACAATTTTGGTCGATAATTTGTACTAATTGGTTGAATATCAATCAAATTTTCAACAATGCATCTATGCCCGAGTCTAGAGAGAGGGACTCTTCCTTCTCTCTAGACTTTTGTCCCCCAAAAATTTTCCCCAAAATTTCCTAATCTTTTTACACTCATCTTTTGACCTTCCTTGTTTTTCCTCTTCCTGCAATTAATCAATCTGTTTCTTAGTTTTAATTAACTCTTCCCTTGCCTTCTTCCTCCCTTCAATCTCCTTCTCTGATTTGGATTTTCCTCTATATCAATCGAATCAGAGTACAAGAACATCTTTTGCGGTGGCGGTAAGTGAGCCGACTTGCTCGGCTTTGAACCTTTTCTTTACTCGTCCACCTTCGCGGTGGTTTTGATAGTTCTTCTGCATCACAGCTTTGCTGTGTGGCATGGGCTAAACCATTGACTTGCAATTCTCTAATTGCCTTGCTTATTTTCAATCTAAGGAATTAGTTTTTTTTCCTTTTGATTGATTGACCTTTATATTTATTTATTCATTTTATTGATTTTATTTGGAGCTCTCTGATTGTATTTGGAATTTTTGATTGCCTTCTCTTTCGTAGAAAGGCGTCCTTGTCTATACTCTAGTTAATTTGGTGCTCACTTACAATTTATGGGTGAGATAGATTTTTTTTATATGTGTTCTTATGGTGCCGATGGAATTTGGGCGACTTTGCATGTCGTGCTCTGTGTCCTCCGGCTCGGAAACTCTGGTGGTTGTGGCATGTGCGGAGTTTTTCTTGTACTTTGTGGTTGTTCTGGCTGGTGGTTTACTGCCTCGGAGCGGACCAGTTGTTGATGTTTGGGCCTAACTTTCTCCTCTGTGTTGTGTCTTAGGCGTGAGTGTGTGGTTACGGTTTCTTACCGTTTCACCAGGACCACTCTCCTCATCCCTAAGCATCTCGGTACATCAGGGTTTAGCTCGCCCTTTGCTATTTTTGTTTTCGTAGTTTGTAGTAGTAGTATTGTATTGTATAGTATTAGTAGTTATTGTTGTTGTAATCTCGCATTGGGTGCCACCCTGGAAAGTAGGGAGACCTTATGCTCACCTGTGTTCTTAACTCTAAAAAAAAAAAAAGAAAAAAAAAATCAAATTTTCAACAAATTCAGATCAGATCAGTTTAGAGTCACGAATCATTAAAATCAGATCATACGAGTTTGGAAAGATGTAGTCCTATCAAACGGGACCTTAGTATCTGAAGGTTATCCTTATTGGAAAAAAAAATATTTGGTTCTTATATTTACCAAAATATAGACGATGTCAACTTTTCTCCCATTTATTAAAATGTAAGTTTGACTGATAGTTTGTTATCTGACCATAACACGCAAAAGGAAACTGTCATATTGATTCAGTTTTTCAAAACTATCATAAACTTACACATGATAAATTACATTTTTAAAACTATTATATTAATTATGTACATGATTACCATAAACTCACATATGGTTAAACAATATTTCCATAACACAAATTAATTCCTTATTCACCAAAAGTTCTAAGAAAATTCAAAGGGTTCTAAACCTCTTCAATGTCCACGAAAAAAGCTTCATTTATAAATATATCTTATATTATATATTAAAAGTTGTGTTAGATGGAACGACCACGTTTACCGGCTTCAGTTAGGCCATCCGCCATGTCACATGGCATGTCTCTTTAATTTTCACTTAAAAATTTATCTAAAATGTCTTTTATGGTAAAGAGTATAGATGGATATTCCATCCATAGTTATATATAAGTAACGTTTTCCATACCAAAAAATTCACAATATTTTATTATTATAATAAATGAATATTTACTATTAATTGATTTCATCTTCACCTTATTATTTTGTACCTTCCTTATTATTACATAATATGGAAATTATTAGCTAATTTATGGAATATAATATAATTTATGGTGATTATGGTGGTAAGCTAATTTATGGAAAATAATAGTGTTGCTAATAATATTATAACAAAGATAAACTGACAATTTCATAAAATGAGTATAACAATATAGATATACAGCCCGGGCGCGGGTCGGGCATGCAAACTAGTATTAATTAAAAGTAGGATGTGTGATTTAGTTTTTATTACGAAACCTCCTCTAGATCTTTTAACTACTTAATTACCCGACTACGTCCGAATTAACTTTAACCATATTGGATTATCGCACTTATGCAAAAATTTATATATAAACAAAAAAAGATATCATTTGTTGATGTTTTGGAAAGAGAGTACAAATTAAAAGTCGTATAGGTAAGGGCGTTAAGGTAAGTGCAAAATGACAATAATTGGATTTGGAAATAATGAGATATTTTTTATTGTGGCTTTTTTTTATTAGGATGGCACGTGGCATGAGAGATGGCCTAACTGAAGCTGGTGAACGTAGTCTTTGCTCTAACACAACTTCAAATATATAGTACTACTTTACCACCGGGGCCACACCCGAAATTTTGTCATTTTATTTATTGTAAATAAATAAAGGATTATTATGTAACAGATGCACAATTTTAAAGTATTAAATCTACATAAAAGAGAACAAATAAGTAAATAACTATGATGAGGTAATTATAGATCCCCTTGGTGCTGTAGTGGTGAAGGCATCGTCCTTACACCCAAGAGACTAGGGTTCGATTCTCACCTCTATGGGAAGAGGGATCCCCTTATCTTCCCCCCTCTCTCCCATGGGTTTGGCTTGGTCCTCAGGTGGGCTTTCTCATGGCAGTAGGAAGCCCACGCCGAGGGACCCCACTTACCATTAACAAAAAGTGTACAATAATAAGGTAAATATTACTCCCTCCGTCCTCTAATGATTGATAAAAATTTCCTTAGTCGTTTGTCCTAAAAAAATTGCTTATATTCTCTTCTAAACATAACTATTTATATTACTTTCATATTTTTGGCATATTTCATTCACTTTTATCTTATTTTTTGTAAAAAACAATAATTTAGGTATTACACAAGTAAATAGGTAAAGTTCTTTAAAAATTTTCGTTTTCATTTTTTAACAATCATTAGATGACGGAGGGAGTAAATCAATTGATAACAAGTTTTTTTTTTTTTTTTTAATTTTGAATTTTGAGGATTAGAAATATGGAAAAAATCACTTATATATCACTATGGATGAAATGTCCATCTACACTCTTTATCATAAAAGGCATTTTAAATGATTTTCAAGTGAAATTCAAAGGGACATGCCACGTGGCATGGTAGATGACCTAATTGAAGCCGGTGAACGTGCTCGTTGCCTCTAACACAGATTTTACCATATAATATAGTAAGATAAGATTATTAGTTACGTGCTTTTATAAGAATTATTATATTATTCATATCATATATCATGTCATTTATGTTAGGGTAATAGTCATGTGGGATTACATGTTTCCATGTTGTGATGTATTAGGTCATCCTAAGGTTAGCCCATAAAATTGATCTGGTACATTAATTAAGTTATTCGACTTGACATCTATTAAGAGTATGAGTTAAATATGCGTCTAGGCATGTCGTTTATCTCTAATCCAATGATGGGCTGATTACGAAATTAAGAGATTGAAACAAGAAATCAAAATACTCAAAAGTGCTCAATTGGCTAGTACCACTAAGGAAATACCACATGCTCACATTCAAGAGTTCAAATTTGCTAGCTAGGGATCATTAGGTACTCTGACTTTGACTTAAGTGGATGCCATGATAGTTGTCGATCTACTTCAAACCATGATTCTAGGACGAGTCATGCAATATGGCTACCGGACTTGGTTTCAGGGTTGAGAGTAGGGCCGAAAGACTACTAAAGTTGTTTGTGACAATAGATCCGCTTTGTTGTATTCAATGTCTTGAAAACTGACCTGGTAGCCGTGAGGGCGCAATGGTTTAATGGGTTCAATTGGTTCAACGGAAGTCAAAAATCGGATGACATCACAACTATGTCATATTTAAATTAAAGACAAATTCACATGATGCCGCTGAAATTTGCCTGATTGCACGTAGTTCCCCTAATTTTCAAACTGGTATGTACAATTTGGTATCTCTAAACTTTGCGTTTTCGGCACGTGGTGCCCCTACTTTCCCATTCCCTTTACGCCTTTAACATTGGGCAGTGAGATGATGACGTGGGACTAGTTAAAAAGAATAGTATTACGTACAAAATAAAAATTTCTTGTACTAAAAAAAATCCCAGAAATTTCAATTTGGTAAAAAGTTGTCGTTTTTTTTTTTTAAATTTTGAAAAATAAATAGGGGCACCATGTGCATTCTAGTGTGAAGTTCAGGAGTACCGTGTGCACATTTTTGTGGCCAAATTAAAATTTATGGATTTTTTTTTTAGAGAAAGAGAAAACAACATCTTTGATACAACATACTAAATCTGCTTTCTTGATGCAACAAAGATTATCTAGTAGCATTTTCTCATTTTTCATCAAGTCATGGTCTTGGGGTGACTTTTGAAGCTCCAACTGGCATTTCTCCAACTTCTCTCTCTACATTTTCTTACTCTATCGAGTTAATTAGAGAAGTAATCCTTTTTCAGCTTTGCCAAAGCTTTTTAACTTCTGTAAGCTTCATGAATATCCTGTGCATTGGTGATCACTCAACAAATTTTCTCCAAACTTTAGACACTGTAATTTCATATTTGTGATGGTCTGATCCTGTAGCATTATGTTGACTATTGCTACTTCTATGATGCAGTTACGCAACTTGTTTTAACACTGGAGGAGCTTACAAATTAGATGCCAACATGCCATACATGTTTGTGGAAGCTAGTGAATTTTGAGATTTCTTATGACTTATACACATTTCAGGAATCTATTGAAATATGACGATATAGAAGAAGGTGAGACCAGAATGATAATAAGATGGAATTGTTCCCGAGCTTTGATGGTGCAATGTTACGCTCTATGCCTAAGTTTTATTTTTTCTTTTTTTGAGGTCATATTGCCTAAGTTTAGATATGGCTATTACATGGAAAAACTTTTGGTAATAAGTCTACGTGTAGAGATCAGTTTGAGCACTTCTTTATGAAGTGTCAATTGGATTTTTCTTTTAATGTAATCATCATCAAGGAGGGCAATATTAATTGCCCCTACTGGTTTTCTTGTCAAAGATGGCGAGAGAATCCCCCTGGTTGAGAAGTGCAAAAAGCGCGATTTATTTACTCGCCATATCCGATTTGATCAGTTTGGGCGATCAAGATCGCCATATTTGATCTCTCATTAGAAATGACGACCAAGATTGCCCTATTTGATACATATCTAGGAGGGCGTTCCCATAAATCGTCAGTTTAGATCTAATACAACTTTACAAATTGGGTGAGTTGAAGGGCGATTAGTAACGCCCTATTAAATCAAAGGGGCGAATATTTTATTCATCAAAAAGGGCGATTTGAGATGTGCCCTCCCAGACCTGTTCTCTTGTAGTGATGGTAGGTGTGTCTACTTGCAAAATTTCGTAAACGCAGGTGGATTTTTCTGTGAAGGGTTATCACTTCCGGATGATCTTGAACTCTATTGTTGACTGATTTCGCCCCTCCATATGATTTTGCTGCGACAGATTGATCATTACATCGAATGCCTTGTCAAATGATTCCAACATTTTCTTGTGATGGGACTCCCAAAATCTTCATTGAATCCTCCATCAATGATTGCCACGTTGATGCTTAGACCAAGAATTGCCGCTGATCCTCGACAAAATTCTCCATCAATTTAAGCTCTAACATTTCAATTTCTCAGAACTTGATTCGAATGGATCGAATTTCTCTCATACCAATGTTACAGTAGAAATAATCCAGTGTAATCTAGCATAGAATTAGCTATAACAACAATGGTGAAGAAGATTTAAGATGAAAGAAGAAGAAGAAGAAGAAGAAGAAGAAGACGGGAGCAGAGCTCGACCGAGAAAAGAAGAGTATTGAAGACAAATAGAAATTGAGAAAAGTATTATTATGATTTATATGTGATATAGGATACATTTAGTTATGTCAGTTAGAAGTGATTTCGCTTTTATTAGCAAGTAATTACCATTTATCATTTAGTTAGTATAAATACCAAGCTTGTAATCATTTCATTTAATAATCAGAATACAAATCAAGTTCTTCTTTCTCAAATTCTCTTCTTCCTGTTCTCTGCGTCTTCTTCACGTTTATGTCCAAATTGTATCAAATTGGTTGAGTATATGCTCCCATTCTTGATCATCTATACTACTATTTCGGGTCCTTTGATCCATGAAATACAGTAATTTTCTGTAGTGTATCAATATGAATGAATGAAAATTTGATTACAATCTTCATATTTATACTAACTAAATGGTAAATGGTCAAATCAGTTCTAATGGACAAAATTTACCCTATATCATTTACTCACTATTTACTTAGTGCAGGGGCTGAGCAAAATAAGGGGTCAAGCTTAGGGAAGAGCACCCATACACCTCAATCTAGACATGTGCTAAAGAGAGTCTTGCGTAATAATTAAGTTGTATATTGATCTTCGTACAACGCCTTTCCCATTATACTTGCTATATTACTTAGTACAAGGGCTGACCAAAACAAGGGCTCAAGCATAGGGAAGAGCACGCGTACAGGTATGTTGGTAATCATGTCTAACTCGTGTGAGAGTTTGGGATTCCACTGTTTGATAATTAAGGAATTGCCACCAACCATCCATAGTCCTCCTTTAAGTACCAAATTTGAACGTAAACTAATAAATGCTTATTTTGTCTATATTTATGTACGTATTTATCCTCGACTTTATATGATTTGCGATATTTTCTAGTCTATTTTTGCAATAATTCTTCTTAGAATGGTTAGCACGATTATTTTGTAAATATGGTGGAAGACGATTTTGACACTAAAAATTACCGAAAGATGGGATGGGTCAAGGAACTATCAGGACATTGAAGGCAACTGATTACGCAGTGGGCTAAGTTGTGGGTTGACCATTGAAGAAGTACCCAAAAGTGCTCAGAATGACGTGGAAAATTGTTAAAAGGTGTTGCTAATAGCTTTCTGATACGATCGTGGATAATATGTTTCTTGATTAGGAAATTGGCAATTAGATGCCATATATACGTAGGTCATATAGCAAATATATTATTGTTTTAGGTTTTGTTTTGTTCGTACGTTTTTGCAACAGCTACTCTTCTTCAATCTTTCGAAAGTAAGACTAAGTTTTTTCTACTCTTAATTGGGTAGTGATTTTTACACTCCCCGTAACTATTTTTATACTCTCACTGACTTTTGTATCACTCAGCTTGCCTACTATACCCCACTTTTTCAAGAATTGCAAAATTGAGAGAATGAAAGTAGCGGTAAAGTTGGCAAGTTAAGTGATTCAAAAGTTAGTGGGAGTGTAGAAATAAATATGGGGAGTGTAAAAATCACTACCCCTGTTGTAAATGTTCGTTATTACGTTTATTGTTCTATTCGTGATTAGTCGTTAAATTCTATCAAATTACCACAAATTACTAACTAAGAAGGTAGGGTAAGTGAGTATCGTATCCACAAGGAAGAGGAAAGTCCTAATATGCGATTCTAGTGTGGAAAAATAAGAAATAAAAGAAATAAGAAGAATAAATGGGGTTTTTTTTTTGTTTGAAAGTCGATTAGACAAGAAATAAACGAGTTATCAAGATTACTAAGGTGACCCTCGGTGATAATCTTATCTAACACCCTAATATAGTAATTTTACTCCTCTCTAATTACACCAATTCATAGATAATCTCGGTTTTCACCAATTAATTCTCTTTTATGGGGAATTTGAGCAACCGCTACCAAATTCCCCTCCTTTTAATCCTAATTTGTCTAGTGACCACTCAAACAAATCAAAACCAAAGGCATGAAGAGTAAGGATTAATAAAAGATTAATAACAACCCAAATTAGTATCTAATTAGCCGCAACCGCGACACTAATCAAATCTAATCTATTAGTTGCCTAATTAATTCCCCAATCACAAATTAGTCATAACCATACACTAAACATGTGAAAGTTGCTTCCTTTAGGGTTAATAATCAATGACCATCAATTAAAAACCAAGCATAAGAAATACCCAATTCAATCCAATCAACCAATTAGAGAAAATAAGGGTAAATCAAGCAATTGAAAAACAAGGAATTAATTACCATGAAATTAAAGGCAAATTAGAGAGAAGAAAATCTTACTAATACATAGGATGAGAGAATTTGATTACACCAAGGATCTAGAAGGTGATTAGTCTTCCATACTAACTATTACAATAAGGTTTGAAATGGAAATCATAATGAAAATACTAATTCTCACTAATCTCTCCCTTGAGTTTCTCTCTCCAGAAAATAAGAACAAGATGTAAAAATATAATGAAAGGTGATAAGTGTTAGGGAGGGGTTCATGCCCCTTTATTTAAACTAAGTACAAAACACTAAAAGACAAAATAGATATTTAGGCACAAATAAACCGTCAAAAGTCTCAAGGAAGCTCCCTTTCTCGACTCGAGGAGAGGGATCCTCGAGTCGAGCGAAGAAATCCTCGACTCGAGGAACACCCTCCTCGAGTCGAGGATCTTGTCCTTCTAAATACCCGTCCTGTAAACTCTCCTCGACTCGAGGGAAGTAATCCTCGAGTCGAGGTTGATGATCCTCGAGTCGAGGGGCTGTGCGCAGGGCAATCTTAGAACGGGCATAACTCTCACCTCCGAACTTCATTTTGAGCTCATAATATATTATTGGAAAGCTAAGACGATGAACTTTCCTCTCCACTTGGAATTTCTGAAAAATATCTTATGGTTGGAGAGTTATGATCCAATGAAGTCGGAGGTGATGGTGTGTGGTTCTCGAAATGTCGTCAAGCTATCTTCTCCTCGAATTTTCCTCCAACTCGTAGCTTGATCCCCTAGTATCATGCAAGGCTCACCAACAGGGTCTAAGACCACCAAAACTCGTAAAACCGATGATTAAGCTCCAATAATACTCCGAGTGGTGTGGTCTACGAATCACGATAAAACCATGCCCAAATAGACGCTAAGGCGCCTAAATCAACCGAATTAACACACCACATTTACGCCACATCAATTAGTGATCAGTAGTGTTTTCATCCTAGCATGTGCTACTTGATTTTCATTCCCAAATTTCAAGTCATTACATTGAATTAGGGCTATTTAAAACTGATTTATTTGCCAACGAATTATTGAAGACTGTTGAGCCCTAGACCATAATAAGAAGTGAAGAACATGGTTGAACTTGATTAGTTTTAGGTTGATTGCTAGATTAAATTTATATATTGCATAACTCTAATTAAGGTTTGATTTCCTCCACATGAATAGGTAGAAGTGATAGTTGAAAACCATTTACGAAAGACTTAATGCTCATAGTACTTGTTATCACCCTGGAAATGGGATCTAATATGTGTTAGTAGAATGACCGCTATTATCCCAGAAGGGAACATTTAGTTGAAAATTATGGTATAATCTCACCTAATAACCAATTTATTGACTTGTAAAACGGGAGCATAGATTTATAATTGCCTGCTAGTGCGGATTTCTTTACACTCTAGAGCTTATCTAATACTATATATTAAAACCTGAAATCAAGTCTTTTCTAGAACGACACTTGGCATTTATTAATTGGATAGAACATAAAAATAGCATTAAATATAATTATCGGTTAAGATATGGTAATAAATTATCATAGAGTAGTATAATATAGCTAATTTATGGAAAATAATTAGTAAGAAAATTTATTTGAACAAAGATAAGCCGTAGTATAGTATAACTAATTTATGGAATATAATCATTATGGTAATTTATTAGAACAAAGATAAACCAACATTTTTCTTATAGAGTGAGTATAAATAATATAAATATATAGCCCGGGCGTGGCACGGGCATGCAAACTAGTATTTGCATATTCTCTCAACCTTTTATTTATTTATTGTTACCTTTAGCTACAGAAACCTCAACCAAAGTTTGGATTTGCACAGGTATCTCTTAATCTAGGTCGGTTAGTACTTGAATCTCACCTCTTTGAGATTGACACGTTTGCTACGTCAACCCGTACGCTTGTAGTAAATAAAATACACACAAACACTAACCACTTATTTTTTTGTAGTATTGCACATACACTCATTTTTTATTCATCCCAACTTTTATTCACAAATTCCTGCATTTGTTGCAGTGTTGGTTTTTGCTCTATAACATTTCGCACTAGGGTAAATCTCCATAGTCTAACCTCATCCTCAATAGTCACCTCCTCATAATGGGTTCACTCCTCACAATAGAACAAACTCATGCCGTTTTGGTGTAACAATTATTTTCCAATATTGATTAGATTACCAATGGTGTTTCGAGGGACAGTTCTAGGATCTTAATTCACCCCATCTACAGTGATATGAGTTATTCTCAAAATTTCTAGCTAGATTCACAATTACAGGAATATCTGCGATATTACCCACTGGTGTTCTGATTATTGCAGGTGGGAAATCAGTTCAACATTACACAGATTAACATTAGAATCCTTTTCACGTAAAAGAATTTAACAAGCTGAAGAAAATTTAGAAAACCTTAATATTGTTCACGGTCTTTGTTCTAGCTAAGTTCGCGATTCCTCCCTTATCTCGATGTCATTTGGTTCGATTTCAACATCAGAATGATCGCCATGATCAGATGAACGTTCTGGTAACTTTTGTTTAAGTGACCTCCCTCTACCTTTACCTCCCGCCATGGATCTAGCTTGCTTACGAGCGAAGCTAGCTAGGTGACTCTCACTTTTTCCCATAGTTCTCTACATTTATAGAGGATTGTAAATTATTTAATTTCGATAAAATATACATCATTCGTACCAACTCAAACGCCTCGGATGATTTTTGTAGTGAAATAAGAAAAATTGATATAGTAAGTTGAGTGGGGTAATATTATTAGGAAAAATGATGATAGAGAAGGTGAGGGATTAACAAAAGTAGGAGAGATAATGTGAGAGAGGATATTATAATTTAATAAAAGTAGTAGACAGAAATATGTCCCAAAATAGATGGGGTGTTTGAGGTGGGACGTGCCGAAATGGAATATGGGGCGTTTGAGTTGGGACGGAGGGAGTAACATGTTTTGAATCTAAATTTGCTGCTTTCATGAGTTATCTTATTTTATATCAAAAACTTCTTGTGTGAATTATTTAGGTTCATAGCGCAGTATTGCATGATTGTGAAGGATTCGAATGAGAATTGCTAGGTTAATATCTATGATAATTACGTGCTGTTAAGATAATGTTTAAGAATTGTATGTTATTACAGTTTTGATTGTCTAAAGGCAGCTACTGACTCGATAGCTCAAGTTGAGTCGATGGTGATTCTTTATTGTGTTAACGGTTAATGCAAAAAGTGTGAATTATGGTTTTTTAAGCAAACTAGTGCTGAAATAAGGGTTCTTATATAATCGGATGATTTAGAGTTTCCCTAGAATGGTTTCAATGTTAGTCATAGTGTTTATAGGGTTCTATTTGTTGTAGTAACTAACTAAATGTAGGGTCATTGTAAGTGGTAAAAAACAACGTTGTTATATGATGCGAAGGCCCTAAGGCAGAAAAACGACTGTGAACCAAAAGTTTGTTACAACAATTATTCAACTTTTATGATGAATAATATAACATATATAATCTACTTCTCACTTAATCTTTTTATGCGTCAAAGGATTTAGCATATAAAAGAGTTTTTTATGAAAACAATTAGTAGAAGATATTCAATAAATGTTGAAATATGAATGTAACATATCTTAATTTATATAATAATATTAATAGGCTAACATAAAAAGTTCACTAATCCTACGTGTCGCGTGGGGAGAATTTTTAGGTCAATTTTTTAATTCTAAAAAAGTCATGTAAGTATTATAAGTACATGAAAATGTCTTAATTTTATGAAATAAATAAATCATTAATATGACATTGTATTATACGAGTGGTTGAATTTCAAAGTGACTTTTCATCTTACTTTTGACATGAGTTTTATTTATTTATGTTTACTTTAAATTAAGGATAAATTGAAAGTCTTTTATTTAATTTAATATTAAACATGGTGACTCTTGACTATTGGTTTGCCAAATTTGTCGGTTACATGTTAATTTGAATTAATATATATATATGTATATATCTTGGTTGTTTGCTTAATTTTGATGACAAACACATGCATTGCGCAATACGTTTTTGAGAGCGAGAAACATAGTTAGGGGAAGAAAGATATTTATAAAGTTGTAGAAATAGTGTTCCTATAGAGTTTGTATTTGTACAACTATCTAAGTATTTATTGGTTCTCAATTAGATTGTAAATTTCAATTTTTTATATTCTAAAAACGCTATTATATTGGAGTTTGATCGTGTTACACTTCTTATTTTGTTTGTAGTTGATTAGCTACGTGTGATTTTAATTTTTTGGGTTTGCAATTTACAATAATGCAATCACTCACTGTTGATTATAAAGAACCATGACAAATTCAAATGGAAATTAGCAAATGTTTTCCTTATACAACAACATCAATGGATGTTAGTATATTAATTTTATTTATTATTGTTGTTACTTCTCAATATTGTTTGATTTTCTTTCAAAATCAAATCATTCAATGACTAGCGACAAATATTTTAGTTAACATATCTTAATTAAATTAAAAAAACTACAATTTGGGATCACGTGCTCAGATGACGGTTTTTTGAGGAAGATGATGAGTTGTGGGAGCTGCATGAGTTGGTGGAGGTTTTATGGGAGATTGGTTGCTATGAGGGAAAGTGGAGTGTAGACACAAAAAATAAGTAGGGAGGACAAAAAAAAAAATCATTGGTAAAGAAATTGAACTGAATTCAAAAAGAGATAATTGGTGGCTTTGTCCGACGCGTCGAGTAGCCAAGAGTACATCGGTGGCTGTGTAGTTTGAGGAGAGAGGGGGGAGTAAAGGCAGTGAGAATATATGTGATTTCTATATACTAAGAGGACAAGGGATTCATTTGGGGGAAATAGATATTGGACACTAAAGAATGAAAATCAGACTTCCAAACAAATAGAGTATGATAGAGACTTTGTGCCCTACAAAAGAACGCAAGCCCGTAAACATAATTTTATGGGGCAAATACAATTCGTTTATGAATTTTATAATTATTCCCCCATTAACTAATATAGAGATAGTTGAACTAAAATGATTTCATATATGGTGAGTCGTTCATCATTGTGTGATTTGATATTATTTTTTGATTATTAATACGACTAAGTTAATTAACACTTATTTTCCAGAGGAAAAGAGCATTCCATATTTGGTCATCTAGCTATAATGATAACACACGCAAAATAGACTTATATTTTGGAATGAGGATCCTCCGTCTTATTTTGTGCTCTACTCCATATATCTTTTCAATAAGAAGTTTGAAAATTCATATTAAAAGTTTAATAAATTCATATTTCTTTTTAAGATAAATGATATTTTACAAATATGAAGAGAGATGTGCATGGAATGAGACACAAGAATCATGGACAAAGGATACTCACTCCTCAATTTGGACCTTTAGATTGTATATATATTGGAAATTGGTTGAGAACATTTATATCGAAAGAGAGATGGTTGTTTTTCTTCTACTACTCTTTTAAAGAAAGTTTGTCATGGATAATCACCCAAATATATTGATAATGAACACGATAGTTTCGCACAAATTGTATTATAATCGACGTTGACTCTCATCGCCATGTCCGAAAATTCCCATTCATTTTTCCTTTAGTTTGGAGTAAAAAAAATCGTAATTCGGGGGATATGTATTATATTTTTTTTCCTAATAAGACGCTAATCACTCATAAATTTTAGCAGTCCCGTGAATTCACGGGAGCAAAAACTAGTTATAAAACTAATCACTTAATTTTTCTATCAGAAAAAAAAAAAAGCATATTGAAATATTATCATTTAATAATATCATCAACTATGATTTATTATCCAAATGGTTTATTTTCTAGATACCCTTGCTTCAGTCAAATATACAAATGCAATACATGTTTTGATCAATTCACTTTAATTAACTACTACCACTATGAATTACATATCAAAATTAAAGGTGCTTACCATCATTAGGCCTATACGTTGACTAAAATCATTAAACCCCACTATCTAGACAAAATGTTGAACAGAGACAACCAAAGTGTGAGAAAATAAATTATCAACGGTTGTTTCTCGAACCGCAGAACATCATGAAATTGTTCGCAGACCATTCTAGGGCAAAAAACTTCTTCAATAAGTTAAAAAAGAGCGCTAGTAAATCACTTGGTGTTTTAAATAACAATGGAACTAAAGGCTAAAGGGAATCTTTTGCAAGAATCAAAATGTGCTTGGTTTTACTTATATAATGTATACTACTTGTTTGATAGTTTGGCTCTTCTGATAATTGGGCTTGACCAGACGCATTTTGTAGTCCACCCTCAAGTATTTATTCGATTTGAAGAGGATTGAGAAAATCAATATTATGTTATAATAAAATTGTGATCGGTTGTGAAATTTGATACAATTCATAATGTTTTAGATAGTAATATTAGTATTGCAGCACTTGAATTCTTAAAAATGTATGTTTTGAATTAATTGTTATGAAAGTTAAGTTTTACTACCCCCAAGCTTAAAAATAAGTTTAATTAGTAGGCATTTTTACATTCATTGTGCTCTTAAATTATATTTTCAATACTTCTACCTAGATATGATAGATTGATAGACTGACATGGTATGATATATTGATTTCTTACTACTAGCTTAGGCCCTGTTTGATAGAACTTAATAAAAGTAGTATTCAGATTAGTTCAGAATCATTCAAATCAGATCAGATTAGCTTAGAGTCATTCAAATCAATCAGATCAGATCAAATCAGAATGTTCAAATAACTATAAATGTATTTGGTCCATAACTGATACTAATTCGTTGAAATTCAATCAAATTTTCAACATATTCAGATCAGCTCAGATTCATTCAAATCAGATCAGATCAGAGCAAATCAGAAAGATGTAGTCCTATCAAACAGGGTCTTAGTGCCTTAGTGTGGCAGTTGCCTACTTTGTAAGTTTCAATTGAAAAATAATATTTTTTTGTTTTATACTCTATAATAACAATATATATATAGGAATTGTATCAGGTCAGAAGTACTCTTAAAGTCAGAAGTTAAAGTCAGAAGTCAGAAGTAATCTGGAGCGTCCATCCTAATCATCCGGCGGCTGAGATAACGCGCGAAAATCCCCTCCCCCAGCTAACTCCACTAACTCTATAATTGCACTAACTAACTCTCATAACTCCACCCACTCTATAATTCCACTAACTATATCAACTAACTCCACCACCACCCCAACCCAACCACCGCACCAACCACCGGCATTGGTTGTCCGGCAGTGGTTAACGGTGGTCTGGCGGCGGCCAATGGTGGTCCGACGGCGGTTAACGGTGGTCCGTTGGTGGTCAACGATGGTCCGGCGGTGGTCAGCAGTGGTGGTCCGTTAGTGGTCTGGTGGTGACTTTCACAGTTAGCTGAGTTATGTGATTGAGTTAGTAGAGTTACTGGAGTTACATAATTTAGTTAATGCAGTTATATGGATAGATTTAGCTAATTAAATAGTATAGTTATCACTTTTGACTTTTGATATTAAGGTTACTTCTGACCAGATAAAGCCTATATATATATATATATATTAAAGATACTATTATAGGGTTGAGATCTTAGATGACATTTAGACAAATATACTGAAGGCTGAGCTAACATTTTATGAATAATTTTATACCAAACTTCATTTCCTTGACTTCAGTGAAAGGTAGCTCCTTTTAATACCAAACTGAGTACCTTATGATACTTTGAGTTATATTAATTAGGAATTAATTACGCTTTAAGATAAAAAAAAATTATTATAAGAGATTATCTTCTATCTTAACATGACGGATGGTCTACCGCAATTTAAGTAGTACTTAGATTCTTCCTAGTTTCTAATCTAACAACTTAGGTAGAGAATGTGTGGTGACTCAACGTGATTGGATTGCATTTGTTCATAGAGGATGGATTTGAGGAATTGTCGGGAAAGAATGCCAACAATAGTGAAAAATTTCTTATAATTTCTTATTCATAATTAATAATATAATTTAATACTTATAGTGGAAAATTTTGACTTTGACAATTTTAAAAATGAATGACTAAGTCAAATTTATATCAATGGTAATCGGTATTTGGATCTCTATTTAATCCTTTTACTTCGATCTTCTCTACATTATCTAAATAGTTCAGATCATAGTATCGACAAAAGTTGTACAAGAACTAATTTTATTATTATTATTATTATTATTATTATTATTATTATTATTATTATTATTATTATTATGTCTAAACCTCATTTTTTTAAGGGTATCTAAACCTAGTTCTTTGGTAAGTTCTTCGATTTTTCTTTATTATCATGAATTAGAGTAACTTAGTCGTTATTGTGTTCAACGATTTGTATATTTAATGTTGTCTAATATTTAGGAAATACTGTAGAAGAGTCAATTTTCATGCTTCTCGTTTATTAGAATTTAAGTTTTGAAAATCATCAATAAATTGTAATAGAGGATGATAAAGTTTACATCATGATATTTTTGTTCATGTTATTCATATGTGAATTGAAATTATTTTAACAGTTTCATAACTTTAAAGAGTCATTCCTTTGTAAGAAAGAATGCCACGTTGATCACAAATATGTTACCAAAACTTTTGATGTTATTAATCTATGAGAGAAGAATAGTTTGAAACCCACCAATCTTTTAAAAATCAATAATAATTTTTTATGGAATTGAATTTCCAATAGGAAAATTTTCCAAAAATAATTTTAAGTTTACATTGTCTTCTAAAAAAATCTCCGGTTTTTCTAACGTGTGCGGTGTGCCCATTGGGCACATGTTAAGAGTCTATTTGTTTCCCTAATTAAGTGATTTTCTCCTCAATCCAACAATGAGATTCCATATTTTGTTTTTTCAAGTGAGAATCTCACTTAATTAGGGAAACAAATAGACTCTTAACATGTGTCCAATGGGCACACGTTAGAAAAACCGAAAAATCTCATGTTGAATCTTCTCAAATAATTCTAAGTCTCTTCTCTTCTCATTTTGTATCCTACTTTCCAAAACATTGCAACACCACCATCTCACGACACCGGACCACCTATAACCACTTTTACTACCACTTAAGTCATCCTTAAACCAAACAATTAATAAAACAAAAAATCCAATTTCTTTTCCTCGCATAAAGAACAACATCAATAATCAACCCTTAAAATTCTCGATCATAATTTTCTCAAAGGTACCTAATTTCTTTATCTTGGACCTCTCCTCTCTATTTTTTGTTCTCTCTCCTATAAATCGATGAATTCTAAAACTCAATTGTTGAGCAAGCAAGTTTAGCTTGAAGAATTGTAGAGAAATTCATGGGGAGATCGAGAAAACTCATAGAATAAAAGGAAGAAGAACCGAATGAATGACTCCAAGGTAGTGAAAAGGGATATCAAATTGGTGGTGGTAGGGATGAATAAATTCTTATAAGATCTTTTCTAATGTGAGTGTGAGAAGAATTATTAGATATCAGGTGTGAAGTAAGTGGTAGTGAGGTGGTTATATATAGGTGGACCCGGGTGGAGATGGCGGCGTTATGTTTTAATGAAAGTAGGGTGCAAGCGGAGAAGCAAAGAACCAATTTCGGATTACTTTGATAAGGTTGAAACTCGGGAGTATTTTGAGAAGACAGAGCAAACTTGGGATAATTTTGGACAAATTAATTAGCCTTTATAGTGTTATGACTAGGCCTGTGCAATGGGTGGGGGAGCCCATGGCACCCATTAGCCCGCCCACTAAAAATGCAACACAGTCCACCCACTAGCTTAATGGATAGGGCTCAAATTAATGGGCATGTGTGACACTTTAAAAGGCTGGGTGATGGCAGCCCATTTGGCCCATTAGGAATAAAAAAAATCAAATCACCCAGTTTTCTGTTTCACGAGAAAAAAATCGACTTGATTTTCACGAGACAAATAATTTTCTCTCACCTTCCATTGCTCCTCGCCACCGCCGCCACATACTCCTTCTGCTCATCATACTCCTTCAGGTTCTCTCTTTTCCTCTCTTTTTTTTTTTTTCTTGTTATTTTGATTCCAAAGTTTTGATCTTTTTTCCCTAATTTTAATTTTGGGATTGCATTTTTGGTGTAATTTTATGATGGGGTGTGTTTGAATTGTGAAAATGTAGGGAATTTCGAGTGACCCATCATTTTTTGATCGGGTAAGAATCATGGGTTTTTGATTGGTTGATGAGTTTGTTCACTTGTTCATGAAGCTTTTGGTAATTTGATGTATTTTGGGGTTGAAATTGAGGTTAATTTATCTTTGTATTGATCTGGATAAAGATGTTGGTTCTGTGAATTTTGTATTTTTATATGTTGATTTGCATGCTAAAATGATGGGTTTCTTTCAATTTGAAATGAGGCGTAATTGAGGAAGATTTGTTGAGTAAATGGCAAGAATCATGACTTACAATGTCGGGTTATGTGATTTTTTGGTATTGAAAGGGTGAATGAGCACAATCCATCTGCACGGCTGCTCTCATTTTTGTCGAATTTGGGCGTGGTTTGATTGAGCCTGTAATTGTAACGATTTGTCGAAATTGGGGTTTTTAGTTATTAAGTTTACACTTTGCCCATGGGTTGGCCCAGTCCAACCCGTTATAAGATGGCCCAGCTCAACCCAGCCCATATTCATTTTTACTGTAGCCCATTAACAGCCCAACCCATTATGGTCCAGCCCAAACCGAACCCACCCAACCCATTGAACAGGCCTAGTTATGACTAGAGCTGCAAATTAAAAATTCAAGCGAGGGAACCCATACTAAATTATATCCTTTTACCCAATTACCTACCCCATTCTAGATTTGTATCACTTAACATGGGATTAGAGATACAGCATGACATCATTTTAAAACTGCATCTATTTCATTGTAACTACCAAAACAATCATCTTTCAACCAAAATTTTTCATGATAAATGGATATCTTTAGTTGATATGTTTTCTTAAAAGTATCAACGTCTTGGAATGATCATCTAGCTATATGTTCAAAAAATAGATATAGACAAATCTTATGGAATGGTTAGATATGGTCACATCGAAATTACACTTGGCAAATTCGTTTGTGGAGGAAAATAAGGCTACCTTGAGGTAATATTATAGTTGTACACGGGTGCATGTGATACACAAATCTATCTATTTCAGTTTTAAGTTTCCATGCAAAGATGTGCTTTCCAAGGTAAGGGTCTTGCTGTAGAATGCCTCTTTCTTAGCGAATTTTTGCCAAAGATATCTCTAACTTGAAGGGGAATATATAATTGTCATAATGTGTGTGTACTTTTACTTGTGTGTGTGTGTGTGAGAGAGAGAGAGAGAGAGGGGGGGGGGGGGGGGGGGAATTATGTAGCATATATATCAATCACGATTGGTATACTTAGAGTAAAAAGTTGGCATATATATAGTTGGTTTAGTTGAAATTTGTATCTATACTAAGTGAGCTAAGGCAGATGAAAGAAGAATTTAAGAGTGATTTTATCATGTTCTCTGGCTTTCCTCTCGAACACCCACCCATTTTTCTCCATCTATCCATAATTCTGCCCTCCCCCACCGGACCTATCGCACCCCTTCTTGCACTCTCACTTCAGACCACCCAAAACCCCACGCCCGAGGAAGCCACTCACGACCATTGCGCGTCCTTCTCCTCTATTTTCTTCCTCTCTCACAATCCCTTTCCACTCCCTCTCGTCCTCTCCCTCCCCTACTATCTCGCCTCATCACCTCCTTTTAGGGCCAGCTGAAACGAAGGAGGCTATGCCTGGTGGTTGTGGGAGTTAGGAGGATATATAGTATATGTGAAGGGAGAAGAAAGTGAAAATAGTGGGAGAAGAGGGTTACTGAGGGTCTCGTTTAGATATCGATGTGGCTGGGGTGGTGCTCACTCGACTATGATGGGGCTTAAGAAGGGGGGTAAGAGGGGATGAGAGACAAACAACTTTTTTCTTTACATTTTTTAATATTCTTTTATTGTTTAATCTAACCCACTGGATTAGATTTAATAGACGGCGGAGATTATTTTCTTTCACTTAAATTCTAAAATTCAAATTGTCGTTCTCAAACGCTACATAAACGAATTTGTTTTTTTTTTTCTTTTTTTTTAATTCTTCGTTTCATTTCAACTTGTATACTTTTTTCACTTGCTTTTCTTATAGATTCCTAACTCAAGCTCAGGGAAATCGATTCACAAGTAGCATGATGCATGACAAATCAAATCCTAGTTTCAAATGGGCACGTATGCTTCATCTACTTGACTATCATCATTGGCATTATGTTAAGAAAGTCTTACCAAATAAAAAGCATCACGAAGGAAATAATAACAAAGGTAAATTGTTTCATTTTTATACTTTATTATTTTGGCTATGTTTGGTATGCACAATAAGCTAGCTTATTTGGCCAAAGTAGCTTATTTGACTAGTTTTTTAAGCTCTTTGACCAAATAAGTTTGTTTGGTAACACCACTAGCTTAAATAATAAGCTAGCTTATTTAATAAGTTACCCCATGTAACTTATTTAAAATAAGCTAGCTTATCATAATTTTATTCCTAATTTACCCTCAATTAGTTGCTAAAATAAAATGAGATTAAAAATAAATAATGCATTTTTATGTAATTTTATATATATCAGCTCATATATCAGCTAATTCTGCCAAACACTCCTAATACTATCAGCTAAAAACTTTCAGCTATTATTTCAGCTTTCAGCTACTATTTCAGCATTCAGCTACTATTTCAGCGTTCAGCTACAATTTCAGCTAGTTTTACCAAACATAGCCTTTGTTATAATTAATGGAAAATAATTATAAATATGGAGTTTTCTTATTCTCAGATGTACAAAGTCACTTGGAAGCAACGAATGATCAAGATACATTCAAACGCTCTACAAAGGGGACACATGAGGAATGCAAAGTAAGTATACATACACCAATGTGATGAATTAATTACTAAAGATAACATGGTTGCTAACATGTTTAACTTTCTATGATATAATGAAATTTACGTATAATAATTAACCTAATGGTGCATAGATTATAAAATAATGTAAGGGCGATGACTAATAAAATCTGAATGATATATGTTTCTCAGTTTCAAGAACACTCAACTTACTCTTGTCTTTCAACCAAAAGCTCTTCACCAAACTCGAGCCCAAGAACCAAAAGTTCTCCGTCGTTACAATCAAGTCCATCTACAAAAAGCTCCAGAGCTACAAAGATTAAGAAAATGATTGTTAGGGAAGTCACTAAAAGGAGGGGTCGCCATAGAAGAAGTTCAACATGCCCAGTTAACTCAGACTTAGTGGTACCTAATTCTGCTCATAACCGTTTAGACTCTAATGATGATGGGGTTGCAGATATCGAAAATAATGAAATTCCAAAATACTATATGAACACTGGGCAAAAGACATGTGGACTATGTAGTACCATGAAAATTAGATGCCAACTGGGAGACAAAAAACAAGTTGGAAAAGGAAGGTGTCCCATGGATCACATCGATATGCTCCTTCAAGATAATCAAGACGGATCCTCGAACAAACCAAACTATAATAAGAACATACGTAGAAGTGCCTCATTACAACAATCCAATGAGCTTCTAGATATTATGGATGTTATGAGCATGAATAAGAGGTTTTTCCTAAGAATTTCAGATGATCCGGAATCTTCGTTGAGGCATAATTTCTTTACTCAGCAGGATACATCATCCACTACAAGAAAATCTTTGATGAAATCAGGGACATTTCCTTTTAACAGCTCATCTAGTACAAAAGATAACTTCATTGGTGTACTCAATCCTAGTCAAAATTTAACTATTAAGGAACATATTCACAAACCTAACATGCACGAAAAGTCAACCGCCTTACATGATAGTCAAGTGCCATGGAGAAGATTTAAAGATTTGAGACAAAAAATTAAGCATGTCATTAAGGAGAGTAAAAAGGACAGGCATATAATTGCGATGGATGCGGTCCTACATAAAGTTCCATATGGACAAAAGGTCCCAGAAGAAAGTGCAAAAGACAGTCCGTGTGTTAGTACATTTGAGAGTGATTTTTCATTTTCACCACAGAGCACCAAGGATATAAGATCATATAAGAGAAGATCTCCATCTCTCGATGAATCATTAGACAGGTATTGTCAATTGTTCGAGACGACTAGTTTTGGTAAAGAAGCAAAAGGTGATAGTCACAAAACATCAAAGTTGAGAGTTATGGGTGGCTACTCAACTAGGAGTGACCAAAAGAGGCTCGGAAGAATGTTTTCGTCTCCGGACCTTCAGATTTATTTTAGCAACCAATATGAAAACTATGACGGAGATACTCCTCGAAAGACATTTGATAGGAAGGTTATGAGTTTTAGTGACAAAAAGGTTCAAGATGTTGTTTTAAATTTGGATTTTGAGTATAAAAACAAATATAATGAGCAAGTTAGAATTAATAGTAAAAATGATGCAGAACAGGATGGCGATGGCAATAATATGTCTATTGACAATGATAAAAATACTAAAGAAGATGCAAGCAATATGATTGGTGATAATATAAACTATTTTGAAGTGCCGACTCATGAGAATCGTGTTGGTTCCACAACCCCTGAGCCACACCTTATGCCAAATAAGGAATCAGTCACCATCTCTATTCTTGAACAAGGAGTGCAATTGAATAAAGAGACAACATTAGAAGGTACTATTTCTTTCATATTTCTTAATGCAAACAAAATACATGATTTACAATTTGATTTTGCAAAAAATGACAAAAATAATGGTAGCATATCTTTTTTTATATCATGTTATATTTTGGTTTTGGTAAATCTTTGGCAACTCCTAGATCAAATGAAAATAGAACAATTTACAATTTTTTTTTTTGAAATGATACATTTTATAAATTATTAAGTCACTTGAAAACCAGTGAGCTGAAAGTATTTTAGTTTCTACATTTATTTAGTTCTTTGATATATTGAACTTCAAATTTTGATTAATTAACTTCTTCTCACACGTTCTTAAAAAATTCATGAAACAATAAAAGAGTAGTTATTATTGGATTTTTTTTAAAAACAAAACAGTTATTATTGTTAGAATCTTTGATTTAATAATAATTACTAGGGTACAAACCAATTATAAGGTTATTACTTTATTCTCATAAGTGATGGGCAAATTATGGCAGTATTCCAATGACATTTTTAGTGTTTGTCCGTTACTTTAATTTGCCATATGTTAATTTATTTTATATTTTTATCTATATTATCAAATTGAACTATGAAGTGTAGGTAATTTAACACTTATTTGATACAGGTTCAGAATCAATGAAAAAAGAAATAACTAGTCAACCAGAAGAAATGTATAACGAGTCACCTACATTTTCATGTATAAAGATTGATGATGACCGAGTCAAAACCTCTTTTGATGATTTATCCCCGAGTCTTCGCCATGTACAAGTAGAAAGTGACGATATAGAAGAATTTAACTACGTGAGAGACATCTTACAACGATCCGGTTATTCGGGAACCGAACTTTTAGGGACATGGTACTCATCTGAACAACCAATGGACCCTTCTATATTGGTTGAGTTAGAAAGTTGTCAAATGCTTCAACCGAAGTTCTCATTATCAAAAGAAGTCATTTATAGCAACCATTTGTTATTGTTTGATCTAATAAATGAAATATTGTTAGCAATTTATGAGCGATCGGTATCTTATTGGTGTTCACCTCTATCTTCATGCTCTCGAATTCATCCTATGCCTAAAGGGTATCATGTTCTTGATGAGGTTTGGGCTTGCATAAATTGGTATATGAGTTGCTCGAAACTTAATATAGATCCGTCATTAGATTACATTACTGCGCGAGATCTTGCAAAAGATGAAAAATGGATGAATCTCCAGTTTGATGCTGAATGTGTAGGACTCGAAGTCGAAGATTTGATATTTGAGGATCTATTGAATGAAGTTACATCCTAGATTTGTAGTTTTATCTCAATTATGGATATCTTAACATGTTTGATTGTTTATGTATATAGATACATAATTTTTCACATGCTTGTAAATATCTTGTTTGTTTTATCTTCTTTTCGTGAACAGAAGTTATAAAGATAAGTCCTAACGTAAAAAAAAAAAAAAAAATGTATAGTTTATATTCACAAAAATCTTTTTTATATTATGCTCATATTTAATCCAGGTTTTCTTATTTTAGTTGCATTATCGACTTACTTCCATTAAAAGAAAATCATGTTCATCTACATTTCATGTTCCATAACAAAAGCAACACATATTTTGACGAACAAAATACAGATAGAGAGGCAATAAATAAAATTATAATGCCATTGAACTACGGACAAAAAAATCAGGATGATAGCTTGTTCTCGCTCTAAGCTGCCATGTAAACTCAAACTCGCAACATCATTACAGCTTGATTCTATGACTTACACTAGATATCATTGCAAAGAAAACTCATCAATCCCTTGCTCTCTTGAACACAATGATAGTAATTTTACAGGAAATGGCCCAAAACATACGAAGAAAAATAATACTAGGCTTAAAGGGAATACTTCAACGCCCCCTCGACGCTAACCTTATTCGATTATCAGGCTGCTGCAAATTTGGCACTAAATTATCTACACATCAATGTAAATGTTGCCTACTCTTGTCCAAATGATTATGTCGATGTTACTTCTGCGTAACATATCGTTCCCAGTATTCCTAGTGCAAATTTGGGAGAAAATCGCATGTTGATCATACTGTTAAGATCAAAATGAGATATGATTTGGGATGCAACTGGACTTTGTGCCTAGAAGTGGTATAGATTCATCTGCTACAACAGAACTTGACAATATTGTAGAGGAAATCAAATATTGGGAAAAACACCTTTGGTAAGACACATGATTGGAGCAAAACCTACTCATAATAACGTTCCAGAATTTGCTCATATATGCTGAAAATCTGTATGAATAACTTTGATTCAATAATTAAACAAGGGTTGGTTTTCTGTTAAGTTCTAATCGAGGGTCGATATGGAAAATGTGCTTTGAGGTGGCCCTTAATACTATAATTATTGTGCTTTTATTTTGAAGAAAGTAGAGTCTTACATTGAGTCCTCAGCTTAAAAACATTATATGGTTCCAATATTGGTCATATTCTCTCCATTTTATTAGGTTTTTTGCATTTGGTTTGAATATGCGAGAGAAATTCAAACCAAATGCAAAGAACCTAATGAAATGGAGGGAGTATTTTCAATGCTTGAACGACATGTTTGGTCACAAAAGTCATCGAGTAAGATTGTCAGTCTTATTAGAAAGACCTATGTTCGCTAATGTTTAACAACTCTTAAGGATAATTATCTTTTGCTCGGGTCTTAATCGAGGTATATGTTGCTCTTGAGCGACTGCATGAATATATTACCATCGATACCCATTTCGTATTAGAGTCATGGCTGAAATACGAGTCGTTGGATCATTTTTACTGTATCTCTTAGCTGTAAGAAGCTTGGTCATGTGCATCAAAGATGAAAATTGAAAATGAAGGAGGATAAGAATTTGGCCCAAATGATAAGTGAAATTCATGTATCTGCCAGCGGAAGTGCAAAATGTTGTTCCTATGACAGTCGCTATAATCAAAATCAGGGATGTAAAGTAAACTAACATTGACATAACAATGCCCGATAAGAATGGGTCTAACCTTGTTTTAAGGAAGAAATCCAAAGCGTCATTAGCATAGAAACTTGCATTAGTGGAAAACAAGAACAAGAGAAAGAATTTGACCTACTTATTCTTTCAAAGGAAATAGACTCTGACCCTAGTACTCAAGAGGTTAGTGTAGTACCCCAGATTTCAGATGAGGTTACTAAGAGATTAAGGGCTCATACAAGGTGCTTAAAAGGATTGACAATGCTACTCATACCAGCAAAGTGGAATTTTCCTTTAGGAACCCATGTGAT
Source organism: Spergularia marina (assembly GCA_963680865.1). Taxonomy (NCBI): domain Eukaryota; kingdom Viridiplantae; phylum Streptophyta; class Magnoliopsida; order Caryophyllales; family Caryophyllaceae; genus Spergularia; species Spergularia marina. The sequence continues at coordinate 12,401,936 of OY804548.1, forward strand.
TAAGACTCCACAGTTAAGTGTGCTTGATGGAAAGTAATTTCAGGACGAAGGACCTTCTGGGAAGCTTCACACGGGGTGCACAAGAGTGAGGTAAAAGTGCATCGAAAGAACCCGTGTTGGTCTGGGAGGTCAGCGCACAGCCTGACAAGCTGCCATAGGTAACTATTTCCAATACAAGTGAGTCGGGGTGTTACAAATTTTATTAGAGCAACCCTGCGACCACATGGTGATCATGTGGTCAGGAGTGCTAGGTCAGCAGCCTAGCGGGGGAAAGATCCTGCAGCTAGACTATGGTTGGCTGTAAGTCGCAACGAGGACGTTGCTTTTTAAGAGGGGGTGAATGTAATACCCCAGATTTTAGAGGAGGTTCCTAAGAGATTAATAGCTCATATGAGGTGCTTAAAAGGATTGACAGTGCAACTCAGACCAACAAAATCGACTTTTCTTTTAGGAAACCCTTGTGATAAGAACTCAACAGTTAAGCGTGCTTGTTGGGGAGTAATTTCAAGATGGGTGACCTCCTGGTGGATAAGTACGGTCAAAGTGTGCCGAAAGGATCCATGCTGGTCTAAGGGGTCAGTAAACAACCTAACAAGCTGTCATAGATGACTATTTCCTGTTCAGACGATGAGGCGGGGTGTTACAGTTAGTGTGGTAGGATAAACTTCCCAAGAGGTTAACCCCTCTTGAGGTCGAGCATGTTTTCATATATCTTTTGGTGATCAATCTTTTCAGTTCATATCATTTATATGGCAAATCATATATACTCTTATCGCTTCGAAAATTTATAAAGTCGGATTATTGAAGTTCAACCAAATGAGAAGGGCTCGACCCCTTCGCTATATATATAGTCTTGTACTCGTCTTTTTTTAATATTCGGCTTTGGCTTACGTTGTCATATGAGATCTATTCAATGAGTGAAATGATGTATATAAGACGAATAGAATGACCATGTTGAATAATGTAACATCACAATCAACTAAACCAGGCGTGACCACTGGTCTGTCGGGGAATTATAAAAACACCTCTGATCAAGGTGAAAAACTGGGTGGGGTAGCTGTCAGTTGCCTATTAGCCTTCCTCCTAGAAGGGTTAGATCCTACTGGCCCTCTCGTGAGGTGTGTGCGGACTCGAGTCAATAGGCAGGTTCGGTGCTCTAGTACCGTGTTGGGGTAGGACTTATAAGATATTGAACTGATTAAATCTCGGCCTTGAGCTTTTGTTACGATGTTGTACTTGGATTTCTTTGTCTAAGCGTTGCTTGATTAGTTGCTTGTGAGTTCTTACTCAGCCCTTTGCTGACGTTCTATGTTTTGGGTTTGACCCTACCCTATTTTGGGGCATGTATCATACTCTGATGATGCAGTTGGATGCAATTGGCAGGTCTGCTTGAAGTGATATGTTGCTTGAACGTCTGTGCATATCATAGGGCTGACTATGAATAAAAGATACTTCAGTTGAGTTATTTTAATCTGTTGAACTTGACATTTCAATTTGGATTTGGTTCTTGTAAACTTGACTTCAGTCTTCCGCTGTCAACTCGTTTATACTTTTATATAGCTAGGTTTGGTTTACATTTATATTCTTTTAGCCTTGTAGTTAACTCGTTAGTTGATTGCGACATGACAATCCTATATTTCGGCATTATTAAATTTGGTCAAAATTAAGGGTTGTTATTACACGATTTGTCGCTCCCTCTCCGATCACTGACAATCGCCGTCAAACATACACCCTCACCTACGCCTTCCGCGTTCGTGGTTCCTTTTGCATACAGACCGGCCCGCAAGTGGCCGGAGCACCGGTCGTGGACGGCAGAAGTAAAAGCCCCCTCTCAATCTCCCTCAAATCGCCCTCACCCATCTCTCCCTGTGTTTCATTATTATAATAATATATGAAGAATCATGAATAATTTACAAGAAATTGGTGGGGAACCGAGATACTATCTGAGCCCCCACATCTTTTGTTATAGAAAATCCAATCCTAGTAAAAATAAAACCTGCAGCTTGCGCACCGATGTCCTGCATCCTGGAGAACTGTTAGATCCGCTTGAGTAGAGCAACAACTGTTCTCTCCAACTCCCCGAAAGAGGAGAAAGAGAAGGGAAGAAAGCCATAACCCAAACTAGCACAGTTAGCCTCATACTTAGCACGCTTACGATTGGCTGCTTACCGCACCACCTTACCTTGTTCAAAATCCGTCAATTCTGTCTGAGTCACGGGCGACGACCCAGTCAAATTGACACAAACGTCGCGCCCTCCAGCCCACGAGTAAAGCAGCATGTCTGCAGGACGAAGAGGTCTACCATCTGCACCAACCATGCCAATGTCAACCTCCTTTCCCGCTAAGCTTCTAGACCGATAACAGATGTTAACCAGCGTTTCACGAACAACATTATGCTGATGCTTGACGCCCATAACACTTGTACATGGAACCGCATGATCCCCAAATTTATCACCAATAAACACCCTCGAGAGAGCAGAGCACCCGTGATCCTAGGTGAACAAAGGTATTTCCAGACGATATCAAAGGACGCAACGATAGATCCGACTATTCATTGTCTGACCCAACCCCGAAATCGGGATCACCCTAAGTCAATCAGAACGGTGTATACCCTACTGAGACATCCACAAAGCTAGGTGATGGTGTTAGGGAATAAACAGAAGCGGTATCCCTAGCGACCCGTGGAAAATACCAACGGCATCAGCAAATGCAGGCCCTATAGAAACGACATCCACATGACGATGAAGCCGAGACTGTAAGTCAGCAGACTGAAGTCGCGACGCAAAATAAAGCATAATGGACAGCATCCCCGGCCGAATAAACAGCAAGCCCTCCTAGAGAGAAAGGCAAAGTAGCGATTCTCTACCCAATCACCAAAGCCCAAACCCGAAGCAACCACGATACGTTCCAACAAAGAATGTAGGGCCGCATCAAAAGCTAGCTGGACCGACTCAGAGACCTCAGTGCAAGCCCGAAGTAACAACAACTCGCTCTGGGGATCATTAAGCTTAATAGCTACGTCCATAAGCTCAATGGTATCAGCCACCCTCCGCATAACCAAAACATTACAAAACCCAAATCGACACTAACTGGCCCACCTAAAATTTTGACCCCAAGGAGAGGCCTAACAATATTAGGGGGGAAACTCCTACAAGCCGGCTCAATGGATTCTCCGAATGCCAAAAGACCTCAATCTTATCAACATTAAATTGGATACTCAAACGAGGACCATCAACCTGAATTAAGTCCAAGACCTGACCTACAACCAAGGTATCATCGACAATAGTGCCATCGTCCAAATACCAAGCCAGCAACACAAGTGCAAAGAATCTCTAATCTTACACGCCAAAGGGTGAAACACTAAGGCAAAAAGCAGCGGACCAAGGGGGTCATCCTGCTGCACCCCCTGACTCGACAAAAGTGTGTGCTCGCCATAATCTAAGCGCGCAGATCTAGACTAACAGAACTCGACCCAACGAGCGAGAGCAGGATAACGCAGACGGACCATCTGAAGCATAGCAGCACAATCCACCATGTTAAAGGCATTACGATAGTCGACCAAAAACATGGAAAGACCCACCTCATCTCCATGACCCTCAACCAAGCGATTAACAGCATACAAGACCGCCTCACCACCCCCAGACATATCCACACCAAAATGTAGGGCAGCGAAATAATCACCCAACGAAGGCCCCACCAAAGAGGCGCCAACCTTGGAAACCAAACGTCGGCACACAGTACCCACAGCAATAGGGCGAATACTACACCTGGTTTAACAAATGGAATAAGCGGTGCACTACTAACCACCCGCAGGACCGAGGCAAGCAGCTCGTCAGAAACCGCCACAGCGGCACCACTTAAACAATCCATAAGATGCTGAGCACGCAAACTGTCACGCCCACAAGACGTACCATGCATGAAGCTCCTAATCCGATCATGAATATGAAAGTTATTTATCCTGTAATTAGACTCCTCTAATTAGTACTTAATTACTCTTAATTAAGTTTAGCTAAGAATATTTAGTTGTATGTAAGATTAAAGCATAAATAAGGTAATAAAACATGATTTTTTTTTTTATACCTTAATCAAGAGGAATTTTGACCTTCCATCAAATGAAGGATCTTGAGTTTCAAATTAATGGGGATCCTCCTCCTTAATCTTGAGTTTCCAAGTTAGGAAACCTCCTCCCTTGATCCATCAAAGAAGCTCTCCAAAAATCTCACAAAATGGACTAGTTTTATGAGATTTTAACCCTAAAACCTTATATATAATTAGCCAATGAATTAGATAATGATATACTAGGCTTAGATAAGTGTCTTGATCAAGTTTTTATTGACATGTAATGAAGAAAACTTGATCTTAAAGGAGTTGGAAGTAGGCTGATTTTTAGAGAAAATAGAGGGTTTTCTCTCAATTCTCTCTCTAAAATAAGTTGTGTGATTGTAAAAATGATGTATGTTGTGTGTTTGATCATAAAACACATTATATATAGTGGTGGTGACACAATGACTATTTTGCCCTTACTAATTATACCCCTTAACATCTTATGTTACAATTTGGGTATCATTTGTACACTTATTTCTTTAAGTGTTTATTAATTATTACTCCCTCCATAAACTAATATATGACGTGTTACTAATGTTGAGATTTTTTTTTTTTACATGTCGTTTTACATACTCCAAGGCATTCTTCCTCCACTTTTACAATTTTTGCAGAGCTCATCATTAGTGCTATACAATTCTCAATGAGTTATTTAGGTTGAAATGAATGATTAATGCTCACTTTTTGCTATTCTCAATGACTGATTAATACATTTAAACTTTCATTAACTATTTCCTTAATTTGTGTGAAAAAGGCTAAAACGTCATATAATAGTTTATGGAGGGAGTATGTCATTATATAATAATTACTAATTACATCATTTTAGCTAAAATTAAAACTATTTGTAATTTAATTAGCTAATTGTCTATATTGACAATTGACACAAAAACCGTAATTTATTCAACCTGAGTTCCGAACTCGTCAAACACTATTTGATATAATCAGTTAACTCTTTAAATGAAACATTAGATTTATATTATAATGTATTAAATACAAATATAATATCATTTGAAGAATCTATCTTTAACGGTGTGATCGAGAGGGATCAGTTGATTACCGCCGTCAAATGACAATAACGTCAAACTCTAACCAGCCAACCGTTATCGATATACGTTAATCAACTGACTTAGTATATTTAATATATCCCAGGTTTATTCCTAATTAAATTTAATTAGTCAACGCATTATTGTCGGAAGACACCTACTCCAACAGAATAATTGCAACAGGAGCATCACAGTGAGGTTGATTAGCAAGTAAAGACGGTCCACGTGCAACGGGATGTTTCGCCCTCAAATCCTCCAACGTGGGATCAGTGTAAGGGGCAATGCCAAAGGAAGAAAGAACAAGAACCGCCGTAGTATAATGACCATCGACGACTTTACGCCTACCCTGCATGACATTACCCTTACATAGTCACATATCTCCAGGGTCTCATCATCAACCTCCGACAAGGAAGGCGAATCCTTAGCCAAAGTATCCTGAATGAGCTGCCACTCGCCACCAGGCTCTCCCCAAGTGCGAACGGCACGAACAATAAATTCCTCGTGCAAACGACACCTAGAAGAAGACCGACGCTCACGACAACTCCGTGGTGAAAAAGACCTAAGTGTACACATCGACAACACAAACAAATGAACCCAACATGAGATGTCATCGGGCCTACTAATAACCCTGTCAAGAGTCCCTTTGAGTACCCGAGAAAAACTCAAACGCCACTTCAGAGGGATAGATTTCACTGGCAATTGCTTAAATAGCAAACGATCAAGGAGGGCAACATACAAACCCGAAGGCAAATCCTGTGCAGCAACACCCACAAAACGGATAGGCGAAGAATAGGTAGGGGCAGACGGTTTGTCTAAATTATAAAGGACAAAACAAACCACTCCATCACCCAAATCAAAAGGACCCACAAAAGAAGACCCACTACCATGACGACACTTAGAACGAAAAGGATGGGTTTTAAAACAAACCACAAAGCCAAAGACCCATGCGCCTAAAAGTCGACTCAGCATCCTCAAAAACAGCAAAAGAAGACCAGGAGCACGCCGCGCGGTAGTAGATCGACGGCAACAACCCCTCGACCCACATCCGACATACCACCCCACCCAGACCGTATCGGCGAAACCCCCTAATAGTGGGCCTAAAAAGTCCCCTCCCAACTACCTTCTCTCCTCGTGTTTGATGATTCGGTACTTCGTATCCCAAAACCCGATACTACCCCCAAAAGAACCCGAAATTTGCACCCTCCACGGCCGAATTGGTCACCGGACGTCCAGTTGGAGGTCAGAATCGACACAACCGATGATCAGAAAACCCCTATCCCTCAATCGCCCTCTAATCGCCCTATTTTATATTATTATTATTATTATTATTATTATTATTATTATTATTATTATTATTATTATTATTATTATTATTATTATTATTATTATTATTATTATTATTATTATTATTACAATTATTATTATTATTATTATTATTATTATTATTATTATTATTATTATTATTATTATTATTATTATTATTACTAGTATTATTATTATTATTAGTAGTAGTAGTAGTATTACTATTATTATTATTATTATTATTATTATTATTATTATTATTATTATTATTATTATTATTATTATTATCATCATCATCATCATCATCATCATCATCATCATCCACCTTATTATATATTATGTTAATCATAAATAACAAATTACAAAAAGTTGGTAGGGAGCCGCGAAACAATAATAACATACAAGAAATTGATCTGATGGTGAGCCGAGATACTATCTGAGCCCCCACACCGTTTGCTATGGTAAAACCAATCCTTGTAAAAATAAAAGTTGCAGCCTGCGCACCGATATCATGCGTCCTGGAAAACTGCTAGATCCGATTGGGCAGAGCAACAACCGCTGGCTCTAACTCCACTAAAGAGGAGAAAGAGAAGGGAATGAAGTCATAACTAAAAGCAGCGCACTTAGCCTCATACTTATCACGCTTATGATTGGCCGCTTCTCACACCACCTTCTGGTTGGAGTAGGTGTCCTCCGATAATAATGCGTTGACTAATTAAATCCAATTAGGAATAAACCTAGGATATATTGAATATTTTAAGTCAGTTGATTAATGTAAATCGATAACGATTGGCTGGCTAGAGTTTGACGTTAATGTCGTTTGTCACCGATGAAGATCGATAAAGATAGTTTCTTTGTAGGATATTATATTTGTATTTGATACAATATAATATAAACCCTAATGTTTCAGTTAAAAAGTTAACTAATTATATAGGATAGTGTTTTACGAGTTCCGAACTCAGGTTGAATAAATTACGATTTTTCTGTGAATTGTCAATATAGACAATTGGCTAATTAAATTAAAAATAGTTGTAATTTTAGTTAAAATGATGTAATTAGTATGTAATTATTATATAATGATATAATAATTAACAAACACTTAAAGAAATAAGTGTACATATTATACCCAAGTTGTAATATAAGATGTTAAGGGGTATAATTAGTAAGTGCAAAATGGTAATTTGGATTAAAAACAGTATTTATACTAGAATTTGATGATCAAATATAACACACATCATTTTTCACAACACGACTTATTTTAGAGAAATGATTAAAGAGAAAAACCTCCAGTTTTCTCAAAAAATCAGCCAAGTTACAACTCCTTTAAAATCAAGTTTTCTTCTTTCCATGTCAATGAAAACTTGATCAAAATACTTATCTAAGCCTCGTATATCATTAGCTAATTTGTTGGCTAATTATATATAAGGTTTAAGGGTTATAACTCATAGAAAAGTAGTCCTTTTTGTGAGATTTTTGGAGAGCTTCTTTGGTGGATAAAGGGAGGAGGTTTCCTAACTTGGAAACTCAAGATTAAGGAGAAGGATCCCCATTAATTAGAAGCTCAAAAATCTTCTTTGAAGGTGCGGACATAATTCCTCTTAATTAAGGTATAAAAACCAGTTTTATACACCTTTTCATCCTTTAATCTTAATTACATTCAACTAAAGCTCCTTAGCTAAACTTAAGTAGGAGTAATTAAGTACTAATTAGAGGCTAAATAACTTTCACTTCCCCGGTTCAAAATCAGTCAATCCTGTCTAAGTCAAGAGCAAAGACACAGTCAAATCGACGCAAACGTCGCGCCCGTCAGCCCACGACTATAGCAGCATGTCCGTTGGAGGAAGAGGTCAACCATCGGTGCCGACCATGCCAATGTCAACCTCCTTTCTAGTTGAGATCCCGGGTCGGTAACAGATGTCAACCAGAGTGTCACGAACACCATTATGCCGATGTTTGACGCCCACAACACCCGTACACGATACATCATGATCCATAATTTTATCACCAATAAAGACCCGCGAGCAAGCAGAGTACGGACGTTCCACGGTGAATAAAGGTACCTCCAGACGATAGCAAAGTACGCAGCGATAGGTCCAACCATTCATAGTCTGACCCAACCCCGAAATCGAGACCACCCTTAGCTAATTGGAACTGTGCATACTCTTTTGTGAACTCCACAAAGCTAACTGACGAAGAATCAATAATAATTTACAAGAAATTGGTGGAGAGCCGCGATACTAGCTGAGCCGCCGCACCCTTCGCTATGGTTAAACAAATCCTTCTAAAAATAAAAGTTGCAGCCTGGGCACCGATATTCTGCGTCCTGGAGAACTGCTAGATCCGCTTGAGCAGAGCAACAATCGCTGGCTCCAACTCGCCTAAAAAGGAGAAAGAGAAGGGAAGGGAGTCATGCCCCAAATCAGCGAACTTAGCCTCATATATACTTAGCACGCTTACGATTAGCCGCTTCTCGCACCACCTTACCTAGTTCAAAATCTGCTAATCATGTCTGAGTCAAGGCGAAGATCGTGTGAAATCTACGCAAACATCGCGTCCTCCATCCCACGAATATAATAGCATGTCTGCTAGACGAAGAGGTCGACCATCAGTACGAACCATGCCAATGTCAACCTCCTTTCTAGCGGAGATCCCGGGCCGATAACAGATGTCAACCAGCATGTCATGAACAGCATTGTGTCGATGTTTGACGCCAACAACACTTGTACACAGTACAACATGATCCCCAAATATATCACCAACAAATCATCCAACAAAACAAAAAATGTATGAAATTTGGCCACATGAGTCTGAGCATCGGTCTTGGATTTCCAAGACTTTAAGTGAGACATCTTGTCTTCAAGACTTCATTATTAAGGGCAAACAAGTAGGTCTTTGGCCCAAGACTCATACAAGACTACAAAGAGCTACGATAGTGTTAGTCTTAGGTCTTGTGCGATTGAATTGCATTTTTCTGAATTTGATTTGATTTGATTTGAATAAAACTGATCTGATTTGATTCGATTTGATTAAATTTGACTTGATTTGATCTGAACTGAATATATTGATAAATTAACTGCATTTAAACGAATTAATAACTAGAAGAAGACTACATTCATTGATTGTTATTTGGATAATTCTGATCCGATTTTATTTGATTTGAATGAAGCCGATTTGATATAATTTGAATGAAGCTGATCTGATCTGATTTGAAAACACTGTTTAATAAGTTGAATCGCACAGGACATTAGTGACTTTTATGAAAACTACATAACATGAAAAATAAGGACTGCAAACTCAAAGGGTGAAATTCTGTTGCGGACCAGTCCGATCGGCAAAATTTCGATCCAATCAATGGCCACTACTACTATACTGGTCGCATCTTATATAAACTTTTTAGGTCCCTACGAGTAGTCATGGCAACCTGGTCATTCGAGTTGGATCTTTTCGGGTCAGATTACCTTTTGCCTTTCGGGTCATATATTTCGGGTTGGGTCGGGTCTAGATCGGATGTATCAACTAGGGTGAAATTCATGTCTGGTCGGGTTAAATTAAATCCAAATTGAGTCATTTCAAAATGTTAAAATATAATCATATTAATGTCAAATCTCTTAAAATTTTGTCTCATATTATCTTAAAATGTAACTTTATTGGTAGTTTGAGTGTTTAAAGATGTGATAAAGTTAATTCAAGTCACTTTTGTTCAACCGATTCATTTAAATGTTTGATTATTCAGGTTTGACTCGTTTTAGTTCGGGCTTGTTCGGGTCTGGTCAATATCGGGTCAAACAGTATTCGAGTCAATTTATGGTCCGGGTCGGGACATTTCGGGTTTCGCGTTGAATTTAGATTATAAACTAGTTTTAACCCCGTGCATTGCACGGTACACATATCATATCGTGTTTGATGATTCTTATACAAAAAGTTTTACGTTGAGTGTAGCACCCCGTAAATTTCGGGATTATTAGGGTGTTACGTTTTGTGACTCATTTTAAAGTGTAGTTTCTACCGTGGGATTTAAGCATATTTACCTTTTTGGGTCACTTTCCTAATCGGGTAGTTAATTGGCAAATTACCAAAATACCCTTACTTATTCCCTCACCTTACACTGTACAAAAAAAAAAAACGGAAAATTCATGTGGTACCCTCGAACTTTGACTGATTGCACATGGTACCCAACTTGACAAGTTTGTGCACATGGTACCCCCGAAGTTACCAATTTGTGCACATGGTACCCAAATAGTAACTTCCGTTAGATTTTCCATTAAGTGATGATGTGTTAGTTAATTGTTATGTGAATTAGTTAATATTAATGATGATTTTCCATTTTAAGAAAATCAAAAAATAAAAGTAAAAATTATTTTTTTGACTTTTTAAAACAAATCCAAAAAATATTTTCATAAACAAAAAAAATCCAAAAAACAAGTTTTTTTTTCATAAAAAATATTATTTCTCTTAAAAAAATCATAATTTGTGCACATGGTACCCTTCAAGTTACCACTTTGTGCACACGGTACCCTTGAGATCACAACATTTTGCACATGGTACCCCTAGAAAAATTAGTTTTCTAATAAAGTTTTTTTGAAAAAATATTTGACAAATATATTTATTTTTCTAAGAATTTATCGATTTTTTTTTAAATTGAAATATTAAATCTATAATTTAATTTACTAATTACTTAACAACTAACCGACACATTATCACTTAACGGAAAAATCTAACGGAAGTTACTATTTGGGTACCATGTGCACAAAGTAGTAAGTTCAGGGGTACCATGTGCACAAACTTGCGAAGTTGGGTACCATGTGCAATCGGTCAAAGTTCGAGGGTACCAAGTGAATTTTCCGGAAAAAAAAAATAGAAAACCCTCACCCTCAAACTCACGTACGCAGAAGAGAAAGAGAAAAGGAGAAAGAAAGAGGAAGAGAGAAGAAGAGAAAGAAAGAGAAAGAGGAGGAGCAACGGCAGCAGCCACCGCCCCACCGTGCGCCGCCGTCGTGCACCACCACCGTCAGCCACCATCCACGCCTTTCCCCCTTTTACCCACTTGGTCCTTGATCAAGTGTAGTAAGATTCTCACCCCTTTTTCCTCATAAATTTAATTAGGACTTTTTGAATTCATGTTTAATTGATGATGTAAAGTATGAATATGATTGTGGTATTGTGATTGGTGTTGTATTCATTGTTGTTTGAGGATTTAAAGCATGAGATTACGAAGTTATGAAATAAGGGTTTATAAATTAGGGTTTTTGTGTTTGATGATGATTTTATGGTTAGAATTGCATGGAATTTGAAAGGGTGACTTGTTGTGATATGGGTAACATGTAGTATAAATTTGGGAAGATTTTATAATGGTTTGATTGAGTTAAATAGCCTCTGTCCAGATCTGGTTTTGTCTTATTTTTGGGTGTTATTGTTGATATTTTAAGTGTTTAAGTGATTAAAAACGTTGTTACTATGTTTGTGAAGTTGTGGTGAAAGTTTGGCGCGAATTGGGGTTCGTTTGGTCGAAGTATGATCACATTTGTTTTGGGGTTGTCTTGTGTGGTTTTGTGTGTGTGGAGTATGGGTTGTGAGTATGAGGTAGTCATTAGAGGATATCTACCTTGTGATTCGTAGTAATCCGTTTTGTACTTGACACTTGTTTAGGTGGTGACTTTGAGGAAGTACCTTTCGTGGACTTTTGATACTTTCCTAGCATTGTGAGTGTTGAAGGTAAGAACGTTGACCATCTAAGACTTGAGCATGTTTGTACCTTTCGTTCCCATAAGCCTATTCGTTCGCTTCAACTATCGTTGTGTTCCTTTCATCTCGTGTCTTTCACTCTTGAACCTCATATTCATGCTTGTCTTGTTTCATGGCAATGCCATTACTTATTGTTGATTCTTATGTTGTTGTTTCCGGCTACGGCCGTTTATAAATCGAAAAGCGCGAGCACAAATAATGTACCTTAATGTTAAGTTAAAAGAGTATCGTAAGAACGTGAAGTTAAATAAAACCCATCTAGAGGGGCGGACGTAGGAGCCGTCACCACACCACGCGGTTGTGGCTTGTGTTTGTACCTCTGATCAAGGTAGTATTGTGGGTCGGAGATCAGCTACCGAACCCCCTAATAGACTTCCTCCTAGAGGTGGTTTCGTCCTACCGGCCCTCTAGCAAGGGGTGTGCACACTCGAGTCATTAGGTTGCGTTACTTGTAACTCTAGATGCGGTAGTCTTGGGGTAGGACCCTTGGCTTGTATTTTGGGACCTCTCGGAGGCCCTCGGTGATCATATGTTGTTGTCAAAAGAATTTAAAAGTGAAGCTACTAGATTTTCGTACGGACAGCCTCGGGGCTGACCTTTGCGCGACTCGTGCAACCTGTGCGCGAGCCGTGTCCGTCGATTGACATCGTTCTGCTGGTTCTTCGTTGTCTTAATTCCTTGGCGTAGTATGTTCAGTTATTTGTAGCTACGCGCCATTTTAAGGCGCGTACCTTCTTTTCTTTTGTTGCTCTCCCCTCTTACTTAGCCTGTGCTGACGTTCTTTCTGTTTGGGTTTGTCCCTACCCTATTTTGGGGCCTGTGTCATTGTTATGATGGCGCAGTTGACAGGTCTTGAAGGTGATTGCTTGTTTGCTTGAAGGTCAACGCATGACATGGGGATTTTAGAATAATTCGTCAAACAGTTGGATTTTTTTTAAGAACGATTGTAATTTATTTCTTCCGGTTTGTTTTTGGATTGTAAACTTAACTACAAGTCTTCCGCTGACCATCGTTGTTTCTTTCAGAAGTTTGTTTTAATAAGCCTTGTCGTTGACTTGGTGGTCAACGGCGGCATAACAACCCTTTATTTTTTTGTTTAAATTTGTCGAAAATTTAGGGTTGTTACAGTTGGTATCAGAGCCATTGCTCTGGTTAGTTGAGTTTACAAAATGATTTCAAACCAAAAAAAAAAAAAAAAAAAAAAAATTAATGTTTTGAAAATTTGGGGATTGATTGGGTGCATTCATTCGCATGCTATGTGTTAACTGCTATGTGATACTAGGGAAGGAGCTTTCACTAATGGTTTTGACCTGCGAGTTAGGTGGTGTACATATACAATTTCGATACTAATGCACTTGGAGTTTCTCTTTGATATGCTGGATGAATGGCAGGCCCAAGAATGTATGTTTGGGAGTTCGGACCATCTGGTGTAAGGTCAATTGCTGGTCCATGGACGATACCGGATCATATAGCTTTTTCATTCGAGACTTTTCAAGACCGTATGAGAATTGGTGAATCTGTAGAGGAGTTCGTCACCAGAATGAGAGCAAAACTGACTGAGGCAGCCAAAAGATTTCCATGGGCAGCTAGACCCGAAGTCCAAGTCTTTGTGACTTTAATTAATCTGAGGATACATCTCCGCTGGGAGGAGGTTCGAGCTAGACTGGAAAGGAATGCTTATTATGCATGTCTCTTAGGGAATTTACAATACTTGAGGGACAGATCAGGTAGAGTGATAGACTTTGACAGGTTGGAGGTAATTCTGGAGTGGGAATATGAGGTATCCCTTAGCCCTATTCAAATACCTGAGGATCACCCAAACTACATACCTCCTGTACCCTCGAACCCTGGTAATGGTAACCCTACCCCGGAACCTAATGAAGCTTATGTGATGAAAGGAAAGAAGGTTTAGCTACAAGAACATGAAATATCTAGTCAGTTGAATCAGAAGAAAGTTAAAGTTGAGGAATCTCACCATTCTCCTAACCCCCCATCCCCGCCTATTGGAGAGGATGCACCAGTGGACACGCAAGAGGAGCCTGAGGAAGTCCCCACGAGTGAAGAGGAGGATGATGTTATTGGAGCTAGTGACACCGAGATAATTGTGATTAGCTCCGATGAGGAGTTGAGCGACTCAGATCAAAATGATGGAAGGGAAGTTCCTAATGATGAGGATTATGATCCAAGTGATGATGCTTAAAGGATCAATAGAGACTTATAAATAAAGGCATAAGGCCTACTAGATATCTAAAGATTTGTTAAGTTTTATTTCTGTTTACTTTGGAGTTGAATGTTATGCGTACTCTTTGCTTTTATGTTTGTCATTTCGTTTTGGTACTTTAATTAGGGGACAAGACCCTTAAGACTTATTATGTTGCTTTAATAAAGGTTATGGGTAGTATTATACGCTAATTGTGTGTTGTTAATGAGCTTATGCCATAGTTTATTCGTTTCCAATTCGTCCTCTTTATGCCGTGAGGCTACTGATCTCGGCACGACTCATGCCACCCCGGACACGAGTCGTGTGCCGTACCCAAAAAAAAAAAAAAAAAAAAAATTCCAGGAAAGTCAGAATTAAGCGAGACGAATAACTTAAAGGCGTCTGTTTCACTTATTTATCGTTTTCTACCTTACTACCCCTTGTTATTTACGTCAAGCTGTAGGATGCCTTTTATATTGTTCTATACTGCTAATTTAATCCGTTACTATCATATAGAATATGGCACGCGGAAACAGTTCTACTAATCAGGGTAACCCAGAGTTGACAGCTATCCTACAGCAATTGGCTACAGGACAAGAGGCCTCGAACCAACAGATGGCGGCCTCGAACCAACACATGGCAGCTATGACCAATTTTATGACCCAACTTCTGGCAAATCAAGTTGTTAACCAACAGAATAATAACAATACTGCCGTTAACCAGACTACTGCAACGCCAAATAATGAGGAGATGACTTTGGCAAAGATGTCTAACGCTGTGCAAAAGAAGAATCCCCCAAATTATTCTGGAAGAGGTGACCCTGTAGAATTAGATGAATGGATTGAGGATATGGAGAGGATCTTCCTCTCAGTGGGCTGCCCAGATGCGTATAAAGTACGAATCGGGGCCTATTATTTGAGAGACTTGGCTGGACGTTGGTGGCAGGGAATTCGTGACGAATTCTTCAAGCCAATAGTGGAAAGAGCAGCTGATGGTACCGTAACCTGTTATGAGAGGACCTGGCTCTACCTTAAGAAATATCTAGAGGCTGAATTCTTCCCTGAGCATTTGAAGAAACAGAAAAAGGCTGAGTTCGAGGAATTGAAGCAAACGGAGAAAATGAGTGTTCAGGATTTCCATGAAAAATTCATGGACTTGAGCCGATTTGGTGGTGACCTCGTAGCCACTGATGAAGCACAAGTCAACCGATACTTGGAAAAGCTTCACTGGAAGGTTAAGGGTTGGTTTGTTGGTGAAGATTTCCCGACTGTCAAGGCACTGTACGCTAAGGCTAACAATACTGAGAGGATGGTGGCTAAGATGGAGTCAGACATAGGGCTGAAGAGGAAGGATAGCCCGCTAGACCTCTGGGAGCTCTCTAACAAAAGAGGCAATTTTGGGGGTCACAAAGGGAAAACCCAATCAGCTAACGTGGGAAACTACTCCAACAAAGGATTGTCGACAAACCGCGCTCAGACCCAAGGAATGAGCGAAAGCATTTCTGCAGAAAGTGTAATCGTAGCCACCCGACCACGTTGTGCAATGGAGATAAGATACAGTGTTTCCATTGCCAAAAACTAGGCCATAGGGCGTTAGATTGTTACTCAAAACGGGCTGGGAACCCACCAGCGCCCGCTTCGGGAACGTCGGTTGCGTTACCTAGATTCCCAAACCAGAGGGCTCAGAGCGATTATGTGGGGTCTAACAACAACACTTTTAGGAACCCGGCTCCTATGAAGGGTAATGTGACTACAACCCCTGCAAAACCAAGTGGGTTTGTTAATGCTGCGACAAAGAACAAGAAGGCTGCGGGGCGGTTATATCTGATGAACCAAGAGGAAGCTGACAACACTGATGTGGTTGCTGGTAATTTCCTTGTCAATTCTGTTGTTGCACATGTTTTATTTGATAGCGGTGCTTCCCATTCTTTTATTGCTGCTAAGTTTGTTGAGAAATGTGGTCTTAAGTCTAGTTTAATTGTGGATTTTGATTTCTCTATGCCTACTGGAGTGAATGTCAATTGTAAGAGCATGTTTAAGGATGTTTCAGTAGTAATTGGAGGTCATGAGTTCAAAACCGACTTAGTAGAATTTCCTTTACCCTATTTTGATGTCATCTTGGGAATGGACTGGATGGGCAAGTGCAAGGCAAGATTAGACTGTTGGTTGGGAAAAATATCATTGAGGGGATCCAAGGATGTTAGGGTTTCTTACCGTGTTAGCTTAAAGAGACCGAAAGTCAAACCGATTTCGGTAATGAACCTAAAGAAACAGATCTCTAGAGGAAACCCGTTATTCTTATGCCATGTGCGGGATACTAGTGTAGAGTACCCTGACTTGCGTGATGTGCCAATAGTGAAAGACTTTGAGGATGTCTTCCCAGAAGAGATTCCTGGGATGCCGCCAAAAAGGGAAGTCGAGTTCAAGATTGAGTTACTTCCTGGAACTGGTCCTATTGCCAAGGCACCCTATAGGATGGCACCTGCAGAGATGCAAGAACTTAAGAAACAGTTGGACGAACTTGTGGAGAAAGTATATGTAAAACCTAGTGTGTCACCTTGGGGCACGCCGGTATTATTCGTGCGAAAGAATGATGGAAGTATGAGACTATGTATCGACTATCGTGAGCTCAACAATGTAACGATTAAGAATAGATATCCCTTACCTAGAATTGATGATCTATTTAACCAATTATAGGGCGCGAGTATGTTCTCTAAGATTGACTTGAGATCAGGATACTATCAACTTAAGGTTGCAGAAGAGGATGTTCCCAAAACAGCATTCTCCACTAGGTATGGTCATTATGAGTTCACTGTGATGCCGTTTGGGTTGACAAACGCACCTGTTGTGTTTATGGATTTGATGAATCAAACATTTAGGCCTTATTTAGACAAGTTTGTGGTGGTTTTCATTGATGACATCCTAATATATTCGAAGGATGAGGAAGAACACAAAGAGCACTTGAGGATTGTGCTAGAAATCTTGAGGGAAAAGAAACTGTATGGTAAATTTTCAAAGTGCGAGTTTTGGTTGGATAGGGTTGCATTCCTGGGTCACATCATTTCCAAGGAGGGAGTAGCTGTTGACCCTTCCAAGATTAAGGCGGTAAAAGACTGGCCTACGCCGAAGAGTGTAACAGAGATTAGGAGCTTTTTGGGACTTGCTGGCTATTATAGAACGTTCGTTAAGGACTTTTCAAAGATAGCTAAACCCATGACAACACTGATGAAGCAAGCGACTAAGTTTAAATGGGATGACTCTTGTGAGGAAGCCTTTCAAACCCTGAAAACTAGGTTGACGTCTGCACCAGTTTTAGCACTGCCAGATGAAAACATTCCATATGAGGTTTACACGGACGCTTCAAAGAATGGTCTGGGTTGTGTCCTTATGCAGAACCGAAGAGTAATCGCCTATGCGTCTAGGCAACTCAAGAGTTATGAGGAGAACTACCTAACACACGACTTGGAGCTAGCTGCTGTGGTATTTGCTTTGAAACTATATAGACATTACTTATTTGAAGTAACATTTAAGGTATTCTCTGGTCATAAGAGCCTTAAGTACATATTTACTCAAAAGGAGCTTAACATGAGGTAGAGGAGATGGCTCGAACTCATTAAGGACTATGACATGGAGATTCAATACCACGAGGGTAAGGCCAACGTTGTGGCGAATGCTCTTGGTAGGAAGTCCTTGCACAATATTCAGATGGTAGTACAACGACAAAAGCTGAGAGATGAATTTATAAACTTTGGGATACAGCTATCGGAACATGGGGTCACTACGTTTCAAAATGATCTCCTAGGGGAGATTAAGGAACTTCAGAGTTCGGATGAGTACCTCAAAGGGAGGTTGGAGAAAGATGGCGAATTATTCAAGAAGGTGGGAGATGGTGTGATTCGCTTTCAGAGTCGAGTATGTGTTCCCGACAATGTTCAACTGAGACAAAAGATACTAACAGAGGCTCATACTACATTATACTCAGTACATCCTGGAGGAGATAAGATGTACCAAGATCTGAAACGAGTGTTCTGGTGGTCTGGGATGAAGAAAGACATAGCAGAATTCGTAGCTAAGTGCCTAGTTTGTCAGAAGGTAAAAAGTGAACACAAGAGACCGCAAGGCAAGCTGCAACCACTGCCAGTGCCGGAGTGGAAGTGGAGTTCGATATACATGGATTTTATCGCTGGTTTACCCAAGACACCTAAGGGAAATAACATGATTTGGGTGATAGTAGATAGACTGACGAAAAGTGCTCACTTCATACCGATGAAAGATACTTGGAAGAAGAAACAACTAGCCAATGCTTACATACATCACGTTCTGAGACTACATGGCGTCCCAGACGAGATTGTTTCGGATCGCGATGCGCGGTTTGTGTCTAGGTTTTGGTCAAAGTTACAAGAAGCCTTGGGCACAAGACTTCTAAAGAGCACTGCATTTCACCCAACTACCGATGGACAAATTGAAAGAACAAATCAGACGTTGGAAGATATGCTTCGAGCTTGTGCTCTACAGTTTCAAGGAGGATGGGAAGACAAGTTGGACTTAATTGAGTTCTCTTATAACAATAGCTATCAAGCGTCAATCAAAATGGCACCTTATGAGGCGTTATATGGGAGAAAGTGTAGGAGTCCGATTTGTTGGAACGACATCAGTGAGACTGTAGTATTGGGGCTTGACTATATCCAAGAGATGACTGATCAAGTAAAGCTAATCAAAGATAGACTCAAGGCAGCTCAGGACAGACAAAAGAGTTACGCCGACAAGACTCGTAGCCATATCGAGTTTGAAAAGGATGACATGTGTTGTTAAGAGTATCTCCTACTAAAGGAGTAATGAGGTTTGGCAAGAAAGGGAAGCTGAGTCCGAGGTTGATTGAGCCATACAAAATATTGGAACGAATTGGTGAAGTGGCCTATCGACTGGACTTACCTGCAAAGTTGGACCAAGTGCATAACGTGTTCCACGTATCCCAGCTGCGAAAGTATGTTAGTGATCCATCTCATGTGCTTGACCCGGAAACGATCGAGTTGGATGAGACAATGACCTACGAGGAGGCACCTCTGAAAATTCTAGATACGAAAACAAGAAAGACCCGGCGTAACGAGACCAACATGGTCAAGGTATTGTGGTGTAACAACAACATTGAAGCGGCCACTTGGGAGGTTGAGTCCGCCATGCTCGAGAAGTACCCCCACCTTTTCGATTAAGGTACTTTCGGTTCGAGACGAACCTTTCTTTTAAGGGTGATGAGAACCTCGTGCGTTCCTTCTTCCGTGTTTGATTTACTGTATAAAGTTCTAAATGTGCTTAATTCACTTATAAATGTGTGCGCGCTATCTCAGGAATGCATTGATGATGTAATTCTTCCTAAACACAACTCCTTGTGTGGGAGTGCATTGATGATGCACTCTCCCTTTTATGTTACTATACCCTTACATTCTTACTATTCACCTTGTAATACCCCGGATTTCAGAGGAGATCCCTGAAAGATTAAGGGCTCATATGAGGTGCTTAAAAGGAATGATAGTGCTACTCATACCAACAAAGTCGACTTTCCTTTTAGGAAGCCCATGTGATAAGAACTCCAAAGTTAAGCGTGCTTGACTGGGAGTAATTTCAGGATGGGTGACCTCCTGGGAAGTTTCCCAGGGTGCGCACGAGTGAGGTCAAAGTGCGTCGGAAGGACCTGTGTTGGTCTGTGAGATTAGCCCACAGCCTGGCAAGCTGCCATAAGTGACTACTCTCGGCTCAGACGATGAGCCGGGGTGTTACACACCTTACGTATCCCTTGTGTACCTTTGTGTACCCCCGCCTAAATCAGTAAGTTTGAGAAGTTGAGGTGGGACACCGACCGAGAAATGCGTGGCTATACGTAAGTCTGTGTTACCTTAGAGGAGGAACCTAAATCTTCGGGACGAAGATTTGTTTTAAGGAGGGAACTCTGTAACACCTCGTAAATTTCGGGATTATTAGGGTGTTACGTTTTGTAACTCATTTTAAAGTGTAGTTTCTACCGTGGGATTTAAGCATATTTACCTTTTTGGGTCACTTTCCTAATCGGGCAGTTAATTGGCAAATTACCAAAATACCCTTACTTATTCCCTCACCTTACACTATACAAAAAAAAAACCAGAAAACCCTCATCCTCAAACTCACGTACGCAGAAGAGAAAGAGAAAAGGAGAAAGAAAGAGGAAGAGAGAAGAAGAGAAAGAAAGAGAAAGAGGAGGAGCAGCGGCAGCAGCCACCGCTCCACCATTCGCCGCCGTCGTGCACCACCACCGTCAGCCACCACCCACGCCTTTCCCCCTTTTACCCACTTGGTCCTTGATCAAGTGTAGTAAGATTCTCACCCCTTTTTCCTCATAAATTTAATTAGGACTTTTTGAATTCATGTTTAATTGATGATGTAAAGCATAAATATGATTGTGGTATTGTGATTGGTGTTGTATTCATTGTTGTTTGAGGATTTAAAGCATGAGATTACGAAGTTATGAAATTAGGGTTTATAAATTAGGGTTTTTGTGTTTGATGATGATTTTATGGTTAGAATTGCATGGAATTTGAAAGGGTGACTTGTTGTGATATGGGTTGTAGTATAAATTTGGGAAGATTTTATAATGGTTTGATTGAGTTAAATAGCCTCTGTCCAGATCTGGTTTTGTCTTGTTTTTGGGTGTTATTGTTGATATTTTAAGTGTTTAAGTGATTAAAAACGTTGTTAGTATGTTTGTGAAGTTGTGGTGAAAGTTTGGCGCGAATTGGGGTTCGTTTGGTCGACGTATGATCACATTTGTTTTGGGGTTGTCTTGTGTGGTTTTGTGTGTGTGGAGTATGGGTTGTGAGTATGAGGTAGTCATTAGAGGATATCTACCTTGTGATTCGTAGTAATCCGTTTTGTACTTGACACTTGTTTAGGTGGTGACTTTGAGGAAGTACCTTTCGTGGACTTTTGATACTCTCCTATCATTGTGAGTGTTGAAGGTAAGAACGTTGACCATCTAAGACTTGAGCATGTTTGTACCTTTCGTTCCCATAAGCCTATTCGTTCGCTTCAACTATCGTTGTGTTCCTTTCATCTCGTGTCTTTCACTCTTGAACCTCATATTCATGCTTGTCTTGTTTCATGGCAATGCCATTACTTATTGTTGATTCTTATGTTGTTGTTTCCGGCTACGGCCGTTTATAAATCGAAAAGCGCGAGCACAAATAATGTACCTTAATGTTAAGTTAAAAGAGTATCGTAAGAACGTGAAGTTAAATAAAACCCATCTAGAGGGGCGGACGTAGGAGCCGTCACCACACCACGCGGTTGTGGCTTGTGTTTGTACCTCTGATCAAGGTAGTATTGTGGGTCGGAGATCAGCTACCGAACCCCCTAATAGACTTCCTCCTAGAGGTGGTTTCGTCCTACCGGCCCTCTAGCGAGGGGTGTGCACACTCGAGTCATTAGGTTGCGTTACTTGTAACTCTAGATGCGGTAGTCTTGGGGTAGGACCCTTGGCTTGTATTTTGGGACCTCTCGGAGGCCCTCGGTGATCGTATGTTGTTGTCAAAAGAATTTAAAAGTGAAGCTACTAGATTTTCGTACGGACAGCCTCGGGGCTGACCTTTGCGCGACTCGTGCAACCTGTGCGCGAGCCGTGTCCGTCGATTGACATCGTTCTGCCGGTTCTTCGTTGTCTTAATTCCTTGGCGTAGTTTGTTCAGTTATTTGTAGCTACGCGCCATTTTAAGGCGCGTATCTTCTTTTCTTTTGTTGCTCTCCCCTCTTACTCAGCCTGTGCTGACGTCCTTTCTGTTTGGGTTTGTCCCTACCCTATTTTGGGGCCTGTGTCATTGTTATGATGGCGTTGACAGGTCTTGAAGGTGATTGCTTGTTTGCTTGAAGGTCAATGCATGACATGGGGATTTTAAAATAATTCGTCTAACATTTGGATTTTTTTTAAGAAAGATTGTAATTTATTTCTTCCGGTTTGTTTTTGGATTGTAAACTTAACTACAAGTCTTCCGCTGACCATCGTTGTTTCTTTTAGAAGTTTGTTTTAATAAGCCTTGTCGTTGACTTGGTGGTCAACGGCGGCATAACAGTCCTTTTTTTTTCTTGTTTAAATTTGTCGAAAATTTAGGGTTGTTACATTGAGCATGTGTCTTAGTTAGCCAGATGTAGTGTGTATATTTTGTTTGTTGAGTTTAGTTTAGTAATAGACACAATATCGTTTTTGCAATTTTCACTTGATGACTTCTAACTAATGTAGTTCTATCAAACATATGTATAAAATGGAACTCATTTTATATTAAATTTCAAAATAGGTTTAATGAGTTATTTGTATTAATTTTCTGATATACAAAATGAAAGTTAGGATGAACTAATTATGTCGTATCACATCTAAATAACTTTCAAATTACAATTTTATGAAAGCATGGAATCTGGCTAATAAATGTTGTGAGAATTTTTCATTCTTTGGACTCTCTCACCATTTCTCTTATTTTGAATTCTCCCTAAACTTTTTAAGAAAAAATGAACAAATATCTACTAGTTGTACACGGAGTAACTAAATTGTTTCGTATCGAAAAAATTTGTAAATGGATCTCAAATTGAGATACATTTCGAAACAAATCTAGTGATATATGTTTTTTAATTTTCTGATACACGTAACCAATGTTATGAGTGATTATGTCGCAAATCTATTACATACATTTATAAAAGAGTTTCACGAAAAATAATGATTCCATATGTGGATTATTAATTATTGTCCGTGTGAGTTGTTAATAATAAAATGTGTGTATTTCTTATTTTTAAAACTCTCCCAGTATTTCTCTTTTGTTGGACTCTCTCTATGCTCTTCAAAAATCTCTCTTTTATCTATATACTAGTTTTAAGCCCGTGCGTTGCAATTTTCAAATATTATATCTTTCTTGATAATTTTTATGTTTATAACCAACTATGCTATCATTTCAATAATTAAAATAATCCATATCAATTGTTGTGATGTTGATTACATGTATTTTAAAATCTTGATCAATTCAAAAGAAAAAAATACAAAATTGTCTAGACTGTTCATTTTTAAATAATAAAACAACATTTCTTATTTATACTCTTAAAAAAAACCTTTTTCTAATAGATATATAGTATATAAAGTCGATTTTGAAAATTAAGCGTTGCATGTCGGAAAATGTATAAATGGATCTCAAAATGAAATACATTTTTAGTCAAACAAAATGATATATGTTTCAAAAGTTTCTGATACACAGAACCAATTTTATGATTTATAGTACCGTATTTCTATAATATAGCTTTATGTAAGAGTTTCACAAAAATGAGAATCTCTATGTGAATTGTAAATAATTAACTGTGTAATTTATCCCTTCTTCTTCTTTTTTTTTTTTTTTTTTTTTTTTTGCTTTTTCACCATACACCGAACTCTTTGAGTATTTCTCAAATGATGGACTCTCTTTATTTTTTCTTTCACCATAAACTAAACTCTTTAATTATTTCTCAAATGAGAGACTCTCTCTATGCGGAAAATGTATTAATGTATCTCAAATTGAGATACATTTCGAATAAAAAAAAGGATATATGTTTCAAAAGTTTTTGATGCACATAATCAATTGTATGATCAATCGTACCGTGTTTCTATAATATAGCTTTATGTAAGAGTTTCACGAAAATGAGAATCTCTATGTGAATTGTTAATAATTAAATCATTTTTTGCTCTTTCACCATACACTAAACTATTTGAGTATTTCTCAAATGTTGGACTCCCTCTATTGGTCTTTCACCACACACAAAACTCTTTGAGTATTTCAAATAATGGACTTTTCTTTTTTGCTCTTTCACCATACACTAAACTCTTTGAGTAGTTCTCAAATAATGGACTCTTTTTTTTTTTTTTCCTCTTTCACCATACACTAAACTCTTTGAGTAGTTCTCAAATAATGGACTCTTATTTTTTGCTCTTTCACCATACACTAAACTCTTTGTGTATTTCTCAAATGATGGACTCTCTCTATACTTATATATATATATATATATATATATATATATATATATATATATATATATATATATATATATATATATATATATATACTAGTTTTAAGTCCGTGCGTTGCACGGTTCAAATATTAAATCATTCTTAATGATCTTTATGTTTATAACCAACTATGCTATCATTTCAATTAAAATAATCTATACCAATTGTTGTGATGTCGCTTACATGTATTTCAAAATTTTGATCAATTCATAAAAATACAAAGTTGTCTACACCGTCCATTTTTAAATTATACAACATTTCTTCTATACTCTTAAAAAAAAACCATTCTTTTAATAAAAACCGTGTTTCTATAATATAGTTTTATGTAAAAGTTTCACGAAAATGAGAATCTCTGTGTGAATTGTTTATAATATTTTTTTTTTCTTTCAACGAAATGATGGACTCTCTCTATATTCTTCAAAAATTCCTTGTGTGAATTGTTAATAATTAACAGTGAAATTTATCCTCTCATTTTTTGCTCTTTAATCGTATACTAAACTCTTGAAGTACTTCTAAAATGATGGACTCTCTCTATTCTCTTTCAACATACGCTAAACTCTCTCAGTATTTCTTAAATGATGGACTCTCTCTATTGCTCTTTCAACATACATTAAACCCTCTCAGTATTTATTAAATGATGGACTCTCTCTATGCTCTTCAAAAATCTCTCTCTTATATATATACTAGTTTTAAGCTCCTGCGCTGCACGGTTCAAGTATTGTATCATTCTTAATGATTTTTGTGTTTATAACCAACTATGCTATCATTTCAATAAAAATAATTCATAGCAATTGTTGTGATGTTGCTTACATGTATTTTAAAATATTCATCAATTCCAAAAAAAAAAAAAAATACAAAGATGTCTAGATTGTTCATGTTTAAAGTATACAACAACATTTCTTATCAATACTCTAAAAAAAAACCCTTTTTTTTTTTTTATAAATATAGTATATGAAGTCGCATATCGAAAAATGTATAAATGGATTTCAAATTGAAATACATTTCGAATCAAATAAAATGATATATATTTCACTAGTTTCTAATACACATAACCAATTGTATGATCAATCGTACCTTATTTCTATAATATAGTGTCAATTATTAATAATTAACTGTGTAATTTATTCTCTCCTTTTTTGCTCTTTCACCATAAACTAAACTCTTTCTTTTTGCTATCTCACCATACACTAATTTCTTTTTGCTATCTCACCACACACTAAACTCTTCTTTTTTGCTCTTTCACCATACACTGAACTCTTTGAGTAGTTCTCAAGCCCGTGCGTTGTTAATAATATTTTTTGTGTGAATTGTTAATAATATTTTTTGTTCTTTCAACTCTTTATGTATTTATCAAATGATGGGGAATTCCTTGTGTGAATTGTAAATAATTAACCGTGTAATTTATCCTCTCCTTTTTTGCTCTTTCATCATACATTAAATTCTTCTTGTTTTGCTCTCTCATCATACACTAAACTCTTCTTTTTTGCTCTCTCACTGTACACTAAACTCTTTGAGTAGTTGTCAAATGATGAACTCTTCTTTTTTGCTTTTTCACCATACACTACACTCTTTGAGCATTTCTCAAATGATGTACTATTTACTAAACTCTTTAACTATTTCTCAAATGATGGACTCTCTCTATTGCTCTTTCAACATACATTAAATTCTCTCAGTATTTCTCAAATGATGGACTCTTTCTATTGCTTTTTCAACATACACTAAACTCTTTTAATATTTCTCAAATGATGGACTCTCTCTATGCTCTTCAAAAATCTTTCTTTTATATATATATATATATATACATATATATATATACACTAGTTTTAAACCCGTGCGTTGCACTGTTCAAATATTATATAATTTTTAATGATTTTTTTGTTTATAGCCAAATATGCTATCATTTCAATTAAAATAATTCATAGAAATTGTTGTGATGTTGCTTACATGTATTTTAAAATCTTGATTAATTCAAAGGAAAAAAAAAAAACAAAGTTGTCTAGATTGTTCATGTTTAAATTATACAACATCATTTCTTATCTATACTCTTCAAACAAAACTTTTTTTTTTTAATAAATATAGTATATAAAGTCGATTGTAAAAATTAAGCATTGTATATCAAAAAAATGTATAAATGGATCTCAAATTGAAATACATTTTGAATCAAAAAAAATGATATATGTTTCAAAATTTTCTGATACACATACCCAATTGTATGATTAATCGTACTGTGTTTCTATAATATAGTGTTAATTGTTAATAATTTTTTTTTTTGAATTGTTAATAATTAGCCGTGTAATTTATCCTCTTATTTTTTGCTCTTTTACCATACACTAAATTCTTCTTTTTTTCTGTCTCAGCATACACTAAACTCTTATTTTTTGCTCTCTCACCATACACCAAACTCTTTGAGTAGTTGTTAAATGATGGACTCTTCGTTTTTTTCTCTTTCACCATACACTAAACTCTTTGAGTATTTCTCAAATGATAGACTATTTCTATGCTCTTCAAAAACCCCTCTTGGTACATATATTATATCGTGTTTGATGATTATTATACAAAAAGTTCCACGTTGAACATTTTTCTTAGTTAGCTAGATGTAGTGTTTATATTTTGTTTATTCAGTTTAGTTTAGGAATAGACACAATATCATTTTTGCAATTTTCACTCGATGACTGCTAATTAATGCATTTCTATCAAACATATGTATAAATGGAACTCATTTTATATTAAATTTCAAAATAATTTAATGAGTTATATGTATTAATTTTCTGATATACAAAATGAAAGTTATGACTAATTATGTCGTGTCACATCTAAACAACTTTGAAATTACAATTTTATGAAAGTATGGAATCTGGCTAATAAATGTTGTGAGTATTTTCCATTCTTTGAACTCTCTCACTATTTCTCTTGTTTTGGACTTTCCCTAAACTTTTTAAGAAAAAAAAAAGAACAAATCTCTACTAAATGTACACGGAGTAACATAATTGTTTCATATCGGAAAAATGTGTAAATGGATCTCAAATTGGGATACATTTCGAAACAAATCTAATGATATATGTTTTTATATTTTTTTATACACGTAACCAATGTTATGAGTGATTATATCGCAAATCTATTACATACATTTATGAAAGAGTCTCACGAAAATAAGGATTCTATATGTGGATTATTATTATTTTTTTTTTGTATGAATTTAGCTTTTATTCATCCACAAAGGGTAGAAAAGTAAAAGCAAAGATTGATACAAAAATAAGAACCACTACAAGTTTACAAAACTCTAGACAACATTTAGATTATCGACTATTTCATCATGTAGATGATGATTTGTAATTGCTAAAATACGGACACTCACTACATCCTTAATACGAGCTATAATACACTCCTTACGATGAATCTGGTCGCCAAAGATTCTTGAATTACGCTCATACCAAATCATGTAAATCGTCGCCGTAAGACTAGCACAATACCATCAGTATCTCCAGTGCTTGGTGTGCTTCTTTCGTATACTCCATTGCAGCTCTCGGCTAAGACTCCAAGCATTTCTTTTAATCCCATTCCAGAGCAGAATATCATTCCAGATTGAGCTTGCAAAATCACATCCAAAGAAGAGATGATGATGTGATTCTGCATTTGTTTTGCAGAGGACACACCTGTTAACAATGATCATTCCTCTTCTAATTAGATTGTCTACAGTAGGTAGAACTTTTTGAGCTGCCATTGCACTTACAAAGCTGTAACGTGGCAGGTTGACAGCATTCCAAATTGCTCTGCTTCCTTTAAGCTGGCTATGATGATCCCTGAATTGGTCATAAGCGAGCTTGAGCCTGAATTTCCCCCCTTTTGTCCATGTGTTTATAGCATGCTCAGCAGCTTTTTCATCTCCTGTGATGTTGATAATCTCACCTCTTACAATTAAGATCCCTTTCCAGCTTTCGGGATCATTCTCATTTCTCTTCACTGTCCAAATGTTGCCCTTATTGATCTTATAAGCAGCTATCCAAGTACACCAGAGGCCTTCATGATTGTTACATAACTTCCAAATCCGTGTGAGTATTAATAACTTCCAAATCCGTGGATTATTAATTTTTGTCCGTGTGAGTTGTTAATAATAAAATATGGGTATTTCTCATTTGTTAAACTCTCTCAGTATTTTTCAAATTATGGATTCTATCTATGCTCTTCAAAAAATCTCTCTTTTATATATATACTAGTTGCATACCCGTGCGTTGCACGGACTCTAGATATAAACTCTAATTTATGCATATTTTAAAAAAAGTTATTATTTAATCTCAATTGACAAAAAAAAATATTAAATAAATAGACAATAAGTGTTGTGTGATAGATTGTCTCAATAATTATTGTGAACTAAAACGATTACTAAAAGTAATACAATAGTTAAATGATTTTTTTTAATTATCTGAATTTAATTAACAAAAAAAAAAAGTGATTGGGTTTAAGGTAAATAAAGTTTGAAATAATGAAATAAATCTATGTCAAATTAACTCTTAACTTGTTGAATCTCAATTTGCATTACATATTTGATTATATTCAATATATGTGAACTTTGAAAATCACGATTTTAGTTCGATAATAAATTATACATTATTGAATAAGGTTTTACCTTTTCTGGATTGAGATTATAACCTAATATCATGTAACTTTTTTGCTAGTCTATTTTCAATAGTCCAAGTTTTTTGTATGGACTCTCATATTTATTTATAAGTAACTCTAAATGATGTGCGACTCTTCTACATTTGTATGTTAAGCTTGTAACATATGCTCATGCGTTAGACGGACTGTTGATTTTAACTCGTTTATCATTCACATTTATTCCTAAGAACTTTAATCTGTTATACTCCGTATATGGCTTGGCTAATCCTAAGTTATACTGATAATTTTTTATTGTATGGTTGAGAATGAAATAGATTAAACTCTCTCTAGTATCGCCAAAAAAATTAACTTCTCAATGTAAAGATAAGAAAAAATGTTAATTCAATTAAAAATATAATAATATATCAAAGGAGCATGTCATTAGATAATTAGCTTAAGAGTTTATCATGCACCTATATTGGTATACTAAATGTCTACTAAATGTAAAAGTTAAGTAGACTTTGAAGAAACATCCTCTGAAATCTGGTGTATTACAGTATCTTTTTGATCTGATCTGATCTGATCTGATCTGAATGATTTTGATCTGATTTGCTTCGATTTGTTAGACTTTGAACTAATCTAATCAGATCTGAATTTGTTGAAAATTTGATTGAATTTCAACGAATTATATGCATAAAACTTTGTTCCAAATTAAACTTCACTACTCTTCTTCTACTACTACTACAATCTCCCATTATTCAATGTAGTAGGATTGTTTTCTCGGACCATTACTACATACTAATTCTACTCTTAATACTACTATACTACTACTACTACTACTACGTACGACTACCTCTACTACTACGCACTACTACTACTACTACTACTATTCGTCTATTCCTACTACTATTACACTCTTGCTCCTTCTACTCTATTCGTCCTACTACTACTACTACTACTATTGCAACTTTTACTCATACTCTTTCGGTTGAGTCCATTCCTCCTACTCCAACTCCTACTCTACTTGTGACTAATTATTCTTCAAGGATTATTTGATATAATCTTGAATTATAAATAAAATAAAAAAAGGACAATTACAACAAAAGAAAACCTGAAAGAGATATTTTGATTGAAGACTACGTATTATTTGTACTACTCCGTACTTTGCTAATCCTATTAGATATGTATGTGGATGTTTTTCTCTTTTAGACCAACTCTACCACGCTTTTTCTTATCAAACCCTACAATGCCTTTGTTTCTCCTAAGTTATAGCAATTTCACAAAACGTGGACTCTCTCGATGAGCTCGAAAAACTCAACTTTCGACGTAGGCGAAAAACTATTATATAGGCGGACTATTGATTTAAACTCAAAAGTAAATTTACTTATCTAAATTTAAAAACATTGTTTTTATAGGCTTTTGTTACTTTTTTCTAGACTTTGAAGAGGTTAAACGTATGAACTTCAAAGTCATCTACATGACTTGGTTAAAGTTGCGTAAAAATGAAATTCATACATAGTAGAAGTAATTGTCAAATTTGGGTACTCTCATACAATAAAAATACCACTGACATTTGAATTCTGGACTCTAATAGATATATGATTAATAATATTTACCACGCATTATCTACGTTTAATTTTGCAACTTAAGTATCTGATGATACAGAACCTATCTAGCTTATACCTTATAGTACAAACCTTAGTAGATACCTCTTGTATCCTTGGAAAACTATTATCCTCACCCTCAATCTTATTGGATGCAACTACATTACGATTATAAGACAATATAGAGTTATTAATTAACTTAACTTTGTTAGAACATTTGTATAGATTTTTAGAATTAATACATTGTTCTTAGTTCTTACTAAAAGCGAGTTTCATTACTCTACTTATATACATATTCTAACATAAGTTCATATTTTAGGCCCCTTCTACAAATGTTAACAGAGTAGGATTTTGGATTTCACTTCCATAAAATTCTTCAATTGTTACAATAACTAATGTAGTAGAACTTCGTATTTTTTCTCTCAAATGTCGACTTTTTTTTCTTACCTGTAACTTATAAATATTTTGAGTAAGATTAGAATTGATAATGAACTCTTTTTTTTCAGTAGGGCTACAACAAATACTTAACTCTTTTTTTTCAGTTAACTGGCCCAACATAAATGGGATATGATAGCTAATGGACTTAAGATTACTATTCTAATTAAGTTTAACATTAACATTGAGATTAGCCTATTAGGTTTGGAGATAAAGCTCCCATCATCAAAGCAGAATATTTTTAGCTTGGTGTATGGTCCAAACCTTGCCGAGCTTTTCGAGTTTGACTATATGCGACATTGTAAATTTTATGTAATTTTGGATTTGATTAATTATAATAGAGAATACGTTTTTCCGTTTTTCTTATTTATAGGATCCGAATAGATATTGAACTTTTGTTTCGAGTAAATGGTGTACTCTCACTAATCTAGTTCCAGTGGGATTAAAATGAATCATGAACTCTTACTATACATACTCCTAGTACTATTAAGGGATATTATCTATGATACCCCTGAACTTTCCGCTTTTATTAGGTGTACCCCCGAACTTTCCGCATTGCCCAAAATGCCCTTGAACTTCTCGCTTCCTCTAATTGCACCCAAATTTTTGTTTTTCCTCTAACGCCACCCAAACCCCTTCTAACCCCGTTAACTCCCACCTAACTCTATTTCACCCCTTTTAACTTCCATCCTATTCGCTTCCCTCTTTGCTTTCTTTATTAAACACATCTACTTCTAACGAATTTTTCTTTATCTCTCCTTCATTCCCTCTCTCCTCCATTGTTTTCTTCTTTTCTCTCTCCTCCATTGTTAAACTCTCTTGTTTTCTTCTTCTTCTCTCTCCTCCATTGTTACATTCTCTTGTTTTCTTCTTATTCTCTCTCCTCCATTGTTACAACAGCAAGGGAAGCATCAACAACAAATGAAGCAGCAACAACAACAACTTCATCAACAATAATAACAACAACAAGGGAATCAACAACAACAACAACAACAACAACAACAACATCAACAACAACTTCATCAACAATAGCACAACAACACTGACAAAACCAACACCAACAAATCGTGAATCCAACACCAACAAATCGTTAAACCAACACCAAAAAATCCAACAACAATTACGAAATTCAAAATTCAAAATTTAAACTTCAAACCCTAAAAAATCGTGAGAAAAATTTGAACTTTGCATGTAAAAGAAGACGAAAATACCTTAACCGGGAGATTGTCTTCTTTACGCCTGAATCTGGTACGAATCAATGGTAGATTCACCCTCAATCTGGCGTTGAATGTCTGAGTTTTTTTTTTTTTTCGTTCTGACAGTTACATTGAATGCTCTCACTAATCTGTCCTTTTTTTTTTTTAGAATTGCAAAGAGGGAAGGGAATGGGATGGAAGTTAAAAGGGGTGAAACGGAGTTAGGTGGGAGTTAACGGAGTTAGAAGGGGTTTGCGTGGCGTTAGAGGAAAAAACGGAAATTTGGGTGCAATTAGAGGAAGAGGGAAGTTCAGGGGCATTCTGGGCAATGCGGAAAGTTCGGGGGTACACCTGATAAAAGAGGAAAGTTCAGGGGTAGCATAGATAATATCCCTACTATTAATAATACTCCTAGTCCTACTATACATACTCCTGCTCCTACTACTACAACAACTACTCCCTCCAGTTCTTAATGATGTTCATGTTTCCTTTTTGAATCAGTTCTAAATTATTTTCTACTTTCCTTATTTGTAATTATTTTTGTGGTCCTAATGGTTTGTGACCCACACACTTTCATTTTCCACCACATCGTACTACCTACAGAAAATTTCGTGTTATTTCATTGTGAAACATCTATATAGAACATGAGAGCGTACTACTATTAATAATACCCCTACTACTACTACTACAACAACTTCTACGTACTACTAAACGTGTACGCCTCACTACTGCTCCTAGTAAAAATTAGTTGAAGAAGCATCTATGTATGTACGTAGAGAAGGGGATATCACTCACAATTATTGGTTTAACCCACCACTGATCTTCTACACTAATTTCTAACTTAGCTTTTAGCCTTTATAATCAAGCTAAAGCCAAAATTGTTAATTAACACCATCGACGGACTAAATATAAACATTACCTTTGATTTGTACGCAAATTATAGGTGGTTTGATCCCATGTTTTACTAATGCGTACCTAAGCTATGCTGTGCCCGGAAAAAGAAAACAAATTACACACACATACAATAATACATATTGGACATAAACATACAAAACAGGAAAAAACATTGTACAAAATAAACATTGTTCACACGTTTCAAGCATGCATGCACGTATATAATTTACATGAGTAATTGAGTATGAGTGTATATATATATATATATATATATGTAAGTACTTCTAGACGACCTAACAATAGTATAATAGGAAATTTAGCCCTAATTGGCTTCTGTATTGTACACAAAACTCCTAAAATTTGTGGATTCTCTCACAACGCAAGAAAAATAAAATCGAATTTTATGGTCGCTCGAAAAACTCAACTCTAATACTAACTAGATGTTAGCCCATGTGTTGCACCGGTCTCACGGGTCTCTTAATGACGATATCCAATTATGATGATAAATTTGAACCGCTAAATATTTGACCCTTATATAGAAACTATTGTTTTAGACAATTATTTTCATTATATGAACCTCATTTTACAAATTTGAAAACTTATACTAATCGAAAGATCAAGTACTTGCCAATTTGGTTAAGTTTAAGTAACTTAGCCAATTTTTAATCGAAAGATCAAGTACTTGCTTGTAGTAAGTATGTAATTCTAATAGCGTATGTATACAATGTGAATTTCGTTTGCAGACCAAGGTTATGCACTCTAAAATTTCGTCCTAGGGTTTGGGTTGTTGTATGGGTATACATGTAATATTGTTCCACATCATTTGTTACATGGAGATGAACTAAAGTAGGAGTAAGATCATAAGGTGTTATGCTTCTATAGTCCAGTTTTTCAATAACTTAATTTCAGCAAATGAAAAGAGAGGAAAAAAAAAAAAAAAAAAAACAACAAAGAAACAAACTAAATGTATGATATAATATAGAGTACTATATGATACTCCTATACTCTCCTACTATATTATGATTTATTATTACTTATACCACTTTTACTCCTCATATGTCATACACATCATCAAGGGGATTGATAAAACATTTTAATTCAAAAAGACTTTTTTTTAAACTAAAATATAATAACGTGTGTTAATTTAAAAAAAATGTCTCGTAATATATATATATATATATATATATATATATATATTACTGAAATTATGAGGTTACTACAAAAACTTATTATGTTTAATTTGCATCCAAAATTCTAATAAAACAAAGAACAATGTTTAAACTTGCCAATAAATACTTTAGCAACTTATTAAAGCCAGCTGAGTATATATGATCAGACAGTATGATTGTGAATGTTGATCTAGGATTTCAACTATTTATAGCTACCTGATTGTTTAACTTTGATTAGGATTAGGAATATAATAGATCAGGATTAGGAAAATATACCAAAAACCTTGCCCGATAAATCCCTCCTTTATTGATTGATATGGAGTTTCTAGAATGTTCCATTATTATTTAATTATTTTTTACTTACCATATCATGTACAATTCATATTAAATTGAGTTTCTAGAATGTTCCATTCTTATTTATTTATTTTTACTTATCATATCATAAACAATTCATATTTATTTAATTGAGTTTGTAGAATATTCCATTCTTATTTAATTATTATTTACTTACCATATCATATACAATTTACATTAAAGTATTTGGTGACTTACCATATGTAAGATTATGGACATTCGAGAATGTTCCAATCGTTGTGGGAGCTCAAAAAAACATGCTTTAATAATATATGTACTAGATGTAAGCCCGTGCGTTGCACGTGTCTCCAATTATGATGATAAACTTGAACCGGTAAATATTTGACCCTTATATAGAAAATATTGCTTTAGATAATTATTTTCATTATATGAACCTCATTTTACAAATTTGAAAACTTATACTTTCAAATCAGACCTCTCACTATAATGTCATTACAATTATATTTTAATTCAATAGAACTACTTTGAAGATGGAGTATTACATAACCTCTTGAAAAATAATATTTTATTACTTAGAAACATTCACATAGTACTCTTTTGTTTCTATTTTTCACATGATTTCCACAGTTTCATGTTTGTTTACAATATGTACCATATTTTTTGCCCTTTAGACACATTATTGAAAAAAAAAAAATACTATAATCTAAAATAAAGTATTTGTCTTTAATTTTACAATTTTAACTTAGCACGCACCCTCTAATAAATTAGAAATAAATTAAAATTTTTAATGAAACCTCGTGCATTGCATGGGTCACTTAATAATGATGTCTAATCATAATGAGACAAAATTGAACCCATGAATATCTAAACTTTTATATATGATCTATTACTTGCATTTTATTTTAACCGTGTAACAATTAATTTTATTATAAAATTTATTTTACAAATTGAGAACTTATACCCTTTTACTGAGCCTTAATAGATTCGTGATAATGAGCTTGTATATATTTTAAAGGAAATTTAAAATAATATAATTTAGTGTCAAATATCAAATAATTACTATAAAATTTTGATAGGGTGACCCAAGAGCATGTTACATGACTTATTCATGTGAAAATTATATTTGAGTGTAAATAAATTTAGGGATTCGCTATGATTAATTAGGAGAATTTCACAAAAATATGCAACTTAATTTTTTCCCTTTGGACACATGATTAAAAAAAAAAACAAATAGTATATTCTAAAATAAAATCTCCGTCTTTAATTGTTCGACTTTAAATCAACAACTTTTAAAGTCATTTACAACTATACTTTTATACAAAAACACAACTTTGAATACTATTGTTTACTTTTAAAAAAAAAAATAGTATTACTTCGAAACATTCACATAGTAGCCTTATAATTCTATTTTTTCACATGTACGGTGTCAACATTTTTAGGTTTGTGTATAATATGTACTTAATTTTTGCCCTTCAGACACATAATTGAAAATATTTTTTGCTAAAATCTAAAATAAAATTTTGTTCTTTAATTGTAAAATCTTAAATCATTACTCTCTAATGTCATTAATGTTGGAGTTGGTGTCCTCCGACAATAATGCGTGGACTAATTAAATCTAATTAGGAATAAACTTGAGATATATTGAATATACAAGTCAGTTTATTAATGTAAATCGGTAACGGTTGGCTGGATAGAGTTTGACGTTATTGTCGTTTGACGGCAGTAACCAACCGATCCCTCTCGGTCACACCGATAAAGATAGTTTCTCCAAAGGATATTATATTTGTATTTAATACAATATAATATAAACCCTAATGTATCAGTTAAAAAGTTAACTGATTATATCGGATAGTGTTTTATGAGTTCGGAACTCAGGTCGAATAAATTATGGTTTTTGTGTGAATTGTCAAAATTGACAATTAGCTATTTAAATTATAAAGATTTGATTTTAGCTTAAAATGATGTAATTAGTAATTATTATATAGTGATATAATAATTAACTAACACTTAAAGAAATAAGTGTACATATTATACCCAAATTGTAACATAAGATGTTAAAGGGTATAATTAGTAAGGGTAAAATAGTAATTTGAATTACATATACTATATATACCTTGTTTTGATGGTCAAACAACATACAACATCATTTTACACAAAAATTCAGATTCTAATTAGAGAGGAATATAAGGAATAACCCCCTTGTTTTTCTTCATCTTTTTAGCTACTTTGATAAGAAATCAAAGTTTGATTTCTTCCTTTTGCATGCACATAAAACCTTGATCAAGGAAGGAGGTTTCCTAACTTGGAAACTCAAGATTAAGGAGTAGGATCCCCATTAATTTGCAGCTCAAGATCGTTCATTTGTAGGAAGGTCAAAACTCCTCTTGATTAAGGTATAAAAACATGTTTTATTACCTTATTTATGCTTTAATCTTACATACAACTAAAGATTCTTAGTTAAACTTAATTAGGAGTAATTAAATACTAATTAGAGGAGTCTAATTAGAGGCTAAACAACTTACAATTAGAAGTAAACGTTTCTTTAAAAAAACTACCTTCAATATTATTAGTTAGCCGGCCTCTTAAAATAATTATTATTTAGGAACATTCACATGGTATCTTTGCAGCTCTATTTTTCACATGGTTTATTTTCATATTTGTATATATATTTGAGGTTCCATTTTTGTGAACCATGTGTCTATATCACATACATTTTTTCTTTGAGTACAAAATTGCATTTTATATATTTTATATATATGTACAATTCAAATTAAATTATTTGTTCACTTACAATATCATGTACTAATCATGATGATAAGTGATATGGTAATTGAACAAATAACTCAATACAATTATACATGATATGATGGTAAGTAAAAAATATGGACTTTCTAATACGAAAATATGGATTTTCTAAAATATTGCAATCGATGCGGGAACTCAAAAAAGCCTTATTTTTTTAGGTCAAAATTACATTTTATTGAATTATTTCTTACTTTACATAAAACGTATAATTCTTATTTAATCATTTTTTTACATACCATATCATGTATAATTGACATTAAATTATTTGTTCACTTGCTATATCACTTATTTAGTCCATGTAAGATTTAAATACAAATCTTTTTTATACATAACATAGAGTTTCTAGAAACTTCCATTCTTATTTAATTAATTTTTATTTACCATATCATGTACAATTAACATTATACTCTTTGGTTATTTACCATACATGGATTTATATGTAATATTTAAATTACATGATATGGAAAAATGGACATTCTAGAATGATCCAATAGTTGTGAAAGATAAAAAAAAAAAAAGTCTGCTTTAATAATATATATTGATTTATATATTGATTATATTAGGTATGTAAGTGAATGTATTTCTTTTTTAGACCAACACTACCGCAATTTTCCTGATCAAACTCTACAATGGCTTTGTTTCTCCTAAGTTACTGCAATTTTACAAAACGTGGACTTTCTCTAGGAGCTCGAAAACCTCAACTTTCGACGTAGCCTCCTGAAAAATTCGTCCTTTATTATTATGTATTGATTGATTGATTGATTGATTGATGATTGATTGATTGATTAGATTAAATTAGATTAGATTAGATTATAGATTAGATTCGTGTCAAATTCAGATGTGCCGTCAAGTAATTCAGAGATGCTCGGGTCTGGGCAGTTTTGCCAAGTTGACCTACGAGAACCAAAATGATCACAAAACTCCAAATTACGTGGAAGATAAACCTTCCATAAAAAAATCAAATCGTAGGGGCCCAACATTGGACGATTGCTAGAGCTTGGGGATTGGCGTCCATTGAAATAGGGACACGTGGACGGTTGAGCCCTATTCAAGACCATTATAAATTGAACCCTCCCCTGTATTACTATACCTATCCACTGAGTTCTGTCTTCTTGTAAAACCCTCTCTTTTAAAGAATTATTATACACCCTTTTTTTCAGTCAATCACTTAGCGAAAATG
Organism: Spergularia marina; assembly: GCA_963680865.1. Classification (NCBI taxonomy): domain Eukaryota; kingdom Viridiplantae; phylum Streptophyta; class Magnoliopsida; order Caryophyllales; family Caryophyllaceae; genus Spergularia; species Spergularia marina. Next base: position 12,440,553 of record OY804548.1, read on the forward strand.
TCGTGTTGTGGTGGAAACTGTGGCTGTGGATCTGCCTGCAAGTGCGGCAACGGCTGTGGAGGGTAATCTTCTCTATGATTTTATTCATAATTTTATTCATATCGTCTTGTATATTTGTCATAAATGAATTTATGATTGCGCTTACATTTGTGTATGATGATAAATGAATCTACATTAGTAATCCCTACTGGTTGCGATTCATGTTAACAGACCCCAAATCGTGTCGAAATTACGAATTCATCGCTTTTGTTCTTTTCCCTGATAGATCGTGTCTCATTTTGCTTGCTACCTACATGAAACGTGTCTCAGCGTGTTTTTGCATGGGTTTTGTTGTGCTTTCTACGTGTATGTCTATATGATGCTGTGAATGTCAGATCGATCATCGTTGGTGGCGATCTTACCTTAATTTGTGACCAAATGAAATTATTTCAGCGGGGTTTTATATCAAAGTCTTGATATGATCAAAAACTTAGTTTTGATTGTCAGATTGTTTATTTTTCCGACTGAAATGAAGGACTGTTACCCGTAATTAAAATGGTTTAAGTTCGATATCCCCTTTTGGGTGACCTTTCGTATTTCATTAAGTTGGCACGGAATTTTGCGCCTTGGAATCTAGTGTTATAACCTCGAAAGTTGAATTTGACTAAATAAGATGGTGCAAACTAAAAACGATCCTTTTTGAATGGGGTTATTTCATTATTTGTTTCATAAATTAAATAAGCGAAGATCGCCGGAGTTGAATTTCGTACTGATATATGAATTTCGTTGATTCAGATGCAAGATGTACTTCGACATGGCTGAGACAACCTCCAGCAGCACCACCCTCATCGCCGGAGTTGCACCAAAGGTTTCGTACATGGATGCCGAAGCCGAGATGGGTGCCGAGAATGGATGCAAGTGCGGTGACAACTGCCAGTGCGACCCTTGCACCTGCAAGTGAACAAACCCCAGCAAGTTGTAAACTAGCAGGGCCAAACAACGCTTTAAGCAGTATTAACTATATGTAAACCTGTGTTTAAAGCAGTGTCGTCTGTATTATGATCAAGGACTAGTGCATGTGAGTGTAGTTCTTGTTAGTTTTGTTAGAATAAAGTAACCATTTTGGTGTATTAGATTATACTATTATGGTTGCTTTTGTTGTCTTTGTTTAATTTAAGATAACTAGTGTTTGTTTTGGCCCTTGCTAGTATGGGTGTGTAAGCTTAAGTTTGCTCTGGATAAGCTTATATGACAATTTCCCTTTGCGTAATCCATCACTACTCTTTTCACTCGTTACAATTATTGAAGTACGTTGTTAGGTGGTACTTATTTTCGAATATCTTCCAACATTAACTATACGACTAAAGATCATCTCCGCTTTGTCAAAAAAAAAAAAAAATATACGAATAAAGACACCATGTATCTACACAATTCTCATCCACTTTCCCTGATTGGGATGGTAAGTGCAGAGCACTGAATCACCTTTAGACTTCAGTGAAAGTGATAATTGAGTTCAGCACCTCATTGCGTTTCGCCAGTGTTTTTAATGTAGAAGTAGACCGGCTCATAAACCCGACAAACCTCGACTACGTGGATAACCCGTTAAGTGGTCGTTTGACTGCATCAGGGAATTTGGAATTCCTATGAAATTTCATTTCCTATGATCATAGGATTTCCTTGAAGTTGTTTGGTTGGAATGTAGAAACCAAATCAGAACCATTAATTCAAATAATGGTTAAAAAATAAAAAATTATCAAAATGGGGTTGAGAAAAAACTATTTGTCAAAATAGGGTCCAACTAGGCTTGGAAACATCCAACCCTCAACTTCAACTCAGCTTAAATTTAGACCATTCATCTCACTTGATCCTATGGTTCAGAACTGAAATTGATTAAATTAAAAAAAAAAAAAAAAAAAAACTCAAACTTCTCCCATACTCACTCTCTCTCCCCCGCCCTCCTTAGCAGCCACCACCTCATACTTTTGCCTCCGCCTCCGCCGTTCACGCGTCGGCGACCCTCGATGGCTAAACACTTGCTCCCCACGCAGGCGTCTTCTTTAGCCCCCACAATGACTTCCAATATCATTTTCTCACCTTTCTCGCCCCTTTCCTACGGCGCCACCGGTAAAGTTAGGTTCTTCCGACCTCGCACGACCATCCCGCCCCCACGACTTGCCGATTCGGATTGCGGAGTTGGATTGCCGCCACCAGTAGATGAGGGCATGGAAGGTGGAGGGTGGTGGTTAGGCCATGGTTGAAGGGGGACTAGGTAAAGCCAATTCCTTCATTTGTATAGGAAGTGGAAATTCTGATAAATTCTCAAATCCTATGAATTTGGCTAACCAAACAACTCTAATTTTTTCAAGTCATGGAAATTCAAAATTCTCGTAATTTTCATTAGCAACCAAACACCCACTAAGTTTAGTCAACATGAAATACTATTACACATGGGTTGTCTTTGTAGCTAGGGAGACCTCTAGAAAAGAGTCCTCAATAATTTCGCTAGGAGCGTAATGTATGCCCATGGACGTGTATAAATTGCCTGCTGTCGATAGTGGGGGTATAAAATTGTTGAAAATGATGTAAAGGCAACAGAATCAAGAGAATATTGAAAACCGATGGACGAAAATGGTAGTCTAATTGTTTACTTGTTCTTTTATAGCGACTGAATAGAGTATCTTGCTTTCCCTTTGCCAAAACAGAAACATACCATTGCTTTTTCTAATGCTTTATCTTATCCTTATACTTTATCATAAGTTGCAGACTAACAATCGCATATCTTTTGAAAATATGCTGGTGTGGGAATGAATGGTTGTGAGAACCCCCTAATGTTTACCCGAGACAGGAATATCCTGCCCTCTTTTATCAGGCAATTATCTTGCACAGTTATGAGTTACTGATGAACAAATGAGGCAGCGTACTACACTATCAGGTTCTGCTCAGAGAAACAGTCTTCACACAACATCCTCAAATGCCGAATACACATGACATCCTCAAATGCGTTCTACAACCTACAATTGTATTCACTGTTGTTGATTAGTTAAAAATGTCCTGAACTGCTTTCCTGAACAAATGCCACACCTAATATGCAGACTCATCGAGTCAGGATTCAATGTAGAGCGAAGATTAATCATAGAAGGGGATGCAATGCCAGTCAGGATGGATATATCACCTGCTTGGACGACAAACCGATCTTCTCTAGGTCACTTAACTGAAACAGACAATAGAATATAGTGATGAGTAAATTACTTTTAATTGGACAAGGAGAAATCGATAAATGCAAAGTGCTCTGATACTTTCACCGATTCAAGTGGACTCGTTTCATTGAGCCCCATGATGTACTATGGTCTTTCAACTCTCCCGTAGATTCATGGGCAGCCAGATTGAGGTACCTTTTCTGACTCTAAACATCCTAAAGTTTGGTACGCGATGCATATAAAATTGAGAAACACTGCTCTCTCAAAATCTTTCGAGGGTCATGTACTCATGTCCGAAATTTACACTTGAAGCTCTGGAGTAACAGCAGTAATGAAAATAACAGTAACCTAGTCCTCAAAGGCAGGGCAAGCATTAGCAGAGGGCCTTACGTAAGCCACCTTACCCCTTACCTTGACTGAATTCTAGGACTACATGTCCCTCACTCGCTCTTCAATTTTCATTTATTCCAAGTTTAATTGTTTGTTCCGTCATGTCATAATTGTGAGAAATTTGTACTAAGATGCAAATTTGATCGAGGTAAAGTGGTAAATAGCAAAGGGAAAATCAAGGGACTGTCACACAGGCCGAAGGACAATATAGTGTCGTGTTCACCACATCTCCATCTTTCATGTCTATTGTGGAGCCTCGAAAGGCCATTACTGAAGCAGAGTATAATGCTTATCTGTATAAGGAGCTTATCAATGATGCAGTTCAAGATCGTACGGTTAAATCTTAGAATGTCACCAACACCAGATTATTAGAACAATAGTTCTAGATAAAAGCACCGCTGAGTTTTGTACAGCTCTTATAGTCAAGCCCAATGTGATGGAAGAAATCTGAAGGTTCTTCAAGGACCAATGTGGAATAATTGAACCCAGTACGATGATACTTGATATTATGAAAATGAAGAATTTATTTTACGTTACTGGACAGTTAGGGAAACCCCAAACAAACCCAGAAAATGGACATTAAAGCCACTTGAAAACTCAAAAACAACAACAAAAAAAACAACGAAACCTTATTCCCAAAATGATAGCCACTTAGAAACTCAAAATAGGACAAAAGATAATAACCACAAGGACACCAACCCCCCAATCTCTCACATGGAGTGTAAGAATTAAGGTTGGCATAGTGGTTAGGGACTTAACCTCCCCGGGAGTTGTCCCGGGTTTGAATCCTCATATCTCCCACCCCTGCAGCATAAGCTACTCCTATAGTCCAATGTATCAAAAAAAAAAAAAAAAAAACTCTACTTCGAAGGTAAAAGTCGCACAATTCAGGTTAAGAGTGATACGAGCACTATCACATTACGAGCAACATCAAACCAGTCATTTACCAACTTTGCTGAAACAAATATGTAAAACAGATTTAGACACAACGTTCGTCTAAATCTTACCAGATTTACTGAGGCTGCTGGAGGCATGAGGCTGCAACGCTCTACTAGCAACACTAGTGTGAGGCAAGGGCAGGGCCTTTGTTGGATAGTCGTTTGATGCCGCACCACGGGCTTTCACCTTTAATTGCTCCAGAAGTCTGCGTGCTTCTCTAAGCTCATCTTGTGCGCTTTGTCCATGTCCCTCCCACGCATCAACTGCTTTTTGCTGGAACTCAATGGCAAGAGGATAGCTGTCATCCAAAAAACATAAGCATTATGTATGCTCAGTACAAACACATCCAGCCGCTGACTCTCAGCATGACTGTAAATAATAACTGGCCAGCCTTCTAAACAGTAACTAGTGTGACCTGACTCCTACTACTACACTGTGCTAGTCACCAGTACACCAGTTCACCATTCACCACACTGGTACAACATAGCAATACAGAATACTGGCAGACAGGGCATAGGAAACCAGATTTGAAACTTAGATAAGCAACTCCTGTACATTGCTGCATTCCGTTCCCTTCGGACAATCGCAGTATCCCAAGCATGTGTTACAAGAACTACCAAGGTCTGATCAGGCATTTCACACACATTTAACATAATCACAGAGGCACTACACAATGCAACGAGAACAAGAAAATGCTCACTAAACTCCAAATAACCTAATTCCAAAAACAACCGAAATTCGTATGTGCTATGCAACTAACACAAAGTTGTCAACGGCAACATGTGAACAAACAGGAGAGATACTCCAATTAAGCCACAAATCCATTGCATATATCAGACCAAAGAAAGCCAAAAAAAACATTGTACCTTCCCATGGCAGAATAAGCTTTTGAGAGGTTTTGGCATGATTCAATGGAATCTGTATGGTGAGGACCAAGAGACACATCCATTATGTCCTTAGCGACAGCAAACATCTGTGCGGCAGACTGTGGTCTCTCTAATTCCAGATAAGCAGCTCCCAAGTTGTTATAAATATACCCAACTCCGAAATGCTTGGAGCCAAAGCTCTCTTTCAGAGTTTCAGCTGCACTCTCCAAGTAAGGAACAGCCTGTGTCACCTTACCTGTCAACAGCAGTAACCACCCAATCCTGGCAGTGACACTGCCTTCAGAATGTTGTTCTTGGGGTAGCTTCTCAAGCAAAGTAAGTGCTCTCTTCAACAAAGAAATTGCAGTTTCAAACTGGTTCATAGTCTCATACTGCATCGATATCTCCATATAAGCTTCTGCAACCTCCAACGGCTTAGCTTTTTCCTTTTTGTCAAGTACACCACAAGCCAACTCAAGACACCTCTTTGCATCGGGAAACTTTTCTTGACTAACCAATGCTTTACCCATTGTAATGAATATAAGGGCCCGATTCTCACTATCCTTCTCCGTCTGCTGAACAACGCCCTTTAATGTGTTTATAGCAGCATCATACCTCCCAAGAGCAATATGCATATTAGCAGCATCAATCTCAGTCCGGAGCAAATCAGAGCTACGTCCCCAGCTCTTCAACACCTTTTGAGCCAACTGATTCTGCTCTAGCGCCTTCTCATGTTCCTCCATCCCCGTATAAATAACCCCAAGAAGCCGCCTATCCTGAGCAACCTCCACCGAGTTCTCCCCCAACAAAGCCAAATGTATCTTCAACGCCTTCAAACAATACGGCAACCCTTCAGTAAAATTCAAAATAGCAACACACGCTTCGGCCAAGTCTCTATTGGCATTACCAACCTCCCTACTATCCTCCCCCATCAAAAACTCCTTAATCTCCAACGACTTTCGTAAATGATCCAAAGCCTCCTCTCTCCTACCCATAGCAGTCTTAACATTAGCCAGCTCAAGCTGAACAGCATGAAGTATAGGTTTAATATCTCCAGGACCATAATTACTCTCTTCCTCTAACTTAACTAAGATCTTATTAGCCCTATTAAGACACCCTAATGCATCATTAAACTTCTTTAAAGTGTAATTAGTACAACCCAAAAGTTGTAAAGTCATAGCAACAGGCAAAGAAGATTTATCCTCAACATCAAAAACAGCCAAAGCTCTATTTGCAAAAGATAAAATCTTTTCAGGATCCTCACCTTCCTGGTCAAGTTTCAGACCGATTTTCAAGCATGCTAACCCGAGATCACCCTCATCAAAGTTGGCCTCCATTTCCTTGAACGCCTCAAGCATCTCCTCGGCCGAATCCGCCGCCTCGAATTCCTCCTCAAGTTGGGACCTTGCCTTGATTTTCCTCTGCCTAGAAGGCATTTTTGGGGGAATTTCAACTTTAGTGTCGAAATTACGACATGGGTTTTTCTGGAATTGGTGGGTTTTGTGGGGTGTGAAGAGTAAACCCTTTAAATTTGAGATGCTGGGATTTATGTGGCTACATGTTTTTGATGATGGGGTTCGGAGTTGAATTGGGTCTGTAGAAATCAATGATGAAGAGGTGAAATTGCGAGAAATTTGTGTTGAGTAAGCTGTGATTCTGGAGATAGACACGAATTTGATAGTTGCTCTCTTCATTTTAGCTCTACAAGACTACAACAACTTAGAATGCGCAATAGAAATGCATACGAACGAGAATGAACAAATTCTCTCTCCTAAACCCTCGCCAAAACCCCTATTCGAATGTTTTTTTTCTTTTTTAAAGAAACTAGTCGTTGGGCCACGCGCGCTGCGCGCGGCCCCCCAACATTTTTAACTTTCATGTTGAATCGCTGTTACAACGCGCACGGTTCCTCCAAATGCAGTGAGAATCGATTTCAAGTTATGACTCTTGTTGGTCGGGCAAAATTAGGTGCACATAAGTTTTCTTGTAACAACACGAAAATGAGCTAACTTCCGGTAACATTCTTGTTGGTTGAGCCATGACATGGCAAAGAGAACTGAATTTTGGGAAGTAACTGAGATTGGATATATTTCGACGGTAATAATCAATTAATTGTGCAAGTCTCACTAAAGTTGTATGCATAAATAATCTTGCAACATGACAATATTGTACATCGTATGTAATTGTATGGTACATCGTACAAAGAAGAACTTTAATGTATTACAAAAGCGGCACACAATCCCCCAACATTGAGTTAATTTGTAAGGTTGTAACCTGTAGTATCTTAGGTTTTTGTATGACAATGCAAGTATACACCAGTTTCAACCTCAAAATAAAATAAAATGAGGGTATGTATGCTAGTTTCAAAAATTTAATGACCAAAAAATACGTACTTCGAAGCCAAAAAAATATATGCGAATGACATTTAAACTTCGCCACACAAAAAGTAGATCCACCTTGCTTCCATTTCTCACATTAGAAATCTAGAGAGAAATTCGAAAAGTATCAATAAAATATTGTGATTGCAATTAGGCAAGATAATCTCTCTATTCAATGATGTTCTTGATATCAAATGTAACTATAACAACAGACTTTGCGTTCCCTAAAAATTTATGTTAAGCCATTAAAAAAGGAATACAAATGTATACTATCCCAAAAATTTGTGCTCCAAATTCTTAGTCATGCTACAAATGTATGTACAAATTACAGTAGAGGACCTCATTTATATCATATGAGGTTGCCGATGATCTCATGATGATTTCAAAGCATACATGTACGTACAATCTATATAAAAATAGACACAAGATCTGAAAATGCACTGGATTGTTATACGAAAACTACTATTTAACGTCCAAGCACGAAGAAGGGGGTGTTTTGATTGCAGGCTACGGATCCATAGGACCTCTTCGAACCTTTCATGTGACACCAGAATCCGCCATAACTTGGCATACCTTGGCACATACTCCTCTGATGCCTTCTCAAAAGTTCTCTTTGAGTGTGTCGGCTGACTTCCCACACTCCCACACTGATTTCCCACACCGCTGAGTTCACACGAGTCTCCAGTACCTCATGATTGACCTGCGATAAAACATATTAGCTGATTCCCTTGCACAGATAATATATCAATGGACTACTCCCAACAAAATATAGCTTTAATCGTTTGTAACCCTACTGTTTGAGAATAAAGTTAATGTTTCTAATTTTGTGTATAGAACCAATGGAGCAAAGGGGATAATGAAATCCCCTTCTCGTGTTCTCTCACAAATGAATAGTAATTGCACAAAATAATGTTGCCTTATAAGAAACTAACCGTCCACACATGATCACCCCAGTCCAATTCTCAACATGGTTCTCCTTCATCCATGCCTCCTAAATATGCTCCCCCTCTTCCTCACCCGCACATCTTTTCTTAGGTCAAAAGGAGGAAGTTTCGGTTAGCAGACCATCATCGAGGACGAATTACACCTTATAATGCTCTTTTGCTTTTCATATCCCAAAACACTCTCCTAGTGACCATATTCCATTAACTCCCACTTATTCACCCCCCCTCGTTCTTCCCTCCATCCCAAGCTTAAATCCATTGTTAAAATTAAATTCAAGTTGAGTGTCCTATGGCATATTTCTACGACTTTACACCAACATAGTTTTTTCTCCCTTCTCCCAACTCAAATAGTATGTATGACCCAACACAACCTCTCTCATTGCTCACTAATAAGCATTAGTGTTATAGACCCTTCGCGTAGAAGTTTGTCACCGAAGGGTTCATATACATTTCGGGTAGAAGTTTGGGATTCCTTTTTGAAAGCGCTTGTTCCTACTTCAATCAGATGAGATAACGTTGCCTATCTCTACCCCGAAACAATCAACTCCCTCACTCTCTTACGTCCTCTCACCAATACCCTATATATTTATCCATCCTTCTTTCTCTTTATCCACACTTCTTTCTCTGCCTATCCATTATCTTTGTTTAATCCTTTCTCTCACCCATCATTTCATAGGCTACTCCCCTTGAGTGTCTCCTTTTATTCCACTCCTCCTTCTACATTGTCCTCATTCCCTTTTGTTTGGTCTCATCTTCAGTCCTAATAGAGTCTTACCCCTTTCTTTTCTCATCACTGCCTTCTTTAACTCTCTTACCCTCTCTCGCCTCCCATCATTTTTTTTGTCTTTCTCATCTCCCTAACTCACTTCCAACAAATAAAAACCCATCTTTTAACCCCTTTCTCGTTTCCTTTTCCCTCTCCATATTTTTTTGTATTTCCTATCAGAAACAATATCCCTCCCCTTCTCTCTTCATGATTTGTTTTCTACCCCACTTCCCCCTCTCCTTCATTCCGTACGTTTTTTCTTTACTACCCTTGCCACGACTTTCTAAGAACACCCTTAGCAATCTTTTTTTCCCTACTGTTCTCTACCCCTTCTTTCTCTTCACCTCTCCTATCCGAAGATCCTCTCTCCTAACCATATCCTTATTACCCCCATCTTCTCTACAAGTCTTCATGCCCTTCTCTTCCTTAAGTTTCTTGATGCCCTGTCTCCCTCCCTCCCTCCCTTTCAAATTTCTATATTCTGTTATATTTCCTATCCCAAAATGTTCCCTTTATTACACCATCTTTCCTTCATTCTTCCCCTTTTATCTTTTCCTGCCTATCTTCTTTTCATTCCCCTCCCCCCTCTCCCTCCCTCCCTCCTCCCTCTCTCTCTCTGCTCTCCCTCTCTGTCTGTCTCTCTTAGCTTCCATTTGCATATGTTCTTTTGTCTCTCCATCCCAAAACAATCTCTCTTCATCTCACCTTCTCTTCATACCCTTCCTTGACCCACAATGTCCTCTTTCTTTCCCTTACTCTCTTTGGAAATCTGAGCACTCATGTGCATCAAGCTTGAATTAGGAAGAAAGAAACTAATGAATAACCTGGTCCATGGGAAGTGTAGACAGACCATGAAAGGCATGCATGCACTGATTGCACGCAAGATGCAAACGGCTAGGTTTCATGTGACATTGTAGCCGGGTGGAAAAGCCACTCGTATTGTAAGATCACCGCACCTTAGTTTGTCATCTATCACTTAATTTTTTGTGAGAAATAGTCAATTACCAAAAGTTAGAGAAATGAAGGGTGTTGTTAATTTTATGGTCATGACGCGCACTATCTAGGAGCGGGTGCAAATACTGCTCAGTGATTAGCGCTTATAAAATTTTATCGTAAGACTTTTCTGCTCCGAGGGAGTGTGCAACGACAGGCTTCAGCATTTACATCTTCCATGCAATCAGCACACTTGTATCTTTCACCCTTTTCCACACTCATCCTTTTCCAGGCGGGCTATTATTGTGTGGTCATTGAAACTGTAAATAGTGACCCCATGAATAACCTGGAATGCGGTGCATATGGAAGGACCGAAAGGCATGCATGCACTAATTGTAAGGAAAATTCAAACGGCCAGTTTTCGTGTTACACTATACTCGGACACGGAAAATCACCTTGTGTTAAGAACGTCTATCTTATCCTAATTTATGGCTCTAATTGGACACCCACGATTATACAAATGGTGAGTGGAGAGACCCCTGGAGAATTATGTAAATATTAAATTGGGCAGAGTAACTTAGCCTAAGAGCCAAGGAAGTTTGTTCCATTCAATTAAGAGCAGTTCACCAGAAGTGCCACCAACCTTATATACCGCAAAGGTTTATTTTTCAAAAATTGTTTTTGGTTCAACGTATATAATTGGTGTGCACTTCCACCCTGCAACCGACTGTCAAACATATATAGGGGTGTCCTAAAAACCCTTGGGCGTGTCAATTTGTTAAAAGCAATAACCACATAACATTTTCTCACCGGTTGTAAAGGAAAACCTAGCACCAAAAACCGAAGCACCAAACTCTAGACCAGCGCGAACACAACAAATAAAAGCAACACTTATGGCATAAACAAGGGCACACAGACCTTGGGGTTATTATAAAAGGCACGATTTTAAGGTATGTTAATGGTCAGAAACCAAAGACAGCTAAATAGGTATATGGCTACAACCAATAGTTTAATTTTGAGCAATATTATTAACCAAAGTGCACTTAACAAACACTCCTAGGTTGGGCAAGCAACATCCAAGAAACGGCACAGGTAGACAGGACAATATGACATCAAATTGAACAGAAATGACATAGTCTGCGAAGGAACTGCAAGAGAAAAGGCACAGCTGAAAGGAGAAGTTACCTTTGCTGAAAGCACCCAATCCCCAGCTGAAATATAAGCCCTCAACCACGAAGTTCCTGTAAAGCACAGAACCACACTGTACAAACTTTAAATTAGGCAAAGAAACTCTCACAATTCACAAGAACTATAAACAACCCTAGTGTAACTCTAAAAAAATATCAGGACAAGGTAAGAGAAGCTACCCCCCTAAACCTAGGCGAAAAAGAGTCCAAGAACTAAGCCACGAGAATTTCACACAAAAGAAAGCAAGGCCGAATGTCAGATAAGCGTGTCGTATCAAACCCAAGATGTGAGCTCAAATTGTTGCTAACTGATCCAACAAAAGATATAAATGATTTTAGCCAAATTACCACATGAACTCAACAAAATAGGAAAAAAATTCGCACACTCTAACACCCATATTCTGTACAGACCTATCAATCTACACACTCTAACACCCATATTCTCTACAGACCTATCAATCTACCCAATTATGAACAGAATTCAGTTCACAACCGTAGAAAACAATCATTCTTGCAAAAGTAACACAAACCTCACCTAAATTGAAAGCCAATTCAATCTAAATTGAAGCAAAGATAAAACCTTTATGAATGATTAGCACATATAGCTATGCACGGGAAGACTGAACGCCCAAGAATTAGACAGTGAATCATTGTCTGAACATGAAACCGAATCACAACGCCTTCTCTGCTGCTTAGTTTTATCCTTACTGCTCTCACTTCTCTTCTCGCTACTTTTCTGCTCACATAAAAACACACTGAAATCAGAACTCAACCCAAATTACAAAGAGGCAAATTTAATTTGCTAAAAGAACAGCTAGATTGGCCTAATTTAAGCACAATTTCAATAAATAAAAAAATCAAATCAAACATCAATTACAAATTCACAGACTGACCTAATTAAAACTCATTAAGCAATTAAAGAATGGATTGCCCAACAGAAGGGTATAAATTAGAAAAGCAGAACTGGACATCAAAATTTACAAATCAACTAATTAAAATTGAGTACCGAGATCATTTCATTCTGTGGATAACCACAGGCGTCTTCACTCCAGAACTCCGAAATACATATCTTAGGTTGAATAAATTAGTCATGGAAAAGATAAGACTTTAGTATTCTCAATATATCTAGCGACAGACCTGTCGGCACATTGGAATGGTCTGGTTGGTATTCTGATGCACTCACTCCAAATTCCCGCAATGCGTGCTCTCCTATATCCTCATTATGAGTCGCAAGCAGCTCCTGTACAGATGATATAGCTTGCTTCACTGGGGCATCAGGTCTCTTCACCAATGATAGCTAACAAAAATAAGTGTTTGTCCTAATCGTCACCAAGGGTGTCCTGTCAAGAATTTTCATCATGAGAATGGCAAGCTTACTCTAAGAAACCAAACTGGTGTGCTTCGACCACTGAATTAAAACACAAGCAATATTGATGACTGAACTGCAGTTTTTAGGTGACAAGAGTGCATGATAGGAGTATATAATAGTTGGTAACTTGCCATTTTGCCATCAGTTTTGAAGTGAAATCTCAACATGGATCATGAGATCACGTAACATAAGGAGCAGGAGGAAAACCAAACCCCAAACAATAAAAAAAATAAAAAGAAGAAGAAGAGTTCAGGTACCTTGACAACCACCATTTTCAAGATCCCATAACTTAATAGTCCAATCCCTACCCCTTGATTCACCATCAGTTGGAACTGCAAATTTAAACCAACCTCATCAATCAATTCTTGACTATAATGCCTAAAGGTTCAACTACCAAACCACAAACGCAACATAATCATAATCACAATCGTAATCAACGAAACAAATCATATCATTACCCAGAGAACAACAAGGGCTTGGATGAATGGAAGCAAACATCGCTTACAAACGCATGGTGTCCTCTTAACACAACATTTGGACCAAGGGGAGGTCTCTTCTTGCTCATTCTTCTCTTCCACCACTCAAACCCCCCCATCTTACACAGTCTATCTTCTTCTTTACGCTTCTGAAAACAAAATTCCAACCAAAACCTTGATATAATTGTTCAACCAAACGACATAAACACCTATGATTAAAACAATTAACTGTAAATACCAGATACCAAGATTTCTTCTAAAAATTCCGTACTCTCGTTTCTGTGAAGAAACCACCATGGAGACTGGCGGTTTCTGTGTTATTGAAACCGCTAGTCTCCATGGCGGTTTTACCCTTTTTTTTTAGGTTGTTTTCCCTTCTTTTCCCCTTCTTTTCCCCTTCTTTTCCATTTACCTGCAACTCAAACAACCCAAACCAAAATGGCACGACCACAATCATTCAGTAACCTGAATAACAACCCAAGATGAGATCTCGAATGGCATGGTATCTTATTTCATAACTTAAATCGTCTTTTACATACTTAAAAGAGTCGAATACAACATAAACTTGACCCCTTCATATATGAGATAGTATAATTGAATTTATCTTTGATAAATTCAATAAGAACTGTGACTTTAATGGACCAATCCTCGGCAACAAGGTTTTCAATAGCTTCACTAATGAAACCTTGTTTCAAATTCATATGATCGTGTGGAATAACGTCACCAACATAGGTAGTTTCGTGAGGCCCAAGATAAGTGACAATGGTGAAGGCTTCTGAAAACTGTTCTTGTTTTTGTGATGCCCTAAGCCTCCAATTGCATGGGTTTGGTGTTCTACCATACTTGAAAGTGACAGTGTGGGGTTTGGATTCAGGCACTTTGAAAGTTTGGTTACGTTGTACAGAGTACAAAGTTACATTTTCTATCAAAGCAGCCTTATTTGGAAATCTTTGACCAACTATAAACTCCCTACCAACCTTAACTTCAACTTCATTGACCCATGTTTTCCAAGCATTCACATGTTGTTGATCAATTTCATGAATCGTATTTAATTCTACGTGTGGAGCACTCTTCCCAACCAAATCATCATCCTCATCTTCATCATCAATCATACGTTCAACAACATTCAACTCCTCCTCAGCCTCATCTCCTTCTAAATCCCCGTCCAAGGTTCCCTTATTTATGTTATTGGTTTCAATAGAAACATATTGCGCAACATCCCCAAATCTCATTGATGTGAGAGAAGTATTGGGCGTTGTTGAAATCGTTGTTGCCAATACATTTCTAGTGTCTAGCCTTCCCACTTCAACATAAATGTCCATAGAAGGAACCTTTGAATGTCGAACAATTGCCCACATAGCAAGTAAAGAACGATCATTATTAAGGGGTACAACCTTATAACACCCCGCACTCGGATACTTCATCTTCACCGTCAATGAAACACTATTTCTTTTGATTTTCATTGTGTCACAAATCTCCCGAATGAAGTCATTATAAGTCATACTAGTACTAGCAAATACAAAACTCTCATTTCCACCCTTATAACAAACATTTCTACTAGTTTCAACGATTTCTCTATCCCAATAACATACCAAAGAATATCCAGTAATTTCCATTCTATAATGAGAAATATAAACTAATTTGATTAAGAAATTCAACTAACATAAATCTTCGATTAACCAAAACCCTAAAAATCGACTTATGAATTTTAATAACTAAACTCAAGCATCAATACTAACTAAATTGGATTAAAAATATTAGTAATCTAACCTAAAAAATAACTCAATGAACTCAAATTAACCTAAATTAGGGTGGTTTAATTACAATATTAAACAAAACCCCTAAAAATTCTTAAAAATTCCTAAAAACTCAACTTCTACTATATAGTCATGAAAATGCAAATCATTATCGACAATAACAAAACAAATTATTGAATAAATTAGTAATCTAACTAAAAAAACAAACAATTAAACTAATGAATTGATTTTAACCTAAATTAGAATGAATGAAATTACCTAAAATAAATTGGTAAAATTAGGGGCAAAGCAGCGGCGGCCGGTGGCGGCGGGAGACGGAGGAGCAGCGGCGGCGGGAGACGGAGGAGCAGCGGCGGCGTGGGGCGGACCGGCGGCGAGGCGAGGCGGCGAGGTGGGCTGGAGAGAGAGGATTTGCGGGGTGTTTGTGTAGAGGGTCGGGTGTGTTGTGTGAGAGTTGGGGTGAATTGTTTTTTTTTTCCCCAACCCCCGATATAACGACAACAGGAAAAAAAAAAAAATATGAAACCGCCATGGTTCCTCGTACCTCAGTTCTGTGAAAAAACCGCCATGGGGGGTGGCGGTTTCACTTAATTGAAACCGCCACCACCCATGGCGGTTTCACCTTAGCCAAAATTTCTTCCCAGCCTCAAAGCTATTGTTCAAGACGCTTAAAACCGCCAGTGGCACTGGCGGTTTTGTCCCGAACCTAAATGGGGTGATGTGCACCCCATAAGATTGAACATTTTTCAATCCTACCCATTTTGTTTAATATTATTTTTTAAGCCCTATTTCGGAAAAAATTCTGTTTTTTTTGTGTGCAATTTTTACCATATGTTAAATCAAATAGGTATGAATGACTTGATATAAGATTTCTTTACAAACTACATTAGAGAAGTATTTTATTTTATCGCAACTCTCACAAAAGTAGACATAAATTATTCTACTGTGGATAAATAATTTAATCTTAAACAACAAAAATAAATACTATTGACTTTACAGAAATACAACATGTTTTAAAATAATGATGCACAAACGACTCTATCAATAATACAATACTATGTACAAATGATTTTATACTGTATTTTAAAAAAACGATAATCCGATAGAGGAATTGCCACCAAGTAAATAAACTCAATTGCAAGGATAAAATTACTGCGAATACTTCCATTATAGTAATACCTTCGTATCTATAGCAATTGAATTTGTTGTAAATTTAGTCAACTACAAATTATAAAGCAATTTGTCTAATTTCAAAGTTCTAAATTTAATTACTGTGGAAGGAATGGGTTATTTCTAGAAGAAACAAAACA
Organism: Spergularia marina; assembly: GCA_963680865.1. Classification (NCBI taxonomy): domain Eukaryota; kingdom Viridiplantae; phylum Streptophyta; class Magnoliopsida; order Caryophyllales; family Caryophyllaceae; genus Spergularia; species Spergularia marina. Next base: position 12,457,044 of record OY804548.1, read on the forward strand.
AGTGTATTCGATTAAGTTGCACCTTGGACACGTATTCAGCACATGGAAGGGCCCTTTATGCGCCACCAAAACAAATTCTTACACCTAGAAAGCTTGAGAACGAAAAAATAGACAACAACACTGGAGACAAATTTCTCCAAAAGTTTAACACGTGCTACTCTTAAAGCATATGGCTTTGACACGTACATCGTATATAGAAGAACCGTTTTACACTTAACCGATGCTATCTCTTATTGACGACTATAAATAGTACTACATACAACTTCAGCAACTTACTTTTCATAATCGATAACAAGCCAAGTTTACACATTTAAATATACAATCGCACGTTCTTTTCAGTTATTAATAATAATAACCATTCCCTATTACCGAAGTCTAACAATTTTTTTATGCCTTTTCTTTCAGGTGATAGAAATCTAATGGATCATCCACGCAAAGCGTTAGAGGTTAACCTGAAAATAATACTAAATGATATACTGAAGAAATTGAAGTTGCCTGTAGCAGAGTTTGGAATACACACGATCACTAACGATGAGCTGAAAGCATATATCGAAATACATGGGATTGGAAGTCCTTCAAAATCTCTCAAGTTCATCGGAATGACTTCCAAGCTAATCTGACCTTCACAGCAAAATTGTGCTCACAAAGCAGTCACATTTCTCACAGAATTGTACGACTTCGATGTACAAGACTTCAACTTCTACGATATGCAACTACTACAACAGAACTATCACACTTTGGAAAAGGAATACAATGTTGTCATGCGACAACATATCTTTGCTACCATCAAAACACTATCAATTCAAAACAACAGCTGAAAATACCAAAGACAAGATGCCCACCTGTTACGTTTATGTATAAATACACACTATTGTTGAGCTTATCTATGTGTTGGTGTGAGTTTCTTCGAAGGACAATGAGCTAGGAGGCCTCGCCGAATACCTGAAAAAAAAGGAGCCCGGTTTTTACCAGGCGTCGCCCCTCCGACGCTTAAGTCAGAATATGGCTCGGGAGGGGTGGCGCTAAAGACAAAAAGGGAATAATCATATGAATGATTGAATGGCAGACAATTTGTAAGAACCTGTCCTTTGATAGATCATAAAGGGGGGTATTTATAGGAAATGATAAGGGTCCTAGGAATCATCCTAGGATTTCCCACTCAATCCTGACCCTTTATTTTGCTTTTATCTCAGGGCTGCCCTTAACTGGGTTTTGTTGCATCATATGGGCTTTATTAAGGTACACTGACCTAAGGGCTATGTCCCAATACCAAAGTGGTACCAACAGAGCCCCTCGAAGCCTGGTCGCGTCCATCATTGTCGACAGAGGCGGACTCACTAGCAGCGACTAGGGTACGACCCCTGGCCGCCCTTTATCGAGGTGTACTATGTGGATCTTGGTAAAGCTGTGTGATGAAACATACTCTACCGGAGCTCTTGTATACTTCTGATTAGTTTAAAGTGCCTCGAAAATTTCGCCCCTTAGGCGTGGGGAGTGATGGCTCGAATAGATAGTGATTCGAAAATTTCACCTCTTTCGAGTCCTCAATCCCTCGCCTGGGAGAGCTCGAAAAGTTCACCCCTTAGGCGTGGGGAGTGATGGCTCGAATCAATAGTGATTCGAAAATTTTACCCCTTTCGAGTCCTCAATCCCTCGCCTGGGAGAGTTCGAAAATTTCACCCCTTAGGCGTGGGGAGTGATGGCTCGAATCGATAGTTATTCAAAAATTTCACCCCTTTCGAGTCCTCAATCCCTCGCCTGGGAGAGCTCGAAAATTTCACCCCTTAGGCGTGGGGAGTGATGGCTCGAATCGATAGTGATTCGAAAATTTAACCCCTTTCGAATTCTCAATCCCTCGTCTGGGAGAGCTCGAAAATTTCACCCCTTAGGCGTGGGGAGTGATGGCTCGAACCGATAATGATTCGAAAATTTCGCCCCTTTCGAGTCCTCAATCCCTCGCCTGGGAGAGCTCGAAAATTTCGCCCCTTAGGCGGGGAAAGTGATGACTCGAATCGATTCTGATTCGAAAATTTCACCCCTTTCGAGTCCTCAATCCCTCGCCTGGGAGAGCTCGAAAATTTCACCCCTTAGGCGAGGAAAGTGATGGCTCGAACCGATGATGGTTCGAACATCATACGCCTCGTGTCTCCTCGCCTCGAGCCCCTGTCCGAAGCGTTTTGGCTCGGAGAAAAATTTTGAAATTTAAAATTTTCGCACTCATTACTTTCCTTGGGACTCGGCGGGAATTTCGGCGGTTTTCCACGCCAACTGTCTCATCGATTCTCGTATAAAGTAACCTCGGGAAAACGCAAAAACCTTTCGACTCCTGCATCGTAATGATGACTGACGGCGCATGGAAAGTTGTGTAAAATTTTTGTGCTTTTACGTTTTTGCCCCTCGCCTTTTACCTCTATAAATAGGGTGAGGGTTTCCTTCATTTTCACTTTCAACCTTTTTCACTTTCTCCTTGCGAAATTCTTCCTCTCTCACCTTTTGCTTTGCCCGTGCTCCTTCTCCGACGAAGCTCTTGGCTCCGGCGACGGTGTTTTCTCTCCGATCTTGCGTTAACTTCCTTCTCTGATTACGGTACGTGTTTTTATCCTCCTTCAACGACTTTTTTGTGTCTTGTTTTCGCTTGTCCGGTGACGAATCCGGGTTGGCGGTCTCACTCCGGCGGCAATGGGATGCCGGCCGAGTACGCTGATATTGGGAACCCCGATAACGCCTGATGGTATACTCGGTTTTCGAGGTCGGCGGCGGGAACCGATAAGCCACGCGGCTGACTCGCTTTTCCCGCTTCGACCCTTCGATCTCCTCGACTCCTAGTCGACCCATCGAGTGTGGGGTGTTCAGTCTCGCCATCGGGGAGGGGAAATGAAAGGCGATGGCTCGCATGACGTGAGTGTGCGACCGCCTCTGTCTTTCTTTCAGATGGCTAGAACTAAACAAACGGCTCGCGAGAGGTCAGGGGGTTCAACAAACCCGAGACGGGCTCGAGCCATTCGTATCGATCCTAACTCGAGCGTTAACCCCTTGCAGCAACTCCCTCATTTGATGGCGCCTCGAGCCCCCCCAATAGGGTTAATGCAAACACCTTCACCACGGCGGTGATCGATGAACGGTGGCGGATGTCCCAAACGGATGCTGTCGTTCGGGCCTTCGAGAGGGAGAATCGCATTCGCGATCCCTTTACTCTAAGGGTCCCTGCTGATGCTCGGTATGCGCGTCACCCCCAGACAATTGCCTCGTGGTGTATGCGTTGGCCTTCTCCTATGGGCTTCGCGTGCCCTTATGCTCCTTCTCTCGGCACATTCTAAATTATTACGACATTTGCCTCTCCGAGCTCTCCGTCAACGCCTTCATCACCTTAAATGGCTTTATAATGACCTGCCGAGCGGCGAAGATTCTGCTGTCTGTCAACCTCTTTCAATACCTTCACACCGCTACCAGCGACCAGTGGGGGTTTAAAAACTTCGCCGTCCGAGGCAAGACCGCAACTCATCAGATCGTTACTCACCCCGGGAAGCCTGGTCGAGGGCCTGACTCGAAAAACATGTTTTACTCGGTGACTACAAACGACAACTCTCCGTTGAGTAGTCATCTTGACGTGCCGTACCGATCACCTGGCCGTCGAGTGCTTCGGGACACTGTTCCGAGGCTCTCCAACGCCGAGGATCGGTGTAAAGACTATTTTTACTAGCGGCTCGATTGTGGCCCAAGGGACGAGGCATGGGTGCCCAACATATCCATGTTGAAGGATCCTGTTTGGTTGATATACTCGGGTCTTGTTCTACCCGAGAGCGATGCCGAGGAAAGTATGCCTCGATTTAATGTATGCTTCCCTTACACACATTGCTCCCTGCTTAACTCGTTGTCGTTGTCTGCTTTTTAGGTGTCGCTCACGCTCAAGTGAAGGCGAGCCTTGATAGTTGGAGCGCCACCATGCCTAACCTTAATCGACTCATGGCTCAAAGGGCTAGGAGGGAGAGCTCGAGGAGCGCCCGAAACGCTGCCCGATTTGAGGCGGCCCGAACGACTTCGCGAGGGGGCGAGACTCGAGCAACGGGAGACCGACCGACTACAACAAGGGCCTCTCCATCATCTCGGCCTCTGCCTCCGCCAGCTGGACCAAATCGGCTTCGCCCGTCTCAAAGGGTCGCTCCGGACTTGAACGTATCGACGACTCCCATCCAAGCCACTCCTCTTACTATGGCCCGAGCTGCCACCACCGCGATGGCCGAATCTGCCACTCCCCTTAAATCTATGATCCCTCGTGGGGCGATCTTGCACGGTTCAGCGGGAATGGCTCCGAGACAGGGGACTTCGGGTGCCGTGATCAGACCCGGAGTGCCGACCCCTCGGGTGATTCCCATCGTGGCCTCGGATGGCTCCGAGGATGAGGATGAAGAGGTAATCCTATCTCGTTTCTTGTATTAACACTTCCTTTTGTAACGGTGACTTTTCCTCGACATAGACGCCCTGGTCATCACAGGGCGCTCTCACTTCGCGGCGTCGAAGCAAGAGGCCGCTCGAGGGACGGCAGCTGCCAAGAGATCGGAAGTAGGCGGTTCGGACTTTTTGACGGGTAATCTTCTCGAACCGTTTCCTTGTGTCTTCATTTGGCATTGCTCTTTCTAACTTTTATGCGTCGATCGTGTAGCTTCTCAACGTGCCTTGGGGGCTTTACCTGGGACTCCTGACATATAGAGGGCTGCTGAGCCGTTGTGTGAATTGGCTCGCAATACCCCTCGACCCGACAACTGGGCTCAGCAAGCGGTAGCGCTTGCTCTTCAGGTAATTGTAACAACTGTTCCTTTTCCCTTCTTATGCCTCATCGAATACTAATAGTTTCCTCATTCGCAGGTCGCCGTGCTGGTTAGTCAAGGCGAGAGGCGCGACGCCGAGCAGATCCTTGATGAGTACACCCGCGATGCGGATCTGGCAAAGGCTCGAAGCGAGGCTGCTAAATGGAAGGATAAGTGCTCGCTGATGGAGTCGAAGCTGAGGGAGGCGGAGGCGGCGAGAGAGACGGCCGAGCGTGAGCTGGTGGAGTCCAAGAAGAATGTCGCCGAATGTCACGAGCAAAACGAGAGGGCCATGGCTGCCATGTCGGAAGCCGACGCCAAGGCCATTTCGCTGGCGAGAGAGCTGTCCCAAACTAAGGCAGACGCTGACCAACTGAGCCTTAAGTTAGTCAACGCCGCGAGCCATGTGACCTTCTGGGCGAATCGGGCTTGTTCGGCTGTCTCCACTTTCCTTGCCTCGCCTGGCTATGCTTACCTGACCGATCTTGCTACGGCCTCGTCTAAGCAAGAGGGGATCGAGTTGGGCCTTCGGCTCGCATGGTCGGCTCTCGAAAACTTCAATCTCAGTACTCTCGAGCTGTCTGAGGAGGAATTCGAGGCTGCCTACCGTGCCGAGCTGGACAAGCATAACCGGGAGGAGGCTGGTGAGGTCCCCGAGGCAGGGGAAGTCGAAGACGAGGACGCCGATCTCGAGGCGGAAGCGGCAGCGGCCAAGAAGGAGATGTATGACCTTCCTGGGGCTTTCGACTTTACCAAGCCAACTGAGGACCCTGCATCAACTTCTAAGTAGACATTAACTAGGCAATGTGCCCTGTAATACATTACAATAATTTTTGCATATGTAGGCCGCTCTAGCGAGAGTGTTTGGCTTTTTAACATTCCACCTTGTCGTCGTGGCCGCCCATTTTTCAGGGTGTTTGGCCTCGACCCATTTTGATCTTATTAATGCGGCGCACCATTGAGTGCTTATTACCAACTCACTTGTCCGACTTACTTCGCGGTTGCTCGTATACTATTTTGCCCTCGAGGCGAATGTCGCTCGGGGCTGAATGGCTCGTTGCTTTTGAGTTACGACGACATTCGACTCCTTGTAAAGGGTGATCGTTCTGTGCAATGCATATGATGGTTCGAGCACTCTCAGCTCGAATATCACATGGGCTCGATTAGCTCGTCCTCATCTCTTCGTTGGGGGAGGGTCGACGGGGTTGCGTCCCGTTTAGCCCCTGCCTTAGTTCGATTATTTATCGGATACTTATGCTCGGGGAGCCTCGGTTCTACCATGGGTTGTGGTATACTTGCAAGGGGTGTTAGTAAAAATACTTGGTCGAAACCCGTCTACTAGCGGTAAGCAATTCGAGGGGAGGCTTCCCATTGGCCTCCCTTTTTCGAAGTCGAAGTTTGGGGAGCTACGGGATTTCATCCATCGTAGGCGAATTTTTTCTCAGCTGAACTTTTTATTCGACGCGAGCCCTAGTTGGGAACGCGTGTCGCTATTAAGGTGGGGCAAATTCTAACCCGCTCCAGGCAATTGTTATAACAATGCCCTCGACCTTAGTAGGGCAATTTATAGACTCTTATTTTGGCAAAACGCCTTAAGTGACTCCCCGTATGGGTGATTGCACTCGGCTCGCCTCTAAAGAGGGGCATAGCGCGTACTTTTGTACGTCTCGAGTGGCTCCCCATATGGGTGATTGCACTTTTCTCACCTTTTAGCTGAAAGTTCTGCGTATCTTATACGCATCGAGTGGCTCCCCATTTGGGTGATTGCACTCGGCTCCTTTTTCAAGGAGGAAGTTGAAGCGCTGACTTGCCTCACGCTTGATTTGTTGACGTCTTTGACGGCTCTGGGAGGGGGTGGGATTGGGGAATTTAACAGTGTCAAGTATTACATAACGTCGCGGCCTTGATCTGGGTGATGGCATCTCTAAGATGGCTTTGATCTTTTCCGGGTTTGCATCGATCCCTCTTTGACTGACGAGGAAACCCAAGCATTTTCCAGACCTCACTCCAAATGCGCACTTCTTTGGGTTGAGCTTCATTCCATACTTTCTCAATGTCTCAAAGGTCTCCCTCAGGTCCTCTTGGTGGTCGTTGGCTCAGACGCTTTTGACGATCAGATTGTCAACGTACGCTTCCATGTTCCTCCCAATTTGTTCCTTGAACAATTGGTTCACCAACCTTTGAAACGTGGCTCTTTGTTGCCAAAATTTCTTCTAAATATCCATCAGTTTTCATTTTAACATTAGAGGCACATGATTATGTGTAGCCAAAACCCTTGATATTTCTGCACTTTGGTTAGCTGAGAGTGGAACTTTCTGCCGTTCTCTTGCACACTTGCGAGTTTTTGTGTTTTTTTTTTTTTTTTTTTTTTTTTTTTTTTTTTTTTTTTTGCAAATGAGAGACAGTATACACATTCAGGTTTTGCGATTACCACAACTACATTGTGCTGGTAATAGACCAATAGTATATGAAGACCTTTTGCTTATATGCACAAGCTTTTTCGATCACTTCTACATCATCGTTCATTACTGAGTTCACCACAGCAAACTGATTACAAGACACATTTCAAACTCATGGACACTGCACAACCACAACATACAATCGCGACACACACTAAGAAGCCGAATACACACAACATCCTCGAATGCATTCTACAACCTACAGTTGTAATCGCTGTTGTTAATTAGTTAAAGATGCCCTGAGCAGCTTTGCTGAACACCTGCTGCACCTGATATTAAATCAATGAGTTAGAATTCAATATAGCGCAAAAATTAATCATAGAATGGCATGCATGCAAGGATAGGTATATCACCTGCTTGGATGACAGACCGATCTTCTCTAGGTCCTGTAGCTGAGACACACAACGATAGATGAGCATACTGATTCACTTATACAACGAGAATCAATAAAAGCGAAGTGTTTAGATCCTTTTTACCGATTTTAGTGGACTCGTTTCTCTGAGCTTTATGATGTACTCTGCTCTTTTAACTCCAATCCCCTATATTCATACAATTAGATTGAATTAGCTTCATCAGACTATCAGACAGAACAACCGTTTTATTTCTTTGTGATCTAAATCTACAACAAGGAAAGATAAGAAACTGAACGGCATTCAGAACATGGACTTATGTCGGAATATTCTAAACACCATTGTAATCCAAATTTACAAACCTTCAACTCGACCAATTCATCCCTGTCAATAAGACGAAAAGATAATCAGTCCTCTGAAATTTTTTCAAGTAAATCAATATTGTGACCAGCTATGCCTATCATACATGAAGGAATATACCTGGTGGCAGAGTTCAGGAAATCAATGTACTCCTGCTCTAGGTGGCTCTGAACACACGAGATGATATATGAAGTCAGAAAAGTAACAGTGAAATACGCAGAACAAGTTGGATTGAAATATCTTCAGTACCTTTAAGTTCGAACTACAAGCATGAAACTTGTCAAGTGGAGTCTTGAGATCTTGGAGCTTTTCTCTGGTATCAATGAAAGGAGTCTTTGGAGCAGTCGACTCGAGGAGGAGGGCTGAGAGTACACCGTCCCGTGTTGAGACCTCATTGATTGCCAATTTGGTTATGTTAGGGTTGATGGGAGATAGAGCTTTCCTCAGACAGGATATAATTTTAGGCCTGTTTGCTGGAGACTGAGTAAAATTGTTGGCTCGATTATTCGCTCTCTCATCCTCCTCCAAGAGCTCATCTATAGAAAAATACAATGTCATTCTATGTCAGGAAATCGTCTTTAATTTCAAAATGATAACATAAGCAAAGATATAACAATTTACCAGGCAAACTGACTGTTGACTCAAAGACACACTCATCTAATATACACTCGTTATTAGAATCTTTCACAACTGGCTCTTTCACCTGTGAAGAAACAAATTGAAATCGTAAGAATGGGGCACTGAAGTTAACAAATCTGTGTTAAATTCAGAAAGAGACCTCAGACAAGTAATGGCGGAGCTTCAACAACATCACAACTCAACCCCCCACCATATTGAAGTTTCATTGCCATTTTTTACCCCAAAACAAAAAACATTGTCATTGCACATACATTTAGACCCTTGATTACCAAGCACTAACACTCATCAGTCATCAGTGACAGAAGATATTAACCAAGAACGGGCTCGACGACATAATAACAAGTATATGTGTGTACACGCTGGAAGAACAAGAAGAGAGATTTATATCCTGCTAGCCTAATGTATCACACTATTGGGATAGAAACACTTTAAAGTTGAAATCAAAATACTCCAGAATTTAGTATAGCTTGTACTCACTTGTTTCCCACAATCAGATACAGCTTCAAAGTTGAATAACTTCCTCTGAGTGGAAAATCTGCTCCTGAAAATGAGATTGCCAATGTCATTGGAGGAAAATCATATACAATTGCCTGTTCCAGGCCACAAAAAGACATTCTTGAAACTTTACCTGTCTAACACTTTAGGAGTTTCTTTATGTGCAGTCCTATCCTTAACAGAATTTTGTTGTACCACTTGTTTCTTCACACAGCTTCCATGACCCGGTGTCTTAAAAAAGAAAGGAGAACCAAATGGTTCCACTCTATGAGAACTTTTCGCCTTTCCTTTTGATTCAAGCCACGTCCTCAATTTCGCCTCCATATCAATCCTGGTCTTCGGAGTTTCTTGCTTTTGTGCTGAAGGGACTACATTAGAGATGTGCCTTGACCGAGCTGCTAAGCTAACAGTATGGACTGCCTCTTGGTAATTGCCAGGATTCTGTCAAAAGTTGTGAAACTATCAAACGGGGAAATGATCAATTGAAAAGCTCACACTATAGGATGATTCTAAAACATCATTCTTTAGGTCGTTCCATACCAGACAAGCTACCATCAAAGAACGGCTTCTTCCTCCAAGAGAATCTTGTAGGATACGAGTTAACTTGCTCTCTCGATATGGAACCCACGGTTTGTTGTTATTTAATGCACAGATGACATTGGACAAAGCAAACAGTGATTGGTTAATCTTTCCACTCTCTTGCAGCCTGATCCCTTCATTGCCAGATCGTTTGTTGTCTTCGTTACCTGAATCCAAACCAGATGTACAGTTAGCAAAGTTTTTGTTGTCAGTTACTTTAAATGAAAGCCCTAACTTTACAAAAACATGGAACAGATTAATCAAACCTGCTAAGTCTATGAAGTTCATCTTTCCTGTAATACCTCCCTCCAACCCATTACTAGAAGGTGAGGCAACAGAGATTACTAGCACTGAATGGCTTCGGCTAGAAACATCATTGAGACCAGTGTGAGCAACTTTTCGCCTCTGTATGCCACGAGCAAACACCTCACGAAATTCTGACATTGAGTTGACTGGGACACAAGACAGCCCTTTTAAGTGTATATGTCCCTCTTTATCATCCCAAACTGATATCTCTTTTGCCTTGAACTCCAATAGATCATAGCACTTATCTAAATAGACCTCATAGTACGAAATTGCAGCAATTTTGCCTGTTGCTTGACACATTGGCAAAACTGCTGACATTGCTAATGTCATAAGCCCTGGCTGCTCATCAGTCCCCTGCATGAATGTCACTTCTATGTAACTACCAACAATGGAGATATAAAATGCACTCACTTATCATCATGGCATCTTAAGACCACACCCTATAATACGTCGGCAAAGAAGATTATGCAGCTGAGCAGCTTACAAGTACATTCAGGAAGTCATGTAGAATTGAATTTCTCTTAAAATGATACATTTCGTTTTAGCTTCGGTTTGATCCCAATACATGAAATTCGCAACTCCTGACAACCTTAACCCAACAAAAATTCCTTTCCTAAACCATCTGCCCTAAAATACGAAATGTCATACCAAGATTTAACATCTGAACCTACACTTGAAGTCTTGAACAACATTGATTATGATTCAAAAGAAGAAAAGCATAGATTTTTCCACGTAATACATCAAAGACCCACTTTCACTTCAGTGTAAAATTCAATGACATTTACATACATGTATGAATCACCTTCATCTATATTTAGCAAATCAAAACTCCCATCAGATTTTTCTCACCTACTTGCACTCATAACAAGATCAAAATTCCCTTCCTAACCATCTCCCCTCGAATACGAAAAGTTATAGCAAGAATGAACATCTGATCCTACTCATGAAAAATGATTTTTCCACAAAATACATCAAAAACCCACCTCAATTACATAGTAAAATTCAATGACATTCACTAATCTGCACAAATGTATGAACCACCTTATCTAGTTTTTTCACAATTGCCAATAATTCATCAACATTGAAATTCGAATAACAGATATTCAGGCCAAAACAGCTAATGTACTAAACACTGAAACACAATTGAGCAACAACTATCTAATATGCTGTACTAAACGGAAGAAACGAGTAGCGAAGCGGTTTCGAGAGATGATCAGGAAAGAAAGACAAAAATACCTGCATAGTGAAAGTCTTTCCACTACCAGTAGCGCCATAAGCAAAGACAGTAGCATTACACCCATTGAAAATCCCCGGAATTACACCCTTCACTTCCTTATCAAACACGATTCCCACATTATCGTCTTCCTCGTAGAATCCATCCAATCTATAACATTCATTACGACTGCACCCCACCAAAAAAAAAAAAAAACACGCTCTCAAATCCAAAATTAATTTCAAAATTAAACACAGTATAATTCTCTCAAGACTGAAAATATACCTAGTTTCTTGATCTTTGAGAAGGACAGAGACTTCGCGGTCAGATTCAAACTCGTCGTTTGGGAGGAGAGAGATACATGGGGTTGGGTTTGGGAATTTTGGGGAGACTTCATGATCAAGAAAAGGGCGAATTCGGACGATTACGCGGACTTTGGAAATTGTGGAGGTGGGTTTTGAAGATTTTGCTGGGGTTGATGATGGGTTCGAATTGTTCGCCATTGTTGTGTAAGAAATTGTTGGAATTTTTGCAAAAAGAAAAAGAGAGAAAAAATACGAGTAGCAGAAGTGACCGTTGAAAGAGGGAGATTCTGTGTGTGTGTGCGCAATGAAGAATTTGAATAATTGTGTTTGATTGGTTATGACGGTTTGAAGTTTAAAAGCCTTCATCGCCTTGAAATGTCGAAACGGGGTCATTCCGACATTCCGTTACTTCTACTTTTAGCTTGCACGCCCGCGTTTCGGTTTTTCTAAAATTTGGATGCACCAAAAAGTGTGACATTAAACTGAATTGTTTCAGACCATAGCACACCACGACTAAGCTGAGTTACGAGTGTTGTAAGATTTCATACAGATAATTTACGAAATAAGGTGTCATTTGGATGCACTCGCTAAGTCGGAATTCCCATGAACTTGTAAATCCTATGAATTAAGAAAGTATGAGAATTGGGGAAATTTGTTTGGATGGACAAGGGAATTCAATTCCCATGACAATTTCTACTTACCAAGCCCCCCAAGGTAATTAAATTCCTACACTTTGGAGGAATTGGAAATGCCTAGGAATTGGAAATTCCTACACTTTATGGCAACCAAACAAATCATGATAATACAATTTCTAGGAAAAAAAAATTTCGTTGGATTTTGAGGTTATCCAAACGACACCTAAGTAGTCATTTTTGTAGGTGTGAAAAGTAACATTTTTCTAGCGAGCCTGTGTCGAAATCGTCATCGCCACTTAACTTAACCAAGGTACTATTCTTAAACTGTTCTAGAGTTGTTATCGTTAAACAACCCCTTTAGTATTTCCGTACACATATTCGGATAATTAATTCATCTTGTGGCGAATAGTTATTACGGTGCAGTTAACTCGGCTTATATACTCCACTTTGTGAGCGCCAGCGTAATGACAACTAACCCGAGATTATATGTTAAATATGTTAGTGAGAAATAGTAACTCTGTGACTAAAAGTAACCCAGCAGATTTATTCTAGTGGTGAAATAATCTTAGAGTGAATAATTTCTGCTAAAAGACGATAATATAATGAAATAATAATTTGACTAGATAATTATCGCTTTTAGACTTTGGGCATCATCGGACCCTTGGACAGTTATTGCGCAAGTAATCGACAACAAAATTAGAATGGAAAATTAATTTTAAACTTACGCTTTTTTATTACTTAGAGCGCACGAGCGAACACACAGAAGTAACCTCGCGGCGATTCGGGAATCAGGTAAGGGATTTTTTCTGATTTAGCTTATAGTATTATTTTTGTACAGTCTATAAATGTTTATTTTTAGAAGAGGATCAAGTACTATGAGTTTTGAATATTTTCTGAACTACATTTGATTTTTAGGCTAGTTATGTGTTTTGGCTAACTGTGAACTGTGGGATATCCATCTGGTCTGCCAAGGGATTAAAGTAGCACTGACGGAGAACTTTCGAACTAGCCAGAACTATTGCTACCCACTTTAGAGAATTATTGTACTTATTTATTTCTAGGCTGTTGAAATCACCCTTTCAATAATAAGCTCTTTTCAGGTGACCACTACTAGTTTGGAGTGGAGATTTGAGTGAGAAACTTGGACCAATGTTAGCCTTGTAATTTAAATAAATGTCCTTACTGATCTTTTCTACCATAGTTTTTGTATGTATAATATTAAGTAACATTTCCCTTGTACCTTTGATATTCGAAGATTAAGAAAGGCTTAGCCTAAGTTTGTAGGCTGCTGTCTGCTATGTTCCTAATACTACTCTGTGCCCACATGAATGGGGCAAATCTAATCGGAGGGAGTAGTAAACCGGTCACTAAAAGTATTATCATGGCTACAAGCAATGTATTAAGAGTCACTTTATAACACGATATAATGGTCTCTCAATAATTTATTGAGAGATTGTCTTTTATGAGACTTTGTGTTTCTTGTTAGGGAGTTACCATATTGTTTTTGTTTAAGTATTTTGTTTAAATATTCTGTTTAAATATTCTGTTTAAACCCATGATATAACCCCAGAGGCTTTCCAAAAGGAATTTGAACCTTTGTTTTCTCCACTTCGTTTTGACCAAGTGTGACCAAAATTTTAAACTAGACATTTGTTTTCAAACAACTCGTTTGGATTGTGGAATTAGGGGGTGAGATGAGATTATTATTCCGAATAATTCAGGCTTTCCAAAAGGAATTTGAACCTTTGTTTTCTCCACTTCGTTTTGACCAAGTGTGACCAAAATTTTAAACTAGACATTTGTTTTCAAACAACTCGTTTGGATTGTGGAATTAGGGGGTGAGATGAGATTATTATTCCGAATAATTCAAACTCCCCTGTTTAATAATGAGAATGGCATGTGGGATCGGAACCAGAGGGGATAAAGATTAGAGGGATTTCTTATCCCTTCAATCTAAAACCTGGGGGCGGTAATAGGACTAGGAGATTCACTAATACATGTAAAAGACTAGATTACCCCTTGAAAATGACCTTGCATAGCTACTTTTGTCTTCATGTACGTACATTCATCTTCCACTTTTCCCCAACACATCACAATTCACAGATTAATGGTAGGTTCCACCATTTCTATGCCATTGAAGGTACATGAGCATCATCTATTCATCTCCAACTTTTTAAGTTTCAGTCTTGTGGATTTAGAAAGCACGGACACGACTCAAGGGTGAAGTGTCTGTGTCGCACACGAGCACTGATCCGACATGGACAAAAACCGTGTCTGGTTTTTTTATACGGACACGATTTTTATAATTGGACACGAACCAGACACCGATACGACACAAAACTACGTCGTTTTGGCCCATTTTTTAGTAATTTCAATTTCAAACTCTTTCATTCATGCTCTCTGCCTCTCTCTTCGATAATCACCATTCCTCTTCCTCATTCCTCTCTCTTCAACAATCGACCAACCCACCTCCCCGGCGGCCACCTGATATTCCAATCGTCGGCAGCCCAATTCGGTGCCTCCTTCGTGTTCTAGTCAGTGACCGTCGCTGCTTATTGTTTTGGTTTCCCACGAACATGTACGAAACCCCCATCAATTTCAATTTTATTTTCAGTCTTTTTTTTTTCTAATTTGTAGTGTAATTAATCATTACTTATTATAATTTACATCAATGTGTATGCTTAGGTTAATAGATTTTATGTTTAAATTTACTAATTTTTGCATAGAAATTTCTAGGGTTTTTTTGGGGTAAATGAATATGTTGAAATTCAATATGATTTGTTTGGGTTATTGTAATCTAAATTCAGTATGTAGTTGGGTAATTTCTTTTACTTATTTGCTTTGGTTTGTATTGTAAGACTATGGAAACATTTCAGTTGTATGGATCACTTTTGTTACGGATTATCAATGTAACTTATTTATCTTTCGGCGACTATTTGGAACTAAGGGGACTACATTGCCAAACCTAGAAAAGAAGATCTTCAAATTGTCGTCATTTGAATATCCATATTGTTTTTTTTTTTGTTAGTCGTGTCCATGTCCACTAATTTTCAAAATACTATGTCACGTATCCGTATCTGTGTCTGTGTCCGTGTTCATGTCCGTATCAGTGCTACCTAATTGTGGATTTTAGTCACTTGATCATTATCAGCAGCAGCAGCATCATCATCGTCTTACATTTATGTCATTTGATCATTTTCATCTTCTAAAACTTCAATATATTTTACAACATGCATGTTTTTTTTTTCACTTTTTTTGGTTGTTTTCGTGTTTTAAGATGTGGTTAATAGACCTTACAATTAGTCGACTATTGTTATTTATTTGATGAATTTTTTTGTCGATAATCCAACCTAATAGAGTTACTTTGATTAAATTTTTGTTTAACAAAGTCTCATAAAAGAGGGTCTTTCAATACATTATCGAGAGATCATTATGTCGTGTTAGAAAGTGACTATTTTTACATTGCTTGGAAGTTGTAACATGATAATACTATTAGTAATCACTTTAGTTTACTATTATAGCAGATGATTTTTAATGATTTTTTTTTTTTGCAAGCAAAGTTTTTTTTTTAAGCAAGCAAAATTTAGTAGCATATTATTCATCCAATTTTTGGGAATAAAAGCAAAAACGCTTACAAAAAAAATAAACCACTAGTCTCATGCATTGAGGAATCAAGAATATCCTCATTTACAACACCCTTAATATAACTAAGAACTCCAATACTAGTATAAGACTTTACTCTAAAAGACAACCATGCATTCTTTGGAATGCTCCTCGCCCTTGAAAAGCCTACTGTTCCTTTCGTTCCAAATCATATAAGTCATAGTTATAACACTGCATTATTTAACCCATTTACTCCTCCAATTCTTCCTCCTACAATGCTTTCCTATCCACTTTGGATTCCTTTTAGGCTAGTAGCATCAGTGTTGATGCACAACCAGGTTTTAATGTTCATCCATATCTCCTGAGCAAAGGGGCAATGAAAAAAAAGGTGCTGGCCTGGTGACTCTCTACAGCTGATTTACAGAGATAGCAACGATTTACTATGACCATACCTCAATTGTTGATGTTATCGGTGGTTGATAATGCTCCTTGAACTGCCAAATTTGCTGTATTTTATTATTCCTGTATTTCACCCTAAAGAAGTCATAAGCACTTGAAACTTGATATTTATCTCCCTTTCCCCAAGATAGTAAGAGGGCACCTGGCTTGTCAGTTGAACCTGCTTTTACCATCAATTTATTTCTGACTGCAATTACACTCTTCCGGAGTTCTGAGGCCTGGGCTCTAGCTTTGGCATCCCAAATAGCTTTTCCTTTCAGCACATATTTATTTACCCACCTACACCAAATACTACCTCTGTTCATCTGCAGATACAATAGCCATTTTGTTATAAGGGCCTTATTCCATCCAAGAACTTCCTTAATGTGAAAACCCCCCTCATTTCTTGATGCACATGAGTTCAACCAACTCTTGAACAATATTTTCCTGTTACCTTCATCAATACCCCAGACAAAGTTCTTACAAATTCTGCTTATTCTCTTTACTATACCCTTAGGCAACAAAATGCTTGAGCTCCAGAAACTTTGCATAGCAAAGATAACAAGAATTGATAACCAAGCATTTACTAGCATAGGACAGGTGCTGATTTGACCAATGCATTATCTTAGCTTTGATTTTAGATATGAGAGTGGCATACATATGAGACACCAATCTAGAATTGTTGAGAAGGACACCCAAATATCTGAAGGGAAAGTAACCCTCAGCAAATCCTGAATTTTGCAAGATTAGGTCCTCTAACTCCTTCTGGACTCCTCCAAAATAAACCTCAGTCTTATTGGGATTTGCCCTTAATCCTGATATATTAGCAAAAAATTTCAAACAGCTTACCATAACATTCACTGATGGAGAATCAGCTCTTGTAAAGATCATCAGGTCATCAACAAATGTTAGATGGGATAGTAGCTTTATTCTTCCATAATGGGAAAAAAACAAATCAAAAGAAGCTTACAAAAAATTAATCCACTAGGGTTCAAGCATTGAGGAGATCAAGGATTTCCTCATTTTCTAGACCTCTTAAGTAGCTAAAAGTTCTAATACAAACATAAATCTTAATTTGCCTAACTATAATCTCCACCACTACGCTCTTCTTCCTTGAAAATTCTGCAGTTCCTTTACCACCAGAGCATATATATGGTTGTCATTAAGCCACATATTGTGTAACTGATACATGAGAAGCGAGCTTTCATGTTGATTTGGTAAGTAAGAGTCAATTCGCAACTACAAATTCGTGCTGCTGACTTTACAGGAAAATATCTCAGAAACTACATGGTTTTTCGTGTTGTTTCTTGTTGGATAAGATACTTCATGTTCTTAGCTTTCCGAAAAGTGGTCATATGCCTTAATTGATTAAGTAACGAAGGAAATATGCGCGTTTCAAGTTGGACTGTCCAGTTTCTACGCGGGTACACATTGACGACCACTTATGGTATAAGCCCACGCTATGCACGTCCAATGAAGCTTCTCATTAGATAATAGTTATTCCTTATTAGTTATATGCCAAATAATAAAGGAGCCTATGAGGTTTCCAAGTTGTTCTAGAAGTATTTAGGAAAATTTTCTAAATTCAGTTGAGTCGAATTTAAGGAAAGGTTTGTATAGATCCTTACCTTATTTCATAGAGTCTAGATGTATCTATTTAGTATAAATAGGGAGTCTTATTGTATTGTTGTAGAGATAGCATAGACGAACATTGAGAATTAATATCTAAGAGTTGAAAGGAGAGTTTCCCTTCAATTCTGTGTGAATTTAGCTAAGATGTACTTTAGCTATTGTTGATTTACTAGCTGCGTGCAAGTGATCAAAGATCGAAACTAGGCGAGGTAGTCTAGGGATTGATCATAGTTTGGACGATTTATAGGTCTAGCTTGTTCATCCATATCCTTTATTGTTTTATTTGTTTTTATTTTCTCACCATAAAACTGAAAAATACCAAAAACAGCCTAGACCAGAATCCAGTCCTGCCACGAGTAACCAGAGTACAAATTACTGTTCTGTTCCAACGTCCAGACCAGACTCCAGTCCTGTTCGTCCTGACCAGAGAACAGATTCGTAGTCTGTACTGTAGTACGCTTCCGCAGGCTTAAGAATTCGTATCATATGGTATGAGAGCTTCGGCTCTTGATTTTCTTAAATCATGACGATCCTAGAAGATGTGCGCCTTCATCAACAATCTTGCATCTCCATATCACTTATTCTTGGCGAAGAAGATGAAGGTCAGATTCTATTTAACCCAAACTTACCTCCAAAGTTTGATGAGGTTGAAGGTGAGATTGATCCAAATTTTTTTCATCATGATTTCAATATGAGAGTTCATACAAATCGACAGTTGACTTATATATTGAAGACAAACTACATAGAGATGTTGAATGTAAAATCAGTTTGTTTTTTACTCTCTATAATGGTAGTATTCAAGTCAAAGGTGAACTACATGAAGTTACGCACGATGATCTAAAAATTCTATACCATGGACTGATTAGAGGGAATAGAATTGAGATTGATGGTCATAGTGTTGACAAGATGATCGAGTACATTGAAGATGATGAGTTGAAAGACTTGGCACTTGCAAATCTAAGTTTTGCAACATGTTCATTAGTTCTGATTTTATTTGTCATCATTGTGTTTGATCCTGGTGGTTTAGACTATTCTCAAGAATTGGGACAATTCTTTTTCAAAGAAGGGGAGTATGATACATGAGAAGCGAGCTTTCATGTTAATTTGGAAAGTAAGAGTCAATTCACAACTACAAATTCGTGTTGCTGACTTTATAGGAAAATATCTCAGAAACTACATGGTTTTTTGTGTTGTTTTTTGTTGGATAAGATACTTCATGTTCTTAGCTTTCCGAGAAGTGGTCATATGCCTTATTTGATTAAGTAACGAAAGAGATATGCGCGTTTCAAGTTGGACTGCCCAGTTTCTACGTGGGTACACATTGGCGACCACTTACGGTATAAGCCCAAGCTATGCACGTCCAATGAAGCTTCTCATTAGATAATAGTTATTCCTTATTAGTTATATGCCAAATAATAAAGGAGCCTATGAGGTTTCCAAGTTGTTCTAGAAGTATTTAGGAAAGTTCTCTAAATTCAGTTGAGTCGAATTTAAGGAAAGGTTTGTATAGATCCTTACCTTATTTCATAGAGTCTAGATGTTTCTATTTAGTATAAATAGGGAGTCTTATTGTATTGTTGTAGAGATAGCATAGACGAACATTGAGAATTAATATCAAAGAGTCGAAAGGAGAGTTTCCCTTCAATTCTGTGTGAATTTAGCTAAGATGTACTTTAGCTATTGTTGATTTACTAGCTGCGTGCAAGTGATCAAAGATCGAAACTAGGCGAGGTAGTCTAGGGATTGATCATAGTTTGGACGAGTTATAGGTCTAGCTTGTTCATCCATATCCTTTATTGTTTTATTTGTTTTTATTTCCTCACCATAAAACTGAAAAATACCAAAAACAGCCCAGACCAAAATCCTGTTCTGTACCCACGAGATTCCAGAGATCAGCCCTGTTTCGTTCTGACGTCATTTCCAGAGATCAGGCCTGTTCTGTTCCAGTTTTCTGACCAGAGTACAAATTCCTGGTCTGTACTGTCGCAACGCTTCCGCAGGCATCGATATTTCGTATCAGTAACACTACAGAATTTGGAAAGTGGTTTATGGAGTTGGTTTGTCCCACATTGGGAAACTAAGGCTCATATGATCAGTTTATAATAGATTCCTACCAACAAGGCCTTCACCTTTTAGAGCCCAAGTGAGGATTTACGGGCCTAATGGGTGACTACCCATCTTATTGGGTTGTGTTGCGACGGACGATGGATCGAGCTATTACATATTGCCCACTTACTTTTCCAGTGTCTCCTCTTCACTTTCTTCCCAAACTATTTTAGGATCCTTCTCAAACTGCTGCTACCACTGGCAATAGTTAGCCAACATTGAATTTGGCGCCAAACATTCTTAGAATACTCACAAATGAAGAAAAGATGATGATGATTCTCCTCCCAAGACTGGCACTGGCTACACCTATTAGCCAAGTTTAACTCTCCTCATAATGTTGTGTCAATTTCCCCTGAAAAGCGAGCTTTGTAATAAAGCTATGCTTGGGCACATTCACCCCATTTCATATAAACCTATAGCTTCTGTAGACACTGAGTTTTTCTCTGAAAAAGTCATAAGCTTTTGAAGTGCAGAATCTATTGTTGTCCAGGAGAGCAGAATTTGGTTTGCCTGATTAATAGAGTTTACTCTAGAAAGAATTGCATTCTTCACAGTGATGATGCCCTTCATTAGCTCTGAATTCTGGCTTCTTGCACTTATGTTCCAGATGGACTGTGATTTCAGCACATAGCCCTTAACCCAATCACACTAAAGACTCCTCTTGTTTGAGTTAAGGTTCCAAATCCACTTTGCAATCAATGCCATATTCCAACTCAGGATTTCCTTAATGTAAAACCCTCCTTCACTTCTTGGAGCACAAGAGCTAAACCAGCTTTTATACAACATTTTCCTACTACCCTCCTTAATTCCCCATACAAAGTCCTTGCACAATCTATTATTAACCCTCTTAATAATTCTTTTTGGAAGTAGAAAACTCGAGCACCAAAAATTCTCCATTATTCTAAAGATAACAGAATTTATTAAAAGGCATTTACCAACATAGAGGAACTGGTTCGACCAATGCATGATCTTGACCTTGATTTTAAGGATCAGACTGTGGTATATATCAGATACTAGCCTCGAGCTATTTAGGGGACCTCCCAAATATCTAAATGGGAAGTTTCCTTTAGAAAAACCCGAGGCTTCAAGAATTTGCACCTTTAATTCTTCCTGAACTCCACCAAAGTAAACTTCAGTCTTGGCTGGCTTTGCTTTTAGTCCTGAAATGCTTCAACTACAGCTTTTATTGATGGGGCATCACCCCTGGTGAAAATCATCATGTCATCAGCAAATGTGAGGTGAGTAAGCCTTAATTTTGAACATTTTGGTTGACAAGAGAAACCAGGATAGGCAGGAAGTTGCCTAAGCAGTCTAGAGAGTATCTCCATGCTCATAACAAATAGATAGGGGGATATAGGATGACCCTGGAAAATAACCCTTAGCAGCTCCATCGATTTTCAGTGAAAACCAAGTTGAAGATATACATGCAAGTGATAATCCAATTTGAAAATATAGGAGGAAACATGTATAGCTTCAACATCCTTCTAATAAAACTCCAATTTAGAGTGTCAAAAGCCTTTCTAATATCCACTTTTACCAAGCACCTTTGCGAGACATTGTGAGTATCCTTTTACTAATGCCTGAAAAAGAGCCACATTTTGAAAAAGAATTCTCCCTTGAGTGAATGCAGCATGTTCTGCACCAATGATACTAGGTAGAATCATTTTCAACCTTCCTGCCAAAAGCTTACTAATAGTCTTGTACAATGTGGTACAACACGAAATGGGACGAAACTCCTAAATAGACGAAGCATTGGCCTTTTTCGGGAGAAGAGCAATCAAAGTAGTATTCACCTTTTTCAACATTTTTCCTGTTTTCATGAAGTTATTAATTGCAACATAGAAATCAACCTCAATTATGTGTCAAGTAGCCTTGAAAACCCTAGCTGAAAACTCATCAAGTCAGGGACTCTTGTTTGACTCAATACTAATAGAGCTTTCTTAACATCTTCATTTGAGAAATGAGCATCCAAAAGCTCCCTCTGCTCATCATTAAGTGCATCACCTGTTAAATCCAGTGCTTCCAAGTCTTGCACCTCATTTTCAACTCCCAACAGACTAGTATAATAATCAATGAAAGCCTTGGCTATTCTATTCTCCTCCTTGTATTCTATTCAGCGTTTTTCCTGTTTTCATGAAGTTATTAATTGCAACATAGAAATCAACCTCAATTATGTGTCAAGTAGCCTTGAAAATCCTAGCTGAAAACTCATCAAGTCAGGGAATCTTGTTCGACTCAATACTAATAGAGCTTTCTTAACATCTTCATTTGAGAAATGAGCATCCAAAAGTTCCCTCTGCTCATCATTAAGTGCATCACCTGTTAAATCCAGTGCTTCCAAGTCTTGCACCTCATTTTCAACTCCCAACAGACTAGTATAATAATCAATGAAAGCCTTGGCTATTCTATTCTCCTCCTTGTACTTTATTCCATTTTCATCTTTGATCTGCCCAATGTTACTGTGATGAGCCCTTTCTACAGTTTTCGAGTAAAAGTACTTAGAACTACAATCTGCCTCTTTCACATGTGTGATTTTTTTTTCTTTGGCTTAACATGCTCAACTTAGTTTTCTTAATTTTGCACTATTTCTCCTTAATTTCCACTTCTCTTTCAATCAAGTCAGCCTGCTGTGGATGTTGTTGTAGCCTAGTTTGGCATTTCATTAACTCCTCCTTACACTCCTGAACTTTCCTAGTAAGACTTGAAAAATTAATTTTGTTTTAAGATTTTTAGGGAGTATTTGACATTCTTCAACTTCTCAAACAACTTGAACATTAGAGTCCCCCTTACTGGCTTCTTCCAAGCATCTGCTACAATGGCTTGAAAATCCTCATGTTGCTCCCAACAATTCAAATATTTAAAACTCCTCTGAATTTTGCTCAATTCCATAATGTAATTCCATAATGTTGACACATATTGGACTATGGTCTGAAATACATGGGTTAAGAACCTCAGTGTAAGAAGATGTGTAGGTGCTAAGTCAAA
The DNA here is from genome assembly GCA_963680865.1 of Spergularia marina. Classification (NCBI taxonomy): domain Eukaryota; kingdom Viridiplantae; phylum Streptophyta; class Magnoliopsida; order Caryophyllales; family Caryophyllaceae; genus Spergularia; species Spergularia marina. Next base: position 12,479,954 of record OY804548.1, read on the forward strand.
CTGGATTTATCAGGGCTCTATCCAACTTAGACCAGACCCTTGCATCCTCATCCTGATGATTTGTCCATGTAAAATCTCCACCATGGCATCTGATGTCATCCAAATTACAGGCTAACATACAGTCATTAAACTCACTCGTTTCCTCTAGTTCTGTTGCATGACTACTAATCCTTTCCTCAGCTAATTTGATAACATTAAAGTCATCAGACACAACCCAAGGTCCCACCATGCTAGCAGAAATGTCCAAAAGGCATCTCCACAACTCTAATCTATCTTGTCTTGCATTACTACCACATATGAAAGTGACATTAAATTCATTATGCTTTTGTAAATGCTCAACCCTACAATGAATGAATTGAGCATGAGCCTCCTTCACTTCCACTTTGACATTTTCAGGCTTCCAAATAACCCAAATCCTGACATTATAGTGGTGTGAGTAATTATTCTCCACATTGAACCTACTTAATCTTCTATTAACAATGCTGTCAAATTTTTTCCTTCACCCTTGTCTCTAGGACTCCCATGACATCTATACTACTAGGCAGCCTGAGGCTCTTAACCTTATGCTGTTTGAGACCTTCATTGAGGCCTCAATTTTCATTGAGTAGGTTGGTCAGGGGGCCAATCCCTTCTCACTAATCCCTTCTTTTGTCAATTCAACAAAAGCATTATGTAGAACAGTTGGAGGTATACCTAGTTGAAGCATTTGGGCATACTTTGTTCCCACATTCATGCTTCCACTGTTTTAAGAATATTTCCTCTTTGATCTACTCACCACCATTTTGACACCCACTTCCTCCATATTCTCTGATGGAGGTAGAGGTGTTGTTTGGTTTTGACCCGGGGAGTCTGGCTCCAACAAGTCACCTGCAACAACAACTTCACCTTCCTCGACTCTTACCAAGTCATGGTCATCCAAGTGTTGAATCAATTCATCCTTAGCAACATCCTCATTAATCACAGCTACTTCCTGCTCCAATCCAGCTGCACCATTACTCTTGAATGCTGCCTTTAGCCTGTAATTTTGTGTTACATGTTTAGTAGGTGCCTTGAACATGCTATTTCTTCATTGTACAGGTTTTATCCAGATGCCCAAGTTTGCCACAACCATGACAGTAATAGGGCACCCACTCATACTCCACTCTCTGTACAATCTGTCCACAAAAAGGTGAATTGATTGTGATGTAATCAGGCAATCTCTGCGAAATATCAACCGCAATCATAACCCGAGCAAAACCCAGCTTGATTTGAGTTGTTGTAGTGTGATCCGCATACATCGGGTTACCAATTACGCTAGCTAACTTTGGAACAGCTCGTACAATCATACATCACAACACAACCCAATAAGATGGGAAGTCACCCTTTAAGCCCGAATATCCTCTCGTGGGCTCTGAAATGTGAAGGTCTTGCTGATAGTATGATAGTATGAATCTATTATAAATTGATTATATGAGCCTGAATTTCCCAATGTGGGACAAACCAACTCCATAAACCAATTTCCATATTCCGTAGTGTTACAAACTCCCCCACTTAAAGAACGCAACGTCCCTGTTGCGCCTCAACCAAACCATACGAACATCAACACAGGTCCAAGATCTCCCCCGCTAGACGGCTGACCTGAGCCTCGCCCCAGCATTCAGCACGCGGTCGCAGGGTTGCTCTGGTACCATCTGTAACAGCCTGATCCATCATATGTCGCAACACAACCCAATAAGATGGTAAGACACCCCTTAAACCCGAATATCCTCTCGTGGGCCCTGAAAAGTGAAGACCTTGTTGATAGTTAGATGGTAGAAATCTATTATAAACCGATCATATAAGCCTTAGTTTCTCAATGTGGGACAAACCAACTCCATAAACCACTTTCCATATTTCGTAGTGTTCCAATTTACTCGGTGCTTAGACCAGTAACATGGATCAAGCTCCGAAAACAAGACCCAAACTGAAATGCATGAAACTCGATCAATTTCTTGAGAAAATTGAGGAGTCAACTGCTTCAAAACCAGAGAGTTTCCACCAACCTTCCATTGCCCACCTTTTAAGATTTCATCTATGGATTCATGTGTATTAAACCTGAACATAAACTATCCCTTCCTGTAGTATTAGACCTTTGTTTTATCAACATGGTTCCACATCTTATCCACAAACTCCTGTACCTCATGCAATTTTGGTTTGCCCCCAATTACATTTCCCACCAAAGTGAATTTCCATAACTCCATAGCCAAAGCTACATCATCTTCAGTAAGAATTACCTCCTCAACCTTTGAAGAAGCCTCATCAAAAAACAATTTCATCCCCAATGTCCTTTTTGTTCCACCAATTTCATTTTTCTTCTTCGATTTTGCATTAAACAAAACAGGGTTTTCAGTATTACTTGCCTTTTCTGGATGAGGCAAAATTGGGCAATCTTCTTCTCCTATTGACATCCGAGTTCTGCTCCTCTTGAAGGGTGAAGCCAAGTGTTCACCAATCGAATTTCCCGGTGGTTCTGTACTCACACCTCCTTCTGGGTTTTTCCTTTGATCTTCTCCATTTTCTTTGAAATTAGTACCATTCTCAAGACCGTCTTCCTCTGATTCAGATTCTACTCTTTTTTGTCCTCTCCTCTTTTTTGTAGACACGATCAAACTACAAAAATGGGGTTTTCAGTAGCTTGTGGGTGAAGTCTCACTCCTTCTCACAACTTCATTAATCATCCTATGATTTTTTTTAATGATTTTGAAGGATCTCATCATATAAAATTAGCTTAAATTTACAAAGTAATACTTTTACATAGATTAAGGGTCAGGTCCTTAACTAAAATAATTACTTAAAGTAGTAAAATGGTCACTAATTATATAAAAGGGGTTCATGATGAAAATAGTAGGGTTGGTCTCTCAATTGGTCTCTCAATAATTATTGAGATTCAGTCCCTCACAAGACTTGTTGTTTTTGTTTAGGGATTATTATGGGGTTGTTATTATTTTTCATATGATTAGTGTTATAGTTAATTGGTATCAATAATCAACAACTTTATTGAAATTGGTAAATGGTTAACTTATTCATAATAGGAGGAAATTTTTTCCATGTGAAATTACACCATGGGGGTGCCTTTTCAAATGAAGGTGCATAAAAAAATATTAGAGGGAACATATCTACTTCTCGAAACTGTAATGTTGATTGAATGTCATACTTTGAGTTAGAGGGTATTGAAAAAGATGTATAATTTAGTGATAGTGGTAAACTTTTCTACTTTCTCCCGAGGTTTCGATGTTGATACCCGCATAGACCAACTCAATAATGATCAATCTACTATGCGAATGTTGAAATTTATAAAACCAAATAGCTTCATTGACATTTATATTCAACATAGTGTTAGTAGTAATTATAAAAAGCAATAAAGGCAGCGGTTGAAGATATCACAATAGAAGAGGTATATAACTTATTTCTCTTAGTTTAAAATTATTTCAAAGAGCAAAAATTGGTCAATTTATGTTATCATAGTGTGTGTGAGTGTGTATGACTTTATGTGTATATGTTTTGATCAAAGTATGTTTTGGAATGGTTTTGGGACAATTGTATGTTTAAATGAGATTTTGCAATGATAAGTGCTTTGAATTTTGTTCACAGTCATGACTGGTCAACCAACCAAGAGAGTAGCTAATCTTGTGCATTCAGTGAGGCAACGTAGAATGAAATTACTCATACTATTGATTACGCTTATTCTTATCACTACGCCAAAAAAGACATATAACACCGGAATGAGGAATACCGGTGTTGTAAATACGTAAGACACCAGTGGTTAGTCAACCGGTGTTATATGTATTAAAAGAAAAAAAAAAACAATTGCCGTGATTTATGTCATTTTTGTATATGATGATAAAATTTCTGGTAAGAAGGTTGAGATGGTTCTTACGTTAATCGTACAACATGCGAGTTGAATTCGATTTATTTTATGTTGTTTTTGTTAATTCGAGAGATTTTTTTAGGGTTGAGATTTGGGGGAATAAGTGTATTGTGTGTTTTTTTAGATCTAGAAATATGTTAAATTTTTGTGATGATTCATTTTAATTGTGTTTGATGTTTTGCTTTTCCAGGTCTAGTAGAAGAATAAGAAGGTGAAGGGAGAAGATTTTGAAGGAGATGTGCAAATTACTGTCAAGCTGTGTCAATGGACAACACTATTGATTTGACAAGTTGAAAACATGCAAGAAGAATCAAATATCCATTGCCAAGGATGATAAATTTAGAACTTGGTGAAAGTAGAGCGATGATTTCAAGAACAATTTTTTTTTTTTAAATGACACATAATACACCGGTTGGCCATATAACAGGTGTCTTATGTGTGCTCCTATTATTTCACAATTGACACATAAGATACCGATTTTGACCCCAACCGGTGTCTTATGTGTTATTTTTGACACCGGATTTTTCAATGGCAACCGGTGTCTTAGCAAGACACCGGCAGTCCAGACACCGGGTGTAGTCGGTGTCTATTTAATTTTGTACCCGATGTTATTTGTCTTTTTTGGCGTAGTGTATATTGTTGAATTTGGTTAAAAGGGGTAGAAATAGGATGTTGAAGGAGCCTTGTGGTATGATCCGAACTTTCGAGGGAAACATTTATATGACATGATAGGTATAAGTGATATGACATGTCTCGAGCAACTCCTTAATGATAGAAATTTAATGTTTTTTGTTCTTAGGTGCGATATATTGGAACAATTTTTTGAAATAATGCTCAAAAATAAAATGTTAAACAAAATGAGTCGAAAAAACTTGTTCAACAACACGGGGTGCACATCACCTATATATAAAACCGCCAAGGACTATGGCGGTTTCATGACTTATGAACACTAAACAAAAAAAAATCTTGTGAACCGTAAAACTGCCAAGCTCCTTGGTAGTTTCACTATTCACAAAAAAAAAAAAAGTCCTAAAACCGCCAAGAACCTCAGCGGTTTTACATATGGGTGACGTGCACCCCATATTCTTGAACAAGTTTTTGTTCCACCTATTTTGTTTAACTTTTTTTTTTCGAGCACTATTTTGTTAAATCGTTCGATATATTGGGGGTTTAAAAGATACTAGGTTTATGAATGTGGAGGAGATGATTGCCATATTTTTGCAAATACTTGCATATCACGCGAAAATCGAGAAATTAAGTTGATTTTCAACGTTTGCAAGAGACAACAAGTGTAACACTCTGCACTACGGAAAGTGGTTTATGGAATTGATTTGTCCCACATTAGAAAACTAAGGCTCTTATGATATGTTTGGATCAAGATCCTCTGGAGTTATTTTTCTTGGAATTCCCCTGAGTTTATTTGAAATGACACACATACTTTATATTCCATTTCAAGTAAACTTCAAGGAACTCCAGGAAAAATAACGCCAGAGGATCCAAATCCGATATTTTTATAATAGATTCCTATCATTATACTACCAACAAGATCTTCACCTTTTAAATCCCACGAGAGGATATTCAGGCTAAAACGGTGACTTCTCATCTTATTGAGTTGTGTTGCGACGTGTGATGAATCAGGCAGTTACAAATGGTATCAGATCAATCCTGCAACCGCGTGCTAGACGTTGGGGCTTCTGTTAGCAAAAACGCATTTCAAACGCGTTTTAAACCGTTGTCCCATTTTTTATTTATAAGAAAAACAAGTGTAAATGTCGTTAAAAAGATTGTCGCCATTTAAAACGCTAAAAAAACGCATGGTTGCCGAATAATACGTTCAATACGTATTACCCGTTTTTAAGCCAAAAAAACATGATTTTCAAAAAAAGAAATTCTGGAAACACATCTGAATGATTCATTGAATCATTGGACAAAAACAATTACACAACCCATTTCCCTCATTCTTATCAACAAAAACAATCAGATTACCAGATTTGTACTTGTCGCCGGAATTCGGTCACCTCAGCCGTCGACGTCGCATACCAATTGATCAGACATGGCGCTATCGCACACAACCTACTCCTACTCTGCCAGTTGCCCCTTTCTCCGTTTGGCCGCTTATATTAATTTAATTGTTTTTTTTTTTCAAATTTCAATTTTTGTACTTTGATTTGTTTGTAAATTGTTATCGGTGACTTGGTGGTTGACTGGTTGGTGACTTGGTGTTGAACGATGGTGCTCGTTAGTGGGTTTAGTCATTGGTGGTGGATCGGTAGGTGAGAGAGGAGAGAGAATATGGGTTTTATTTTACTAAAATTAATCTAAAGATGGTCACATCACTCACTTGTTCTTTAAATCAAATGGTTATACAGATTATTTTGATAGCCTAACTAAATAAAGTGGTAAAATAGGTCTTTTTTCTATAAGAAAATACCGTATTTATTATCCGACTTATTGAGGATGAAAACGTATTAAACGTGTATGCGTACGTAACCGTTTTTTTAAAGTCAACGTTTTCTTCAACAAATATTTGACAGTATTTTTGAATTTTTTGCCGTATAAAACTCGCCGTATAAAATTCTGTTTAATTCTCGTCCCATTATTAACTAAACGAGGATGGAGGCAAGGCCAAAACCACTCATCTAGCGAGCAAGATATTCGGCCTGTGACTAATAATATGGTTTGATTTCCGTGCAACAGGGATGTTGCATTCTTTAAGTGGGACAACACGTGCAATTCGGCAAAACACGAGGGTGCCACGTGCGATTCTTACATCCCCAGAAAAAATCCTTATAATTTTTTTGACATTCTTTACAAATGCGAAGCACCAAAATTATGCATGCAGTAGATAAAGTTTAAGCTATGTTTCCACTGCGCAAGATAGTAATTCACTCCTCTACCTTTCCAATTTTACTCATAAATCATTTAGAAGTGTACTAAACAGGCCCACATTGAATTTAGATGAGCTGAGGGGAAGCTATATGACCACGGTCTTAAGCCAATCATAACATAAGAAATAGACGGATCTTAAAGGTAACCAGATCAGATCATGATTTGGGATGACAATGATAATCTGACCATTGATCTACAAATAAAAAAATTAACCAAGAACCACCTTTCTATTACATTGTTAAAATAATTTTACAAGCTATGTACATTACTAAAGTATCATTTAAGCGTGTGTATCTTGGTGATTTGCTAGTCTTGATAGATTTGGTTATGGATTGGGTTGAAATATACTCAAAGACCTCTTTTATTTTTTCTTTTTCGAGTATTTTTTTTATAACAACGTTTTAGAGCCTCGTTTTTAAGATTTTCCCTAGCGCCCCCAAAATTTCTCACACGGCCGTGCGCTTATAGATATTGTTTAGCCAGCAATGAGAATAACAGATAAAATGGTCTTTTTGAATGAAAATGAGCCCAAAAAAAGAAATAAGAAAAAGGAGTAACAAATAATTGAAAAAGAAAATTAACGAGTGAGCGCATAGTTAAAAAACCATGAGGTTGGAGATCGGAGTTCATTTGGAAATGGGCCCACAAATTACATTTTAAAAAAAAGAAACAAAATGCCAAAACTGGAGTTAAAACTAGCAGAACGTCATTGTTGGTTATCAATAACAAAACAAGTATTTAAGGGGTCCTTGAAACGGAGAGGCCATGTGCGCCCACAAAGCCTGCATGGGCTAATAGCCGGCACCGTATACACCACTGGTTTACTCATCTGTTGTCTTATGAAGGAAAATTTTAGATTGGAATTTTTTTTTGAGTGCCACCTTACTAATCCCCAAATGAATATTAAAAGAATTAACAAGATGTGCAACACGTTCTTATGGCATATTGCAGAGCGTAGTAGCCTAGTAGGAGAATGACCTATATACAAAAATTGGAAAAGAATTTGTTCTCATAATTTAAATTATTAAGAGCTAGTTTAGCATAAAAGAAGCTTTGTCTTGGAATAGAGCATTACTGGCTAAGTGGTTGTGGAAGTCAGATTGAAATGGAGGTATATGGAGTAAGTGGACTACTATTTATGTCGCAAAAGGTAGCAATTACTGGCTAGTGGCTAGTACACCAAAAGCCAATAAATTCTGAATGCTAGAGAGGAATATTGGAGATAAGAGATGAAATGTTGCTGATTGCTAGTACATCTGATAAAGCTAAACAACTATTGAAATCATGGTGTGAAGGGAGTAATTTTGAAGTTGCAGAAACCTATGAGTTTTTCAGAATTAAGTATCAAAAGATCACCTAGAATAAAATAGTGTGGGATGTAGTTGTAGTACCTAAACAAAGCATCATTGTGGCTCTTGATGTGCAAAAGTACTTACATATTGTTGATAACATTTAGAAATGTACTATTTCAAAAGAGATCTCGCATACAGTCCTCGCTTGGCTGGAGAATGGAAAAAGAATTTGGGACTTGTAGAGAGAATTGACATGTTTTGGGAAACACAAGAGGAAAAAACACTGGATTACTAGATGGGCAAAATGCAGCTTGAATGCCGCTGTGCACCTGATTTGGCTCGAGAAGAACTATAGAATTATTTAAGATCAGAGGCATAGTATAAAAGGGATAGTGAATAGAATCAAATACAATGTGTGCATTAGATTATATGCTTGAATAGGTACTAACATCTCTTGTGAGATTATAGATAGCCTCTTAGCTGGGTAGAATTTCCTTTAGTGGTGTTTATTAAGATCCTTTTTATTCTCCATTTGTGGTAAAATCACTTTCTTACCAAACAAAAATAATAATTAAGATATACTTTAATTATATTCAGACATATGAAAATGATGTCAAGTTATTGAGTAAAAGAAAAAACGTACACAATCTTTTAATAGAAGAAGTAAATGATGATTGAATTACTTGAAATTTAAGAAAAATGCTACGATTTCCCGAGCTTTCTCAAATACGTCTTATTAATAATGTTGTTATTTCTTCGTAATCTAGTTGTCTATTTTCCTTTACAAAATATATTGGGCAATCAATCAATCAATCTACCTCTAAATATGAAATAATTCTAAGGTACTCGACAATTTGCAAGCATCGCAAAGTATCATAACAAACTTCATTTGGAGAGTCAATTATGTTAGAAACTAATCTCCTCTCTCATTATCTTTAAGTGGATAAATCACATAAAACTTATTGAAAATAATTATAAAAGAAAAAAGTTGGTAATTTTTTTTTATTAGCATGTAATTGTTGTTGGGGTTCATTTTATTGATGAGACCACAGCCCTTGGGAAGTGAGACCCAATGCCCTTGATAAAGCCCAATGATGTCCTTAATATCCAGCAAATCTCATCCGTTGGATGTCAAGGGAATGGAGGGTCAAGGTGAAGGGGGGGACCCCTAGGAGTATTCCTTGAGGGTACCTCCTCCACTATAAATACCCCTCCTTTTCCCTCACTTGGTAAGATTCAGACTCTGAGCTCTAAAAAAGCCATTTTATTGCTATTCCTGAGATAAGTGATTCTCGGTACCCCATTTCCCGATCGCACCCAATACTGACTTGACCGTCGGAGGGGCGTCGCCTGGGTAAAACCGGGCCCCCTTGACCGTTTGTTCATCGCGCAGGACAGAGATTTGGATCCCGTCTATCCCGAAATCGAACTCACCCCAACATTTGGCGCCGTCTGTGGGGATAGATCGGAGAAGTCCGAATTTTTGCTCGTGAGTTGAACATTTTGACTGCGATAGAAATGGTAGCCGAGACGCGGAAAAAGGTTGACAAGTCAAACACGACCACTGTGCATGCGGGTGCGCCACCCCCTGGTGACAACCCAATCATGGGCCGTTGCGACCCGATGACGGGTGAGTTATTGGGGCCTTGCGTCCACCGCAACCGCATCCACTCGACCCCCGGAAAGACAAAAGGCAGTGGAAGCTGCGCGCCCACCTCCCCCTGTAACCATCAAAGACGAGCGTCACCGCAGAGGTTACGTCGTCGAGGACGAAGACGAGATGGATTATACAGACGAGGAGGAGACGGAGACGGATAGCCAGGGCACTGCGGCCTTTGAAGCTCGGGTATCCGAAGTCCGAGAAGAGCTTCGCAAGGAGATGATGGAGAACTTGGATGCCCAGATGGCGGCATTACGAAAGGAGGTGAGTGCGCAGGCGCCACCGGTCTCGGTTCAGTCGCAACCAGGATCTTCAGGAGCGAAGAGGGGGAAGAAGAGGCCGTGCCCCTCAGTGCGCATCCGCAGAGCAGTGGCACGCGCAAAGGAGGCGCAGAGGCAGGCCAACCTTAGATTCTTGGACGCGCGCCTCATCATCGATGCGGGGAAGGCGCGCGAGGAGAAAGAGAAAAAGAAGAAAGAGGAAGAGGAAAGGTTGCGGAAAGAGAGGGAAAGAGAGAAGGAAAGACAGAAAGAGCGACCCCAGGCGTCATACAAAAAATTTTCTGCGATGGAGAAAGGCAAGGGTATAGTAGAGGAGGATCGGGCATTGGTGTTTGACAGATTACGGCGGGATCCAGGGCGACGCAACGCGCCCCTGTGGATACGGTCCCGGTCTCCTCCACCCGCACGAGGTGTAGCCCTCACCCGTCCGTCGCAACCACAGCCCAAGACTCAATCTCAGCACGACCACCAGCATCATCACGGTGAGCGGCCCCGGAGACCACTTCGCAGAGGTAGGACCCGGACGCGAAGCTTTAGCGAGAGCGAGTCCGAAATTGAGGGCGAGGCAAGTTCCAAATACCAGGGATGTGGTCATCGAGGACGGTCAACACTGCTTTGTGACTCCCCATTCACAAGTTGGATCCTAACTGCGGACAAGCCGCCGGGCATTAAGAAGCCCAAAATGACTGAGTACGATGGGGTAGGAGACCCGCACGACCACATCTCGTCATATCTGCACAATATCAGTTACCTGACCATGGACGAACCCACCATCTGCAAGCTGTTCCCGTCTACACTAAGCGAAATCGCGCAGAGGTGGTTTGACCAGTTACCCCCAAACAGTATTGATTCATGGAGAGAATTGAGAAGGAAGTTTGCTGGCCACTTTGTAACCAGTAAGACTCAAAAGAAGACATCCATCCATCTTGCCACTATGAAACAGGGAGACAACGAATCTCTGGACGAGTACATCCAGAGATTCCGCATGAATGCAACGCATGTGACCAACCTTACTGATGAGGCGGGGGTTGCGGCGTTAATCATGGGAATGGCAGAAGGTAGATGCAAGTATGACTTGGTTGCAAAAGAGCCCAAGACCATGGTGAGCGCATACCAGAGAGTGGCTGCGCACGTGAATGCCTCCTTGGTAAATAGCTCGGGACACAAAGAGAAGGCGGCTGTGGTGGCGCAGAACAAGAGCCAGGACTTCCTGTCTGCGCGCCGGCCGAGCAGCGGCTTGCGCAACCCAAGTCGATTCAATACATCGATCAGAACAATATTTATGGCAATCAAGGATGATGAGATGTTGCCGGCACCAAAGCCAATGGCTGACGCAGATAGGGTCAACATGCAGCAATTTTGTGAATACCATATGGAGAGCGGGCACAGTACCCGAAACTGCCCTAATTTGGAAGATGTGTGTCACAATCTAGGTGACAATGGAAGGTTGCAGAGATACCTGACCCGGCTGCGAGGGCAGCGGGACAGGTATAAACAGCATTGGCAGGGCCGCGGCAACTACAACAACCGCAACAACAACAATGGCTGGCCTGGGAGTAGGCCGCGACCACCCAAAGGAGGACATAGGGAACACAGTCCTGGTGTGATAAACACAATTTCGGGTGGCTTCGCCAGCGGTGGACCAAGTCACCGGGGACGAAAAGAAAATTTGAGGAACTTTATCAACTCTATTGCATCTCCGCAGATGAAGTCGATAAGGATTCCTGATATCACTTTGAAGCAGTCTGATATCACTGAGGTTCGTACATCACATGATGATCCGGTGGTGATCACCATGAGAGTGGCGAACAAGGACATAAGAAGATGCCTGGTGGATACAGGATCCTCAGTAGATATAATGACTTTGGATTGTTTATTAAAGATGAGATACACGAGAAAGGATATAAAGCCACTGCATGATCCTATTGTTGCGTTCGGCGGGCAGACTATCTATCCGCTAGGTTCGGTTCGACTCCCTGGTGCCATTGGTACTGGAAGTGCGATCAGGACCGCAATGGTGGAATTCATCATCATTGACATTCCCTGCGCATACAATGTGGTCATCGGGTGGCCGATGTTAAACGAAGTGGTTGGTTTGGTGTTTACCTTGGGACTTTTAATGCTATATGTCACCGATGACGGGAAGCCGACAATAATACGCACTGATCAGAAAACAGCTCGAGAATGTTATCACGTGGGGCTGCGGCCGTCGATGGTCAACCTCGAGGATGCCGCACCCGAAGACCAACCTTCCAGGAAGAGGAAGGAGAGGGGTGGTGAAACTGTCTCGGCCGCGATGACGTATTCCATTGAGACTTTGGATGCGCGTCATGGGCTGGAAGGACCCACCCAACCCCACGAGGAGACAGAAGAAGTGGCTTTACAGGAAGATAATGAGGAGAGAGCAGTACGCATTGGTCGGAATCTCACAGTGGAAGAGCGAGATCCACTGGTCGCGTTGCTCAAAGAATATAGAGACGTGTTCGCATTCGCAGTAGAGGAGATGCCGGGCCTCGATCCCGCAGTCATTACACACAAGCTGAATGCGGACCCAAAAATCAAACCAGTTCACCAGAGGGGAAGACATTTTGGGACAGAAAGGTCCGAAGCGATTAAGGAGGAAGTGGGTAAGCTCCTTAAAGCTGGATACATAGAAGAATGCTTATACCCGACGTGGCTATCGAACGTTATGCTTGTTAAAAAGCCCAATGGGTCGTGGCGCATGTGCGTTGATTTCACTGATCTAAACAAAGCGTGCCCGAAGGATGGCCAGCCTTTGCCGCGCATGGATAGATTAGTTGATTCGACCTCAGGCCATGGACTCTTAAGTTTCATGGATGCCTACGCAGGATATCATCATGTGCCCCTCGAGGAGGAGGATAGACCAAAAACCGCATTCGTCACTCCGCTAGGAGTATACGTGTATCGTGTGATGCTCTTTGGGTTAAAAAATGCGGGTGCAACGTTCCAAAGGTTAGTCAATAAGGTGTTTGAGGGGCAAATTGGACGCAGCATAGAGGCCTATGTGGATGACCTGATAGTGAAAAGTGCGTTGGCTGCGAACCACACACAAGATTTGAGTGAAACTTTTGCTACTTTGAGGAAGTACAATATGAAGCTGAACCCCAAGAAGTGTGTATTCGGGGTGCATTCGGGGAAGTGCTTGGGTTTTTTGGTCAGTGAGCGCGGCATTGACGCAAACCCGGATAAGATAAAGGCCATTTTGGATATGCCTTACCCTCGGTGCGTCAAAGATGTGCAGAGGTTGACTGGTTGCATGGCGGCACTCAGCCGATTCATTGCCAAATCAGCTGACCGTTGCTTACCCTTTTTCGATGCACTCCGAAAGCGCAAGGCGTTTGAGTGGAACGACAAGGCCAAGAAGTCCTTTCTAGAACTGAAGGAATATCTGACTAAGGTGCCAAAGATTGTGGTGCCAAAAGAGGGGGAAGAGGTAATGATATACTTATCTGCGGGAGAGCGAGCAGTGGGGGCTGCGCTGGTGGTCGAGCGCGAGGGCTCACAGTGCCCAGTGTATTACGTGAGCCACGCCCTCGCCGGGGCCGAGTTGCGATATCCACCGCTCGAGAAGTTGGCGTTGAGTTTGTTGATTGCAAGTAGGCGGCTGAGGCCTTACTTTCAGAGTCATAAAATTGTTGTGATGACTAATTATCCACTCCAAAAGATACTGGGATGTCTCGACGGGAACGGTCGATTGCCGCGTTGGGGCTGCGAGCTGAAGGGATTTGGAGTGGAGTACAAATCCAGGAAAGCCTACAAGGGACAGGTACTAGCCAACTTCGTCACAGAGTGCATGTTTAGTGAGGAGTTTGTAGTGCCGAATGCACAGTGGCTGTTGTAAGTTGATGGGTCTTCGAATTCCGACGGCAGCGGAGCAGGCATAGTAGTTATCCTCGCAAGCGGGGATAAGACTGAATATGCTTTGCGTTTCGGGTTCGAAGCCACTAACAACGAAGCAGAGTATGAAGCTCTGATTGCGGGGATGCAAATGTGTGCGGCTGCGGGTGCGAAAAATGTGAAAGCATTCTCGGATTCGGCTGTTGTGGTCAATCAAATAACTGATAAGTTTGAGGCCAGAGATCACATGGCTAGATACCGGGACGCGGTCAAAGAAATGGTCAGGAGATTCGAGGTGTTCGAGATTGAGCAGATTCCGAGGTCAGAGAACCAGCAGGCCGACGCACTAGCATCCTTGGCTAGCTCGTCGGTGAATGACAACCCAAGGGTGGTACAGTGGAAGGTTCTGCCGTTGCGCAATATTGACGCGACTCCGAACATCGCAGCTCTTGACCGCAGCCCAGAGTGGATGAAGCCGTTGTTTGCATACCTGAAGGATGGTGAGTTGCCAGAAGACGAGAAGGAGGCAGAAAAGGTGAAGAAACGTGCTGAATGGTTTACGCTTCTGAACGGTAAGCTGTACAAGAAGGGGTACACCCATCCGTTCCTCAAAGAAATCCACCATGGTGAGTGCGGCGGCCACATTGGAGCAAGGGCAATGGCCGGTAAAGCTCTATGGCTTGGGTTCTACTGGCCCACAATGCAGAGCGACTCGGCCGAGATCATGAAAAAGTGCGACCGATGTCAGAGGTTTGGTCCAACCTCGCATCGACCTGCCACTCCACTTAAGCTCATAACTGAACCGCTGCCATTTGCGAGGTGGGGACTTGACATTGTGGGTCCTTTTCCTCGCAGTCAATGCCAAAAGAGATATCTGATTGTTGGAGTGGATTATTTCACTTAAGAATGGAATCCACTCCTGGTCCTTTCGAACCAGATGTCTCCCCCCTGTGGCCCTTTCGAACCCCTCCTGGTGATGTGATGACTGGAATGAAGCCTTAAGACAAGTAAGGGAAGCTAGCGCTTTCGAAGGAGAAAGAAGAAAGGAATAGGGATAGAAAGGAAGGGAGATGAAATGCTCAAAGGTATTGTATGGGATGGTCACCTATTGATGAAGAAAATCACTCAAAAGAAAGCATAAAGCAAAAGGGAAGGGGCTAGTTTTTTCTTTATTAAGGGAATGGTTTAGGTTTAGCTCAGTGAACAACTGAGCAAGAAGGGGAAGGCACACTCACCCTTTTTGATCGGTGGGATGCCCTAGCTTTAAGAGAAAGGAGCGGAATCCGAAGATCCGTCTTTTTTCCTTCCGGTGGGAAGAATCCGGCGAAGGAAGTGCAGTTTAAGTGAAAAGGGAGTTCAAGGCTGAAAGCCGCTCCGGCGGAAGGAGAAACTTATAATAGAAAGATAGAGAGTGCAGGCGATTCACCGAAAGCACAAATGTGATCACGTATCTAATGTTCATTGACCCACCTTCCGTAGGAGATATGAGGCTACCGGAACCAAACCATGATTCCTTTACACCAGGGGCGACTGAGAGAGAGAAAGCTCCAAACCAGACCTAGGGCCTCTTCTTCACCGGGATATGCGCGAAACTTCAACGATATGGGTTGAAGCGCAACAAGTCTCTCGCATCCGAGATACAGAGACCATGGATTTCATGTGGAGGTATATTTTCACCAAGTTCGGGTTGCCCCGCTGCGTTACCCTTGACAACGGCTCGCAGTTTGACAGCAACCGATTCCATGAGTATTGCGCAGAATATGGTGTGAAAACTTGCTATGCCTCGGTGGCCTATCCGCAGGCCAATGGTCAGGTTGAATCCTCTATCAGCAGCTACCAGGGATCTTGTGGGCGATGCGTACCACTGCCAAGCGCGCTATAGGAGAAACTCCATTCCAGCTCGTCTACGGATCGGACGCGGTATTACCATTGGAGTGGGGAGTTAAGTCCTTGCGGATTAGCACCTACGAACTCGAGCAGAATGAGTCGGAGCTGCGCATTGCGTTAGACTTGCTGCCTGAATTGAGAGGCAATGCTTTGCTGCGAGTGGAGAGGCAAAAACAAGACATGGCTCGCGCTTACAACAAGAGGGTGAGCCCAAGAAGCATTGAGATCGGAGATTATGTTCTGAGAAATCTCGCAGCTACCGGAAAAGAGGTTCCAGGCGGAAAATTGAAGCCCAAATGGGAAGGTCCTTTCCTTGTGGTTGGAAAGATAAGGGATGGGACCTTTCGCTTGGAAGAGCTTGGCGGCGAACCCATCGAGAGGCCATGGAACATTACCCACCTCAAGAAATATTATGCTTAGGTTATTGGTTGAGTTGTAACATATTCAGTTCGTTGTTTATTTTTCATCAAAAGGATAGTGAAGCGATAGACGCACCCCAAAACACATGTATTCTAAATTCTCAGTAAATGAAATGGCCTGCGGCCCAGTTGTTTTCGTTCACCCGATGTGTCAATTTTAATTAGAATAGTTAGAGTACTGTAGAGCAAATTTTGACTGAATCCGAAACTTCACCAGTCTCGGTAAATGAGTCTATACCAAGCCCGGAATTTTGCCGGCTGTGAAAAGAATCACGATCAAACCAGTGGCTAAAACCAAGCCGAGTCGGATGTGTCCTTAGACTCGGACGGTGAATACCTACTGCGGGGTGGGACCTCACCACCACGGATGACCAGCTGTGGATCACCAATAATATCAATTGGCACCTGGGTATCGCTGATACTCGGGCGCGGCTGGGAAGAAGTCCAATTACAAAATATACCTGGTTCGGGTTCAGACACTATATTCATTCCCGATGATTCGGTTGCGTGTTGAATAGGGTTCCATGAGATCGCCCGGCCTGCAACCAGAGGCAGGGCCGAAGTAACGGCCCTCGACGAACATGTCTCCAGCTCGGATTCGTTCGCCTACGCTCTTGCACTCAGTAATCAGGGGACACCCTAGTTCAAGGGTGTCGAACTGCGATGCTGTGTTTAAGTGGGACGTAGACCCCCAGATCTCCGGGCCCGGATAGTCGAGCCAAATTTTCATTGGTTAAATTCGATGTCTCGGGCTCGACCTTTGTTGATATCCGAGTTCAATTCGAACGAAGGATGGGCTGTAATAACCCACAAAAAACGAGCTGAGCCATAATATTCCACCCTTGGGCTAATACCCCGAGGGGCGCACCTAGATAATGCGTTAGTGTCTGTTATTGTTTTGCAGGTATAAGATATAATCGTTATAAGGAAATTATTACGAGGAGCGAAGTTATTTGGTCGAGCCGAAATCACACCCAATACCAGGAGCGATGGTCGACTGCGATTTCCGCCCCCATTCCAGGGGCGGATATTTTGATCGAGTCGAAATCGCGCCCAATTCCAGGGGCGATGCTCGGCTGCGATTTCCGAATCCATTTCGAGGGCGACGTCATTTGATCGCGTATTATCACTAGTATACAAGGACAACAATAACATATAAGAAAAGATGAAGGGAGATAAACGCCGGACCATATAAGAAAAGAGCAACCTGTACAACCAAGGCCAAAACACCCCTTTAGGGCCGGCTGCGGTGATACACGAAACAAAGAAATTGGTTCCGATAATTACAAGGGTTAGAAATAAAAATAAAAAGTTCAAGGGGCTACATCCCCTACTGGCTGGGCCGCACCCTCTTCTTCCTCAGCATCATCGTCATCATAATCATCCCCATCACCCTCGAGGTTGATAACAATTGGACTCCATTGGGGTTGTATCCTGGGCTCTGGGGCAGGTGGCGCCTCGTCAACATTAATGGACTCAGGCAGCTCCCAGAGATCTTGCCGCGCTTGGAAGAGGGTCCCGCTTCGCTTCGCGGTCAGATATTCTAGATCCTTAGTTAGATCTTCGGGATCCTCAAAGGTGGCCAGATACTGGTCGCCGAGACGCTCCAGAGCCGAGATAAAGGCAGTCACATCAACCGGGCCCAACGTTTTAGGATGCTTCTCCGAGATCGCATTCACCTCCCTCAACGCGGCCATAGCAGACTCCTTCATCGCCTCCACCGCTGAGAACCGGACATCACCCATCCTGTCGTTGAGGAGCACCTCATAGTCTGGGGAGGCCAGGAACTTTGCCTTGGCGTTGCAAGCGCGGTGCGCCCAGAAGCTGATGTAGCCCTTAGCGCTTTCAAGATGGCGCAGCAGGTTCTTCTCCCTTTCAAGGGCCGCCGTCAGGTCCCCTTCAGCTGCGCGTTGGACTCGCACAAAGATTTGCTGATCTCTTTGAGTTGAGTGATTTGCGCAGTGGTGGTGGCCGCGTAGCTCACCGCAGTTTTGGCTTCCTTGGCGGCCTTCTCAGCCCTTTCTTCAGCGCCACTGAGCTTAGCCTCGGCAGCTTTAGCGAAGTCTGCAACCTTCGCGTTCTCCGCAGTGAGCTCGTCCACACGTGCAGCCAACCTCTTTATCTCCTCCTCTCGGTGGGCGGCAACCGCAGACAATTCGGCGAACCGATCTGACTGCGTTTGAATGTATTCGGAGGGGTCACCCATGGTGTCGAACACATGGGAGACAAGGCCAGCCAGCTACAAAAGATAAGTGTAAGAAAGCAGGTAAAAAAAAAAAAAAAAACCTTACACTATAAGTGTGAGCGGCAAAGCGCTCCAGCCAGTTGTCGGGCCTTTCTTGGCGGCGTGCCCAGCGGCGAAAGGGAAGGAGGGCATCGTTGAGAGGGTCGCTTATCCCCCTGATTGCCCACATACTCTCCTCGCTAGCCAAGGGCACACCCATATCGTCGGTCACCTGCATAACCTGAGGAGACACACCACCCAAGCCTAACCGCGAAGGAAAGTCAGTGTGAGAGTAAGTGAAAGGCCGATTAGCGCGCGTGGAAAGAGACTTACTGGGGCCGAAAACAGTGTCGTTGTCGGTGGGGGGAGCAGTGTTCATGGTCTGCTCACTCCCTTCCAGGCTCGAATCGCCCAGACTCTGGCGCCGCACGTAGAAGCGAGGCGATTTGCCTGCGCGGGGATTTTCGAGAATCTGTAAACAAAGAAAATTAGAACCAAGCCAGTAATGCATGTACGCCGGAAATGAGATAAGAGTAAACACTCACCGGTGATAGAGTCTCGGCAGTAATTGGGGCCCCCTCCGAGAGAATTCCCTTTCCTTTATTTCTACCGGCCGAAGATGAGGCCGGTTCCGCAGACATCGGTGACTGCCCAGACACCTGCGGCTGAGTAGGCTCGGGCCGCGGGGTAGACACCTCTTGTTGAGGAGGCACCTCCCGAAGAGGGGTCGCAGCCAGGGGAGTGGTGCCCGCGGGCCTTTTCTTCGGCTTCAAAGGGGCCGCCTGCGAAGAGGAGGACTCAGCCCGTTTGCGCTTCCCCCCTTTATTTGTCTCCTTCGTCGCGGCAGCTGCATTCATCGCCGCCGTTTCCTCCGGAGCAACTTGCATGTTCTCGGGAGCGTTGGCGGCCTTTTACCGTAGGGCGCGAACCTTAAACATATCTTCTTGCGGGAGAAGGTTCGCGATGTGGGCCTAAACGGTATCGAGAGCTTTCACTGCGGAGAAAAGGAAACAAAAGAAAGTTAGTATCATTTAACTATACAGGCAATAAAGAGAGAAGTACAGATGAAGAGGAAGAATCCTACGGCGCTCAGCCTCATTTACGGCCTCCATGAGACCCGCGCCTATCAACTAGACGTTCTCCAAGGACTGGTCGAAGGTAGGGGTCCAAACACGATGGCCCTCCTCCGGTGTCTGAGCTTGGACAAAGTGGTCGCGCACGGCGCGCATCGAAGGAGGGAGTACTGGTTGTTCTCGGGTGTCAGCGGGGACTTCCCCCTTGGACAGCGGGAAGTCAAAGACATCGGCAGCAGTTGCACTTGCATCTAGACTAACCCAAAAGAAGTTATTCTTCCAGACAACCTCATTCTTGCGGGGTTTCTTCGGCTGCGTCACGATGCAATGAAGATCGCCCGCGCCGCGGGGACTAAAGGTGTAGAACCCATATTGGTTGGCAGGCACACGGTGCGGAGATTGAAATAATTTAATTGACACCAAGATCAGCGCAGCCAAACAGGTCATTACGAATCCGTTGATGGTTAAGTAGGAGTTTGGGGTCACTTGCGCTGGGCACAAGTGGTAGTGAGACAGGAGTCTAGCAGTGTATCTGGGTATGGGCAACCGCAGTCCGTTAGTAATAGCCAACTCGTGGACCGCGAAGCAGCCGCGCGAAGGGTTGGACAGGACGGATCCTAACTCAGGGACAGTTAGGACAATGGGAGACCTAATGCCATAGTCTGCGCAAAACTTCTTCAACCTGGCGGGGGTGTACTTCGCAATGAATTACTCAAAAATCGGGGCAGTGTCATATCTTCCTAACAGATCCATGTTCGTGTTTTGTGCGGCCGTGGCATATTGAACGGCCTCCGCCTCGGTGAAGGTCGCATCTGATGCGAGGATGTCGGTGCGTGCGCGAGGTTGAGAGGAAGAAGAGGAGCCGCCCGATCGCGTCATCTGCGTGGAAGGCAAGAAAGCAACGGTTACGTTATATCGACACTGCCAGCGACAGATGTTGGCTTCGGGCTCGGAGTCGGAACCAGATGGTTCGGAGTCCGAACCCAAGTCAATGAACGACGACGAGCGACGGGGATCAACGGGAATTCCGAGTGGAATTCGCCTTCCATCCCACGTGCCCGGTCGCGATAACCATACTTTCGCCTCCCTACCCAGATCGGCCAAGGGGCGTTGCCTGGGCCTGTAAGCCTTTTCAAGCCATGGGCAGTCAATCCACACATTTGCCATGTGACGCGAATCCAGTTTTAAACCTCGAATCGTCATCTTGGGACGCGAAGGGAGGGCTAAAACGGGAAAAGAGGAAAAAGGGGTCAGGGCAAACCAACGGTTACCCCAAAGGACAAGTACAGAAACAGGAAAAAGAGAGGAGGAGTTACCTTAGATTGATCGAAAACGCCGAGATCTTCAAAGAAACCTTGAACAAGGTCGGTAGCAGCCGGGAATCGAAAAGTGGGTAGAAAGACAAGGACGGGAAACCCTAATTCAGAGGAATGAAAATTGAAGAGAAGAGAGGCGAAAATTTTGGCAAAAGAAATAAGAATATCTCTGTATGGCAGTACAGGATATTTATAGAGGAAAAACCGGGGGCAAAGCGGTAAAATCAAATGGTTTTACACAATTTCCAGTAAAAGACATCATTAACTGTCATAATGAACAGTTAAAGGCAATTGTCTTTTTGCCGTTTCGAGGTGACCTTTGGATTTTTCAAACACTGACGGGTAGAAGGAATCTTTTCGAAATCTTTCCAAAATCTTTTCGAATTTTTCACCAAATAATTGAGTGAAAAATACCGAAGGCAATACGTTGTTCGCATCGACAAAGGGCAGCGCACCCAATTCCAGGGGTGACGTTCGATGACGTTTGGTTGCGATTTCTGCCTCCACTTCAGGGGCGAAGTTTATTTCACCAAGCCGAAATCGCACCCAATTCCAGGGGCGACATTCGGTGACATTCGGTTGCGATTTCCGCCTCCACTTCAGGGGCGAAGTTTATTTCACCAATCCGAAATCGCACCCAATTCCAGGGGTGACGTTCGCTGACATTTGGTTGCGATTTCCGCCTCCACTTCAGGGGCGAAGTTTATTTCACCAAGCCGAAATCGCACCCAATTCCAGGGGCGACATTTGGTTGCGATTTCCGTCTTCAATTCAGAGGTGAAAATATCGGAAGTCCTAAAAAGCGAGGTCGGAATAAGAACCGCAGGAAATGAAATGGAACATGGAAAAACAAGAATGACGCGTACGACCGTGAAGCTCGCAAGGGGCGAAGTTTTTCGATTAAAATCGAAAAATACGAGCTCCACGGCCTAGGAAGCAAGCAAGACAAGGGAGCGACATCATAGAACTTTGTCAAGGCGCATTGCATGACCCACGACAAAGGGCGGCCAGGGGATGCGCAGTCAGGTCGCCCTCGGTGAAAGGAAAAAGCCGAGACGCAGTGACCAACGAGCGCAACCCGACTCCGAGGGGCTCTGTTGGGGTTCATTTTATTGATGAGACCACAGCCCTTGGGAAGGGAGGCCCAATGCCCTAGATAAAGCCCAATGATGTCCTTAATATCCAGCAAATCTCATCCGTTGGATGTCAAGGGAATGGAGGGTCAAGGTGAAGGGGGGACCCCTAGGAGTATTCCTTGAGGGTACCTCCTCCACTATAAATACCCCTCCTTTTCCCTCACTTGATAAGATTCAGACTCTGAGCTCTAAAAAAGCCATTTTATTGTTATTCCTGAGATAAGTGATTCTCGGTACCCCATTTCCCGACGCACCCAATACTGACTTGACCGTCGGAGGGGCGTCGCCTGGGTAAAACCGGGCCCCCTTGACCGTTTGTTCATCGCGCAGGACAGAGATTTGGACCCCGTCTATCCCGAAATCGAACTCACCCCAACAATTGTGGCCGGTGGCTCAAGTGAAGGGTCGTCGTCAGAAGAAAAAAACCTGTAGAGCGGTGATAATCGTCGACAACAATATAGGACGACTAGGAGACACAGAGTAGTGATCGAAAAGGAGGAATGGCGACAATGTGTGTGCTCAGCGATTTGATAATTTTGACGGAAGGAGTCACTCCGGTGAGAATTATATGGACCTTCGTTGATGACATCGACACTGTGGTTGTTGCCTGAGAATTATATGTCTCTATGGCGAGGGTGTTACGAGAGTCACCTATGGTGACAGTTGTTGTTTAATGTACATCATTTGCCCACACTTTATTATTTTATGTTGGCGAATAAATATCTTGTGGATGCATTCACATTCCGATGTATGTGGAGAAGTTGGTGTAACCATCTCAAATCGACCAATCCTCTTAATTCTTGCACCTTGGTCGCACCTCAACGACAACAATCGGCGACTATGTCAACGGTGCGGCTCCTCAACCGTGGGGTCGAGGGTGGTGCATTTTTTCAACGTGGCATAAGAAGTCGATCCATTGAATAGAGTATCCATGAGAGTACCTAAAAGGGGAAATGATCAACGAGTAATAAAAAAGATACATTTTTTTGAAATCACGGACCGAAACTTCAATTAGCTTACGTGGCCACGGTTAAAGTCCACGCACGCCAAATCAAGTACATCCGAGGACCCGAGTCAACCCAAACTCTCATGGAATAATTAAAATTAGGGGTCGTTTGGTTGATGAGTAGGGAAAGGAATGGAAACAATAAAGGGAAAAGAAAGGAAAGGAATGGAAACCCCCTGAATTCCTAGATGTGTTTGGTAAGTTTCCTTAATGATTCCCCACCCCCACCTGCTTCTTCTTTCTCAAAGTCCAGAGTCCAGACCACCACCAAGAGCACCAACTGATAATCTATTTCTTTCTCTCTCCATATTCTATGTCACGACACCCACTACTTCCATCTTTCTTTGATTTAACACTCCCCACTACTAAAATTATGATGGTAATTAATCCAGATCTTGATTCAATCGATCTTCGTACTTCAATTATTTTGGGTTGCGGATGGTGTCGTTGATTGGTGCAAGAGCTGGTGTCGTGGTGGGTAGTGGCGCTACGGAGGGATATATGGTGATGGGCCCGGCTAACAATGGCGGTCTGGGTGGTGGTGGTGCACGCGTATGCGTGGTCTTGGACCATAGTGGTGTCCGTATGGTGATGGGCCCGGGGCCGAGATGGTGGTTCGGGAGAGGTCGGTGGTTCTAGTGGGTGTACGGATGGTGATAGTCAGGAGGCTGTGGTGGTCGTGGTGATGGGTGTGGTGTTGAGGCTGGTGGTTGGTGGGTGAGAGTGAAACCCCAAAATGGGTAATCATCAAAACCCAAGGGGGGGGGGGGGGTAGGGAATAGAGGTGGCAATCGGGTGGGTCGAGTCGGGCTTGGCTCGGATGGTTGCGGGTTCGGTTCATAATCGATTCGAGTTGATTCGGGTCATGTAAGCTTTCGGGTCGGATCGGGTCATGTCGGGTTGAAACTGATATCGGAACTCGGGACACATCGGGTCGGGTTAAATCGGGTGTCGGGTGACCATGGGTCGGGTAATTTCGTTTAGTGGATCTTATCGGGTCAATGTATATAATATAATTAATTTTGGTTCATATAATAGAATTCACTTTTTAACTTCTTGGATCCAATATGAAGCAATTAATATCTATATGGAATTATTTGTTTTCCCTCCATGATTAAAACTAATTATGCGATATCCCTCCAAGATAAAAATTTCATAATTTTTTCAATTCCCTCCATAACACATTTTCAGAGTCATTTGCCAAACTCTAAACAATAGAATTGTAAATACATGCATCATATGATTAGTTTGTACTTGTGATTTGTGAATATTGTTGTCAATAAAACTTTAGATATACGGGTGTATTCAGATGATCGGGTTCTCACTAATGCGGGTACTATTCAAGTCGAGTTTTAATCAGGTCGTGTGTTGTCGGGTTCAGGTTATATCTGTTACGGGTATAGTCGGGTATCGGGTTATGACCGATAAGAATGGGTCGGTTACGGGTTACATCGTTTTGTCATATAAGCGGGTGTCGGGCGGGTCGGGTATCGGATGGGTCGGGTCGGTTTTCTAGGGTCGGGTCGGGTTTTCCCACCTCTAGTAGGGAATTAGAGTAGAGGGATTGTGGGGAATCGATTCAAGGAAATTGGGGTAAGGGATTTATTAAAATTGGCAATCAAACATATACAAAGGGAATGAGGGGTTTTGATTCTCTTTCCCTTTCCCGAAGACCCTAACCAAACCCCCCCTTAATATTTTATAATATATATTTTTTTCATGAAACGTAATTTAATATATTTATTAGGGGTTTTGTGAATTTGTGGTACTATATAAATAATAAAACAAAACCCCCTAAGTATGACACTCTATGCGCTTCTTTGGGTTATGGTTTCCTTCTTTTTTTCCTTCTCCTCTTCAGGAGGGTTGGAGTCAGGTGCCGTTGCTTTGGTTCAACACATTCAGCGGTACTCTAGGACGCAGGACATTGTTGCGCAGGTTGCGGCACATATTTTCACCCGTATTGGTTTTTCTATAGCCAAAGGTGTGGAGGCCCAGATTGTTTCACGTCTCCCAACCAACTTCTTGTAATTAATTATCTATACTAATACTTTAATTGCCTAACATCAAAGCTTACGTGGCGAACTTTCATAGCTTTTGACAAACATGCCAAGTCAGTAAAGCCAGCTGTCGATTGTAGAAATGGGGTTTGCTAAACAATGACATGTGACTCTCACCCAGAGACAGACTATAGCTCTATCTTCTCGACTTCTCTTCCCCCGTTTTTCATGTCCTGTATCTCATCAATTAGCAATAACATTTGTCCGAGCGGCTTCGCCTTCCTCTTCCTGTCTCTTCCCTTTCCTCTCCCGCCTTCTCAGATTCACCTGAAACGTTTCCCATTGCCCCATCTTTTCTCTTCCCTTCCAAGGTATATATATTTGATTCATTTGTTTACCTAAGGTGTTTTCTACATCGCCGGCCAACTCCCCTCCGGTCGCACACTGATGCGACGTTTCCGACGCTGCTCCTATGTCGTTTACCTACTTCTACAAATCAAGTTCGAAGTTTAGGATTTTTGCTGAATTATTATTGGACTTAATTTGGGCATGAATCACTGAAATTTTGGAGGATTATAGCTCTACTTCCTGGCAACAAACCTGTTTTATAAAATTCACGGGATACCCTCGAACTTTACTTGATTGCACATGGTACCCAACTTGCCGAGTTTTTGCACAAGTTTGATATTGTGCACGTGGTACCCTCCAAGCAAACTTCTGTTATAACGGTGTTAGATTAACTAACTAATCCTACGATTTTCTATCCATTAAACACGCACGAAATACCTAATTAGTTACCCCCAAACGCTAAACCTAAAACAATCACGAGTCCACAGTCCACCGCAACCATTTCCTCAACCGGATCACCTCCTTACCAACACCACGCTCATTCTCTTTTCTTACCTTCTTCGATGACAAATCCGAACTCCAACTCAGATCCCCACTCTCAAGTCCGAATTCTCTCTCCTCTCCTCTTCCTTCTTCACCAACTACCACCACCGACGACTCCGTCACCGACAAGCTCTTCTTCTTCGACAGAGAATTTGAGTTCCTCAGCGGCTTTCTCCTTGAATTTGGTAATAATTTTTTGGCGAATTTCTAGATTAATTTGGGTGAATTCTTTCGTGCATTACTGGGTTCAAATTTGTGCGTGTTTAGATTAATTTTGGACAATTGATTTTAGCAAAATTTGGGACGCTACTCAGTCCAGATTTTGTACGAATTTTTTGTTTCAATTGCATCAAATTTATTGGTGCAATAAGTTGGGTTAAATAAGGAGAATGTTCTATTGGGAGTGAGTGGTGGTGGCTAGGCGAGGTGGTCGACTTTGGTTGAAGGTTGAAGGTTTGGTGGTGGTTCAATTTATTATGGAAGTTGAAGGTTTGGGAAAAGAGCAGGAGAGAGAGAGTATGAGGGCGAGGGTTATTCGAAGCTTTTGGTGTTTTTTTTTTTTTTTTCAGTTGTAAATTAATCTCAACCATTGGAATGGGTTTGATGGCTGAGATTGTCTATTTCTTTTTTTAATGTTTTCAAGTTACCAGTTTTAAGTGGCAGTTAGTAATAAGGGTACCACTTGCACAATATCAAACTTGAAGGGTACTTTGTGACAAACTCGGCGAATTGTGTACCATATGCAATCAAGCAAAGTTTGAGGGTACCACGTGAATTTTCCGAACCTGTTTTTATTATTGCATTTGATTGAGGTCGAAAATTTTTGTGCTTTATTGGCTCATTTTCTGGTCGAAAATTTCTGTGTTATATATATGGAGTAGTTTTGTATGTTAGTTGGATGTATGACATGGACTATTGGGTGGGATTGGATTATGGCTGTCAAATTGAGGACATTAAGAATAGTTTGATAAAAAAAATCGTTCTTTTTTTTCTCCTTTTTTTTTTGTAATGGTTTTTGAACTCTGCCCGAATCATTTTGGGAATAAGGCTTGGATGTTGTTGTTGTTTTTGAACTCTGCGTTTCTATTTCGTTTGGCAGTCGAAGAGTTCATTTTCCAGTGTTTGGTGGTTGCGCTTACGAGTGGGATCATTTTCATATGAGTGTTAAAGGTATTTACTGGCTTTAACTACTTTTGGAAGCTCAATTTGCATGCTGGTTCTAATGTAATTCGTTATGATCTGATAATGTGTATTTGAGCATTTCAAAGCACTGAATAATTCAGGAGTGTGTTTATTCCGTTAGGTTTATTATGGAATTCCTGCAAATACAATACGAATCGGTATAAGAAAAAACGGAAATTGCAAGGCAGGATAGTTTAGACGTAACCTAACAAATTAGCACCACAAGTATAGTTCATCGTCTCTTTAATTCATGGTAATTTTTATCTTATCCTCTGCTTTTCATTGTTCATTAGCAATCTAATCAATTCCAAAGTTTTGTTGCTGCTCGTGAGAATGAGCTTTTCATTGTGTATGTAGGATTCCATGGTAAGTAAATGGCTCAGTTTGTGAACGACTTAATTTAATTAGTACTTCCCTTATCTTTCATATTACGCTAATTCTTGGTGTTCTTGCTTATATGTGGCTTATGTCCCATTCTAACTGTTGATGAATGATTTTGCTTTGTGACAGAAGTTGTCGTTGGTCCAAATCCAGAATCTTGCAGGCAACTCTAATTGGTTTAAAGAAATGCGTTAATAATCCCAACTTACGTATCTCGATCGGGGATCTGGCAAGTTCAGGTAAGGTTCAAAAGCGGTTCAACAAAGGTCGCTTCTGTAAGCTGATTGAATAGTTAAACTGCTGCCTGTCTTAATCATGTTATGCTGCCTGTCTTAATCATGTTACCAGTTTCTGCTGCAGGCATTTGGTGAGGAATCCTTGCTGCCTACAATTTGAGAAACAAAGAAGTCTTGATTTGATCCAGTCATTTGAATGATTTCTCTTTATTCTATCCATTATGCAGAGCTCCATAGTCTTTCCAGATGTTAAGTCTATGACCCTAACCATGTGCTACACCATCTTTGTTATAATGTCAAACTTTGAAGTGACCATGAAGTTCATTAGCTCAAGTTGAGTGTCACAGCAAGCCAAGATGATGACACAACCGATTCCTGTTCGTTGATCGAGTCCAGAGTTTTGAAGTCATCTTCCTAACTCTTTGTTTTGTTCGGGTAGTAGGGGTGTGGAATCCTGTGGATTCTTTTTCGTCATCCTCCTAATCCTAGGTAAGTTAGCCAACACATATTAGCTTCGAATTCTAGGTAGGCTCGCGTGGGTTATTGGAGGAAACGACTCAATGGCTATTTGGTTTTTAGGTAGGGGTACAGTTACATGCTCCATACTGTTTAGTGCTTTATACGATTAGTACTTATGGCTAATCAGAGTATGCGTAAGAAAAAAGGGTGTTGCTATTTGACGCCCGAATTTGGTGGGCCTATTTGTCGCCCAAAAATATGATGTACCGACTTTGTCCCTTCCTTTAAAATCTTCAGATTTTGTCACCCATTGTGCCCCTTAGCTGTTTATTGCCCCTTTGTTGTTTCTTTATGAAGGCTTCACACCTACTTTAATTACTTTACTTATGATAACTAGTCGTTGGACCGCGCGCGTTGCGCGCGGTCCCCCAACATTATCAAATCTCTTGTTCGATTGTCCTTTTGACGTTGTTGGCAGTGTATCACTAAAATGCCGTTTTCAAGTGGTATGTTCGCTAATTTGTTCGTTAATCAAGCATTTTGAAATAGAGACTAAGACCATTTGTTTACAATAGATGCTTGCATGAGCAGGGACATGAAATTTCACGAGAGGATAGTCTTAAATTTAAAACAAGCAATGGAGCGCCTTATTATAATATACATGGCCAATATGGCTATAATTGCCTGGCCAAAAGACATGAATGGGGCCTCCCAAAATACCACAACTCCAATAGATGGGTTATTGAAGTTGAGGTAGCCCCAAACCATCGGATGTTTCGTGCGACTCCATCCCAACAAAAGGCGTGCTTGCGATTAGATGTGGTTTGAGCAGCGCCGCAAAATGCATGATCTCCTGATGACCAGCTTACTCCTCCCTGGATGCTCCCTTGAGTCCCCACCTCAAGGCCTCGCTGATTGTGAGGGCCATTGTCGGACCAAGCTCCAGGCATATTTTCTGTGTCCTCAGCTCTTCCTTAACCTTGACAAAGAAACGGTACTGCTCCTGCGGCACAAAAGTGTTGTTTAGTGGTGTGTTCCACGGAACATTATACAGGTTACAAGAATAATGGCAATAGTGGTAGGCTTACATCTTTGGTTTTGGAACAGAGGTCATCGGCTTTGATTCCCAGGATTTTTTCTGCATCACTGGTGTATGCACTGAAGGTCATGGAGCCTGTGATGTCCACACCCTCAAAGGTTATGCCAATCCTGCATTGGAAAATGTTAATGGTTTGGCCCTAGCGACGTCAAAGGCGAAGTAGTGATTAAATTTGTAAAAGAATTTCCATGAACACACCTTGGAACAGACTTCACTCCTTTGTGTTTACACCCTTCACAGTCAAAAGTCGTGTCCTTTGCACAGTGGCTGCTTTTACCGCAATGGCTGCAGGCAAAATATGCGCGCCCATCATTTATATCAAATTCTGGCACAAGAACATTGACCCAGAAGCGATCTTCCTGGCATAAATCTTTAGCCTACATTACATTGAAAATGTGTCAGCTGCATAAATGTGTTGCTAAAATAGCAGCCAAGTTTTTTTTTTTGTACTACGTAGTAGTCATGAAAATTTCTCACCGTTTTGGCCCTAAGATCGGCCAAACTGATGGTCCTTTCTGCTTTCACTGGACTCCTTGCATTGCATATTGCTTCTGTCTTCTTCGTCAGCATGTCCTTGTTGTCGTGGACCGTGCAACAATAAATCACATATCAATTCTGTGTATGTAAGTTACAAGTAACGGTGATGGAGAGAATTTTAGTAACGTACCATTTGGTCAGCTTGGCAGCCTGTGCTCTCCTAGATTCAAAGCCAACCATAGTAGAAATAGTGGTCGACAGTGAAAAGCCTGCAAACATTGCATAAGAATATTAGTCTTTATGTGTATGAATATCTAGGTTAACTACTCAAGATGGCACAACCTTTATAGGCGGATGGCTTCAGCGCCGTGAACACCACGACAGGATAAGAAGGCAGTAATTCCTCGAGCTTGTCACCAGCATCTGCCGCAAGGTCTTTCCAAAGCGAAATCAGTAAGCTTTGGCTGGAACTTGAACAGCACATAAAGACATCGTTGATTAGTTTTCCTGGGTGCTAGCTACAGAATTGACTTATATAACAAAGAAAGAAGTTTGGATGAAGTAATTTCTCAATTCAAAATAACACCACATTTATAGCCTCAAGGTATTTTCATATCTAGTGGAAGCACAACGATGTAATGAGAGGCAGACCTAATACTCCCAGACCTAGTACTCTCCACACATTGGACTCTAGCATGATTGTTTTCTATTAAAGCACTGAACTCACAGAGGTAGTACAATTTACCTACTATCAATCAGGACAAGTTCACGAACTTGGATGTCTTCGTTGTTGCTTCATTTCACAGTTTTTGTGGGTTGGACATAGACAGGTACACCAATGACACCTGTTTTTTATTTGGATTCAGGAACAACAAAAATGGGGTTACAAATTTAAATGAGCATAATTTTGAAGTCGTTGCTGCACACTTTAAAAAATTACTATGTGCTTACTTATGCGCTCATCATTATCCGGAATTCTGGTAATGTCTGCTATTGCCGAGTAGTCAGGTTCCCCATCTTCTTCAAAAGTCCCTACTTTCTGAACGACAGTCCTGGTGATGAAGTTCATTTGATATTTGATTTCAGCGCTCTTTTTAAGGTATTGCTTTGGTATCGGTCTGACCAACGCATTTGAGATTTCATAGATATTCTGCTTTCCAATAACTTTCTCGTAAGCCTCAATATCATCATTGAAGAGCGTTGCCTTCATTTGGCTTCCCTAATAACAACAAGACTTAATTTTGAACTCTATAATTAGGGTTATCAAATAAACATCATAATTGGAAGGTCACTTTAAGTACCTTTTCATCTTCGAAGGTGATCATCTGGTACTTAGTTATAGGCGTAATTTGAAAAGCACAATTTTTATTTAATAATATATAAGTACTGGTATTACATTTCCCATCACCTACAAGCGTACCTACGTGCATAATGCACTTACACAGACCACGAATGAACTAAAATTTGAAAAAACAGTAGACTTGGTCGTTCTAGGAAACAGCCCCACAGCCCGAAGCACAAGAGCGCGACTATGGCAACTTTTATAGCACACCAAACCATCCAAAATTGTTGGTCGAGCAACACTCCCCAAAATATGGCATCTGAGCATCAACACTCGCCCAGGAACTACATACGACCAGTGATCGTAAATATGGTGCTTAGGTCATCAGGTAGATCATAAAGGCAGCCCTTGGCACCTACACCTATGGAGCTGCTCCCCTCACCACATGTGTTCCATCTTTTTTTCTTAGGCGCAGGTGAAGGGGAGTTTGGGACTCTAATCATAGCCTCTTCGTTTACGGGTGTCTTGCAAAAATCAACGACGGCAAGGGTGGCAGCACCACCTTCCTCTACGACCCCGGTCATCCTCTCCTTTACAGCTAGGTAGCTCTCCCGTTCTAGTGAACATTGTAGCGCAGCCATGCGCATCCTATGGTAACTCAAATCTTCAATATCAAACCCCAATAAAGGCTGCAAACACTTCAGAGCTTTCTTTGCCAAGCTTCGTCGTGCCAAGTCCTCCGTGGTACAACAACAGCTCACAACCCACTCCATTTTCAAGCTACCCTGTTGGACTGCAAAGAAGGCTATGTTCCGAGCCACCGAAAGCTCCACACACTCTACCTCGGTGATCTTAATCGAGTACTCTTTTAGCACATCCTCCAAAACAGGTCTAAAGTCGACAATCCTGACTCCATGGTAATCCTCAACAGTGTGGATTTTCCTTTTCCTAGGTGGCATATTTAAACGTTCCTTTTTGGCTCTGTAGTAACCAAGGCAAGCTTCATTCTTGTCTCTCTTACGGAAGTTAAAATCAAGCACCAAAACTCCCTTATTCTCCACCAAAAAGAGCACTGCCTTTTCTGCTGCAAGCTCCTCAGGACTTGCTACAACCTCACAGGATTTAGCCTCAAAGAAGTATGCAAGGGGGCTCTCGTCCTTGGGACGAACAACAACCGAGGCAACATCTCCTAAACCGCTCGGATCACTGTACACTGGTCGAGCCCATCCTAAAGATTGGGTGATTTCTTGTAGTAACGGCCGGTATGAAATCCTGAAAAGCTTTTTCTTGCACTAGATTACCTGTACATATGAACCCTAAATCACAAGACCATTAAATCACCAGTCACCACAGTCACTTCCTAAAGACATAAAAGTTAAAGGATGTGCCTCATAACCCAATCCCAAAACAAACGAAAGACCAGCAGCAACCACCTCCTTAAAACCCACGTAAGCCTTACCCCATCAACCAGCCCCACAACAGAGAACACACCGATGGTAAAAAAATCCAAGGTTTCGAAGTGTTTCCAGCAAGAGATTTCCCCAGACATAATCATGGTAATAATTGCTAATACTGGTGTAGGTAGCCGCATGGAGAGTCACTTACCCAGAGCTCTGTTCTAACCTAATTCCGATTAGCCATGAATATTCTAAAAGCCGTGAAGCCTCGTTAATCGTAACAGAACAGCTGAGAGACAGTCCGAAGGAGCCTTTAACTTTTAATCAGGCAGAAGCCTTACATTTCAGCAGCCATTGCAAGATTATCTGGCAGAAGGCAAACCTATAGCCCCCCTTTTTTCTAACCAGAAAGCGGAACATGACACTAAGACACATATCTAATTTATTTTCAAGACAACATACGCAAGTTATCGAAGTAAACACGCAGGACACAAAGAAACACACGGAACTCAACAAACACGTTCATAGCTTTCGCTAATGGCAACGCAAAACCACAACTAATTAAAGAGATGTGCAACATTAACAACAGAAATCATAACATTGTTATTAGGAGAGGTGCCCTCTTAAAACACCTATATGTAATCCATGGAACACCCAAGAAGTATCACTTGTAAACACGACAGAAAATTGCACACAGGAAGCACGTTCGGTGATCAAAACGAAGGAGCAGAGAACAGATGTAAATGAGGAAGGTACCTTTGCAAAAGAACACCAATTCCGAGGGCGAATTCAGAGCCTGTGCCACCCGAATTCCTGCAAAGCACCCAAAAAAACACGTTAAGGTCTCTAAGAGAAAACCAAATAGCACAACCAAGTAGCAGTATGAGCACCCCTAGCAACGGCTTCAACGAAATCCAAAACATGGACTCCTACTGTTGGTCTTGGGTTCGACTTCGGGATAGATGGGGTCCAAATCTCTGTCCTGCGCAATGAACAAACTGTCAAGGGGGCCCGGTTTTACCCAGGCGACGCCCCTCCGACGGTCAAGTCAGTATTGGGTGCGATCGGGAAATGTGGTACCGAGAATCACTTATCTTAAGGATAGCAATAAAATGGCTTTCTCAGAGCTCAGAGTTTGTATCCTCCTAAATGAGGGAAAAGGAGGGGTATTTATAGTGGAGGAGGTACCCTCAAGGAATACTCCTAGGGGTCCCCCCTTCACCTTGACCCTCCATTCCCTTGACATCCAACGGATGAGATTTGCTGGATATTAGGGATATCATTGGGCTTTATCAAAGGCATTGGGCCTCCCTTCCCAAGGGCTGTGGCCTCATTAATAAAATGAACCCCAACAGAGCCCCTCAGAGTCGGGTTGCGCTCGTTGGTCATTGCGTCTCGGCTTTTTCCTTTCACCGAGGGCGACCTGACTGTGCATCCCCTGGCCGCCCTTTGTCGTGGGTCATGTAATGCGCCTTGACAAAGTTCTATGATGTCGCTCCCTTGTCTTGCTTGCTTCCTAGGCCGTGGAGCTCGTATTTTTCGATTTTAATCGAAAAACTTCGCCCCTTGCAAGCTTCGCGGTCGCACGCGTTGTTCTTGTTTTTCCATGTTCCATTTCACTTCCTGCGGTTCTCATTCCGACCTCGCTTTTTAGGACTTCCGATATTTTCACTTCTAAATTGAACACGGAAATCGCAACCAAATGTCGCCCCTGAACTTGGGTGCGATTTCGGCTTGGTTAAATAAAATTCGCCCCTGAAGTGGAGGCGGAAATCGCAGCCAAATGTCAGCGAATGTCGTCCCTGGAATTGGGTGCGATTTCGGCTTGGTTATATAAACTTCGCCCCTGAAGTGGAGGCGGAAATCGCAGCCAAATGTCAGCGAATGTCGCCCCTGGAATTGGGTGCGATTTCGGCTTGGTGATATAAACTTCGCCCCTGAAGTGGAGGCGGAAATCGCAGCCAAATGTCAGCGAATGTCGCCCCTGGAATTGGGTGCGATTTCGGCTTGGTGATATAAACTTCGCCCCTGAAGTGGAGGCGGAAATCGCAGCCGAATGTCAGCGAATGTCGTCCCTAGAATTGGGTGCGATTTCGGCTTGGTGACATAAACTTCGCCCCTGAAGTGGAGGCGGAAATCGCAGCCAAATGTCAGCGAATGTCGCCCTGGAATTGGGTGCGATTTCGGCTTGGTGATATAAACTTCGCCCCTGAAGTGGAGGCGGAAATCGCAGCCAAATGTCAGCGAATGTCGCCCCTGGAATTGGGTGCGATTTCGGCTTGGTGATATAAACTTCGCCCCTGAAGTGGAGGCGGAAATCGCAGCCGAATGTCAGCGAATGTCGCCCCTGGAATTGGGTGCGATGCTCTCTGTCGATGCGAACAATGTATTGCCTTCGGGATTTTTCACTCACTTATTTGGTGAAGAATTCGAAAAGATTTTGGAAAGATTTTGAAAAGATTCCTTCTACCCGTCAGTGTTTGGAAAATCCAAAGGTCACCTCGAAACGGCAAAAAGACAATTGCCTTTAACTGTTCATTATGACAGTTAATGATGTGTTTTACTGGAAACTGTGTAAAACCATTTGATTTTACCGCTTTGCCCCCGGTTTTTCCTCTATAAATATCCTGTACTGCCCCCATACAGAGTTATTCTTTCTCTTTTGCCAAAATTTTTCGCCCCTCTTCTCTTCAACTTTCACTCCTCTGAATTAGGGTTTCGCGTCCTTGTCTTTCTACCAACTTTTCGATTCCCGGTTGCTACCGACCTTGTTCAAGGTTTCTTTGAAGACCTCGGCGTTTTCGATCAATCTTTTGCCAATCCAAGGTAACTCCTCCTCTCTTTCTCCTGTTTCTGTACTTGTCTTTTGGGGTAACCGTTGGTTTGCCCTGACCCCTTTTTCCTCTTTTCCCGTTTTAGCCCTCCCCTCGCGTCTCAAGATGACGATCCGAGGTTTAAAACTGGATTCGCGTCACATGGCCAACGTGTGGGTTGATTGCCCATGGCTTGAAAAGACTTACATGCCCGGGCAACGCCCCTTGGCCGATCTGGGCTGGGAGGCGAAAGTATGGTTATCGCGACCAGGGACGTGGGATGGAAGGAGAATTCCACTCGGGATTCCCGTTGATCCCCGTCGTTCGTCGTCGTTTATTGACTTGGACTTGGACTCTGATCCATCTGGTTCCGACTCCGAGCCCGAAGCCGACATCTGTCGCTGGCAGTGTCGATATAACGTAACCGTTGCTTTCTTGCCTTCCACGCCGATGACGCGATCAGGCGGCTCCTCTTCTTCCTCTCAACCTCATGCACGCACCGACACCCTCGCATCAGATGCGACCTTCACCGAGGCGGAGGCCGTTCAATATGCCGCGGCCGCGCAGAACACGAGCGTGGATCTGTTAGGAAGATATGATACTACTCCGATTTCTGAGTAATTCATTGCGAAGTACACCCCCGCCAGGTTGAAGAAGTTTTGCGCAGACTATGGCATTAGGTCTCCCATTGTCCTAACTGTCCCCGAGTTAGGATCCGTCCTGTCTAACCCGCCGCGCGGCTGCTTCGCGGTCCACGAGCTGGCTATTACTAACGGGCTGCGGTTGCCCATACCCAGATACACTGCTAAACTCCTGTTTCACTACCACTTGTGCCCAGCGCAAATGACCCCAAACTCCTACTTAACCATCAACGGGTTCGTAATGACCTGTTTGGCTGCGCTGATCCCGGTGTCAATTAAATTATTTCAATCCGTGCACCGTGTGTCTGCCAACCAATATGGGTTCTACACCTTTAGTCCTGGCGGCGAGGGCAATCTTCACTGCATCGTGACGCAGCCGAAGAAACCCCGCAAGAACGAGGTTGTCTGGAAGAATAACTTCTTTTGGGTTAGTCTTAATGCAAGTGCAACTGCTGCCGATGTCTTTGACTTCCCGCTGTCCAAGGGGGAAGTCCCCGCTGACACCCAAGAACAACCAGTACTCCCTCCTTCTATGCGCGCCGTGCGCGACTACTTTGTCCAAGCTAAGACGCCGGGGGAGGGTCATCGTGTTTGGACCCCTACCTTCGACCAGTCCTTGGAGAACGTCTGGTTGATAAGCGCGGGTCTCATGGAGGCCGTAAATGAGGCTGAGCGCCGTAGGATTCTTCCTCTTCATTCGTACTTCTCTTTTTATTGCCTGTATGGTCAAATGATACTAACTTTCTTTTGTTTCCTTTTCTCTGCAGTGAAAGCTCTCGACACCGTTGAGGCCCACATCGTGAACCTTCTTCCGCAAGCAGATATGTTTAAGGTTCGCGCCCAACGGGAAAAGGCAACCAACGCTCCTGAGAATATGCAAGTTGCTCGGGAGGAAACGGCGGCGATGAATGCAGCTGCCGCGACGAAGGAGACAAACAAAGGGGGGACGCGCAAACGGGCTGAGTTTTCCTCTTCGCAGGCGGCCTCTTTGAGGCCGAGGAAAAGATCTGCAGGCACCATTCCCGTGGCTGCGACCCCTCTTCGGGAGGCGCCTCCTCAACAAGAGGTGTCTACCCCGCAGCCCGAGCCTACTCAGCTGCGGGTGTCTGCGCAAGCACCGACGTCTGAGGAGCCGGCCTCATCTTCGGCCGGTAGAAATAAAGGAAAGGGACTTTTCTCGGAGGGGGCCCCTATTACTTCCGAGACTCTATCACCGGTGAGTGTTTGCTCTTATCTTATCTCCGGCGTGCATGTATTACTGGCTTGGTTCTAATAATTTTTTTTTTTTTTTTTTGTTTACAGATTCTCGAAAATCCCCGCGCAGGCAAATCGCCTCGCTTCTACATGCGGCGCCAGAGTCTGGGCGATTCGAGTCTGGAAGGGAGTGAGCAGACCATGAACACTGCTCCCCCCACCGACAACGACACCATTTTCGGCCCCAGTAAGTCTCTTTCCACGCGCGCTAATCGGCCTTTCACTTACTCTCACACTAACTTTCCTTCGCGGTCAGGCTTGGGTGGTGTATCTCCTCAGGTTATGCAGGTGACCGATGATATGGGTGTGCCCTTGGCTAGAGAGGAGAGTCTGTGGGCCATCAGAGGGATAAGTGACCCTCTAAACGATGCCCTCCTTCCCTTTCGCCGCTGGGCACGCCGCCAAGAAAGGCCCGGCAACTGGCTGGAGCGCTTTGCCGCTCATACTTACAGTGTGAGTTTTTTTTTTTTTTCACCTGCTTTCTTACACTTATCTTTTGTAGCTGGCTGGCCTTGTCTCCCATGTGTTCGACAACATGGGTGATCCCTCCGAATACATTCAGGCGCAGTCAAATCGGTTCGCCGAATTGTCTGCGGTTGCCACCCAACGAGAGGAGGAGATAAAGAGGTTGATGACACGTGTGGACGAGCTCAGCGCGGAGAACGCGAAGGTTGCAGACTTCGCTAAAGCTGCCCAGGCTAAGCTCAGCGGCGCCAAAGAAAGGGCTGAGAAGGCCGCCAGGGAAGCCAAAACCGCGGTGAGCTACGCGGCCACCACCACTGCGCAAATTACTCAACTCAAAGAGATCAGCAAATTTTTGTGCGAATCCAACGCGCATCTGAAGGGGGACCTGACTGCGGCCCTTGACAGGGAGAAGAACCTGCTGCGCCAGCTTGAAAATGCTAAGGGCTACATCAACTTCTGGGCGCACCGCGCTTGTAACGCCAAGGCAAAGTTCCTGGCCTCCCCAGACTATGAGGTGCTCCTTAATGACAGGATGGGTGATGTCCGGTTCTCAGCGGTGAAGGTGATGAAGGAGTCTGCTATGGCCGCGTTGAGGGAGGTGGGTGCAATCTCGGAGAAGCATCCTAAAACGTTGGCCCCGGTTGATGTGACTGCCTTTAACTCTGCTCTGGAGCGTCTCGGCGACCAGTATCTGGCCACCTTTGAGGATCCCGAAGATCTGACTAAGGATCTAGAATATCTGACCGCGAAGCGAAGCGGGACCCTCTTCCAAGGGCGGCAAGATCTCTGGGAGCTGCCTGAGTCCATCAATGTTGACGAGGCGCCACCTGCCCCAGAGCCCAGGATACAACCCCAGTGGAGTCCAATTGTTATCAACCTCGAGGGTGATGGGGATGATGATGATGACGACGATGATGCTGAGGAAGAAGAGGGCGCGGCCCAGCTAGCAGGGGATGTAGCCCCTTAAACTTTGTATTTTTATTTCTAACCCTTGTAATTATTGGAATCAATTTCTTATATGGTCCGGCGTTTATCTCCCTTCATCTTTTCTTATACGTTGTTGCTGTCCTTGTATACTTGTGATAATACGCGATCAAATGACGTCGCCTTCGAAATGGATTTGGAAATCGCAGTCGAGCATCGCCCCTGGAATTTGGGTGCGATTTCGGCTCGATTAAATAACTTTCGCTCCTCGTAATAATTTCCTTATAACGATAATATCTTATACCTTCAAAACAATAACAGAGACTAACTCATTATCTAGGTGCGCCCCTCGGGGTATTAGCCCAAGGGTGGAATATTATGGCTCAGCTCGTTTTTTGTGGGTTATTACAGCCCATCCTTTGTTCGAATTGAACTCGGATATCAACGAGGGTCGAGCACGAGACATCGAATTTAACCAATGAAAGTTTGGCTCGACTATCCGGGCCCGGAGATCTGGGGGTCTACGTCCCACTTAAACACAGCATCGCAGTTCGACACCCTTGAACTAGGGTGTCCCCTGATTACTGAGTGCAAGAGCATAGGCGAACGAATCCGAGCTGGAGACATGTTCGCCGAGGGCCGTTACTTCGGCCATGCCTCTGGTTGCGAGCCGGGCGATCTCATGGAACCCTATTCAACACGCACCCGAATCATCGGGAATGAATATAGTGTCTTAACCAGAACCAGGTATATTTTGGACTTGGACTTCTTCCCAGCCGCGCCCGAGTATTAGCGATACCCAGGTGCCAATTGATACTATTGGTGATCCACAGCTGGTCATCCGAGGTGGTGAGGTCCCACCCCGCAGTAGGTATTCACCATCCGAGTCTGGGGACACATCCGACTCGGCTTGGCTTTAGCCACTGGTTTGATCGTGATTCTTGTCACAGCCGGCAAAATTCCGGGCTCAGTATAAACTCATTTACCGAGACTGGTGGAGTTCCAGACTTGGTCAGAATTTGCTCTACAGTACTCTAACTATTCTAATTAAAATTGACACATCAGGTGAACGAAAGCAACTGGGCCGCAGGCCATTTCATTTATAGAGAATTTAAAATACATGTTTTTGGGGTGCGTCTAGCGCTTCACTATCCTTTTGATGAAAAATAAACAACGAACTGATTATGTTACAACTCAACCCATAACCTAAGCATAATATTTCTTGAGGTGGATAATGTTCCATGGCCTCTCGATGGGTTCGCCGCCAAGCTCTTCCAAGCGAAAGGTCCCCTCCCTTATCTTTTCAACCACAAGG
The DNA here is from genome assembly GCA_963680865.1 of Spergularia marina. Lineage (NCBI taxonomy): Eukaryota > Viridiplantae > Streptophyta > Magnoliopsida > Caryophyllales > Caryophyllaceae > Spergularia > Spergularia marina. Next base: position 12,519,697 of record OY804548.1, read on the forward strand.
AAAGGACCTTCCCACTTGGGCTTCAGTTTCCCGCTTGGAACCTCTTTTCCGGTAGCTGCGAGATTTCTCAGAACATAATCTCCAATCTCAATGCTTCTTGGGCTTACCCTCTTGTTGTAAGCGCGAGCCATGTCTTGTTTTTGTCTCTCTATTCGCAACAAAGCATTGCCTCTCAATTCAGGCAGCAAGTCTAACGCGATGCGCAGCTCCGACTCATTCTGCTCGGGTTCGTAGGTGCTGATCCGCAAGGACTTAGCTCCCCACTCCACTGGCAATACCGCGTCTAATCCGTAAACGAGCTGGAATGGGGTTTCTCCTGTAGCGCGCTTAGTAGTGGTACGCATCGCCCACAAGATCCCTGGTAGCTGCTGAATCCATTTTCCTTTGGCCCCTTCGACCATTTTGCGGAGTGCGCCCACAATCAACTTGTTGGAGGATTCAACCTGACCGTTGGCCTGCGGATAGGCAACCGAGGCATAGCAAGTTTTCACACCATATTTTGCGCAGTACTCATGGAATCGGTTGCTGTCAAACTGCGAGCCGTTGTCGAGGGTGACGCAGCGGGGCAGCCCGAACTTGGTGAAAATATTCTTCCACATGAAATCCATGGTCTCTGTATCTCGGATGCGAGAGACTGGTTGCGCTTCAACCCATTTGGTGAAATAATCCACTCCAACAATCAGATATCTCTTTTGGCATTGATTGCGAGGAAAAAGACCCACAATGTCAAGTCCCCACCTCGCAAATGGCAGCGGTTCAGTTATGGATTTAAGTGGAGTTGCAGGTCGATGCGAGGTTGGACCAAACCTCTGACATCGGTCGCACTTTTTCATGATCTCGGCCGAATCGCTCTGCATTGTGGGCCAATAGAACCCAAGTCGTAGGGCTTTACCGGTCATTGCCCTTGCTCCAATGTGGCCGCCGCACTCACCATGGTAGATTTCTTTGAGGATATAATCTCCCTCAATTGGGTCTACACACTTCAAGAACGGATGGGTGTACCCCTTCTTGTACAGCTTACCGTTCAGAAGCGTAAACCATTCAGCACGTTTTTTCACCTTCTCTGCCTCCTTCTCGTCTTCTGGCAACTCACCATCCCTCAGGTATGCAAACAACGGGATCATCCACTCTGGGCTGCGGTCTAGAGCTGCGATGTTCGGAGTCGCGTCAATACTACGCAACGGCAGAACCTTCCACTGTACTACCCTTGGGTTGTCATTTACCGACGAACTAGCCAAGCGTGCTAGTGCGTCGGCCTGCTGGTTCTCTGACCTCGGGATCTGCTCAATCTCGAACACCTCGAAGCTCCTAACCATTTCTTTGACTGCGTCCCGGTATCTAGCCATGTGATCTCTGGCCTCAAACTTATCAGTTATTTGATTGACCACAACAGCCGAATCCGAGAATGCTTTCACATTCTTCGCGCCCGCAGCCGCACACATTTGCATCCCCGCAATCAGGGCTTCATACTCTGCTTCGTTGTTAGTAGCTTCGAATCCGAAACGCAAAGCATATTCAGTCTTGTCCCCGCTTGGGAGGATAACTACTATGCCTGCTCCACTGCCGCCGGAATTCGAAGATCCATCAACGTACAACAGCCACTGTGCATTCGGTACTGCGGACTCCTCACTAAACATGCACTCTGTGACGAAGTCGGCTAGTACTTGTCCCTTGTAGGCTTTCCTTGATTTGTACTCCACTCCAAATCCCTTCAGTTCGCAGCCCCAATGCGGCAATCGACCGTTCCCGTCGAGGCTTCCCAGTATCTTTTGGAGTGGATAATTAGTCATCACAACAATTTTATGACTCTGAAAGTAAGGCCTCAGCCGCCTACTTGCAATCAGCAAACTCAATGCCAACTTTTCGAGCGGTGGATATCGCAACTCGGCCCCGGCGAGGGCGTGGCTCACGTAATACACTGGGCATTGTGAGCCCTCGCGCTCGACCACCAGCGCAGCCCCCACTGCTCGCTTTCCCGCCGATAAGTATATCATTACCTCTTCCCCCTCTTTTGGTACCACAATCTTTGGCACCTTAGTCAGATACTCCTTCAGTTCTAGGAAGGACTTCTCGGCCTCGTAATTCCACTCAAACGCCTTGCGCTTTCGGAGTGCATCGAAAAAGGGTAAGCAGCAGTCAGCTGACTTGGCAATGAATCGGCTGAGTGCCGCCACGCAGCCAGTCAAGCTCTGCACATCTTTGACGCACCGAGGAGAAGGCATATCCAAAATGGCCTTTATCTTCTCCGGGTTTGCGTCAATGCCGCGCTCACTGACCAAGAAACCCAGGCACTTCCCCGAATGCACCCCGAATACACACTTCTTGGGGTTCAGCTTCATATTGTACTTCCTCAAAGTAGCAAAAGTTTCACTCAAATCTTGTGTGTGGTTCGTAGCCAACGCACTTTTCACTATCAGGTCATCCACATAGGCCTCCATGTTACGTCCAATTTGCCCCTCGAACACCTTATTGACTAACCTTTGGAACGTCGCACCCGCATTTTTTAACCCAAAGGGCATCACATGATACATGTATACTCCTAGCGGAGTGACCAATGCGGTTTTTGGTCTATCCTCCTCCTCGAGGGTCACTTGATGATATCCTGCGTAGGCATCCATGAAAATTAAGAGTCCATGGCCCGAGGCCGAATCAACTAATCTATCCATGCGCGGCAAAGGCTGGCCATCCTTCGGGCACGCTTTGTTTAGATCAGTGAAATCAACGCACATGCGCCACGACCCATTGGGCTTTTTAACAAGCACAACGTTCGATAACCACGTCGGGTATAAACATTCTTCTATGTATCCAGCTTTAAGGAGCTTACCCACTTCCTCCTTAATCGCTTCGGACCTTTCTGTCCCAAAATGTCTTCTCCTCTGGTGAACTGGTTTGATTTTTGGGTCTGCATTCAGCTTGTGTGTAATGACTGCGGGATCGAGGCCCGACATTTCCTCTACTGCGAATGCGAACACGTCTCTATACTCTTTGAGCAACGCGACCAGTGGATCTCGCTCTTCCACTGCGAGATTCCGACCAATGCGTACTGTTCTCCCCTCATTATCTTCTTGTAAAGCCACTTCCTCTGTCTCCTCGTGGGGTTGGGTGGGTCCTTCCAGCCCATGACGCGCATCCAAAGTCTCAATGGAGTACGTCATCGCGGCCGAGATTGCTTCACCACCCCTCTCCTTCCTCTTCCTGGAAGGTTGGTCTTCGGGTGCGGCATCCTCGACGTTGACCATCGGCGGCCGCAGCCCCGCGTGATAACATTCTCGAGCTGTTTTCTGATCGGTTCGTATTATTGCCGGCTTCCCGTCATCGGTGATATATAGCATTAAAAGTCCCAAGGTAAACACCAAACCAACCACTTCGTTTAACATCGGCCTCCCGATGACCACATTATATGCGCAGAGAATGTCAATGATGATGAATTCCACCATTGCGGTCCTGACCGCACTTCCAGTACCAATGGCACCAAGGAGTCGAACCGAACCTAGCGGATAGATAGTTTGCCCGCCGAACGCGACAATAGGATCATGTAGTGGCTGTATATCCTTTCTCGTGTATCTCAGCTTTAATAAACAATCCAAAGTCATTATATCTACTGAGGATCCTGTGTCCACCAGGCATCTTCTTATGTCCTTGTTCGCCACTCTCATGGTGATCACCACCGGATCATCATGTGGTGTACGAAACTCTGTAATATCAGACTGCTTCAAAGTGATATCAGGAATCCTTATCGACCTCATCTGCGGAGACGCAATGGAGTTGATAAAGTTTCTCAAATTTTCTTTTCGTCCCCGGTGACTTGGTCCGCCGCTGGCGAAGCCACCCGAAATTGTGTTTATCACACCGGGGCTGTGTTCCCTATCTCCTCCCTTGGGTGGTCGCGGCCTACTCCCAGGCCAGCCATTGATGTTGTTGCGGTTGTTGTAGTTGCCGCGGCCCTGCCACTGCTGTTTATACCTGTCCCGCTGTCCTCGCAGCCGGGTCAGGTATCTCTGCAACCTTCCATTGTGAGCTAGATTGTGACACACATCTTCCAAATTAGGGCAGTTTCGGGTACTGTGCCCGCTCTCCATATGGTATTCACAAAATTGCTGCATGTTGACCCTATCTGCGTCAGCCATTGGCTTTGGTGCCGGCAACATCTCATCATCCTTGATTGCCATAAAGATTGTTCTGATCGATGTATTGAATCGATCGGGGTTGCGCAAGCCGCTGCTCGGCCGGCGTGCAGACAGGAAGTCCTGGCTCTTGTTCTGCGCCACCACGGCCGCCTTCTCTTTGCGTCCCGAGCTATTTACCAAGGAGGCATTCACGTGCGCGACCACTCTCTGATATGCGCTCACCATGGTCTTGGGCTCTTTTGCAACCAAGTCGTACTTGCATCTACCTTCTGCCATTCCCATGATTAACGCCGCAACCCCCGCCTCATTAGTGAGGTTGGTCACATGCGTTGCATTCATGCGGAATCTTTGGATGTACTCGTCCATAGATTCGTTGTCTCCCTGTTTCACAGTGGCAAGATGGATGGATGTCTTTTTCCTAGTCTTGCTGGTTACAAAGTGGCCAGCAAACTTCCTTCTCAATTCTCTCCATGAGTCAATACTGTTTGGGGGTAACTGGTCAAACCACCTCTGCGCGATTCCGCTTAGTGTAGACGGGAACAGCTTGCAGATGGTGGGTTCGTCCATGGTCAGGTAACTGATATTGTGTAGATATGACGAGATGTGGTCGTGCGGGTCTCCTACCCCATCGTACTCAGTCATTTTGGGCTTCTTAATGCCCGGCGGCTTGTCTGCGGTTAGGATCCAACTTGTGAATGGGGAGTCACAAAGCAGTGTTGAACGTCCCCGATGACCACAGCCTCGGTATTTGGAACTTGCCTCGCCCTCAATTTCGGACTCGCTCTCAATACTGCTTCGCGTCCGGGTCCTACCTCTGCGAAGTGGACTCCGGGGCCGCTCACCGTGATGATGCTGGTGGTCGTGCTGAGATTGAGTCTTGGGCTGTGGTTGCGAGGGACAGGTGAGGGCCACGCCTCGTGCGGGTGGAGGAGACCGGGACCGTATCCACAGGGGCGCGTTGCGTCGCCCTGAATCCCGCCGTAATCTGTTAAACACTGATGCCCGATCCTCCTCTACCATACCCTTGCCTTTCTCCATCGCAGAAAATTTTTTGTATGACGCCTGGGGTCGCTCTTTCTGTCTTTCCTTCTCTCTTTCCCTCTCTTTCCGCAACCTTTCCTCTTCTTCTTTCTTCCTTTTCTCCTTCTCCTCGCGCGCCCTCCCCGCATCGATGACGAGGCGCGCATCCAAGAATCTAAGGTTGGCTTGCCTCTGCGCCTCTTTTGCGCGTGCCACTGCTCTGCGGATGCGCACTGAGGGGCACGGCCTCTTCTTCCCCCTCTTCGCTCCTGAAGATCCCGGTTGTGACTGCCCCGAGACCGGTGGCGCCTGCGCACTCAGCTCCTTTCGGAATGCCGCCATCTGGGCATCCAAGTTCTCCATCATCTCCTTTGCGAAGCTCTTCTCGGACTGCGGATACCCGAGCTTCAAAGGCCGCAGTGCCCTGGCTATCCGTCTCCGTCTCCTCCTCGTCTGTGTAATCCATCTCGTCTTCGTCCTCGACGACGTAACCTCTGCGGTGACGACCGTCTTCGATGGTTACAGGGGGAGGTGGGCGCGCAGCTTTCACTGCCTTTTGTCTTTCCGGGGGTCGAGTGGATGCGGTTGCGGTGGACGCAACCGGCCCCAATAACTCACCCGTCATCGGGTCGCAACGGCCAATGATTGGGTTGTCACCGGGGGGTGGCGCACCCGCATGCACAGTGGCCGCGTTTGACTTGTCAACCTTTTTTCGCGTCTCGGCTACCATTTCTATCGCAGTCAAAATGTTCAACTCACAAGCAAAAACTCAGACTTCTCCGATCTTTCCCCACAGACGGCGCCAAATGTTGGTCTTGGGTTCGACTTCGGGATAGATGGGGTCCAAATCTCTGTCCTACGCAATGAACAAACTGTTAAGGGGGCCCGGTTTTACCCAGGCGACGCCCCTCCGACGGTCAAGTCAGTATTGGGTGCGATCGGGAAATGTGGTACCGAGAATCACTTATCTTAAGGATAGCAATAAAATGGCTTTCTCAGAGCTCAGAGTCTGTATCCTCCTAAATGAGGGAAAAGGAGGGGTATTTATAGTGGAGGAGGTACTCTCAAGGAATACTCCTAGGGGTCCCCCCTTCACCTTGACCCTCCATTCCCTTGACATCCAACGGATGAGATTTGCTGGATATTAAGGACATCATTGGGCTTTATCAAGGGCATTGGGTCTCCCTTCCCAAGGGCTGTGACCTCATTAATAAAATGAACCCCAACACCTACAGACCCCTATCTTCCCCTCCTAAACAGAACTCACTAATTAGGCACCCAGATTCCAACCAAAACCAAGTAACAAAAAAACAGGTCGAACGCTAAAGCAATTCCATATACCAGTCACCCTACTCTAGAAAACCATAGAACAATTTTACAGTCAATTGAAAAGCGCATATTAGTCCGCAGCACAAAAGCGCAGATAAATCCGCAGACGAGAGTTGTGCCGTAAGATATACATCAAAGAAAATGGAGCTAGCGGAACCAGGACACAAAATGAACACCCGTATACTGTACAATATTAGGTTTTCGCAACTTTTTTCTGAATGTCAATGTACTCGCACCGAGAGAAAATGCAACCACTCTTCCAAACAATAATTAACATAAGAATTACGTAGGTTTTCGAAGACATTTATCCCTTCAATAGTGCTCGTTTATTTCCACATGGAACCAAACCAGGGATTATAAGGATTACGATAAACCAATTTCACAAGATAAAATGCAACAAAAAAGGGCCAGAGTATTAAGTTCAAATTTAGTGAATCCTTCTAGCTTGCAATAAGGACACTCACACACGAAAAATTCAGAGTTGTCCGCCCTACATGCCAGGGACTCGAGACCCAGCCCCCCAAAAGAGGACGATGCCACCAAATTCTGCACAAGTTGACATGTAATAAAAAAGTACTCAGCAGGAGAATAAATTAACAACCAAGAATTCCAAGAATCATAATGGCCGCATAAGAGTATTACCATATGGCCAGAACTGTACCCACTTTAGAAATCCAGCAACAGGCCGTGCCACCCGATGAATTTGCAGCAGGCGACATAAACTCCACAGTTGACCACCGCTCAAGATATCAGTAAGTAGGCAGCAGATCCACAGACGACGCAGTAAACCATTGAAAACAAACACATCAAAATTAGCAGTAACAAAGAAAACCATACACGCGAACACCACAGCACAACCCTAAAGCAAATTTACACACGTTACTCGAACAAAACACCAACCCCCAAAAACACAAAGTCAAGACGTTGACCAACAACCGCACTATTTGGCCTGAGCTGTCGGTTTGTAGACACTAACACAAATTTCTCGCCCATTGTTTAAAAAGAGAACTTCTTCAGCACATAAAGGGCAAGCAATCAAGGGCACTGCACGAAAGACTGGTTAATAAGTGCAAACCACCTTGTGTGGGTAGAACCGGTGAACCAATCCCACCCATATCAGTGCAGTACAGTGCCCCCGATGACTCGCCATTTACGTACCGCAACTTCTCCTTTTAACAACCAAACTAATAATTAATAACAGAATTCAACATACCACGCCAAAATCCCTACATAACATTTGAAGCTACTCCCAGGTAATTAAGCCAGCACCATAAGCGTGGGACACACAGAATTATCAGATAACCAATCTGGTTCCCGAGGTTAAACACACTCATCCAAGGCACCAGGTTTACAAAATTCCTTTCATTATGGAAAACATCCCATATTGGAGATCTAACGTGTAATGGTGCACGACTACCTATAAATGTTGCCACTATTAAGTTTAATGGGGCGTGCCCCTCGCCCTATGTCTGCTGATGTATTATAGAACTGAACCGACAAAGTAAGGAGGGGGCACAACCTATTGACCAAACACACAGAAACTCCCCCCAAAAAAATGTATAACAAGAAATAAAGAGGCACCACACCAGCAAACTAAGAAGGAAAACATGAGCACACCTTTCCTCTCCCAAGACCACGACGAAAGAGCTCCGATATTCGATACCACAGAAGCATCGCTTGTTAAGAAGTTGACGGATCGCGAGCTTTTTCAATGAGCCACGAAAGCAACCATCGTTGTAGATTAGGCCAATCTCATGGTTAAGACCACGATGCCCACCCAAAAGCAAGGAAAAAAGCAAATGTTAGATATCGTCACCACTCACAGTAAGACAAGAAGAATAACCAAAACCCTATAAAACAGCAAGCATATCGAGCGTGCGCGGAGACCCCATCTTACCTTTAGCCTATACCACAGGAGGATTATGTCCCAAAAAACATAGTCTTGCATCCCCCAGTTGCTCCACAATTGCAAGTGCGCTCCGAGAAACATATCATATTAACAAACATCAACCAATAGCCCCACGTTCTGCAGAAGCCTGGAACCACCCAAGCACGTGGAAGAGTTCGATATACCTGGACCCAAAGCCCAACAATTGAAACAGCACACAGCAAATAGCGACATGTCCTGAACAAATGCACCATTCAGAAGGACACAGAATTCATACTGTCAGACCAAAAAGTAAGAATTACGTGGCCAATACCTGTGCATGGTCCAGCAATGCTCTATATTCACAAATACCCCCGCATCAGATTCTGAATCAACACTTATATTCCGAAGCATGTTCACACAAAATTGACTATGGATCATACGTCTCAAAACAATTACCATTTTCTATCAAGCACAACACGGCGCCTTACAACAACAGAGAGCTCAAATAATTTGAAACACTAAAGCACAGCCCAACAAAAAGCCACTCAAAACAGCCAAATTCAAAATAAGCTTGCACATCATAGACGTCGTCCAAATCAAAGACTCCATAAAAAGTCGAATCCAATACTTATATTCCAAAGCATGCTACACAAAGTTGACCATAGATTATACAGCTCAAAAGAATTACCATTTTCTATCAAGCACAACACAACGCCTTACAATTACAGGGATTTCAAATAATTTGAAACACTAAAGCACAGTCCAGCAAATACCTACTCAGAATATCCAAAGTTGAAATAAGTTTGCACATCATACACGTTGTCCAAATCCAATACTCCATAATTGTTTTAAGTCTGAGCAATTTCCAACCGACACCTAACAGAAAATTACACCCTATGAAAGGACCACTGACACAAAGTATTCTAGACGCCTACTTCTTAAACCCAGTGCACAACCGCACACCAGACAACCAAACCTCCCAGCAAGCATCTAAGAACACACAACAGGTCCTAATCTCAGAAAGAGAACTGAATAAAACAGACAATTAACACCGCATACCTCAGCCACGAGACCAACGCACGAACGCCACCTAAGCCAGTAACCTAAGAATAACAAAATCACAGGAGCATAAGTTAGTCGCTGAACACAGGCCAAATCTCAATCACCCACCCAAAAACGCTAACAAGAACAACATGGTTAGCATAAGCACCCAATGAAGTTATTTAGCCAAATACAACCTTAACCTGCACCCACCGCAACCCCCCTTCCACCCCCCCCCCCCACCCCAAAAAAATAAAAAAACAAAAACAGCTCTCGAAAACAATTTGTGCAAATCACTCCTAGCCAAAACCCCCTAAACACAAATCACTCCTAACCTAAAACCCCCTAAACCAGTCAACCAAATAACATGGGTATGAAATATGCTTTAAACCCCAAATCAAATAGCAACATTAAGAGGCAAAAAAAAGGAAATGATGAATAAATAAAAGGTGCCTGAAACACTCCGAGCAAATGAACCAGATCAAAGCATCACTAAACAAACGAAGAGGAATCAAGACCCCGAAACACAGAAAAAATAACCACAACAAAGAAACAAACCAAACCTCTACCGTACACCCGAAATGTAGTTGAAAACTCATAAGCCCAACGAAGACCCAAAATTCCAAAAGAAATCATTTGAACAGAATAAGCAAAATATAAAGGGAAGAAAAATAAGGCAAGGGTAAAACAAGAGAGGTGGAATAATTAAACATCTGCCTCTATATTGAAAGATAATTGAAAGATAATCCCGGGCTGTTTCAGGATTAAGTTCATCTGGATTTACTTCATCTTGATTTTATTTCATCTTGATTTTAATTGATAAAAATCAATTAAAGGGTACACAAAGGATGAAAATACCAGTATTAGATGATAGATGGGTTGTAGAAAATGCTTAAAGCGGAGGGTGCTTGATCTGAGTCGATCGGGAGGGGTCGGTGGAGTCGATTTGTTCATGGCGGCCGTGGTTTGGGCTCCTGTATGAGCACGTCTTCTTCTGGCAAATCGTAAGAGAAGCATCTGGGGAAGGAGCGAAGGTTTAAGAAATTTGGGCTTGAAAAACGATATCGGAGACATCTGATAAAAGTTATGGAGGAAAGTTTAGAGAAGGAGAGAGAGAGGGAGACAGTAAAGAAGGGAAGAAGGGAGGAAAGGAGGAAGGGAGAGGACAAAAATGGTAAACCAAGAAAAATCAGAAAAGACAAACAAGGGTAAAATGGGCATTCCATATTACGGGCGGCAAATAGGCCCACCATTTTGGGCGTCAAATAGCAATCCAGAGAAAAAATTGTACTTTCTTTTGCATCGAATCTTAGTGCAAAAAAGAAGAAAAAAAAAACTTGACCGATTTTGTAATTTTCTTGGGGTTTACATTGAAGGCAACTATGCAATCGTAATTACTCAACTACCACAAATAATAATCAAATATGATCCTTAATAAATTTTGACCTGGAAGCTGTTTTTAACAATGTGGGTTGGTGATCGTGTTGCTATAATAAGGTAATTGCTACCACACATCTGTTTTACATTCTTACGACTTTGATTTAAACTTTTACACGCAGAGAGCAGGTTCTTGATAATAAAAAAAAAAGCAGCAGCAAATGAACAACGACAGATCATCAATCCATAAATGTGAATAGAAATCTTTGTCCTCGGGAGTGTTTTAGTATTTACTTATCGTGGCACTACGAGTCACTACGAGTCTACGACGCAACAAGCCAACAACTCTAAAACTATACTCCCTCCGGTCCAGATTAAACTTGTCATTCTCTTTTTTAGGGTTTCGGATTTGTTTTCCCCATTTCTTAAATGTTACGTTTTTTGTCGAGTGAATAATTAGTGATGCTAGATAAAGATGTTGGTGATAATTAACTTTTAAATTTATTTGCTAAATGAATTATTAAGAATTATTTATTAGTTTTTCCTTGGAAGTGCGCAAAAGGGAGCGGGAAGTTTAATCTGGACCGGAGGGAGTACTATATAGTACGAAGTAGGGACTAGAGAATTTGGTCAGTTAAAAACTTGAATGAATATAGATTGGTCCTTTCACCTCACCTCCGACTCCGATTTTCAGCGTTACGATAAGATTATGTTCACGCTTTTGGATATGTATTTCAAAATATTTAACATCGTTTATTTGTTTTCCATAATCATGATAATTAAATTTAGAGTAAAGAAACTTATCCTATCAGATCTAAGTCATGCGAGACTTAGGCCCTGTTTGATAGGACTTATTCTCAGATGAATTCAGATCAGATCAGAATCATTCATATCAGATCAGATCGGATCAAAATCATTCAAATCAGATCAGATCAGATCAGAATCATTCAGATCAGTTCAGTTCAGAAATGTTCAAATAACTATCTATGTATTTGGTCCATAAATGATACTAATTCGTTGAAATTCAATCAAATTTTCAACCAATTCAGATCAGATCAGATCAGAATCATTCAGATCAGATCAGATCAGATCAGAATCATTCAAATCAGATTAGATCAGATCAGAATCATTCAGATCAGATTAGTTCAGTTCAAAAAGATGCAGTCCTATCAAACAGGGCCTTAATACATGTACTTGGTAAAAGGATTTTCATGTACCATTTTCGTGATTTCACATATATAAATTTTTAATTATTAAGATGAGTCAATATATTTTTCAATTTTCAAAGAAAATGGATACTACAATATATGATTTTAATATTTGGGAATACATATTTAAGGGCTGCATCTGGTTAGAAATAATGTATTTTTTTGTCGGATTTTAGAATTCGTAACTCTATATGCTAAACTAACTATCTCCAACCAAATAGTTGCACTAACCAAACTCAGTAACTCCAATAACTCCACAAATGCCTCACAACTCCACAAACTTCACTTCACTATTCAATTCCAACAAACTATGAATACCACCATCGGACCACCGTCGAACGCCTATCCAAAAATAGTAAAATGAAATTTTGGACCTTCTGATTGTAACGGTGTAATGGTGCTTATATGTGAAAGGATTCCATTGGATTAGAGGTGGCCTGTTAGCTATGATTAAACCAATGGTAAGATATTGATACTAAATACGTTGATTATCACACATTATACTATAGTTCACTGTACCGCCACAACCGCATTTATCATAACATTCAAGAATCGTTCTGTCACTTTTCTATTATATTTAGAGTGAAAATAATAGATGTATTCTTGGGCATATCATATTAACAATTTTGTCTTGCATTAATTACTATAAAGCAACTAAAGGACTTCAAATTTAATTTTTTTTTACATACTAGTATTGATTCCGGAGTAATTTCGAGTTTATTCACTTATTTTCAAGTGAATTTATCTTCAAATTATAGGAGGTTCTCTATTTTGTTAACCATTGTCCCTTCTTACACTGCTCATATAATTTCGAGAAAGGTACAAGAACAAGATAACAACAATTTAGAAATAATAAATCTACTTACGAGTTCAGCTTATATTGGGGTGCTAATTAGGTCAAAGTCAAATTTAAGTTGAAGGTGACACTATGATAGATCATACAAAGTTAGCCACGGAGAAATCTTCTACAATATTCGTTCAAAAGGAAGCATAAAGTAGACCCGTGAATTCACGGGCCAAAAAACTAGTTTATAATTAATATATCAATATAAAATGATACTAAATTTGATTTGGAGAAAAAAAAAATCAATAAATAAAGAGGAATCCAACGGCTAAAGAACACCCGGGAAAAGATCCCTTCATATCTCCGCAAAGAAGTAACGACTAGTAGTCGTAGCCTCCTCAAATATCACCAGTTAAAAACCAACAAGTGAGCCGTTTGAGGTTCAAATTCCCTTTTTATTTTCTTCCCCTTTTAACGTTATAAAAATAAAGGATTATAAAAATCAAAATCCTAACGCCCACCAAAACCGTCAACGGCCGTTAAACCATAGGGTTTCCAAAACCCACATTCCCCCTCTCTAACGGCACCAAACGGCGACCTACAACGACGACCTACAACGACGACGTCGGTGCTCCCCCCTCTTTCTCTCTCCTTCCTTCCTTCCTTCCTTGTTATCGTTTCCTTTTCGTCATCTCTCCCCCTCTTTCTCTCTCCTCACCCTTCAACCCCCAAAACCTTCGTCAATTTTCTCTCTCCTCAACCTGCCTTCTCTTCAACGGTACGATTCTTTCTTTTACTTTACTTTTTTTACCGTTTGATTCCCGCCAGTTTTTATTTATTTATTTTTTACCTAGGTCACCTTTTGTTCATCATCGATTCGTTAGAATTCTGTTAGTTCCTTGTTAATTACGTTTTTTTTTTTTTTTTTTCAATCAATTGTTGTTGTGTATATGGTAAGAAAGTATGATTTGATCTGATGAGTGATTGCGAGATCTGCGGTTGATGGTCAAAGTTTTGATTTTGATTTTTGATTTTTTAATTTAATTTGTTTTTTTTTTTAATATGTGGTGAATTGCAGGTTTAGAGAGGACTTGGTGGGAATTAGGGATGTGGAAGAGGTGAAGATGACGGAAGGTGAAGTGTGTTGTTTGGAGAATAGACAATCAGTAGCTGCTTCGAGCTCGTCGAATTCCGAAGGCAGTGGCAGTGCTAGTGCTACTGCTAGTGGTGGTAGTGTTAGCGGTAGCGTCAGTCTCAAGTCTTCTGGTGTTAGTAGCCCCGTCCCTACTTCTCCTTCTCATCGGTACTGACTCCTTTCCCTGTAGATTGCGCTTATTTAATATCGAGTTTATTAGTGGAACCTTTGTCTGTCTTTGATTGAGAAGAATGGTTAATTATGTTTTGTTTCATTACATTGCTTATGATATCGCTTATACGACATATATCGTAAATTTTAAAACCCGTTTTGGTAGTTTGGGACAACTCTATTTATAAGCTGACTTGTGATGTGAAATTGATTACTTCTAATCAAGATTTGATCATTGTTAATAATTTGAGGGAAAGTGCCCTCGAATGATCTATTTGATTAGGGATGGCATTTGCTCGTTCCTTGATGGCTGTGCTTTCTGTGGCCCAAAGTTGATGATAGACTTTTCAAGGAAGCATTTGTTAAGAATGGATCTATAGTCGTGAAGAAATGAGTTTTGACAATTTTTGGGGTTAAAGATTTGAACTTTGCAGAGTTATGAGAGAATTGATATTTTTTGACAACTTGTGAGCTTGGGATTGTGAACCTCAGTGTTCTCGTAGAAGTGGTTGTTTATGTATGTCTCGTAGATTTGGCTTCTCCAGACAAGTAATGCATGTTTTATAATCTAGGTTTATTGATTACAAGTGCTTCAGCTAGTGGTACCATTTAGATGTGTTAGTTTGAAGATCACTGAACAAATTCCCCTTTGTGATACCTAATGGCTAAGGCAAATACTGACATAGTGGGCCATTAAACTTCCTCTATCTGATTTGATACGAATCTTTCGGAGACATACGTTTTAGTGATCTTAAATTACTGAGTGATTTTACATCCTTGATGAGTAACTGTAGCACTCAGACTCAGGGAGAAAGTAGTTGATTACATCTAGTGTTTAAGTGGAACAATGTTTATTGCCTTAGTTAAATGGAGATCTAGCTACATTCTAATGAGGATTACACTCAACCTACCCCCCCCCCCCCACTTTCCTTTATCTTTGGGCTAAATGGGTGGTAATGGTGATTCCATTAAACTTTTCCAACCAAACAAGCCCTGAATGTAATTAGTTCTCTTTAGTTAATTCTGTTGTGCCGCTTCCCTTCTAAAGACCCACTTCCAGTTACCTGAAATAAATGAAGAGCTTTATGAAATGTAGATTGCAGATCAAATCTTGGAAGCTGGGCTCATTCAAAAAACTTCAGTAATAACTTCTGATGCTTGCATTTAGTCCTTCTCCCTGATTGCCTGGCTACTTTTATCTGTTTGTTCTAGCTGATTTTCATGTAGCATGTTTAGATCAGTTATTGATTATGGAGATATATGATGTTATCTTATTTTTCATCTCTTTGTTCAGTTGTTAGTATTATAGGGTCATGATTGACTTTTTTTTTAGTGCATTCTTCTAAAGCTTGCCCTTCTGTGAGATCTTCTAGTTGTTTTCACTTCTTACATAGTCACCCATTGCATATCAATGTGTATCATGCATACTCAACAATGTGCACACTAATTATGAAAATTTGCCTCTTTTTAGGAGGACCACAGGCCCAATTAGACGAGCAAAGGGTGGCTGGACACTAGAAGAGGTGAGTTCATAAGTTCATTTACTGCAAACCTTTCACTTCTTTTCTTGCCTTTGGGGTTGAATTACATCAGTTGATACGTTTCTCGTATGGGCTATCTAGAGGTCTTGGCAGATATATAGATGTAGAGCACTTTGGCAGATATATAGATGTAAAGCACTTTTGGCAGACGAAACACTTTTTTAATTTTTTTTGTGCAACTCATATGCTCAAGTTGTGCTCATCTTTTCCTATATCTTATCTATTACTTTTCTGTCTTTCTATGTCAACTGATTTTGGGCATGTGCATCTGCAGGATGAAACTCTAAGAAATGCTGTTTCTGCTTTCAAGGGAAAGAGCTGGAAGAAAATAGGTCAGTCGATTGGAATTAATTGTTTGGACGTATTAATTTTCTGAAGCATTCCCCCTCCCCCATCTCCCCTAATGATGTTACTGTTGCTCTTGTTGGTTCTGGCCATGTTCATGATGTTTCATGTGTTTCATAAAAAAAACCACGAGGTCTATTTTCCTAGGTGATCCTATTTTGCTAGGTTTATTCTAACTCTCTCTAAGCTTAGGCTGCTTAAAGAGGTAGTGGTTACAGCAGGGTCTTGTTTCCTTTTGAAGTGAAAAGTAGCTTAAAATATGTACTTAATTTTTGTTTGGCATAAAATTGTGTTTAGCGAGCTTACATAGTGTTTGCCTATATTAATATGCGGTGTGGAGTTTCCTTTTCTGTGTAACTTAGGAAACTGCTTTTTCTCTATGTCGATCTTGTGGAGCTTCTTTTACTCTGTTGCTGTTTCTTTGCAGCATAAGATTTCTGGGCTTGGGCTGTTTTGGTATATAGTTGCCTGGACTCATGTTTCTTGAATTTCTCTTCAATTGTTCTTAACATGTCCCCAAGTCATTTTGGGAATAAGGCTTGGTTATTGTTGTTGTTGTTGTTGTTGTTGTTGTTGTAATTGTTCTTAACATGTATTGTGAAGTAACAGCGGTCACTGTGATGATCAACGCAATTATGTGTCATCCAGAAATAGCCTCTCTGTGTTGAAAGGGGTAAGCCTGTGTACATCAGACTTCAGAGTGCCCCCTTACCTCGCCTCTCTATATTTTTGACATACGGGAGTGTTTAAAGAAGGCTTTTGTTGTAGCTACTAGCTAGTGAGGGGATTCGTTAAACTTATACGCATGACTCGGGCATTTATAAAATGAATCCAATGTTCACCATGTTTGCAAGCTCTTTCCTTTCACGCATAGATAGAAACAAATAGTTCAAAGGCTTTTTATCTAATTATGAAGCATGTTTGGAATGCTGACATGGCACATCTATACGAGTGTATGATTGAAGATTTGGCGTTTCCTTTGGCACGTAGAGTTTGAGACAATAAGTATGCTGATGTCTCTAAGGTGTAGGTCATAACTTAGCCACCTCTCTTGAGAACAATATCATGAAGTAAATTTGTGTGTTCGATTTTCACATGTCTGAATGATTATCTATATAGATGAATAGATATATCTAGATATTTTTGTTGGGACTTTTTCTTTTTATAGATGATTAGTCAGGACATCAGCTTTATGGTTGTCATGCCATTTTGGTAGTAGGTTTTATTTTTTATTTTTTGTGTGTTGGTGTGTGCGTGGGGAGGGGGAAGAGGGGGCTTATTTTTTGTGAGACAATCGTAAAAGAATAGTTGTCGACTTATCGTAATTGAGTATATTTCTGACTTAAGAACTGTCTCCCGTAGTCCCGTTACTGTTGAGTTGACTGTGATGAGTAATAATGTGATGGGAGATCTACCTAATGGATCTACTTGATTAATACCTGGTGTCTGGTCTGGCCTGATGTGCTTCTGAATATTCTTTTTCTCAATAATCTATCAATCTTTGTCCAACTTCTGTTCTGCATTGGTTCGAAATGGGGAACCTTTGATCATGAGAGGCGGGTTTGAATATCTAACTGTGCTGTGTACCTTGTGTTGGCATATAATGGTTACTTAGCATTACCAGCTAATATTCTGGGAGGATAGTGCAGATGAGCTACGGTGTCATATAATAATCATTGACCATGAACTTCAGGTTTGCTAATTAGAAATATCAGATGAAGATTCATGTTAGCCGATCACATGTTTGTTGTTTGTTGTTTGCGAACTGGTGAACATCTAGCTCCAGTTGTTTTCCTAAGAAACACATTGCTTTCCATGTGTATGACTTGCTGGGTGCTAGGTCTTGGTATATGTTGAATTTCTGTTCCTTGGTGTATACACTATTCTAATTGTTAAAAGTAACAAAATTATTTGCAATGTTTGATTGGTGAAATTCCCAAAGCATCGTCAATCTTGTATTTATGATTTCATGGTTCATGGGGTTAACCAAAATTAATATATTTGCAGCGGAGTTTTTTCCGGATAGATCTGAAGTACAGTGCCTACATCGGTGGCAAAAGGTTCTTAATCCTGAGCTTGTAAAGGGACCATGGACCCAAGGGGTGGGAACCATCTTCGAATGCTTGGTTATTCTTGAAGAAGCTCGGATTGCTGTCTGAATTAATCTAGTTATTTTCACTTATTGCAGGAGGATGAAAAGATAATTGAACTAGTGGCAAGGTATGGCCCTACCAAGTGGTCTGTAATCGCAAAGTCTTTACCAGGACGTATAGGAAAACAATGCCGAGAAAGGTAAGCTTATTACATCAAATTATCTTTGAAGTCAAACTCCTACCTTACTACTTACACCAACATTTTGTTGACCTCAATTAAAGTTGTTGGCTTTACTTATACAATCGTCTATTCTGCATGAGCGTAGGTGATGTGCTTAGTCTGGTCTACGACCATCATTCAGTTACCTAATGTCATGCTCTGTGATTCGCCACCTCCTTATACATGACAACTTTGCCAGTTTTTTTCTTCTTGGGTGGGACAATAATTTGAACTTGGACCTTTTGCAGGTGGCACAATCACTTAAATCCTGATATTAAAAAGGATGCGTGGGCATTGGACGAAGAATTAGCTCTCATGAATGCCCATCGAGCATACGGGAATAAGTGGGCCGAAATAGCTAAATATTTACCTGGCCGGTAAGCCATTTAGATGCTTTCTTGAATATGACTTTGAAAGGCCTCTGAATCCTTGTTTTTAGGTTTGATTATGTATTGATGCTCCACATTATCATTTTTGTTCATCCTTTTTCACTACTTAAAGATGTAATTTCTATCTTTTGGAGGAGTAGCATATCAATTGAGTTGTGATGTAAAGTTTGAATTTTTCTTCTAAATATTACGCTTTAGTATAACCTTAATATAACCTTAAATTTGGTTGTCTAGGACTGATAATGCAATAAAGAATCACTGGAATAGCTCCTTGAAGAAGAAGCTAGATTTTTACTTGGCTACTGGTAAACTTCCACCTGCAGCAAAGAATGGTGTCCAAAGTCATGCACGAGATGCAGAACGTTCCACTTGTAGTGGGAAACTGGTTGGTGTTTTGAATAAGGAATCTGAGTCATCTGCTCAGACATCCTCAGGTGCTACAGATTTCTGTAGACCAGGAGACTCTAAAACCAAAATGGATTTGCCCAAACTTCAAGATATGGGTTCAGCCAGTTGCCATGCTGATGAATCTGCTGATTCTGAAGTTGTAGAACGATTGTCATATATAGATTTCACCTGTAGGAATTCAGATTCTTTGCCATTGCTTGATAATCACGGGAATAATAGTAAAGTCTATCAAAGTGAGACTGCTGTTACACCTTTGCAGCATAAAAATCCTACCTTTGGTCCGTTATATTATAAACCTCTGCAATTGGAAAGTTGTAGCCCGTCAGGATCGAACTTAGCCAGCAGCAACACTCATCCTGATTGCAGTCCAGCTCCAGTCACATCACACATAGGGTTCTCCACTCCACCTTGTGTAAAGAGCAATAGTCCTTCTGTGCATAGCCCAGAATCTATATTGAAAATGGCAGCCAAGACATTTCCAAATACTCCATCCATAATTAGAAAAAGAAAGGCTGAGTTTCAAACCCCTCGAAGCCAGAAGACTGGAAGATGTCATGTAGCTTCCTGCAAGGATCAGCACTCAATCTCAAAAGACCGACAAGTAGCAACTGATCAGTCGGGATGTCGGAATGGAGGAATGATACCGACTCCTCCATCTCGTTCGTCTGCTGCGGCCGATTTTTTTAGTGGCAAGTCTTTTAACGCATCTCCACCATATCGGTTAAGAACAAAACGCACAGCTATAATCAAATCTGTTGAGAAGCAACTGGAGTTCGCATTAGATAAGGAGAGAGAGGATTCAAAATCAAAAGCTCCGCAATTTAATGGCAATATTCCGATCAGAGAAGATATGTCGCAGACAAATATGGGAGTGACCTAGTCTTTTGGTAAGTTTAACTTCTTGATGATTTATTGCTTTCCATCTTGTAGTACATGCTGTCTGGTTATTGTGATGTTGTCTGGTTATTGTGATGTTGTCTGGTCACCATGATTGGCCCTTGCCCTACTAAGATTTAAACTTTGTGCAATGTGATACTACCGCTAAGAGTGAAGAGATGGCTGTGCCCTGTAGAATACCATGAACCTTGAAGCAAAGTAAAGTGACTTTTTTTTTTTTTTTGCTTTTTTTTTTTTTTTTTTTTTTTTTTTTTTTTTTTTTTATGGCATTGAGATTAAAAGAATAGAGATTGGTAAAGAACAAAGTGGAGTGATTTAGAATTACAAGGCTCTCATTTACAGGATGTGGACCCTTTAATAAGTGGGAATGATCAATAATTATCTAATAGGATGGTTAAATCATCAGTGCTTCGGATGAATATTACCCTTTTAAGGGATACCTGAGGGTGAGGGTGGTGGTTCGAAGACTACAGATTTCCTATTTTTTATTTATAACTGCCTATTCACCTTGTGTGCTGGGATAGATCAGGAACTGATTTCATCTTATTGGGGAAAAATGAAGGTTGTTTAGTGCCTGAATGCAAATTAATCGTATAGTGAAGGGAAGTTAGTACTCATCTACTCGTTACATAAGCCTTCGGAGGAGTTTGGTTTGGCTTTGCACGTAAGCTTGAATGGTTTGGGGTTGGCATTTGGCTGAAAGTTTAACGCTACCCCTTTTTTCCAAGATACTGCATAACCAAAAGACTATCTTTCTATTTTCTTGAGATAGTAACCTGTTGTATTTCACACTGGGATGGATTTGCCCTTAGGCCTTATAGGGGGATTATTAATGATTGTGTATTTGGGTGTCTGGATTTTTCTGGTCGGCCCAAATAATGTGTTGGGAGTTATGTATGAAGGGGTCAGGTGACTTCACTTCAGCTGGACTTCTTATTCTCGGTGTTTGAGATGAGTTTGATGTTCTATGTGTAGATTGTGTACCACTGTACTGTAATTCTGTCTTCCATGTTTGATGTCTGAGTGCCTTTTTTGCAGGTCAGAAGTTAGCTTTGCGAGCATTGGCTATCCCAATAAAGTTCTGACGGAATCTAGAATTAGCTTCCTTGACGACCAGATCATGAAAGACGCAAAACTGCACAGGAGCCTGTACATTAATAGCAGAAACCATTACGAAATTATAGGCTGACAAGCTGTAATTGTTCATACAGATAGAAGTTTTAGAGTAGAGATCCTGCAAATTGTCCATATGACGGTTTTTTTGCTTCCCAATTGTTTCGGGTTCTCGCTAATAAGTTGGGTTTGGGTATTGAAATTTTTTACTTGATCTTTGTTGGTTGTTGACACTCACTTTGGTGACTCAAGAAGGGAAATGCTCAAATTCATTTAGTTGGGGCATCCAAAGTCCAAATCGTCACGAAAACTATCTCACACAAGACTCACTCTTTGGATGATTTATTGTATATTAAACTATATATGATAATGAATTAAGATTACTCGTTTAAATGTACCTTGAGAATAATGTGTGGGTATCCTACAAATTACATACTCTAACCGAGGTTAGAGTTAGGAAATTAGGGATTTGAGAATCGAGAAAATTTGTGTATTGTGTTGGTGAGTTTATTTGTGATCATTTGGGTTGTGTCTTATTAAAGTGTGTAGGGACAAGGTATAGATGCAACTTCAAAGATCTATTTTTAGTTGGATAGTAGAGCTAAGTATATCTATAAGAAATGAATGATATGATTAGGATGTGTTCGATTACTTCTTAAACTTGTTTGCAATTATATATGACGATTCATGTTAGCCGACTTCAAATCATTTCTCCAACATTATCGAATTTTTTTTCCTTGTAAACAATTTGAATTACTAGTAGAATGCCCGTGCGTTGCACGGACTCTAGTTTAAAACTCAATTAATCTTTTGATTTAACCTTTAATTCCTTTTTTTAATGATTTGATCTCAATTGGCACAAGAAAAAAATAATTTATTGGTTTACGAAAACTTGTTAAAGTTTAAAGAGTCCTTAAAACAATGAATAAACTTGTATCATCAATTCACCCATAAAATAATTTATTTAACTCTAAACTGATTTCATATTAATTTGCGACTACATATCTAAATGTAATTGAAAAATGATTTTGTGAAATCGTGAAACTATGTTTTAACATTTCGTTTTAGATTCGCATGGTTTAATTGTAACTTAAAGTGGAGTAAGCTTAATTCGGTTAATAAAGGAATGAGATATGCACGTTTGAAGATTCATTGTCCAATTGTTGTTAAAGGTTCATTGGCATAATATGATGTTAATTTAATGATAACCTATACTCGTACACTTCTTGATTAGGTTTAACTTTATAAAGATTGTGAAAATAGTCTACTACCGTGTAACTTTTGGATTAACCTGTTTTTAATGGGATTAGTATAACTAAGGGTCTCCTATTAGACTCATTTAGGGTCTACTTCTTTAAGATTATTGACGATTTTTTTTTTTTTTTTGAAAAAATGTAATTGATCTATTCATAAAAAGAATTTCATGTGACCTTTTCATAAACTCTAGACAATTGAGAATTTGTACTCATATAGAAACAATTGAATCATTCTTGTTTTGTTATCTTACTAAATATGTATCTTATTATTGTAGCACGTGGTTTATACTACTAAATTGAGTAAGATTAGAATAGATAATTTATACTACATTAGCGTTTAAGTTTATCTGTTAAAGGAGTCATTAACAATTATTCATTACTTTCCTTACAAATTGCGTAAATGGAGTGAGACGTTTATATAGGTCTGGAAGAGTACACTTCTAGATGTAGTTTTACTTTACAAAGATTGTGAAAATGACCTACTATGGTTTAGTTTTAGGATTAGCCCATTTTTAATGGGATTAGTATAAATACTAGACTCTTTTTAGACTTATTTAGGTTCTATTTGTTTAAGTTTATATTATTCTTTATTAGTTAGCCTAAATTGGCAAAAAAAAAAAAAAAAAAAAAGGCTGAAAAAAGCCATTAAACAAAAATACAAAGGAAAACGAAAACGAAAAAGTTGTTGGACTTGCTACGTTAGAACTTAATAAGTAGACCATGCAGAAATAAATGCTACCTATTTGTAACTTTTGTTTGATTTATACCCTTCGCATTGTATGATCATCATACAAACTTTTGTTTGGTTTATACCCTTTGTCAACTAATATGCAATAGAAACAGAGAGCAAAATTTTGTGTATGATCGTCATAGAAAATGAGGAGCAATCTTAAAATGTACAAAAAAATACAGAATATAAGATTTGGATGAAAGTGAGAAGAAAGGGCAATAAGATACACCAAAATCTATAGACTTTATGAACAACTTAATAGCAAAAAGATTAGGTGAGCATGTAAAATAGTAAATTATAGTGTATTAGAACAAGTCTATTGCATTACTGCGGTAACAATTTTAATGAGTTTTCACTTACTATTGTCTAGCTTCTGTTTTCTTATCTCAATAGGATCAATATTTATGTTTTATTATCTCAATATGATTTACATCACAAAGAATTCTTTCTCATCACTTAATTAATAGGGTCTCTCTCACAAAGTTGGAAAAATCATTATAATCCATTAATAAAATTAGTTATAAATGTAGGCTCCCGAAAAATTTGCAAAGTATGTCTGACAAGAAAAAAAAAAAAAAAAAAACTTTTAGTCTAGTTGTTATGGGTATACTAAACGTAGAACTAATTATATATCAAAGAATAAAGGTTATTTATGTTTTATTATCTCAATAGGATTACAATACACAAAGAATTCTCTCTAATCACTTAATAATAGGGTCTCTCTCACAAAGTTGAAAAAATCAATATAATCAATCAGTAAAATTAGTTTTAAACGTAGGAAAATTTTGCAGAGTATGTATGAAAAGAAAAAAAAAACTTTTAGTCTAGTTGTTATGGGTATACTAAACGTAGGACTAATTATATATCAAAGAATAAAGATTTGTATAGGATCATAGCATAGTAGCCGTGACATGGGGTAGGAAGATGGACATATTTTTCCTTTCGGTTCGATTACATATAGATTAATTTAGTTAGGTAGTTATTGAAGTTTATCTTTCATATAAGATACGCATGGATTAGCTCTAATTAATGTCATAGTATATCAAGTAATATAAGAAGACTAATTATGGTAATTCTTTTCAATTACTACCCTCCTAATCATAAGAGAAGTAACAATTTTTAAATATATGAATTCAACCACAAAGCTAGAAAAACAAATAGAATTTTGTGATTAATCCAGAAAATAAGCTTTTAACGTAGGCTCATGAAATTATTCATGCATACGGCGCGTTTATAAATCAAGAAATTCCCACAACCCACTAGAAATGAAGAAATGCACAAAGAGAGTCTAATATTTGTAAAACTCTCACATAAAATTATCTACATGAAACGTATATAATTTGTTATAACTTGGGTTACATATATCAAAATATTACGATACATGTATCAATAAATTCTTGTCGAAATGTACTTCAATATAAGATCCATTCACACATAATTTTGAAAAGTTAAGTGAAATATAAATTTGGTTGAAATATATCATCAAGATTGAGATTTTTGTGAAAAATGCGTAAAAAAGTAAAACTAAATAAATTATATAAAGATAAAGTAATACTCCGTAAGTGATTTAGTGAGGATGAGATATCTTAAATAACAAACATTTAATTAATTCTTATAATATAGAATTTTCGGTTGAACTACACTATTAAAAGTAAAATTTGATCATACCACCTAATATAATCATTTTGTCCAACCATTACACTATGTACCAGCTTCTGCCCTCATTTGTGCTCCATATCCACCCAATGTTGTCTTTACCAGTTGTAAACGGAGTGGCTACGGGAGACAATAAAAATAAGGATTATACTACAGCTTTTATTTAAAAGAAAATAAAATAATTATAACGTACGTGGTACGATATAATATTTTAACCGTGCAACACACGGGTTTAAAACTAGTCAATCAATCATCAATCATCAATACATATTAATAAATGAGCGTTTTTTCGAGAGCCTACGTTAAAAGTTGATTTTTGCGGAGCTACCAGAAAATTTGATTTAATTTTCTTGCGTTGTGAGAGACTCCAGGTTAAGGAAATTTGTGAAAGCTCGGTAGATGTTCAAATTGGAAAATCCTAAAAGTTTAGGAAATGTTAAAATTGGGAAATTCTAACTTTGAATTGAAATCACCATATTACGTATGATTACAATTGGAACCACCATCCGTTTACTCCTAATCTAAGTATCAGTCAAACTAAAGTTAAGTATAAAAGGACTTCACCAGCCATAAACGTTTTTAAAACACATTGACTTCACAAGTCTTATTGCAGGGTTTTTATAGGGGCCTACGTCGAAACTTGAGTTTTTCGAGCGACCAGAAAATTCGATTTTATTTTATTGCGTTCTAAAAGAGTCCATGTTTTTTAGAAGATTGGGAAGGTTTATTCTATCATTTTCCTAAACAATCAGTTAGCTTTAGCTATAGATAGTTGAAGTCTATTTATTTTCCGATTAATCACAAAATTCTATTTATTTTCCAAGTCTTGTGAGAGAATCCAACAATTTTTAGGAGCTTTATATGTTCAATGTAGAAGATAATTAAGACTATTTCTCCTAAACTTTCTTTGTAATTCTAGGCTTAGATGGTCAGCGTTGTAATAGAATCTAATTGCTCCATTATTGTTTCTAACCAATTTCTAACAATAGGAGTAGTAATAGTAGTAGCAGACTAGCAGTAATAGTATTTATTATGTGGTAAGAGTAGGGGTTGTAGTCGTAGAAGCACGTTGAATTTTATAGTAGGAATAGGAGTAGGAGTGGGAGTAGGAGTAATTTCTAATTTTAGCCTAATTATCATTGACTTTATATCTTAACAAGTTGTAATCGTGAAAGACTACAAAATTAAGATCAAGCTAAAGCATGATAAAAGAAAAAGAAGTTAAGATTGCAAAACTTGATGGTGAGTAGTATACTTCGTGCGTGGAAACATGACCAAGAGCATACAAGTGATCTTTTATTTTGTAAATAAAAAAACAATGTATTCCACTAGATCAGTCAGAAGCTCAGATTGTTAGTAGAATTAAGGATATAGTAAGCATTCGATTACTAGTTAGGCTTAAAGATGATCTTCATAGTAAGATTATGGAAAGCCTTAATATTAGCTAGTTTGTGTTACTTCTTCTAGAGGGCACCTTTTTTTTGTAAAATCCGTCTTTTTATTTCCCGAAAATGGATGAATAAAAAGAGTACCATTTTTACAAAAAAAAATAAAAAAAAATAAAAAAATGTATTCCACTAGATCTACCATATACTAAAATCGTAAATCCTCACCATGTATGTATCATTGTATCACTTTGAGCATCCTTAATGTAATGAAGCTGAAGGTTACAAAAACAATATTCCTACGGTTAATCTGCCAAATAATTGTCTTTGTATTTTACGTATCAAGTCTATTCCTATAGGCCGCTATATGGTCAAAATTTTCTTTGCTGATTAACTGTTTATCGTTAATTTCTACGGTATGCAGTAAGTTATCTCAAATTACAATTGTCTTATCTTGATAATCTTATTCGTGGTATAGCAGTACCATCCATGTAGAAACTAAAAATCCCACAATTTGTATTTTATCGATTTTCTTATGTATGTGAAAACCAATTTAGAGTACAATTTAGCTTAAGACTTAAGAGTAGATTCGGAAACATTATGTACCATCTCCATTGGAATATTGATTTTATAATAGACCGCTGTTTTCAATTTATTTATTTGTTCTTATAACTCTTGGTTCATTATTATCTGCACATTATGCCTATTTTCAGTAGTTGGCTCATTAAGACCTCCAGGTTTAGTTTTGTATTCTGTTATAGTTAGGGAACATTGGACATTTGGAATATTCGTTGTATTAGGAAATTTACGTGTTTTGGTAGATTCAGTTACAGTAGGTGTATTAGTTGACGTTTTAACGTCCAAGTCATCTCACAAAGGATAGAATGGGATCGGGTAGGTCTTTATCTACTCTAACTCTACCTACAAAGAGACCAAGGAGTCATTATTCTAATCCTACTTATGGGTAGTTTATTATTATTCATCCATAGATTGTATTCCTACGCTAAAAAAGAGTTCATTATTTGAAAACATTTTTCCAGTACTAGAAAATTGGAGAATTGTAGTAGCAGTAGTGGTGGTAGTACTAGAAGAAGAAGAGTACTATGTAGTAAACGGTTATTAGAGATGGATCAAATTTTTATGAGTGTTCGACTCATCAAATAATAGATCTTGAACACTAGTTAGTCAATCACCCGGCACGCAGTAACTTTTAATAGTATTAGTGAGTAGGAGTGGTAGTTGTAGTAGATAGGAGTAGAAATAAAATCATAAGAGTAATTAAGATCAGAGTAGGAGGAGTATGTAGCGAGATAGCAAGAGGATGAGCAATAGTACGTCGTAGTAAAGAGACATTCCTAATGTATTGGAAAATTGGGCAGTCGTAGTAGTAATAATAGTAGAGGATGGATTAGATTTTTAATCAGTTCTGGAGATGGATATTTATGTACCGTAGTGTATTTAATCATATAAAAACATTAGTAGTAGTAGTAGTAGTAGTAGTAGCAGCAGCAGCAGCAGCAGCAGCAGTAGTAGTAGTAGTAGTAGTAGTAGGAGGGGGAGGAGGAGGAGGAGGAGGAGGAGGAGTAAGAGCAAGAGTATGGAAGAGTAGGACTAGACGAATAGTACATAGTAGTAAGAGTCGAAGTAGTAGTTGTAGTAGTATAGCAGTATTAGGAGTAGAATTAGTATGCAGTGTCGTCTGAAAATACAATCCTACTACGTACATTGAAAATTGGAGAATTGTAGTAGTAGTAGCAGTAGTAGTATTGTTAATAGTAGTATGTAGTAGTAGTCGAGTAGTAAAAGGTTCTTAATGTTTGAATCATATTTTTATGCATGATCTTGAATAATAAATAGCGGATCACCAGTAGTACATAATAGGATCAGGCGAATAGTAGCAGTAATTGTATAGTTGTAGTTGTAGTAGTAGAATTGTATTTTTACCTAATTGCCTATGCTTCTATTTATGGGTATAGTAATGCTCCCAAACTTTCTATGGACGTGTTTAAAATTTTTGGGGGTGTTAAATTTTTAGTTGTGCACATCATCACTACGATAATATTATGATGATCACTATAGTTTGTTTCTTCTAGAGCATGCATTGAAAAGAGTTCATTGTGATCTAATTCTACTTAATATAGTATAACACCAACTCTTTCACGACATTCTATTTGTGTGGATACATATACACTGACAAAGGTTTTGGTTGCAAATTTTTATTGGATAGTGCTGATTCAACACTATTCATAATCCTAATCAGATATTCTACTAAAAAATACAATTCACTATGTATTCTGTTCATACTACAAAATAAATAGTTCATCGGGTTTCTAACGTGTGCCCATGGGGCGCATGTAAAAGTCTATATAAATTACAGCATCTATTTTAATGTATATTTTTTCAGAAGTTATTCTAATGTCACCAAATTAGTATAAACCAAGAGTTTAAATCCTACCACAATAAGATACGCATTTAATATAAAAAAAAAAAAATAAAAATAAAAATGGTTCAACTATTTTGGCGATATGCGACTTAACTATTTTATTTTGTAAAAAGATCACATGATTTTTTTGAGTTGACCAACTGCATTTTTTCAAACTCTTTTTATCAATTGAGGCTAAATAATGGACAATATTATAAGTTTAAACAAGAGATCCTAATTTTCTTTTGTACTTAAGACCAACAAGAGGTGATACACCTTCAGTACAAGCAGTGGTTGATTGTTTAGAGAGTTTTGCTTATATTTCAGGTCTAAAAGCCAACCCTGCAAAAACTGAAGTGTATTTTGGAGGGATTCAGCAGGAGCTCAAAGAACAGATTCTTCAGCTAGCTGGTTTCACTGAAGGAACATTCCCTTTTAGGTATTTAGGAGTTCCTCTGAATAATTCAAGGTTGACGTCGAGCATGTATAGCAGTCTTATTCTGAAAATCAAGACTAAAATCATGCACTGGTCGAATCATTTTCTCTCTTATGCTGAGAAATGTCTCTTGATAAACTCGGTTATCTTCGAGATGGAAAATTTCTGGTGTTCTAGCTTTTTATTGCCTAAGGAAGTCATCAAAAGGATCAATAGACTCAGCAAAGATTTTGTGTGGGGTATACAAGATGGCCAAAGGAAAATGTTGTATAAGAGCTGGGCTAGCTCTTGTGTACCTAGGAATGAGGGTGGTTTCCATATCAAAGAAGTTTTGGTATGGAACATGGCTCTAATAGAAAAATGGATTTGGTTTCTCCAGACAAGTAAGAGCAACATGTGGTGTAAATGGATTAATCTTTATGTCCTAAAATCGAAGTCAATCTGGAAAATCAATACAAAAAGACAGGATTCAGAGCTGCTCAAAGGAATCATTTCCGTTAGGAACGAAATGCTGTCAAGAATTGGTTCCATAAACCAAGCAAATCAGATGCTACTGTCATGGGGTTCTGGAGGTAATTTCTGCTTAGCCAAAGCTTATGACGTTTTTCGAGTGAAGCAAACGAGAAAGAGGGGTCTGCATATTATCAGGGATGCTATAAACATTCCAAAACATAGCTTCACACCAAATTTGGCATTGCAAAACAGCTTGGCTACTATTGACAATATTGTGAAGAGAGGTATGATTATGGTTAATAGATGCAGTTTGTGTAAGGAAGAGTTGGAAGATCACCAACACCTTTTCTTCAAGTGCACATACTCAGCAAAAGTTTGGAGTCGGATTCAGCATTGGATTGGCATTAAAATTGGAAGAACGAGTCTAAAAGGAAATCTGAAATGGTATAATGCTCATGTATAAAGAAGACATTGGAAAAGTAAATGGTCGAGATGTAGTATTGTTGCCACAATCTACATGTTATGGTATGAGAGAAATTGTAGAGTGTTTAGAGAGGAGGAGCACAATATAGAATGGTTAGTGTGCAAAATTAAGTATTATGTGTGTATTAGGATCTATAGTTATCTTAGAGGGGTTGTAAATGAGGATATGCTAGATTTCTCATTTCCTTGAGAATTAGTGGTTTTAATTTTTTTTGTAAGCTATTACTTTTATTCCCTAAATGGATGAATAAAATGCCACTAAATTTTGCTTGCAAAAAAAATGTTGTCGGTGAGGGGATATGAGGATTAGAAAACGGGAAGAATCACTAAGGGCCCGTTCGCTATCACTGTCGTTTTCAGTTTTTGGGTTTTTTGCGTAGAATATTTAGTTAAATAAGTTACAAAATTAACTTTAAATTGTTTGGTACTATAATAGTCATATGGAAAATGAAAACTGACAACTGAAAACTGAAAACCACTTTTTCTGGTTCTCAAAAGCAAGGCCTTGGTTTTAAAAAAAATAGAAAACTGAAAACAGAAAACGATACTAAATAGACCCTAAGCTAATCTTGATCCTCAAAAGTAGCTAAAAAAGTTTAATAAGAGTTCATTGTTTATAGTACTAATAAGAGTTCATTGTCTATAGTACTTATCCTATTGAAAATTGGCTAATCCTAAAACTACTTAAGTAGATCATTTTCACAATCTTACTAAAGTTAAACCCTATTATGGAGTGTATAGTTATCACTAATAATGTTACATCACTCATTCCAATGAGCTTGCATGGAAATTGGCAGTAAAATTTCAAACGCACATATATCATTCCTTTATCAACCGTATTCAGCAAACTTCACATATTTACATTACATTTAACAATGGGAATTAAAATCGCATGATAAGTTCTTACACTAATCACACAAGACCTACTATCTATTAATTCAAATTTTTTTGGTCAATTGAGATTAAACAATAACTTTTTTTTTTTTTTTAATTAAGCATAAATTAGAGTTTATATCTAGAGTCTATGCAATGCACGGGCATTCAACTAGTGCATATATATCAAAGAGAATTTTTTGAAGAGCATAGGGAGAGTCCAATAAAGGAGAAATATTGAGCGAGTTTAAAAAATGAGAAATACACATAGTTTATTATTAACAACTTACAAAATTATCAATAATTCACATATAGAATCCTTATTTTCATGAAACTCTTCGATAAAGCTAACTAATAAATTTACGACATAATCATTCATAACATTAGTTATGTGTATCAGAAAATTTCGAAACATATATCATTAGATTTGTTTCGAAAAGTATCTCAATTTGAGATCTATTTACACATTTTTCTGTTATGCAAAACAATTTAGTTGCTCCGTATACATTTAGTAGAGTTTTGTTTTTTGTTTTTTTGAAAAGTTTAGAGAGATTCCAAAATAAAAGAAATGGTGAGAGAATCCAAGAATTGAAAGATTCCCACATGAGTTATTAGACAGAGTCTATTTATTTATAAACTATAATGAGCTAGCTCATGATTGTACGTTAAAATGTATACATTTTATAATTTTATTCATAATATATCTTAAATGTATTTGAAACGTTTTTCTTAAATTTGCTGTGGATATATTAAATTTGACATTGATTTAAAGTTCTGTTCAACATTACATCGGAGTGCAATAAAATGGAATTTTTTTTCGAAATAGGGCTCAAAAAATAAATATTAAACAAAATGGGTTGGATTGAAAAATGTTCAATTTTATGGGGTGCACGTTACCCCATTTTAGGTTCGGGACAAAACCGCCAGTGCCCCTGACGGTTTAAGTGTCTTGAATAGTAGCTATGAGGTTGTAGGGGAGATCTTGCGCAATTGTGAAACCGCCATGGAGACTAGCAGTTTCTCCTTGACAGAAACCGCCACCCACCATGGCGGTTTCTTCACAGAAATGAGTATACAAAATCGAGTCGATGATTTTTGGTTAGGGTGAATGTAACACTACGGAATATGGAAAGTGGTTTATGGAGTTGGTTTGTCCCACATTGAAAATTAAGGCTCATATGATCAGTTTATAATAGATTCCTATCATCATACTAATAACAAGGCCTTCACCTTTTAGAGCCCAGAGAGGATATATGGGCCTAAGGGGTGACGACCCATCTTATTGGGTTGTGTTGCGACGTATGATGGATCGGGCTGTTACAGATGGTATCAGAGCAACCCTGCGACCGCGTGCTGGGTGCTAGGGCGAGGCCCAGACTAGCCGTCTAGCGGGGGAGATCTTGGACCTGTGTTAATGTTGGTATGGTTTGATCGAGGCGCAACGGGGACGTTGCGGTCTTTAAGTGGGGGAGTTTGTAACACTACGGAATATGGAAAGTGGTTTATGGAGTTGGTTTGTCCCACATTGGAAAATTAAGGCTCATATGATCAGTTTATAATAGATTCCTATCATCATACTAACAACAAGGCCTTCACCTTTTAGAGCCCAGAGAGGATATATGGGCCTAGTAGGTGACTACCCATCTTATTGGGTTGTGTTGCGACAGACGGTGGTTCGGGCTGTTACAGTGAAACCGCCATGGGGGATGGCGGTTTCATGTTTTTTTTTTTTTTTTCAATTGCCGTTATATCGGGTTTTGGGGGAAAAAAAACCGAATTCACCCCGTCTCTCTATACAAACACCCTGACCTTCTCCCTCTCAAGCACAACTCCTCTCTCTCCAGCCCACTTCTCCGCCACTCGCTGCTGCTCCTCCGTCTCCCGCCGACCGCCGCTGCTCCGCCCCAAATTGTACCAATTCCTTTCAGGTAATTTCATTCATTCTAATTTAGGTTAATTTCAATTCATTAGTTTAATTGTTTGTTTTTTTAGTTAGATTACTAATTTATTCAATAATTTGTTTTGTTATTATTGATAATGATTTGCATTTTCATGGGTATTTAGTAGAAGTTGAATTTTTAGGGGTTTTGTTTAATATTGTAATTAAACAACCCTAATTTAGGTTAATTTGAGTTCATTGAGTTGTTTTTTAGGTTAGATTACTAATATTTTTAATCCAATGATCTTGTATTGATGCTTGAGTTTAGTTAATAAAATTCATAAGTTGATTTTTAGGGTTTTGTTTAATTGAAGATTTATGTTAGTTGAATTTCTTAATCAAATTAGTTTATTTTTCTCATTATAGAATGAAAATTAATGGATGTCCTTTGGTATGTTATTTGGATGGAGAAATTGTTGAAACTAGTGGAAATGTTTGTTATAAGGGTGGAAATGAGAGTTTTGTATTTGCTAGTACTAGTATAACTTATAATGACTTTATTGGGGAAATTTGTGACGCAATGAAAATCAATAGAAATAGTGTTTCATTGACGTTGAAGATGAAAAATCCGAGTGAGGGGTGTTATAAGGTTGTACCCCTTAATAATGATCGTTCTTTACTTGCTATGTGGGCAATTGTTCGACACTCAAAGGTTCCTTCTATGGACATTTATGTTGAAGTGGGAAGGCTAGACTCTAGAAATGTATTACCAACAACGATTTCAACAACGCCCAATACTTCTCTCACATCAATGAGATTTGGGGATGTTGCGCAATATATTTCTATTGAAACCAATAACATAAATAAGGGAACCTTGGACGGGGTTTTAGATGGAGATGACGTTGAGCAGGAGTTGAATGTTGTTGAACGTATGATTGATGATGAAGATGAGGATGATGGTTTGGTTGGGCAGAGTGCTCCACACGTAGAATTCAATACGATTTATGAAATTGATCAACAACATGTGAATGCTTGGAAAACATGGGTCAATGAAGTTGAAGTTAAGGTTGGCAGGGAGTTTATAGTTGGTCAAAGATTTTCAAATAAGGCTGCTTTGATAGAAAATGTAACTTTGTACTCGGTACAACGTAACCAAACTTTCAAAGTGCC
This sequence comes from Spergularia marina, assembly GCA_963680865.1. Taxonomy (NCBI): domain Eukaryota; kingdom Viridiplantae; phylum Streptophyta; class Magnoliopsida; order Caryophyllales; family Caryophyllaceae; genus Spergularia; species Spergularia marina. The sequence goes on from OY804548.1 coordinate 12,553,508, forward strand.
CGAATTCAAACCTGACACTATCACTTTCAAGTGTGGTAGAACGCCAAACCCAAGCAATTGGAAGCTTAGGGCATCACAAAAATAAGAACAGTTTTCAGAAGCCTTCACCATTGTCACTTATCTTGAGCCTCACGAAGCTACCTGTGTTGGTGACGTTATTCCACGCGACCATATGAATTTGAAACGAGGTTTCATTAGTGAAGCTATTAAAAACCTTGTTGCCGAGGATTGGTCCATTAAAGTCCCAGTTCTTATTGAATTTATCAAAGATAAATTCAATTATACTATCTCATATATGAAGGGGTGGAATGTTAAACAAAGGGAAATTGCAAATTTATATGGGGATTGGGATGAATCCTACACTTTGCCTCCTCACTTCATGCAAGCAATGAAAGAATCCAACCCGGGAACTGTTGTGCATTTTGTGAATACGCCAACAGGCAAACCTAATGAGGAATCTTTCTTTCGAGTGTTTTGGGCATTTGGACCATCAATTCAAGGTTTCAACCATTGTTGTCCTCTTATAACTATTGATGACACTCATTTATATGGGTAATATAAGGGTACATTACTTATTGCAATGGTAGTTGATGCTAACGACCAACTTTACCCACTTGCTTTCGGTATTGTTGAGAGTGAAAATACTAATAGTTACCCTTGGTTTATGGCATGTACAAGGAGGTTCGTGACAGATAGAAAAAGTCTTTGTGTTATATCAGATAGACATGATGGCATCAAAGCTGCTATGAATGATGAACACATCGAAATGACTGAGCCTCATGCCTAGCATAGATTTTGCATGCGTCATGTGGCATCCAACATCAACACAAAGTTTAAAAGTCTGGATTGGAAAAACTTGTTTGGTTGGATTGCCACACAACATCAGAAGAAGAAGTTCAATCGTGGCTTCAATCAAATGGGTGAAATAAATATTGATACACGACGTTATTTGACCAAACATGGCTTGGAGATGGAGAAGTGGTCAAATTATCATGACGGTGGGTTCAGGTATGGTATAATGACTACCAATATCGTGGAGTGTTTCAATGAAGTTTTGAAAGGAGGCCGATTCTTACCCATCGTCGCACTTGTGAAATTGACATTTTATCGAGTCAATGCGTACTTTGTGGAGCGGTATAAGAAGGCAAAACAAAGGCTTGAAGAGAGACATGCATATTGTAAGAAAGTAATGGATGCAATTGCTGTAAATTCTAAGAAGGCCTCACACCATACCGTTGTGGCATTTGATAGAGGACTCTTTCAAGTGACCAATGGGTCGGGGCATAGAGGTAGTGGAAAAGGGAAATATAAGCATACTGTGAATGTTGTGACTAAAACATGCACTTGTAAGAAACTTGAAATTTACAAGTACCCTTGTTCACATGTACTTGCCGTTTGTAGCTCAATGGGTTTAAGTACAAATGCATTTGTGGATGTGTTTTACACTAGTGGTGAGTATTTGGGGTCATACACACCCAAATTTTGACCCATTCCAGATGAAGCTTATTGGACACCTCTTGATGGTCCTAAAATCCTTGCTAATAAGAATATGAAACGTGAACCCAAGAAAAAGGGTACAAAGGATAAGTCACATTCAAAGCGATTGCGTAATGAGATGGATGAAAAACCACCGTCAAAATAATTATGTGGCATATGTCGTCAACCTGGTCATAACAAAAAAACATGTTCTTTAAGAGGGTAACATTTTTTGTTGATCTTTATATTGTTGTGAACTTATTTTTGCCTAATATTTTTTGTATAATGTTTTAACTCCTTTCTTTTTCTTTTTGTAGCTCTCATGGAAGCGGATCTTCATCCGGGACCGATCGACCTGTCTCTCTCAAACTGCAAGACAAACACAGGAGTCAAAAAATTTGGGACGGAGAGGAGGTGAGTCCGCTTAGATGTAGAACTCACATAAAACGGCATGATGAATATCGTTCTTGTAAGCGGGTAGTTAAATTTATTAGGAAAACCCAGTTTTATGGGGCGCATAGAGTAGCTAGTGTTAAGTTAGATGCGGATTTAATAAGTGCGTTGGTAGAACGATGGAGGCAAGAAACCCACACTTTTCACTTAACCATTGGGGAAGCCGCTATCACCTTGCAAGATGTGCAAGTTATGTTAGGTTTGAGGATGGATAGAAAAGCTGTGACGGGTTATACCAATCAAGATTGGAAGGGATTGGTGACTGAATTGTTGGGAAGAGCACCGGGGGAAAATTTGAAGGGAAGTTCTTTGAAAATTTCGTGGTTGATGACCCATTTTAATTATTTGCCCAACAGTGTGGACGATGCCACATTTCATTGTTATATTCGAGTGTATCTGCTCATTTTGTTTTGTACCGTTCTATTTCTTGATAAAAGTGGGGGTGTAGTTTAAGTAATCTATTTGTCATTGTTAAGTGATGTCAGTAGATTGGATGATTACTCCGCGTGGGGAAGTGCGGTACTTGCAACATTGTATCGTAACTTGTGTTGAGCATGTTGTAAAGGTGCATTATTGATAGACGGACCCCTTATTCTTCTCCAGTTGTGGTCTTGGGAACGTATTGTTATAGGACGTCCTATGAACATGGGACCATTAGAATATGATGAGGATGAGGATGAGGATAAGGATGAGATATAGGTAGTCCATTTGGGTCACAACATATCTATGGGAGAGATGCATTAGGACGTAAGTGGCTTATGATCGATCGACGAAAAGCCGATGGGATTTTCTCTCTTACCGCTTATAGTGATGCATTCGATTGTATGACTCATGATCAAGTAAGTTTACTTATCCACATTGTTTTGTGACTTTTTAAGCATGAAAATAATTTGGTAATTCACTTATTTATTTGTTTTATTTTAGTTCATTTGGCAGCCTTATACAGCGGATGTCATCTCAGCTCTCTCTCCGACTTGTTCTAAGGATGAACAAGATTGGTGTGTTTTGGCTCCTATGGTCTGCTTCGATATTGTAGAGTGGCATTGTCCGGATCGGGTAGTATGCCAATTTGGTTTGAAGCAAACAATCCCGGTGGATTGTGATACTTCGGAGACTCTTCATAAATTGGATAGGAGAGGAAATCGTAAGATAAGTTGGAGTGAAATCCACAATGTCTATATCGATCGATTTATGGTGTAGGCGTCGAGAGAGGGTGGTGGCTACTACTGATGTAGATGATGGCACGATGCATTACAATGATCCGTACATGGTTTGGTATCGAAACCATACTCGTCGTATCATTGGAGCTGTTAAACAATCTCATGGTGGCCCGGTTTCCTACCATCCTTCTTCTCCCTCAATTCAATTGCTTGTAAGTATGGTTTATCATTATTTCACTTTTATTGAATAGTAAGCATGTTTAGGAAATAATTAGTGCAATTTTTTGATTTTTGTGGTTGTAGACCCAAGGTTTTGAAACTCTACACATGAGGTGTGAGCATGACCTTCAAGCTGCATTAAATGACGCAAGTAGTGTCAATTTTGTCCAAACTTTAACCGACATTCGCAAACATTGCTCCGAATGTCTCGAGAAGGTTGGATTTTCACATCTTATCCAAAAACCCCAAGAACAACCAAGTGCAAGTTTGGAGGATAATTCCCCTCTTATACAATATATGCATCGACGTAGAGGTGGTTCTCCTATGACACCAATTATGGAAGGCAACACTCCGGGTTCTTCCTCAAGCCAACCCGCTTCCTCAAGCCAACGTCGAGCTACACGCCGTCGCCGCCTAACGGAAGATTAGCTATTAATATATAGTTTGTAATGTATGGGAACAATTTGTCAAGTTTATGTTGTATTCGACTCTTTTAAGTATGTAAAAGACGATTTAAGTTATAAAATAAGATGATATGCCATTCGAGTTCTCTTCTTGGGTTGTTATTGGGGTTATTGAACGATTGTGGTCGTGCCATTTTGGTTTGGGTTGTTTGAGCTGCAAGCTAAGTAAAAGGGATAGAAGGGAAAATAACCTCCAAAAAAAAAAAAAGGTAGAACCGCCATGGAGAATAGCGGTTTCATCTTAACACAAAACGCCGCTCTCCATGGCGGTTTCATCACAGAATCGAGGAGCATACAAAATCGTCGATGATTTTTGGCTAAGGTGAAACCGCCATAGGGGGTAGCGGTTTCACTCTTTTGGCTAGGGTGAAACCGCCATAGGGGGTGGCGGTTTCACTCAAGTGAAACCGCCACCCCCTATGGCGGTTTCACCTTAGCCAAAAATCATCGGCCCGATTTTGTATACTCATTTCTGTGAAGAAACCGCCATGGAGGGTGGCGTGTCAAGGAGAAACCGCTAGTCTTCATGGCGGTTTCACAATTGCCCAAGATCTCCCCTACAACCTCATAGCTACTGTTCAAGACACTTAAAACCGCCAGGGGCACTGGCGGTTTTGTCCCGAACCTGAAATGGGGTGACGTCCACCCCATAAGATTGAACATTTTTCAATCCAACCCATTTTGTTTAATATTTATTTTTTGAGCCCTATTTCGAGAAAAAAAAATGATCAAATGTATGTCAAATAATATTTGCAATAAACTTCTATAAAAAAGCTTGCAAGGTTAATAATTTCGTAAGTATAGTTTATTATTGTAATTTTATATAATATCAGAAATATTTACTCGGCCCAAATCAGATTGGGAATAAGGCTTGGTTGTTCTTTTTGTTGATTACAAGTACTTAGCTAGCATATTAAGTTGCAATTATTGCTACTCCACGGACTACAACCATAATACCACTCGATTTATCCAGTTATCCATAAATCATAAAAGAAGATATTCACTGATCTTATATTTGATTATCCATAAAAAAAAGACAATCATATTTCCACGGTCCAAATGGACCACTCTACGTCCAAATGGACAACTCCACGTAGCTGGAAATTTGTTGAGCCAATTGGGACTTTATAAGACAATTGGATTGTAACTATCTTGGCATTGGAGCTAATGTGTTATCTACGCGAGTAGTACAATTACAATTTCAAAGGCTCTCTACGCATTTTAATTATGAAATTCATTTACAATCCAAGGTGCAGCTTGTAATTCGTTAACCACACACTGAAACTGGGGTATTACATATTTGGTGAGCTAATTTCGTAATCAATCATTCGTGATCGATTCAGATGTATCATGGGATGTTATAAACAATTTCCTTTTCATCCACCAATTTGGTCAAATCTGGTGATAATATAGTCAAACTCGCATAATTCAATATCGCTTGTCTCGTCTCTGGTTCATGTGCATCTATTTCTAAATATATAGTTTTCCAGTTATCTAGCTTAAATAGAGATCTGACATCAATTTTTTTTGACATGAATAAAAAAAGGGTAAATTAAATTGACTACTTGTCACAAAGACTGGAATTTTAAAAGTCATACTTGCATTTTTTTTTTTAGCCTTGATGCGGGCTCATATATCTGTGGGCAAAGTCAATTTGGCAGAACAAAATGATTCGTACTGCTCTTGGAGTTGTTCAATGGTATAGCTTCATGATTTGCGAGAGTATTTATACACCACCATAGAAATCAGCTCCTGGTGCCCTTTTTTTTCATCGATAGCAGTATGGTACTTTATGTTTCTCCCTATTTAAGCCTCTAGATTGAGCCGATTTTTGGAGTGCGACTGAGAGGCAGGCACAAAGTTGTTCGATACTGTTTCTGCCTAATGTCGTTTGAATATTTACATCTAGGGTCCATAAGTTGTGATACGCGTAAGCGTAATAAGCAGTACTCAAAGACGACCAATTACTAATCAATAGTGTTTGAGATAAGGAGAGCGATCATATTTTATATACATTGACGGATTCCTTTAATGTCTCACAACCTCAATTAAGAGATGCATTCTTCTACCTGTTGATTAGCTTTCACCGAATTTTCATCAACTCCATTTATTATAAACACATTTTTTCCATGATCTTTCATTCACCCACCTGCATTTATAGCCCAAAACATACAGATTTTCCATACGTAGGAGTGTTTTCGTCCCAACATCTCTACCTTTAAATAAAATTTTAATTTCTATCGTGAAACAGGGGTATCTCTCACATAGGAAAGTCGGACGTTTTTTACCACACAAAAACCCTTCGCGAGACATTATGCGTCTCACTTGAGCAATAAATTGCTTGTACCACTGCTCCATTGTCCTTCCCTCGTCATCTCTTTCGACATCTTCGATATTCAACATTAGGTTAAAGCTCATCAATACTAATTCTTTTTCAATGGTCGTATTTTATACTTCTTTTCAACAGTCATACTTTATACTTCTATTCAAAATTCTAAACATTAGGGTATACGGTCTTCTATTGCATCTCACAAGGCCAATTAGGAGGCGTATCAAACCTAAATGCTCAGCTAGATGAAGAAATAAATCTTTGAAACCATCTTGCCTCCCGTACCCATTGTCAATTCTAAATTCATCTACTATATCCATAAATACACTGATGCCCATGTGAACTGTTTTTTGTTGCCATTTATGATCTAAAATTTGTGGGAGGCAAAAGGAGGGAAAAGGGCAGTAGGGAAGGGGACAGTAAATACTCTTCTAATTGAGAAAATGGTAGTAGAAGTAGAGAGGAGTCCAAAATTGATTGTTTGGACCTAGAGTTAATAGGAAAGAAAAAGAGGGAAGGGAATAGGGAGGAATCTTTTATCCCTCCCTTTTCAATAAACCAAATCCTTTCAGTGTTGAAAGAATTGGAAGGAAAACTCGCACTCTTTCTAGTAGACATTGATATAAATTTATTTGTACACAATATGTAAAGATGTTGAACGCTAAAATTTAAGGGGACTTATATGAAATATCATATCTAAAGATGCAAAGAATAAAATGTTACATAGTAGCTGTACCGAAAATAAAGACTTTGTTTAAATACGGAGTAAGTGAGAGGATTCATACAAACTTGAAAGGTAACTTAATTGAAAGAAATGTCAGGCGTGCTAATGAAGAGTCGAGGAAGATACGGAACAATTACCTCCATGCCTTCTATCTTCACCATGGAAAAAGAAAAAAAGGTACTCTAAGAACATGAACTGTTCGCGATACGGGGCGGGACTTCCCGATCTACACTAGGATAGAAAAAGAACTAAAGTTGTTGTTGTTGTTGTTGTTTGATAATTGATCATGCTGTTGTTGATTTATTCCATGCTATATATAGGATAACTCTCCGGCGGTTATGCAATCCCCATTTCATTCTTTGGTCGTGGAGTGAGACGATTGTGGGTGATTTAATTTATCACGTCTCTCTTGGTGCTTCAACTGCCGCTGAAGATGGCAGTCAATTCCTTATTCCAAATCGTGGGTTTGATGTTTGCCACTGGCCCAACTCTGTATTCTGACTAAATGGGCCTTTATTTAAAGACATACTCCATAATTACATAGTACAATACTCCCTCCGTTTCCCTTTAAACACCTCAGTTTCCTTTTCAGGGTGTCCTTTAAACACCCCATTTCAAAACTTTCTAAATGAGGTAAATTTTCACCACACATCAACCCTCCCCTACCTCCAAAAACAATAAACAAACCAGCCATTATCTTCAAAAATAATAAACAAACCACCTACTATCTTCAACAATAATAAATATACCACCCTTTATCTCCCAACAATAATAAATAAACCACACCACTTTAGTCCACGTGAAAAATGGACCGGGGTATTTAAAGGGGGAAGGAGGGAGTATTTATTGGCAGTTTTTTCATCAACTTTTTAAGGGAACCACTCATACTTCGTATAAAAGAAGTACCGTGACTTGTAGCAAGAGACACCCAAAATGAGGAGGACTGATACGGGGTGCACAGTGTTGTGGCACTATTCCCGCAGCACATAAAGGACAAAAGGGAAGGAGGGGTAGCGGAGCAAAATGCAGTAGAAACTAATAAACAAACCACCCACTATCTTCAACAATAATAAATATACCACCCTTTATCTCCCAACAATAATAAATAAACCACACCACTTTAGTCCACGTGAAAAATGGACCGGGGTATTTAAAGGGGGACGGTGACTATATCGGTGACTCGTGCATCAAGACGTTAGGATTATGTATTCCAATGGTTTTTCTATATCGGTGACTCGTGCATCAAGACGTTAGGATTATGTACTTATATATACGATGGTCTAACTCGTGAGTTCGAGGACGAACTCTTGTTTTATGGAGAGTGGATTGTAATGTCAACTTTGTATTAAACATAGAATCATGCAGTGCATTTATACATTCATACATTTGCATCTTGTGAGTTGTTTACAACTTAGTACGTGTTGTATGGGTCTCTGATAAGTTGATCTATTTACTTTACGCTTCGGGAACAAAGCGTTCTCTTAAGGGGGGAAGGATGTAATATCCTGAAATTTTAAAGTATTTTATATTAATATTTTAGATTTTTTAATTAGATTATCTAAATGAAAAAGAGTTTTAAATATTATTCGTGAGTCGTTTTCCAAAATGAGTTAGGAAATGATTTCTAAAATCGGGATTTATATTCCTAAATTGGCTCAATCATAGCTAATGGACCAACATCAACCCGAACCAACTCTACAGTCGCCCAAACACCAAACACATCCTAACTCAACATAAAAAGAAAAAGGAAATCAGAAAATAAAAAGAAAAGGAAAGAAAAAAAAAAGAAAACACGACACATCCACCCCCCTATAAAAACAGAGCATCCCACCTTCCCTTTCCCCTGTTTTCTTTCCACGCACGAACACAGCACGCCGCCTATCCAGCTCGTCGCCCCTGCCTTTCCCTCCTGCCCAGACGTCGCCGCCGCTACCCTTGCCGGCCGACCACCGCCCTTGCCCCCTTTCTTCCTCTTTTGCACCATGGGTAACTACCCTTCCTACCCCTGTTTTCGGTTCTTCCTTTAAACGTGATATTCAAGTATTTTTCTACCTTTAATTTGTGTTTAATTGATTCTAATAGATGTTATAGTTAGTGGGTAATCGATTTGGGTTAGTTTTATGCACAAATAATTGGTCTTGATGCTTGTTTTGAGTTGATTTTCACTAATCACGAAATTTGTATTAATTAGCTTAATTACTCGAATTGGTCAAATTAATTTCGAAACTTACGAGTTTAGTTAGTTTATAATCTGTTAATTAGGTTCTTGAATTTAGTTTGAGATTTAATTGGGGTTTTGTTCAAGTTTATAGAAATTGCAATTTGGGGGAAATTTGGTTAATTGTTTCTTAATTAGTTAATTAGCCCAAATTAGTTTTAATGATCAATAAATCGAAATTATGATAATTTAAGGAATTATAAACTGATTTTCGAATTTAGTTTGATTTAATTCGTTTTTATATGAATTATGTAATTTAAAGCATGTTTTTCATAATTAAAACATAATATAAATTGTATTAGTAAAACCTAAATAAATCATAATAATTAAAAGGTTGTTTTTATGAATTAAATTATGTTTTAAAAGTAATTGTAAGTCTTTGGGAATTTTTAAAATAAATTGAGGGTTATTTAAGTATTGGAAACAAATTGTTGAATTAGAATTATAATTATTGGCTAAATGTTAATTGTTGAGTTAGATTTAAATTATCATGGGCATTGCATATAGAATAGAATTAACATAAGTATTAGATGAATGATTGGATGAGATTTGTATTGATTTGGGACTATTGATTGTAATATTGTAGCCCCTGAGTTCGTAGACGAGGAGTACCAAGTGACTGTTGTGTTGTTCAGTTTCCGTTTGCTTAAAAAGGTAAGCTAGCATGCTCAACCTTTCTTAAACTTGTAGAAACCTTTTAAAATTATGTGCTATATGTGAATGGTGTGTTTGGATGAAAACTTAGTATCATGTTAGGTGGAGAACGATTCAATTTTCTTTGTGATTATTAAATGGTACTTGTGTGGTTATTTACAATGAAAATATAAGTGGTTTTATGTGCGATATTGGTTGTGATTGGTTTATGAATGATTCAAATTGTGAATGTGAACTATGATGGTGATATGGAGATTTGACGGAGTATGGTGGTATAATGATTGTGTCGGAGCCTCGGAGTTGCTCCTAATGATTGTGTCGGGGCCTCGGAGTTGCTCCTAATTATTGTGACGGAGTCGCATCGATTCCTAATTATAGCCCCACCGCATCGGTCTTTATGAGGGTTTGGATCTAGTACTACTCTATTAGGTTAAAATACTTAATAGGGGGTGTGCACACTTAAGGTCTAGTAGTCTTTGGTTTGATATATATTGAAATGATTTACCAAAATGGTGAAGTAATACGTTGGATTGGATTGGAAGTTCGGAGTGGATTTTTTATCTAATTAAGCTTGGATTGATGATTGTGAATTTGTGGAATTTGATCTTTTGTTGTTGCATTGAATTCAATTGGTTGATATGGATATGTGCTAAGTGCATTTTCGAAAATATAACTAAAACGTTTTCAAAATTCAGGTAAGGGTTTTGGTTTTCTACGAGTTGAGGTGTTAGCTTACTCAATTTCACTGACTTTTTCAACTGTGGTTTTTGTGTTTTAAATCCACCACACGTTTGGAGTATTTGATGCATGCGGGAATCGACGACTTAATAGAAATTAGTTGGATTAAATAAATTTAGACTTTCAATTATTTTACCATTAATAATACTTAGACAATTTCATATTTCATATTTCAGATTGTTGTAATATAATTAATGGATTTAATAGACTATTTTAGACCATTAGACATTTGTAGTTCGGCTTTTGAAATCTCCTTGCATTCGGGTCTTTGACTCGAGTGCGGAGTGACACCTTTGAATTTCCTTAATTTGTGTTTTGGTTTGCGATAAAAATGTATTTAAAATGGAAAGGAAATTTGGGGGTGTTACACTTGCATTTTAGAAGCCAATATTTAAATTGTACTTGAATTAAGTGATGGTTATCTGACGTGAGAATAAAAATGTATTATTAGAATTCAACAACTTATTCCTTCAATATCACTCTGAATCTTCACCAAGGACACAACATTGAGACTCGTGATGAGAAATATTTGGGGTTATGACATTGCTATCCGTGAGTATGACATCTTCGTTCAATCCATGAAATTAGTGTACATGTGACGCAAATTGGCACCATATTTCCAATCATAAACAAATTCCATGATGCCTTGTGTTTCTTCATATCTCAAACATCTCATTGATAGGCCGACTTCAATATCACCTTCCCGAATTGGTGATTTCTCATAATGAGAGTAAGGCCATTTATTATATCCTCATAATCTACACTCTGTAGAATATATAGAAATCATAATTTCCTTAGTTAGTTTTTCCAAAATGCAATACTAAGACATGCAGATGCAATGAATTATGCACATGTATACCTCTTTCCGACATGGGGGTCAACCTCATACCTGTTATGAGAAAAAAAAAACGGTCATTATGAACATGAATTGTTTTTAAACTTAATATCATAATTGAAGTACTAAAATCACCTTTCTCATCATAGTTGGATTGACCAAAATTTGATCTCATGGGGTTTCACTGATTCACTCAAGTAATATTATTGACCTTTACATTAAAGATTTGTACTCTTTATATAGTGCACAGATACTCTATCTGTATGATTGACGAATACACTTATACTAGCGACAAATATATTTATTTCTTTTTTAACGTAGGTTACATTATTGGTATTATTGTTGATGATTCACTTTTGTGATACTCTTTTCACTTTTCAGACATGCTCCGCCTATGTGATACTCTTATCTTATTTCCTCTCACTCTTGTACATGTCTTTTGGAAAGGTGTGTTGTCAAATCGTTTGAATTCATACTTTTTATAAACTCTAATAATAACTTTAACTAATGTGATATAAAGTTTATAGAACATAACTTTATTTATGTTCAAAGTCCACATTTACTCAATCTATGCGATTTCAAAACAAAGTTATTTCGTCCACAAACACGTTTGTACGTTACACAAGATATCTTATAAAATTTCATTATTGAACACTGCTCAGCCCAGCTCGGTATGCGGTACTCTTAACTTCTTTTACTTTTGTGCATGCCTATTGTAAAGATGTGTTGTCATATTGTTTGATTTCAGCCTTTTTATAGTGGCACTACTAATCTTTTTATGTGTTGTGTGTTTCTTTTGATTATCTTATTGTATGGCATGCGTGTCTGCTTTACACATTATATTGTCGGTTTAACGAATGTAAAGTCATACAAGTGGTATCCATAGTATAATTGAAATTTTGTTCTGCACACCACAACCATACATTGTTGAATCAGTCCTTTTGGTTGTATTTTATTGGTCAATTGTTTTATTCGTTTTTAATATTATTTTACTAAATTTGTGCAAGTTTATATCCAACATACCGGTTCACTGAATTGTGGCCCCTTTACATAATTGAACTAACCGATAATATTAAATTGTTGATTGACTATGTAATTGGTTCGTAGGACCCATTAAAATACTATATAGCCTACAACATCTATCAACTACAAGATCTATCAAACTCAATGTCCCAAGGTGCAAGCGGTTCAAGACTAACAAGAGTGCGTTTTTTGTTACTTTATGTCATTAATTAATTTTTTTGATTATCCTTGTTTATTATTTCAACTTCATTTATGAATTGCAATTTTACTGAAATGTTAGGGGAGACGTGATATGGCGTTAGAGTAGTGTGCTAATCCGCGTAATTTAGACGCCTTAGGGTCTATTTTAGCATGGTGTTATCGTGATTCGTGAACCACACCATTGGGAGTCGTTTGGAGCTTATTTGGTGGTTTTACGGAATTTTCATCCGCTCAAGACCCTTTGGAGTGCTTTAGGAGGGACGTGGATCGAGTTGGAGTCGGATCGGGGTTCGAGAGAAGCTAGCTCGGGTGCACTATTCCATGGGAATCACAAGAGCTCGAGCCACGAATGAAAGGAGAAAAATGAGGGAGGAATTCCAGTTCCTCAACTCGAGAGGAAGAAGCCTCGAGTCGAGGATTTCCTCGCTCGACTCGAGGAGAGTGTTCCTCGACTCGAGGATTCCGTCGCTCGACTCGAGGATTTCTCTCCTCGAGTCGAGAATGTTAGCTTCCGGGAAATTTCCGAGGAGCTAATGAAGGTTTCTTTTTGCTTAAGAAATATCTATTTTGTCTTTTAGTGTTTTGTACTTAGTTTAAATAAAGGGGCATGAACCCCTGCCTAATTGGGATCACTTTTCATTATATTTTTACATCTTGTTCTTATTTTCTAGAGAGAGAAACTCAAGGGAGAGATTAGTGAGAATTAGTATATTCATTATGATTTCCATTTCAAACCTTATTGTAATAGTTAGTATGGAAGGCTAATCACCTTCTAGATCCTTGGTGTAATCAAATTCTCTCATCCTATGTATTAGTAAGATTTTCTTCTCTCTAATTTGCCTTTAATTTCATGGTAATTAATTCCTTGTTTTTCAATTGCTTGATCTACCCTTATTTTTTCTAATTGGTTGATTGGATTGAATTGGGTATTTCTTATGCTTGGTTTTTAATTGATGGTCATTGATTATTAACCCTAAAGGAAGCAACTTTCACATGTTTAGTGTATGGGTATGACTAATTTGTGATTGCGGAATTAATTAGGCAACTAATAGATTAGATTTGATTAGTGTCGCGGTTGCGGCTAATTAGATACTAATTTGGGTTTTTGTTAATCTTTTATTAATCCTTGCTCTTCATGCCTTTGGTTTTGATTTGTTTGAGTGGTCACTAGACAAATTAGGATTAAAAGGAGGGGAATTTGGAAGTAGTTGCTCGAATTCCCCATAAAAGAGGATTAATTGGTGAAAACCGAGATTATCTATGAATTGGTGTAATTAGAGAGGAGTAAAATTACTATATTAGGGTGTTAGATGAGATTATCACCGAGGGTCACCTTAGTAATCTTGATAACTCGTTTATTTCTTGTCTAATCGACTTTCAAACCAAAAAAGCCCCCCATTTATTGTTCTTATTTCTTTTATTTCTTATTTTTCCACACTAGAATCGCATATTAGGACTTTCCTCTTCCTTGTGGATACGATACCCACTTACCCTAGCTTCTTAGTTAGTAATTTGTGGTAATTTGATAGGATTTAACGACGATCTTGCTGTCAAGGCGGTGTACTGGCTTAAATATATTGACATCAATACAAGAATGGAATGCTAGAATTGCACCATCAACTTGTAAGTGTGGTACACACAAGAATGTGTTAACATCATTCACAACGGATAATCTTTGACGGAGATTTGAACAATGTGGTAGAAGAATTATGTGTAGCAGTTGGAAATGGGTTGATCCTGTTGGAGTTGGTGTCCTCCGACAATAATGCGTTGACTAATTAAATCTAATTAGGAATAAACTTGGGATATATTGAATATACAAGTCAGTTGATTAACGTAAATCGATAACGGTTGGCTGGCTAGAGTTTGACGTTATTGTCGTTTGACGGCGGTAATTAACTGATCCCTCTCGGTCACACCGATAAAGATAGTTTCTCCAAATGATATTATATTTGTATTTAATATAATATAATATAAACCCTAACGTATCAGTTAAAGAGTTAACTGATTATATCGGATAGTGATTTATGAGTTCGGAACTCAGGTCGAATTAATTATGGTTATTGTGTAAATTGTCAAAAAAACAAATTGACAATTAGCTATTTAAATTACAAAGAGTTGTAATTTTAGCTAAAATGATGTAATTAGTAATTATTATATAGTGATATAATAATTAATTAACACTTAAAGAAATAAGTGTACAAATTATACCAAATTGTAACATAAGATGTTTAGGGGTATAATTAGTAAGGGAAAAATAGTCTTTTTGCCACCACCACTATATATAATGTGTTTATATGATCAAACACATGATATACATCATTTTTACAAACACATTATATGTTTTAGAGAGAGAATTGAGAGAAAACCCTCAAATTTCTCTAAAAAATCAGCCTACTTCCACTTCCATTAAGATCAAGTTTTCTTCATTGCATGTCAATGAAACTTGATCAAAACACTTATCAAAGCCTAGTATATCATTAGCTAATTTGTTGACTAATTATATATAAGGTTTTAGGGTTAAAATCTCATAAAACTATACCATTTTGTGAGATTTTTGGAGAGCTTCTTTGGTGGATCAAGGGAGGAGGTTTCCTAACTTGGAAACTCAAGATTAAGGAGGAGGATCCCCAATAATTTGCAGCTCAAGATCCTTCATTTGAAGGAAGGTCAAAATTCCTCTTGATTAAGGTATAAAAACTTGTTTTATACACTTTTTATTGCTTTAATCTTACATGCAAATATAGATTCTTAGATAAACTTAATTAGAGTACTAATTAGAGGATTATAATTAGAGGCTAAACAACTTTCATGTGGTATCAGAACTTTGGTTTAAGTTGGATGTTAATTTTAAGCTTTAATTAGGTTAATTAGTAACTTAATTAGTTTTTGATGATAAAAAATTGGTTTTATCATACAAACTAAATTTTCATGTGATTTTTTGGGCATGTGGATGCTCCAACCGAAATTATGGAATTTTGGGAATTTATTTGCTATTTTTGCTTATTTTTGGTTGTTTTTACAAGATTTATGCTATTTTCTATTTAATTGGTAATTAGATTGACATGCATGTTGATTTTATTAATTTAAGAAATTTATAATTTTTCCAGAATTATAATGAGTATAATTTTCAGAAATTATTTCATAATTTTATTGGCCATTTGTTATTAGTTAGTAATAATATAAATGGTGGAAAATTGATTTCTTAAGAGAAAATGACCAAAATAATTTGCAAATTTTTTGTCCTTAATTAGCTACTGGGTGTGAGCTAAAATGACTTAATGAAATAATTTCTAAATTTTTTCATAATTAGTTATGATTTATTAAGATATTTTCGGGTTTATTATGTGATTTTTGGAGAAATAGTTAGCAAACATAATCAAATTAAACTAATAAATTCAATTTTAGTGGAAACTAAATATTGAAAAACTAATTAGTTGGTGGTTAGTTTAAACTTAAAAGGTGTTTTAAGTGTTAATTATTGATTTTAATAAGTTAGAATCAAAATTTCCTAAATTTACCGGGTTGCTTGTACTGTAAAGTTGAAAATCTGATTTTCTGTCTTATTTGCATGATTCTAAGTATAGTATGGCCATAGAGTACTATAGTATCGGTACTGTACCGAAATGTAAGGACGGTATCCGATTGGTTTGTAATAATTGCAATCTCGTATCGCTGGTTTGTAATACTTTAACTCTTTTATTTTTCAAAAATGTATAATAGGATAGTCCATATGTACATTTGTTTATATTGACGATCGGCATTTTCACGGAGGCAATGGTTGGCGGATCGAGACAGAAGTGAAGACGGAGCTTTTGAAGCTTTTGAAGCCTAGTTTAGGTTTAATTGCTTTTGTTAGGTTCTAGTCTTATGGCCATACTAGGACTTGGATTTTTTTTATGCATGCTTGGTTTAATTTTTGCACAATTATAACCAAACGCAATCCCACATTGTCATATTCATTATCCGGGCCTTGCTAGAATTTGTTCACATAAAAGCGATAGATAAAATATGACAAGATCTCTCACTGAAATGTAAAATCGAGATTTAGTCCTTCCACAATTCACGCCTATGCAACCCTTGTTCATTAGGGACACGCTCGCCCTAGTGAGGTGTTTCCTTTTTACCTTGGGGGAGTAGGTTAATAAAGAGTTATTACGAGTAAATTTTGGTTTAATCTTGACGTGATTTGCAATACAAGTCTTGCAATTCGAGACTAAAGGATTGATTTAGTTAAAATCGATCAACCGAGAGTTCTAAGTGTAGAATCAATCATGAGTTGGTTCACCGAAATTACATAAATTTGGGATGTATCGCCCTCCGCGTACCTAAATTTATATAAGATCGGATCTCGGAATCATTTATATAATTAAGAGAGATCATTATATAAATGCCAAAATTCACAAATAATTATTTTAATGTGAATTTGACTATGAATTTAATCGATTGATTTTTCCCACGTTGTAGTTTAAAATTCGAAAATGGCTCAAACGTCCAATTCAGTAATATCCAAAGAGTCCTGGCTTCGTAATTTTATGGAAAAGAATGAACTAAAGGAGGATGGAAGCAATTTTACTGATTGGGAGTTAAACCTGCGATTAGCCCTTCAATCTGATTGAAAACAACGTTTTCTATACGAATCCCCGATTCCTGCTCCAGGTCCTGACGCCACCCCTGAAATGATACAAATGTATCAAGAGTACGCGCATGAATCTGACCAGATTAAGAATGTATTGATTTTTGCTATGCACCCGCGTTTACAGAAACGCATGATTGATTTCAGTGCGTATCAAATATTCGCTCGGCTAACGACTAGTTTCTCGCAAAAGTCGCGAATACTTCAATACGAAGCAGCTTCGAGTTTCTTTGAGACTAAGCTCTCAAAGGGCCAACCAGTTGGTCCTCATGTTCTCAAATTTATTGAGAATGTTGAAACTCTTGAGAAGTTAGGTTGCCCAATTTCTGAAGATTTTGCGGTATACCGTCTGCTTAATTCTTTGCCTGCAACATTCGGTCCTTTTAGGACGAATTACAACATGAATGATTTAATGAAAAATCTTCATGAATTGCATGCCATGCTTGTACAACATGAGAGGGATATGGTGTCTAGTGGGAGTGGGAATAAAGATGTTTTATCCATGGCGGTAAAACAAAAGAGGAAGTTTAAGAAGGGTGCGGGGAAGGGTAAGAAACCCGCGCGTGGCAAAGGAAATGGAAAAGTTGCTTCGGGCAACAATTCCATTGCTAAGAGAGGCGCGACTCCTAAACAGAAATGCTTCCATTGTGGAAATTTCGGCCATTGGAAGCGAAATTGTCCAAAATATCTGGAGGAGAAGAAGTCGAAACCAGGTATATATATGATAGACATTAATTATGCAAGTACCACGTCCTGGGTATTAGACACTGGATGTGGATCTCATCTTTGTAATCACTTGCAGGGGCTGACAAAGGCACGTCGGCTGGCAAAAGGTGAAGTTGACCTCTGTGTCGGGAATGGAGCTAAAGTAGCCGCCATATCAGTAGGAACGTATATTCTGTCACTTGCCTCAGGGCTAGAGTTGTATCTAAATAACTGCTATTTTATACCAACTCTAAGTAAGAATATAATATCGGTTTCTGTTTTAGATGCTGAAGGTTTTGAATTTACAATACGAAACAACAGTTGTACCTTCTCGTTTAATGATATGGTGTACGGAACAGCCAAATCTATAAACGGCATTTACGTTTTAGATTTGAAAAATGAGGTCTATCATGTAGCAAATAAAAAGCTCAAAATAGGAGATCCCGATCAATCCTACCTTTGGCACTGTCGTTTAGGGCATATAAACGAAAAAAGCATTGAGAGACTCGTAGCCAATGGAGTTCTCAAACCATTTAATTTTGGATCATATGGAACATGCGAATCTTGTCTTTTAGGCAAGATGACTCGAGCACCTTTTTCAGGAAAAGGAGTACGAGCTAGTGATTTGTCGACCCTCATTTATACAGATGTTTGTGGTCCAATGACAATCAATGCCAGAGGTGGTTATGACTAGTTTGTCACTTTTACAAATGATTTTAGTTGATACGGCTACATCTACCTAATCAAATACAAAAGTGAGGTACTTGAGAAATTTATAGAATTTCAAAAGGAAGTAGAAAACCAATTAGGAAATAAGATCAAGGCCTTACGATCAGATCGGGGAGGTGAATATCTCAGTAATGACTTTGATATTCATCTGAAAGACTGTGGAATCATATCACAGCTTACACCTCCTGGTACACCACAATTAAATGGTGTAGCCGAAAGAAGAAACCGTACCCTGTTGGATATGGTAAGATCAATGATGAGTCAGACCGAGCTTCCTGATTCATTCTGAGGTTTTCCTCTCCAAACTGGCATTTTCACACTCAATAGATGCCCGACTAAATCAGCTCCGAAAACTCCATATGAGTTATGGAGAGGAAAAGTTCCTAACCTCTTATTTATCAAGATCTGAGGTTGTGAAGCATATGTTAAAAACAAGACTGACAATAAGCTTGCACAAAGATCTGATAAATGTATCTTTGTAGGTTATCCTGTACAGACTCGAGGATATTACTTCTACAATCGTCTAGAGAACAAAGTTTTTGTGTCTCGAAATGCTCTCTTTTTAGAAAATGAATTTATTTTTAAAAGACAGAGTGGGAGAAAATTTGAACTCAGCGAAGTTTAAGCGCCACAAATGCAAAATGAGGCTCAGGATGTTTTGCTAGAAGACATTCCTGAATCGTCTAACTCTGTGGTTCCATTCTCTACTCCTAGAAGGTCAGGCAGATCAAGCCACCCACCAGATCGATACCTAGGTGTGATCGAGGATGGTGGTGATCACTTTTTGCTTCTAGAAAGTAATGAGCCTGCAACCTACAGAGCAGCCATGACTGGACCGAATTCTGCTAAATGGCTAGAGGCAATGAAATCCGAGATAGATTCCATGTACGAGAATCATGTATGGGACTTGGTTAACTTGCCTGAAGGAACCAAGGTTCTGCTGTGCAAATGGATCTTTAAGATCAAGAACGGCATGGATGGAAATCAAGATATTTTCAAAGCTAGATTGGTAGCTAAAGGTTTCACGCAAGTTCATGGTTTAAACTATGACGAGACCTTTGCGCCAGTTGCAATGCTCAGATCTATTCGGATAATTTTAGCGATTGCTGCTTTTCATGATTATGAGATATGGCAGATGGACATTAAAATCGCCTTCCTGAATGGGTTTCTGGAAGAGGAAGTGTATATGGCACAACCTGGGGGTTTTATAGATCCAAACAATCCTAAGAAAGTTTGCAAGCTTAAGAGATCTATTTATGGTCTTAAGTAAGCATCTCGGAGTTGGAACCATTGGTTCAACCATGTGATTAAACAAAATGGTTTCACCCGAAGTGTCGAGGAACCTTGTTTATACATGAAATTTAGTGGGAGTAAAGTAACTCTCCTAATCTTATATGTAGATGACATATTACTCATTGGAAATGATATCCCCATGCTTAACTCCGATAAGGACTGGCTCGGGAAACATTTCCAAATGAAGGATTTTGGAGAAGCGCAACGCATCCTAGGTATTCGGATCTATAGAGATAGACCAAAAAGAATACTAGCGTCAAGTCAAGAAACTTATATTGATAAAATTCTTGACAGGTTCAATATGAAAGACTCTAAAAGAGGCTTTTTACCTATGGGAATTGGGATAATTTTGAGTAAAGCTCAGTGTCCGACTGATCCTAAGGATATTGAACGCATGCAGTCGATACCTTATGCTTCTGCAATCGGTTCGATCATGTATGCTATGATGTGTACGCGTCTTGACGTGTCATATGCTTTAAGTATGACAAGTCGTTACCAAGCCAATCCAGGCGAGAGCTACTGGATAGCCGTTAAGAACGTCCTTAAATACTTAAGAAGGACTAAGGACACGTTCTTAGTTTTTGGAGGGGATTCTGAGCTTCGTGTAAAGGGTTACGCGGATGCTAGTTTCCAAACAGATCGAGATGATTCAAAATCTAAATCAGGATATGTTTTCATACTGAATGGAGGAGCCATATGCTGGAAGAGCACCAAGCAATCGGTGACTGCAGATTCTACAACCGAGGCTGAGTATCTTGCAGCATCAGAAGCTGCAAAAGAGGCAGTTTGGATCCGTCAGTTCTTGGAAGGATTAAATATAGTCCCTACAGCAGCAGATCCTATTGTAGTCTATTGCGACAATAATGGAGCAATAGTTCAGGCTAAAGAGCCTGAGTCTAGTGGCAAATCTAGACATGTACTCAGGAAGTTCCATGTAATTAGAGACTTTGTGGAACGAGAAGATATATCGATTTGTAAGGTTAGGACAGACGATAATATCGCTGATCCTTTAACCAAGCCATTATCACAGGCTAAACACAATGGTCATATTGCCTCGATGGGTTTGAGGCGTATGCCTGGTATGTGTTAGATTATATGTTGTAATAGTTAATAAGTGTATTACGTTTTACATATATGATGATTAAATTCATCGTTCTAGGTTTTATTAAACTCTTTAATAAATTCAGTTTTAATAAAATTCTAAATTATATATATGCTCTGTTGATTCCTAATAGGTCGTGGAGACGATTTGAACCCTATTAAGTGAACAGGATTAACAATGTATTTTGTCTCTAGTCATAAAATGAGGTGACGTCTCAATTGACAAGATTATAAGTCGGTTGATGACTAGTTCAATGGTCATGGATTCACAGAGATGAATAACCGATTACATAGACAGACTGTAGATGACACTCTGTCAGACATTTGACCAATTATAGAACCTTTGTGTCTGGTCGTGACAAGATAATCTATATTATTCCTATTAGTCGATTCTTTCGACCTGAGATTATTTGTCTGAGTTTATGCAGTAGGCGGTGACTTTGATTTATGTCCTAAGTCATGCCGTAAAAGGAGGCTAAGAGGGCACCTATTGGGTCATAACTAACTATATGAAACAAAGAAAACAAGTCACGAAGGGATTGTCCACCCACGTCAGAGTATAATATCTTTAGGCCACTCGAGGAATTATGACTGGAAATGCGGGGCCACGCTCGGAAGAGATCTATGATAGATATTCCGGTTAGACAGTCATAATCCAGATCGAGAAAACCACTTCTGATAATGATCCAATGCAAGTTCGACCTGAAAGATACTTCGCATTGAGTGAGAGATATAACGGACAAGAGAATCGGTAACGCATGACTTGTCTTGGACAAGTGGGAGATTGTTGGAGTTGGTGTCCTCCGACAATAATGCGTTGTTTAATTAAATATAATTAGCAATAAACTTGGGATATATTGAATATACAAGTCAGTTGATTAACGTAAATCGATAACGGTTGGCTGGCTAGAGTTTGACGTTATTGTCGTTTGACGGCGGTAATCAACTGATCCCTATCGGTCACACCAATAAAGATAGTTTCTCCAAAAGATATTATATTTGTATTTAATATAATATAATATAAACCCTAATGTATCAGTTAAAGAGTTAACTGATTATATCGGATAGTGATTTATGAGTTCGGAACTCGGGTCGAATAAATTATGCTTATTGTGTAAATTGTCAAAAAAAAAAATTGACAATTAGCTATTTAAATTACAAAGAGTTGTAATTTTAGCTAAAATGATGTAATTAGTAATTATTATATAATGATATAATAATTAATTAACACTTAAAGAAATAAGTGTACAAATTATACCAAATTGTAACATAAGATATTTAGGGGTATAATTAGTAAGGGAAAAATAGTCTTTTTTGCCACCACCACTATATATAATGTGTTTATATGATCAAACACATGATATACATCATTTTTACAAACACGTTATATGTTTTAGAGAGAGAATTGAGAGAAAACCCTCAAATTTCTCTAAAAAATCAGCCTACTTCCACTTCCATTAAGATCAAGTTTTCTTCATTGCATGTCAATGAAAACTTGATCAAAACACTTATCTAAGCCTAGTATATCATAAGCTAATTGTTGGCTAATTATATATAAGGTTTTAGGGTTAAAATCTCGTAAAACTAGACCATTTTGTGAGATTTTTGGAGAGCTTCTTTGGTGGATCAAGGGAGGAGGTTTCCTAACTTGGAAACTCAAGATTAAGGAGGAGGATCCCCAATAATTTGCAGATCAAGATCCTTCATTTGAAGAAAGGTCAAAATTCCTCTTGATTAAGGTATAAAAACTTGTTTTATACACTTTTTATTGCTTTAATCTTACATGCAACTATAGATTCTTAGCTAAACTTAATTAGGAGTAATTAAGTACTAATTAGATGAGTCTAATTAGAGGCTAAACAACTTTCATATCCACCTCTTCCCTCACATGGTGATGGTATAGTTGGAGTACTTCGTGATGAATTGTTGCAAATGCAAGACGAAATATTGACCAAGGACACAATCATTACTTCTCAAGAATTGAAGTTACATAAATTACCATCAAATTACCACAAATTACTAAGGTCAATGACAGCAAGATCGTTGTTAAATCCTATCAAATTACCACAAATTACTAACTAAGAAGCTAGGGTAAGTGGGTATCGTATCCACAAGGAAGAGGAAAGTCCTAATATGCGATTTTAGTGTGGAAAAATAAGAAATAACAACAATAAATGGGGGGTTTTTTGGTTTGAAAGTCTATTAGACGAGAAATAAACGATTTATCAAAATTACTAAGGTGACCCTCGGGGATAATCTCATCTAACACCCTAATATAGTAATTTTACTCCTTTCTAATTACACCAATTCATAGATAATCTCGGTTTTCACCAATTAACCCTCTTTTATGGGGAATTTGGGCAACCGCTACCAAATTCCCCTCCTTTTAATCCTAATTTGTCTAGTGACCACTCAAACAAATCAAAACCAAAGGCATGAAGAGCAAGGATTAATAAAAGATTAACAACAACCCAAATTAGTATCTAATTAGCCGCAACCGCGACACTAATCAAATCTAATCTATTAGTTGCCTAATTAATTCCCCAATCACAAATTAGTCATAACCATACACTAAACATGTGAAAGTTGCTTCCTTTAGGGTTTATAATCAATGACCATCAATTAAAAACCAAGCATAAGAAATACCCAATTCAATCCAATCAACCAATTAGAGAAAATAAGGGTAAATCAAGCAATTGAAAAATAAGGAATTAATTAGCATGAAATTAAAAGCAAATTAGAGAGAAAAAAATCTTACTAATACATAGGATAAGAGAATTTGATTACCTCAAGGATCTAGAAGGTGATTAGCCTTCCATACTAACTATTACAATAAGGTTTGAAGTGGAAATCATAATGAAAATACTAATTCTCACTAATCTCTCCCTTGAGTTTCTCTCTCTAGAAAATAAGAACAAGATGTAAAAATATAATGAAAAGTGATAAGTCTTAGGGAGGGGTTCATGCCCCTTTATTTAAACTAAGTACAAAACACTAAAAGACAAAATAGATATTTAGGCACAAATAAACCGTCAAAAGTCTCAAGGAAGCTTCCCGGAAGCTCCCTTTCTCGACTCGAGGAGACGGATCCTCGAGTCGAGCGAAGAAATCCTCGACTCGAGGAACACCCTCCTCGAGTCGAGGATCTTGTCCTTCTAAATACCCGTCCTGTAAACTCTCCTCGACTCGAGGGAAGTAATCCTCGAGTTGAGATTATAGTTCTCGAGTCGAGGTTGATGATCCTCGAGTCGAGGGGCTGTGCGCAGGGCAATCTTCGAACGGGCATAACTCTCACCTCCAAACTTCATTTTGAGCTCATAATATATCATTGGAAAGCTAAGACGATGAACTTTCCTCTCCACTTGGAATTTCTGGAAAATATCTTATGGTTGGAGAGTTATGATCCAATGAAGTCGGAGGTTATGGTGTGTGGTTCTCGGAATGTCGTCAAGCTATATTCTCCTCGAATCTTCCTCCAACTCGTAGCTTGATCCCCTAGTATCGTGCAAGGCTCACCAACAGGGTCTAAGACCACCAAAACTCGTAAAACTGATGATTAAGCTCCAATAATACTCCGAGTGGTGTGGTCTACGAATCACGATAAAACCATGCCCAAATAGACACTAAGGCGCCTAAATCAACCGAATTAACACACCACATCTACGCCACATCAAACTCCCCCATGCTTAGACCATTACTCGTCCTCGAGTTATTTAATTCTCCACGCTTAACACCTAGGTCTCTCTTATAGCACGGGGTGAGTCACAACCTTCAAACTCCTCCCAAACAAAGAATCGCAAGCCATCAAAACACTCAAAAGGTGCTAGTTAATATTGGAGTGGATGAAATGCTCAACACCCCAACTCTAACCATCTTATCCTCCCTTCTCACACACTCTAAGTTAGGGGAAACTAACACACACCACGTTTCCCCCATGCTTGGCTCAACGACTCCCTCAAAGTCATGCTTGAAATGAAGCTATATATCGAGCACAACTCACCTCTTATCAATCCACCGGCGCCCCTATCATCACAATGCAAGAGGATTTCTAACCTAGGACCACCAATTCCTATCACCGAACCTTCTTATAACTCCCGTAGTGATCCTAACCCGTTACGCCCCAACTCCTCTTCTTATGTCGCCCGCCATGGATTACCTCAATTTTTTTTTTTTTTTTTTTTTTTTTTTTTTTTTTTTTTTTTTTTTTTTTTGCAAACGGAAAATAAAATCACACCTATATTACAAACAAAGTGACAAATGCCAAACCGAATTACAATATCATGCCAAGCGTCTCCCCCATGCTTGAACCTCGTCATTGCCCACAATGACCATCAACACCAACCGAAAGATTGGGCAACAACGATTTAGGGAGGGGGAGGACAATCAAAACATCCGCAAGCATCCCATACAACTAGTAACATATACAAACCGTCTCATCTCATCAAGTAAAGAAATAACGGGCTCTCGGGCCAAGAGACACCCACTCTACCTCACTCCCCTATCTTCCTCGAAAATGAGTCCATCCCTCGTCTCACTACTCCATCTCCCTCATGAACGTTATCAAGTACGCGTCAACCTCCAAAAACAACCAACCATCCAAAAACAACCCAACCAAAATGAACCAAACAAGGCTGTTTTATTAGTTTAAAGGGTAAAATGGGGTGGGTGGAACAAGAATAACGGGGGGAACAAATGCGGTGGGGCACAAAGAGAGATGGTATAGAAACAGTTAGTGAAACAAGTGGGGAAGTAGAGGCTAGAATCGAGATTGAGAGAGAAAAGTTAAGAGAAAAGAAAACATACCTCGTGATAGCTCCATTTCCCTCAATTACCGTCAAAACAAGTGGCTCATGGTCAAAAGACCGATAGAAGAGCCATTCTCTCACCTCACAACTCCTGTCTTCCTCAAAATATGTCGCCTCCTATCACCTTACAAACTCCCATCTCCCTCTTGTGTTTGTTGGAGCATAATGACCCCACACCTAAAGTTGTCCAAAAATCGGGAGAAGGCCATTTTCTGAATATTTTGTGAGTTTAGGGCCAAATGTCAACGGTTAATGGATAAACAAGCATGTGGAACAAACGGGAGGGGTCAATTCGAAGAGAGATGGTAAAAAAATATAGGACAAAACAGGGTGGTGGAGCGACTTGGCTAGAAATGAGATAAGAAGAAGGTGTAGGGAAGAATGTATTCATACCTTGGCTTCTCCATCGTATGGCAAGTGTCACGAGCTAAAAACACACCAAAAACCAACAAACAACACAAAATAACAAGCTTGGGTTGCCTCCCAAGTAGCGCCTATGTTTAACGTCGTTGGCTCGACTCATACTAGGGAATCACCCTAGATGATCAGAAATGTGCGGAAGACTTCTTTTTAGACTTGTCCCACACCAAAAAGTAAGATCGGAACAATTCAAAGCTCTTAAAAGCTTGTCGAACGTGCTTGCACAAGTCTCATAAGCATGACAATATTAAACATTTGTAAACAATAATGCACAAGCAATAGAGGCAAAATCATGAAAATTAGGAGTTTTAGGACCTCTATGCTCAAAATTGTCTCCTATGTCATCATCTTTGTACTTGGGATTTGACAAGTTTAGAGCAAGGAATAGAGAAGAATGATGGTAATTAATCACAGGGGGTTTGGGGTCTAAACATATGGATTTAGTTATTGTCTCTCTACTCCCATTCTTCTGGAAAAGTACAAGACTCTCCGACTCATCTATTGTGTTGTTCAAACAAATATTAAAAGATGAATCATCATTTAAATCATGAGTCAATGTGAGATCACCAAAAACTTTCAATGGTACAATCTCAAAATCAATGGATAAAGTCAGTGCAATCAAAGAAGAAGAAAGCTCATTAGAATCCACACAATCATCATCATCATTATCATACAAAAAGAAAGTATCCTCTCTTAAACGAGAATCATGCACACTCACTTCGGTTTCTAATACCAAATAATCATCTACATAATTTTGTGAGTGCCCACAAACATCGAGAACCACTTCTTGAAACTCCTCTACTTCATGCATTTTCAAACAATTGATATCAATGTCAAAAGGGGGCTCTTGTGTCTTAAAAGTTGTGAGAGGCTCATGGTTCAAATTTGTCATTTCACTTATGAAATTTTGGGTTTGATCTATGGCTACTTGTAAGAGTTCTCGCAATTTAAAATCATCATCTTGCGCGCATTGATATGCCATGAATCGCCAAAATTCCCAAATCTCACAAAGATCCATGTCATACAGTCTCCCATTACTCATATACTCAGCCAATTCACGAGTTTCACAATTCATACCCTCTAGAATAAGCATGTTTATTTCCAAATCGGAGAATAAAGGACAATTGTTACACATCTCCTCTAGTCGAGAAAAATACTTATGAAAATGTTCATTATTAAGCTGAGGAACCTTGCAAAACTCCATGAATCACAAATAAATAGATAAATAAATAAATAAATAAAATAAAAAAATATGTACAAAACACAAGAACAACGAAAATCACATGGGTCTAGACCATAGGTGATGGTCTATACAAACATAGACTTAACGACACAAACACACAAAAATTACAACAACAAAAACAAATATGTACAAAAACCACACAAAAATAGAAAAAAGACTAAAAACGCATCTTCCCCGGCAACGGCGCCAAATTTGACAGCAAGATCGTCGTTAAATCCTATCAATTCAAATTACCACAAATTACTAACTAAGAAGCTAAGGTAAGTGGGTATCGTATCCACAAGGAAGAGGAAAGTCCTAATATGCGATTCTAGTGTGGCGAAATAAGAACTAAAAGAAATAAGAACAATAAATGGGGGGTTTTTTGGTTTGAAAGTCGATTAGACAAGAAATAAACGAGTTATCAAGATTACTAAGGTGACCCTCGGTGATAATCTCATCTAACACCCTAATATAGTAATTTTACTCCTCTCTAATTACACCAATTCATAGATAATCTCGGTTTTCACCAATTAATCCTCTTTTATGGGGAATTCGAGCAACCGCTACCAAATTCCCCTCCTTTTAATCCTAATTTGTCTAGTGACCACTCAAACAAATCAAAACCAAAGGCATGAAGAGCAAGGATTAATAAAAGATTAACAACAACCCAAATTAGTACCTAATTAGCCGCAACCGCGACACTAATCAAATCTAATCTATTAGTTGCCTAATTAATTCCCCAATCACAAATTAGTCATAACCATACACTAAACATGTGAAAGTTGCTTCCTTTAGGATTAATAATCAATGACCATCAATTAAAAACCAAGCATAAGAAATACCCAATTCAATCCAATCAACCAATTAGAGAAAATAAGGGTAAATCAAGCAATTGAAGAACAAGGAATTAATTACCATGAAATTAAAGGCAAATTAGAGAGAAGAAAATCTTACTAATACATAGGATGAGAGAATTTGATTACACCAAGGATCTAGAAGGTGATTAGCCTTTCATACTAACTATTACAATAAGGTTTGAAATGGAAATCATAATGAAAATATTAATTCTCACTAATCTCTCCCTTGAGTTTCTCTCTAGAAAATAAGAACAAGATGTAAAAATATAATGAAAGGTGATAATAACTAGGGAGGGGTTCATGCCCCTTTATTTAAACTAAGTACAAAACACTAAAAGACAAAATAGATACTTCTTAAGCAAAAAGAAACTGTCATTAGCTCCTCGGAAATTTCCCGGAAGCTAACATTCTCGACTCGAGGAGAGAAATCCTTGAGTCGAGCGACGGAATTCTCGACTCGAGAAAGTGATTCTCGAGTCGAGCGAGATAATGCTCGACTCGAGAGAAGTGTTCCTCGAGTCGAGCGTGTGAATCCTCGACTCGAGGAAGAACATCTCGAGTCGAGGAAGTCGAATTCTTCTTCTTCTTCTCCGCTCCTAATCTCGAGCTTCCGCGTGAATCCGCTACGCAACCGAGCCGTCTTCTCCATGAATCACGATCCGAATCAAGGCTCGATACTCCAATTCCGCCCACGGCTTACCAAAAAGTCTGGAGCAATAAAATCCTCGTAAAACCCAGGCATATGCTTCAAAACTACTACGAATGGTGTGGTCCACGAATCCCGATTAAACCATGCTCAAATACACCCCAAGACGCCTAAAACATGTGGATTAACACACTACAATTACACCACATCAATCAAGCAACTAAAAGCTGTGAATGAATCAACCTATAGTTTTGGGAAGTTATATATCGAAGATGAGTAATCTTGTACAAATTATCTTATGCTGACTGAGCTACTATTACTATGTATATCTTGAATACCCAAATGGGGTTGATAATGTACCATTTTATTATTTCGCAATGTAAACTTGTTAAGTATGTTTGTTATGTAACTTTGTTAATCATGTTTATGAAGTGACCTTCTTAATAATGCAACTTTTAAAATTATATACCATGTTACATGGTATACATGTTGTGTAGTCTCTAAGATGATTGACGTTGTTCGTTTGTTATATACTTTGAGTTTTATTTTTAAAAGTCGGTTTGTAAGGGCTATAAATCGAGCTGCATTTCACATGCAAAATCATATCCTACTTTTTATACTTACTCAACTTTTCAAATATGTCCACACAAGAAAGTGGTGTACACAATGTCAATGTTAGTGTAGACAATGAAACTGAAGATAACACTCTTTTAATTGACATATATGTAGCAGATGTGGATGAAAATCGTCATGTTACATACACCACAAATAAAACAAAAAATCTCCGTGAAATATTTTGTGACTATTCAGGACGGCATGGCATAGATATTTCAAAATTGGAAATTCGCAATTTCAAGACTATCGTAGATCCAAATTCGTGCCCTAATGATTAAAATATAGAGGATGGTGACACACTAACAGCATATTTCAAAGAGGTATCTTCATACATTTGTCGATTATAATTTAAGATTTCGGTATCTTCAATATGTTTAAAATAGTTATGTAAGTTCAAAATTTGTCTTTTATATCTTTGTAGGAAGATTGTGTTGAACGGAGTTGTGGTAATAGTACAAAGACTTCTGTAACAGTTCAAAATTTGAATATGCCTCTCATTGTCCATGCATTCTACTTAAGTCGGACGCGTAAATTCCGTTGGGTGTATAGAGGTTGGTAAAAAATTATGGAGGTTGGGTTGTACTCATTTAAATTGATGTACAATAACACCATTATAAATATGGACGACACAATTCAGCCACACGACATAGAAGAAGGTCAACGTTTGTATGCCATGCCGATATAGACATGGTAGAGCTTTGTGGTAAGATAATATTCGAGTGTGTTACTTGCTACTTATGGTATTAAAATTTTAAGTAAACACTAATAAAGTTGCTTATATTTTAATAATTTTTTTACTATAAAATAACACATTCCTCTCCTGGTTTCCATACAAACAAACACATCTTAACAAGTTGTAAAAACATGTCAACCCATGAGAGTTCTCCTCAAAAAGTTATAAATGTAGACGATGACACCGTGGATGACAATTCAATTGTTATTCACGTACAAGATAGATATGGAAATCGTCATGTCAGGTACATCGTTAATCACCACAAAAATCTTACAACCATTTATAGTGATTATGCAAATAGATTTGGAATAAATTTAGTCAACATGGATCTCCAACATCATATCACAATAGTATATCCATATCTTACCCCTATTGATCAAGACAATGAAGATGGAGACACACTCACAGCATACTTCCGCAACGTATGTACCTCCTTTTTCACATTTGAATTTTACATTGTTCTAGTTAATCATTACTATTCATTGACATTTGCAATGTGAATGTAGTACACCACATGGTTACTACATTGGTACGTTAGTCCAAGTTCAAAATCTACGCAATACCCCTGTGGTGCACGACTTTTATTTGAGTCGGACAAGGAAAATTAGTTACATTTATCGTGTATGGTCAAGATTAATGGGAGTTGAATTGAACTCCTTCAAATTATTTTATGAAGGGCAAGTCGCACCATCGACCTGGACATTAGATGATCTCAATATTGAAGATGGAGCACGATTGTCTGCTATAGAGATTTGAGGCACGAGTCACATCCGTCATGCAATGTAGGTTGTCTTAAAAATAAATTAGGTTATCTGTTTGTAGTTTAAGTTCATAAACTAGTATTTATTCCGAGAAGTCTGCAGGTGTTGTCTTTTAAATAAATTAGGTTGTCTTTTAAATAAATTAGGTTGTCAATGTAGTTTTAAGTTGAAATACACGAGTTGTATGCAATGTGTTTTAAATAAATTAGGTCGTCTAATTTGATTGTTATTATTGCATATATTATTAGCACATTTGGAAGTCTGGACGTTTGCTAGGCTATATAAACTGAGGTCTTTTCAAACTAAAAGGTCATATTTCATCGGAACGAATTCCTTGAAATATATATCATAGATAATTTACACACCATGAACACCATGACGGAAGAACCAACTTCATATTTTGGTTCACTAATATGCACAAAAAGATGTAGATTACATCTGAACGAATTCCTTAAAATATATATCATAGATAATGTAGGTTTGTATTACATCAAAACGAGTTCCATAAAGTTTACACATCATGACGGAAGAACCAACTTCATATTTTGGTTCACTAATATGTACAAAAAGATGGTGGAGCAAAATATTGGTCTTTGGAACATCAACAACCTAACTACAAATTCACCCAAAAAAGTTCATGCTCGGGTCCACAAGATGTTAATCAACGTGACAATACTTCCTTTACAGTCGGAAGAAGCTCACTACACTCATTGAACACATCATCACAAAGGAGTCGCCTCCTACCCCAAGCAACATCACCCTAAACAAGCAATTAGCGTAGTATTGTGAGGAAAAAACATAGCATATAAGTTAATTTTGTATTTACCAAATATATGAAATAAGGTTTGGACAGATTACTCTCACCAAATCAAAGTGCTCCACAAATCTGTCAGCACATTGTTTAATCGCCTCCAACATATACACCCCGCAACTGTGACTGCGTAAGACAGACAGACATAACAATATGAGCGTAAAGTAGGAAATGGACACTACGAGACTAAAGTAGGAAATAAATCGACAAAATTAAAAATCACAACACTCACATATCTGGTTGTGTAGTCATGCTCAATTGTTTCGTAGTCCAATTTGAAAGTTCATCGATTATCCATGTACTATCCATCGTGTTGAAGAGCTGGTCCATGGCAGTGCACTAAATCGACAAACATACTTCGTGAATTACATGAACCACCAAATACATTTTTCGAGTACAATTGGAAAATTAAACATGTTACTAGAGAATTGAGTTCTTCATCATGCTCTTGAAGTCCGTCGTTCACATACATGGAATCCATGAGCCATAATTCCTTGTTATGAAGATTGAACGCAGCACACCACCAATAATTACGTTTAAGTACAGGAACAAAAACCTACAAAATGGACAGGGGTGAAATTTGAAATTTCATTACCGGCTAACACAGATTGCGTCTTAAAAAAATGGAATTAGATATAATATGTACCACACAATTTTGGATGGGTGATATCACATCATAGGTCAGTCTCAAGTCTCGAGCAATATGAGCACATTGCTTTTCAAAATCCGACAACCCATCATCCTCAGATGTAATGAATAAAGGAATATCATGCTTTCTTTCGGTGCCATCCAGTACCACGACTTCTTAAAGCTTAGACGGAGAAGGTGTCTCAATTGGAGGGTCTCTCAAAACACAATCCTTCAATAACATGAGAAACAAAAGTTTACAGTTCAGGTGTATTGTCAACTCAAACTGAGAGAAACACAATATTTTAGGAATTGTAGACTATGTGATTCCGCTTGGGTTATGTTTAACTGCATAAATTGGTACAATCATACAAGCATGACAACATGAGTGCCTGACCGCACTTGTGACACTAGCATGTCTACTACTTTCTAGGCAAGGTTACATCTTTCTCTTTGCCTTTAGTAATATTCAGGGTTCAACTACCCATCAAATTAAAACCCATTCAATTAGCAAACAAAAGTTTACATGAGAAACATAATGCACCATAAGAAATCTGAACGAGAAATAAAGGACGATATAAAGTTAAGAATATACCGAGAATGAAGGCTCGATGAAAAGTCTCATTGTTCCATGATTTGCGAAGAGTTTTTCAGACCAATATTTTGTGTACAACCTTGCAGCAACCGTGACATACTGTTCAAAAGTGTCAAAGATTAAAGTGAGATATTCAGTACTTCTAAAATTAGCAAAATTATTGAAGTGAGGAACATGGTAATTAAAGAGCTTAGATCTTTACTGTAACAACCCTAAATTTTTGACCAACTATAAATAGAAATAAATTTAGAATTGTCACGCTGCAATTGACTATCAAGTCAATTGCTAGGCTAGAAATTCAACTACAATAAACCAACGGAAAACAAAACAGCGGAAGTCTTTAAATGTCGAGCTATAATTCTCAAAACGAAACCCAAATTACATAGTCAAAACGAAATGAAGTCTGAGATAAAACAAAGTCTTTCGAAAACCCCAACATCATCAGCTTCGTAAGCATGCAGCCATATCATCAAGACCTGCCAACTACACCATCGAAGATTGACATAGGCCCCAGAACACTGTAGGGACGAACCAGAAAACAGAACGTCAGCACAGGCTGAGTAAGAATTAACAAGCATAAAGAACAAATAAGATACGCGCCTTGAGGCGCGTAGCTAACAAGAACGAATTGACGTTATAACTTAGGAGTATCAATAACAACAGAGTGCATTATCAAAAGAGCATCGTCGCTCATTATATACATTACTTAATTATTCGGCCAGGGTCCTACCCCATAGCCCCCACTTAACAAACTTTGTTCGAGGTAGAGTTGTAATTATCGCCTAATAATCCCGAGTGTGCACACCCCTCGCAAGATAGACCGGTAGGACGAGCTCCCACCTAGGAGGAAGACTATTAGGAAGTCGGTAGCTAATCCGACCCTACTTACCATGATCAGAGGTATATCAAACAATGATCGGTCGAGCCGAATCCATCGTACTCTAGGTGGAGTCATTTATTTTCTTTCATCCATTTTATATACGTTATTCACGCGTGCATTATTTGACGATACAAATTATAATGATCATAATCGATAGATACTTGAAGCGAAACAAAAACACAAGCGACAAACATACACACCACTCGACCGAGTGGCCGAGTGGTGGCCTCGGCTAGAGGCCGAAGGGCCGAGGAAGGCAAGGATCGACCGAGAGGCCGTGTGGGAGTATGGTGGTCGAAAGACCGCAACGAATATCGATATGACGGAAAAGAAATACGCTCAATGATATAATTTAGGCACAAGCGAAACGGACAATGAGAATGAATGTGTAAAGCAAGAACATACGATGATCAAGCAAAGTGTATCAAACAAGATAATGGCTAATGAGAGTTTTGTGACCAACGTTCTTACCTTACTAGTGAAATCACAAGATCAACTCAAAACTTTAGAACGGTACTTCCTCGAACACACAACCTAAAATCAATCAACAATACACTAATCACTAACCATCACCCTACTAGTGCATCCAAGGCACTCTAACTTTGGATTTCAACATTCAAACGACCTCTAAACAACACCAAATTTGCACAACACCCTCCCAAGTATACTAACCACATTAATCCATCAATAAATCACCACAATAACAACTTCAACATCCAAATTAGGCAAAATTCAGAAATGGGCAGAATGTATATTCATAATCAAAACACCATGAAACGTTCCCAATTTGAAACTAAGGTTTACCCATCTCATAACAAACATCCCCTCCAACTTTCACATAAATTCACCCATAAAATCATCATCAAATCATCATAATTCATAATCACAAGAACTCTAATTCCAAATCCAACAATTCATGTACCAAAACCATAATTAAGCATGATTGTAATCTAAATAAGCAACACCCAATACTACAATCATGTTTTAACTTCAAACACATGATAAATTAAAAAGCCCTAATCTGAAAATTATAAGAGAAAGGGTTTTAAACTTACAACTCTTGATGTAAAATCAAGAGGGGAGGGCGGCTAGGGAGGCTGACGGCGGCTGGCTGCGGTGGTGGTCGACGGTGGTGATGGTGGAAGGTGTGCGCGGCTCTCTTCCTCTTCTCCTCTTCTCTTCTTCTCTTCTCCTCTTTCACATACTTCCTCTCTCTTTTTTTTTTTTTGCTGCTGCTACGACGTGAGGAGTGATGGGGAGGGTTTGAGTGTTTATTTTATTGTTTTGTAGAAAATAGGAAGGGTTTAGTAAGGGTATTTTGGTAATTTCGCCAAACAGTTGCCCAATTAGGAAAGCGTCTTTGAACGGAAGATATACCCTAATTTCCCAAAATAGATTTTCATACCCTTAAAACGAGATTCTCCCAATACTTTGTACAATTCAAGTAACCCAAAAATATGGGGTGTTACAATCTTCCCCCCTTAAACAAAGATTCGTCCCGAATCTTTAAACCCATCCTTCAAACGACACGCTCTTAACTAGTAACATTGATCACAGGGTAAAATGAGTACTTGGAAAGGTAATATAAGATCATAAGAACATGCTCGAGGGAAAAACAATAAAAGGGTATTTGAATGAGAATTAAAATGAGTTGGAAATATTGTACTCGAGGTACGAAGCAACAATTCACATAAAAGAAGAATCGGCAAACATATGAATCAAAACACACATAGATCACATCAAACAAGCATTTAGAAATAAAGTGCGCGAGGCTCTCATCCCCCTTAAAATAAAGGTTCGACCCGAACCGAATATACCTCAACTAAACAGATAAGGGTACTTCTCACGCATAACCGACTCCACTTCCCAAGTTGCTTCCTCAACGTTGTTATTACACCACATAACTTTCACCATTTGTGTCTCAGCTCGTCGAGTTTTGCGCACCTTAGTGTCCAAAATTTTCAATGGTGCCTCTTCATAAGTCATGGTTTCATCTAACTCAATGGTTTCTGGATTGAGTACATGTGACAGATCACTAACGTATCGTCTGAGTTGGGAAACGTGTAACACGTTGTGAACCTTTTCGAGATTTGCTGACAAATCTAACTCATAAGCGACTTCACCAACTCGCTTGGTCACCTGGTAGGGTCCAATGAACTTAGGACTCAGTTTCCCTTTCTTCCCGAACCAAATTACACCCCTGGTAGGTGACACTCGGAGTAGTACCATGTCGCCCTCATTAAACTCAATTTGTCTGCGAGTCTTATCTGCATAGCTCTTTTGTCTGTCCTGCGTAGCCTTTAGTCTCTCCTGAATTAGTTTGACTTGGTCGGTCATCTCTTGGATGTAATCTAGACCCAAAACTATCGTTTCACTAATGTCATTCCAACAGATTGGACTCCTGCACTTCCTACCATATAGTGCCTCGTATGGAGCCATCTTGATTGAGGCTTAGTAGCTGTTGTTGTAGGAGAATTCTATCAAATCCAGCTTGTCCTCCCAGCCACCTTGGTACTGTAAAGCACAGGCTCTTAGCATATCTTCCAGGGTCTGATTTGTCCTCTCTGTCTGACCATCAGTTGCGGGGTGGAATGCGGTACTCATTAAGAGTTTTGTTCCCAAGGCTTCTTGTAACTTTTTCCAGAAAAAAGAAACAAAACGTGCATCGCGGTCGGAGAGGATCTCCTTGGGAGTACCATGAAGTCTCAACACATGATGTATATAGGCATCGGCTAACTATTTCTTCTTCCACGTGTCCTTCATTGGTATAAAATGTGCACATTTTGTCAATCTGTCCACTATCACCCAAATCATGTTGTTGCCCTTAGGTGACCTAGGTAATCCAGCAATGAAATCCATGGATATGGAACTCCATTTCCACTCTGGTACTGGTAAGGATTGTAATTTACCTTGAGGTCTCTTGTGGTCGCTTTTAACCTTTTGGCAAACTAAACACCTAGACACAAAATCAGCCACATCCTTTTTCATTCCTGACCACCAGAACACCTTCCTCAAATCCTGGTACATCTTGTCTCCACCTGGATGTACCAAGTATTTGCTTGCATGAGCCTCAGTTAAGATTCTATCCCTCAATGTGGCGTTGTTAGGTAAGCAGACCCGATCCTGAAATCGAATTATCCCATCTTCACCTCTTTTGAACAATGCAGGTTCTTTTGCTACTTTACCCATCAACAGCTTGTCAGTCTCTTGTAATTCCTTGATCTCCTCAAAGACATCATTCTCAAACGCGGTTGTCCCCGTGGTTACTCTTGGTTCTGTCAACTGAACTCCGAAATTGAGAAACTCATTCCTTAGTCTTTGTCTTTGAACAACCAATTGGACCGAATGTAGAGACTTCCTACTCAATGCATCTGCTACAACATTTGCTTTCCCTTCATGATATTGTATCTCCATGTCGTAGTCTTTGATCAACTCTAACCGCCTCCTCTGACGCATGTTTAACTCTTTTTGGGTGAAAATGTACTTTAAACTCTTATGGTCAGAGAAAATCTTCAATGTAACCCCAAACAGGTAGTGTCTCCACAGTTTTAGTGCAAAAATCACGGCTGCTAGCTCCAAATCATGGGTCGGATAGTTTTCCTCATAACTTTTGAGTTGCCTAGACGCATAGGCGATCACTCTCCTGTTCTGCATTAGGACACATCCTAAACCATTCTTTGAAGCATCGGTGTACAGCTCGTAAGGTATGTTCTCATCAGGTAGTGCAAAAACTGGTGTCGTAGTTAACCGTTCCTTTAGAGTCTGAAAGGCTTTCTCACAAGTCTCATCCCATTTATACTTTATAGTCTTCTTCATCAAAGTCGTCATTGGTTTAGCAATCTTAGAGAAATCCTTTACAAATCTCCTGTAGTAACCTGCTAATCCCAAAAAGCTTCTAATCTCTGTTACATTCTTTGGGGTCGGCCAATCCTTTACCGCCTTGACCTTAGCTGGGTCTACTGCAACTCCGTCCTTGGAAATTACGTGTCCCAAAAAGGCTACCTTATTCAACCAGAACTCACACTTCGAGAATTTACCGTATAATTGCTTTTCTCTCAGAATCTCCAATACGATCCTCAAGTGGTTCTTATGCTCCTCCTCAGTCTTGGAGTAAATTAGAATATCATCAATAAACACTACCACAAATTTATCCAAGTAAGGTCTGAAGGTGTGATTCATGAGACCCATGAGCACTGCAGGCGCGTTTGTCAACCCAAATGGCATTACTGTGAACTCATAGTGTCCATATCTAGTTGAAAATGCGGTCTTTGGTACATCTTTTGCAGCTACTTTCAATTGATAATACCCAGACCTCAAGTCGATCTTTGAGAACACACTTGCGCCCTTAAGCTGGTCAAACAGGTCATCGATCCTGGGTAAGGGATATTTGTTTTTGATGGTGATATTATTCAGCTCTCGATAGTCGATACATAGCCTCATTGTTCTATCCTTCTTCCTTACAAATAACACCGGTGCTCCCCAAGGTGACACACTTGGTCTAACATATCCTTTTTCCACCAATTCATCCAGTTGTTTCTTCAGCTCTTGCATTTCCACCGGTGCCATCCGGTAAGGTGACTTAGCAATCGGACCCGTTCCAAGTACTAACTCAATTTTGAACTCCACTTCTCTTTTGGGTGGCATCCCCGGGATCTCCTCAGGGAAAACATCAGGATAGTCACTCACAATAGGGACATCGCTCAACTCTGAGTATTCTACCCTAGTGTCTCGCACATGACATAAGAATAGAGGTTCTCCCTTAGCTATCTGCTTCTTCAGATTCATGGCAGACACAAACTTTATTCTTGGTCTTTTTGGAAGTATGCGATAAGTCACATGGGTATTTTTCTGTCCCCGAAGTGAAATCTTTCCTATCCAACAATCTATTCTCGCTTTATATCTACCCATCCAATCCATTCCCAATATTACATCAAAATGGGTTAAGGGAAAAACTATCAAATCAGATTTGAACTCATGTCCACAAATCACTACAGGCACATCTTTAAACTGACTCTTACATGCAATACTAGACCCATCAGGCATTGAAAACTCAAAGTTTACCGCTGAACTATCACTAAGTCCACATTTCTCAACAATCTTATCAGCAATAAACGAGTGGGATGCACCACTATCAAATAGAACATTTGCAATTACTGAG
The DNA here is from genome assembly GCA_963680865.1 of Spergularia marina. Lineage (NCBI taxonomy): Eukaryota > Viridiplantae > Streptophyta > Magnoliopsida > Caryophyllales > Caryophyllaceae > Spergularia > Spergularia marina. The sequence goes on from OY804548.1 coordinate 12,592,599, forward strand.
TTAACAGGAAATTTACCCGATACGACATCGGCGTTTTCATTCTCTTCTGGATTCATGACATACAGCTGTCCAGTGGCTTTCTTAGCTGGAGTGGCCACACCGGCCGATCCCGCTTGCTTAGCTGGTGCTGTATAGGTTGTTCCCCTAGTTGGTGCCGGATTCTTGTAAGTGTTATTCGAACCAGCATAGCCACTTTGGGAATTGAAATTCTGGAATCGATTGGGCGCCACCGAGTTGCTCCCAGACGCTACAGGTGGTTTTCCAGCTATCTTGGAGTAGCACACATTAGCCTTATGCCCAAGCTTACCACAATAGAAACATGTGACCCTATCACCATTGCACATTCTCCTGGAATGTTTATTGCCACACTTGATGCAAGGCCTCTCGATTTCAAAGCCCTGGCTATGAGCTCTGTTGTGGAAAACATTCTTGTAGCTCGACTTCCCAGTCCCAGCAGAGGGTATCTTTCCTTTGAAATCCCCAAAATTTCCTTTCTTATTGGGTATGTTCACCAAATCAAAGGGCGTCTCCTTTCTCTTCCCCCCGAGTTCCATGCTCATTGTTTCCATGTTCTGGTCTGCTGTTGTGGCTCTCTCATAAACATCCTTTACAGTATGGAATCGCTCAGAGGCAAACCATCCCTTAATACTCCAAAGTAGCTTCTTTCTAAAGCTGGCGGTTCTAGAAGACTCAGTTGGCGTCACACTCTCAGCAAACCTGTTCAAGTCCTCAAACTTATCATGGAATTCCTTCACAGACATGCCCTCAATTTGCTGAAATGCCTCAAATTCAGCCACCTTTTGTTCCTTCAAGTGCTCCGGGAAGAACTCTTTCTCTAAGAGGTATTTGAAAACTTTCCAATCTCTAAACCTCTCAATAACAGACCCATCAGCTTTCTCCTCCAGCACTGGTTTGTAAAACTCCTCCTGAATTTTCATCCACCATCTTCCAGCTACCTCCATAAGGTAAAATGCAGCAACTTTTACCTTCAGATTGTCAGGAACACCAACAGCAGAGAAGATTCTCTCCATATCCTCTATCCAGTCAAGTAGGATGCTCGGTTCTCCTCTCCCAGTGAAATTGTCAGGCCGTTTCTTCTGTACGGCATCCGACATCTTAGCTAACATCATTTCATCATCTCCACCTCCATTACCGGCATTAATCCCATTGCCGTCGTTTGCAACATTATTTGCAGCATTATTGGCATCATTATTAGCAGCATTATTAGCAGCATTATTCTGTGCAATCTGCTGCATAGCCTCAACCATCACCTGTTGCTGCTGTGCCATTTGTGCTAGAATAGCTGTCAAATCTGGACTGTTGTTTCGCACCATTTTCTATAAGGTAATAACGGGATTCAGATGTAACCAATTCAATAACATACTCATTCAGATATTAACAAGCATAAATCAATATATTTCAATCCAAACATAAACAATAAATCGCATAGTCAGCAAATCATGATAATAATTCAGCTCAGAAGTATAAATATATCGAAATCAACATCCGTCTATTCGTCTCGTCCGATTTTAACTTTTCGGAGCTTTTTGGTTTTTTTTTTTTTTTTTTCGGAAACACGACTCGTGTTACTGTAGCACGAGTCGTGCCAGGATCAGAAACATCAGACGTACGAATTTTTGAGAACAGCAACATTAACACGCAGTAGAATGTCAAATAGCATTTAATTTGCAATGATCTTAAGAAATAATCGAAATATCATAATAGTATTGGGGTATTGTCCCCAATCTAAAGTGCTTAAACAATGAAAACTTGACAAAAGTATAACATAACATTTAATGCTAAAGTTTAATGAGAAAACACAATCGACACCTAACTAATAACTAGGCCTTATGCCTTTATTTATAAGTCTCCGTATTAATCCTTTAAGCATCACCACTCGGGTCATAATCCTCATCATTAGGAACTTTCCCTCCAACACTTTGATCCGAGTCGCTCAACTCCTCATCCGAACTAATCACAATGACCTCCGTGTCACTAGCTCCGATAGTATCATCCTCCTCTTCACTCGTGGGGGCTTCCTCAGGCTCCTCCTCCGTGTCCACTGGTACATCCTCTCCAATAGGCGAGGACGGGGGTTTAGGAGAATGGTGATATTCCTCAACTTTAACTTTCTTCCGATTCAACTGATTAGGTATCTCATGTCCTTGTAGCTGAACCTTCTTTCCTTTTTTCATATAAGCTTCATGTGACTTCGGGGTAGGGTTACCATTATCAGTGTCCGAGGGTACAGGAGGTATGTGGATTGGGTAATCCTCAGGTATTTGCACAGGGCTAAGGGATATCTCATATTCCCACTCTAGAATTACTTCCAACCTGTCAAGATCTATCACTCTGCCTGATATGTCCCTCAAGTATTGTGAACTCCCTGTGAGACATGCATAATAGGCATTCCTTTCTAGTCTCGCTCGAACCTCCTCCCAACGGGGATGTATCCTCAGATTAACCAAAGTCACAAAGACTTGGACCTCAGGTCTAATTGCCTATGGAAATCTTTCGGCAGCCTCAGTCAGTTTTGCTCTCATTCTGGTGACAAACTCCTCCACAGACTCACCAATTCTCATACGGTCCTGGAAGGTCTCAGATGAAAAAGCTACATGATCCGGTATCGTCCATGGAACAGCAATTGACCTTACACCAGATGGTCCGAACTCCCAAACATATGTTCTTGGGCCTGTCATTCTGTCAGTATACCAGAGAGAACTCCAAATGCATTAGTACCCAAATCGTATACGCACACCACATAATTCGCAGGTCAAAACCATTGGTGTAAACTCCTTCTCTAGTATCACATAGCAGTTAGCACATAGCATGCGAATGTATGCACCCATCCCACTCGCAGTTTGTAAATCATTTAAAACAAGTTTTGAAAACATTTATAGACTCGACGAATCAGAACCTATAGCTCTGATACCAACTGTAACAACCCTAAATTTTTGACCAACTATAAATAGAAATAAATTTAGAATTGTCACGCCGCAATTGACTATCAAGTCAATTGCTAGGCTAGAAATTCAACTACAATAAACCAACGGAAAACAAAACAGCGGAAGTCTGTAAATGTCGAGCTATAGTTCTCAAAACGAAACCCAAATTACATAGTCAAAACGAAATGAAGTCTGAGATAAAACAAAGTCTTTCGAAAACCCCAACATGATCAGCTTCGTAAGCATGCATCCATATCATCAAGACCTGTCAACTATGCCATCGAAGATTGACATAGGCCCCAGAACACGGTAGCGACGAACCAGAAAATAGAACGTCAGCACAGGCTGAGTAAGAATTAACAAGCATAAAGAACAAATAAGATACGCGCCTTGAGGCGCGTAGCTAACAAGAACGAATTGACATTATAATTTAGGAGTATCAATAACAACAGAGTGCATTATCAAAAGAGCATCGTCGCTCATTATATACATTACTTAATTATTCGGCCAGGGTCCTACCCCATAGCCCCCACTTAACGAACTTTGTTCGAGCTAGAGTTGTAATTATCGCCCTAATAATCCCGAGTGTGCACACCCCTCGCAAGATAGGCCGGTAGGACGAGCTCCCATCTAGGAGGAAGACTATTAGGAAGTCGGTATCTAATCCGACCCTACGTACCTTGATCAGAGGTATATCAAACAATGATCGGTCGAGCCGAATCCATCGTACTCTAGGTGGAGTCATTTATTTTCTTTCATCCATTTTATATACGTTATTCACTCGTGCATTATTTGACGATACAAATTATAATGATCATAATCGATAGATACTTGAAGCGAAACAAAAACACAAGCGACAAACATACACACCACTCGACCGAGTGGCCAAGTGGTGGTCTCGGCTAGAGGCCGAAGGGCCGAGGAAGGCAAGGATCGACCGAGAGGCCGTGTGGGAGTATGGTGGTCGAAAGACCGCAACGAATATCGATATGACGGAAAAGAAATACGCTCAATGATATAATTTAGGCACAAGCGAAACGGACAATGAGAATGAATGTGTAAAGCAAGAACATACGATGATCAAGCAAAGTGTATCAAACAAGATAATGGCTAATGAGAGTTTTGTGACCAATGTTCTTACCTTAGTAGCGAAATCACAAGATCAACTCAAAACTTTAGAACGGTACTTCCTCGAACACACAACCTAAAATCAATCAACAATACACTAATCACTAACCATCACCCTACTAGTGCATCCAAGACACTCTAACTTTGGATTTCAACATTCAAACAACCTCTAAACAACACCAAATTTGCACAACACCCTCCCAAGTATACTAACCACATTAATCCATCAATAAATCACCACAATAACAACTTAAACATCCAAATTAGGCAAAATTCAGAAATGGGCAGAATGTATATTCATAATCAAAACACCATGAAACGTTCCCAATTTGAAACTAAGGTTTACCCATCTCATAACAAACATCCCCTCCAACTTTCACATAAATTCACCCATAAAATCATCATCAAATCATCATAATTCATAATCACAAGAACCCTAATTCCAAATCCAACAATTCATGTACCAAAACCATAAATAAGCATGATTGTAATCTAAATAAGCAACACCCAATACTACAATCATGTTTTAACTTCAAACACATGATAAATTAAAAAGCCCTAATAAGAAAATTATAAGAGAAAGGGTTTTAAACTTACAAGTCTTTATGTAAAATCAAGAGGGGAGGGCGGCTAGGGAGGCTGACGGCGGCTGGCTGCGGTGGTGGTCGACGGTGGTCATGATGGAAGGTGTGCGCGGCTCTCTTCCTCTTCTCGTCTTCTCTTCTTCTCTTCTCCTCTTTCACGTACTTCCTCTCTCTTCTTTTTTTTTTCTGCTGCTGCTACGACGTGAGGAGTGATGGGGAGGGTTTGAGTGTTTATTTTATTCTTTTGTAGAAAATAGGAAGGGTTTAGTAAGGGTATTTTGGTAATTTCGTCAAACAGTTGCCCAATTAGAAAAGCGTCTCTAAACGGAAGATATACCCTAATTTCCCAAAATAGATTTTCATACCCTTAAAACGAGATTCTCCCAATACTTTGTACAATTCAAGTAACCCAAAAATATGGGGTGTTACATTTACCTGATCCGGTACGTCTTCCTTAATTTTGATGACATTGTAGCATTTATCAATCTCAACATACTGCCCTTTACACTCAATCAGTTCTTCAAGGGCAGGCTTCTTATTTTTGTTGCGCTTGCAGATAGCCCAGTCATCAACAATTTTCAGAAGCGCACTCTCAATCGTGGAGAATTTGTTTTTGGACTTTCCGAATTGAAAATCTCTTCGCCTCCTCGCAACTGGTTTCATTGGCCTTTTCTCCCGCGTACTGCATTTCTTCACTTATTTCGAAGAAGTAATCGGAGTTGAGGTCACAACATTCTCCTCGTCAGAAGAAGAGTTGTGTAAATGTTCAGGTGCATTATGAAAGGTTTCATTGGAGGATGGCAGATTATCAGTTTTTGGGGACGGGTGGTTTTGAGATTGTACTGGCAAGTTCTGAGATTGTGGTTGTTGGGGTGGTGATGAGGACATGTGGTTTTCAGTTTGTGGTGGCGGGGAGTTCTGACATTTTGGGGGACAATAATTAAGTGGAGCTGTTGCTGCAATCTCCTTTAGTTTCTTTTGTTTCTTATGATAGATGCTAATGTTACCTGTGGGCATCCGTTTCTTCCGAGGTTCATCGTTCTCCAAAGAAAAGCCATGATAAGGATTGGAGGGCTGGCCACCAACAGACAAACGGACATCGCCACCAGCACCACCCCTAAGAAGTAAGAAGAGGCAACAATAGACCGGCAATCTACAAAATAACTTGACATTCATGAGTCAAAAGACCAAAAGTCTATAATCGCCATCAGTATATGAAAGACCTTGCAGCAAACAATAAGGTCGACTTGTCTATGATCGCGATCAATACATAAAATTGGAAGTAAAAGCGCATGAAAAACAGGAGCAGAACATACCTCAAGTGCTAAAGCAGAAGTTCCACAATCTGGCTTATATAACGTATCTCTAGCCTCATCAGGATGACGCTCACCATAAGCCAGATCATACACCTACATTGGATAAGATCATCATGAAAATATTAGTACATGAAATAATCTTGAATCCCTATATCATAAGAAAGTAAGGCCACTTACTCCCATTGCCCCAAAATCTCCGTTAGGGATCCTATCTTCATTTTTGGCCAAATTAACAAGCTCCGACTTCCACACCTTGATACGTGGGAAAACACCCCACCTGATAGGAGGACTTGCAAGGCGATTAAGGTACAATATCTATTCAACAAATAATTTAGTCAATACACAATTTCATTTTATCAATACATAATTGAAATAATCCATACACATAAACTAACCGCGAGAAAATAGGTACACCCGCCTACACCAGAAACATAGCCGTTGTAGAACTTCTTTGCAAAGTTAACCCCACATTCTCCCAACGTTGTTAATACCAAGTCACACCAATCATAAGAAGAACAGGTTTCATATATAGTGACAGCGGGCATCAAAGAAACTGGAAATCTATGACAGGTAGTGGGACATAGAAGAGTCGTTAGTGTATACATCAAAAACCCTAATCTAAACTCTATCTCATCCTCCTGAGTCACCATATCTTTGAACCAATACTTGTAGGGTGTTTGTGGTAATGCCTCTAGTCACTCCTTCGCCACCATGCCCTTTACCACAAATTGTTGCATATTTGTCATATATTTCATTTTCTAACTCCAAGGCCGTTCCAAACGAACGTCTCGGAACAGGAATACCTTCACAAGGAATACCTAACACCCAATTCACTTGGACTTTCGATAACTTAAACTTAGTCCTATCATCGGCAGCAGCTAAAACCAGGTTATAAGGATCAAACCTTGTCATCAACCAATAGCACAAATGCCGTGGGAATGATTTACCACAATGAACCAAATCCCATTTCCTGAACAATTTCCTTCTTTCGTTTGTTCAATGCAGAGACAATTATGCCGAAAGCCTCAACTCGACAATTAACATTTGGTTGTTGTCCAAAAATACAACAAAAACAGTTACTATTTATTTTAGTTTCAATATTATATATAAAAACAAGCCACACTAACAATGAAATAAGTACACAGTTATAGTCGATCACACCTTTTGTTTACCATATTTGTCCTCAAAGGCTTGCAACACTCTTTCTTGCAGTTTCACCGTAGCTCCTACACCCTATCACATGATCACCGTATATCAAAAATTATATACATTTTTCACATTCCCATTATAATTTAAACTTATATCCGTATTCATTTCATAATGACAATTGTAAAACTTATAACTGTCATATCAATGGGCTTTGAATGCCTAACAGTTTTGGAGCCCCTAGCCTTTTGTTTCCTGGTTTTTTGAGGTTTCCGAACACGTTCCTAACAAAAAACAAGAACAAGTGTTAATAAGGAGGGCAGTTTTTGGCATAAAAGCTTAACAAGAGAGGAAAGGGCAATGTAGATAAATGCCAAGACTTCTAGAAGCGGTGCATGAAATTGATTATAAGAACAGAAATTAGCAAAATGTCGAAATGAGCAGAATAATCATAGATAGGGCCTCCACCTAAGCTAGACTCATTATTACTAATGGGGGGAGTTCTATAAGTGCCATATACTAGACACACTCTATAAGCATTAAGCGGTAAATGAAAAGTATACACAATGAGCCTGACACTGCTTATTCATGGTCATTCGAATTATTCAGTTAAATGAAAAGTATTCTATGGTCTGAACTCATGCTCATGCAAATTTGATTGAACAGATTTCCGATTCAACGAATATCAGGATACCTGTTCTTAAATCTAAAGAATATTTAACCTCAAGCTAAGTACAATCTAAAGAAGACATTCAAGTAAGAAAACTACCACTAACTTACAAGTACTTACCTTTGGATCCTCCTCCTCCTCTGTTTCATTGCATGTCGTTCCACTATCACTATAATCCGGATCAGTTAAGATATAACTATCTTTCGAAGTACTTTCATGATCACACTCCGAATCTGAAACAGATTTACCCTTGCGCTTTTCAGCTCTTTTACCCTTGCGCTTTTCAGCTCTTTTACCCTTCTTTTTAACCATTAAGTCTACATCACACAAAATCTCAAGTCAACATCATTTATAGCAAACAGATTAACATCCACAACTCACACTAATTATCAGATTTTTTTTTTTTACATAAAACTAGTATAAAACACAAAAGACCCCTATAATCGGAACCACAAATTACTCTAAACAATATGCTACGTGGTAGAAACTGAACAAATTACAGCAAATACTAAGAAAGAACAAGCAGCAGCACGTACAAAAGTCACACCCATTCAATTAAAACCATTTTAAGTACCAATCAACTACCCATCAAATTCAAATTCAAAAGGAGCAGTTCAATAAAGCATGCCCATAATCTCTCGAAACACATTCTCCTGTAATTTGAGTAATCAAAATAACAACTCACAACCGAAACTAATTAAGATTTAATTAACATTTTTGAAAACCCCCAATTTTATATTTTCCAATCAACAACTAACCTTAATTTCTTAACTAAAACCAATGGATAGTTGATTGAACATCTTACCTTAACAGTGACTGCGAAAGGGAGTATAAGAGTCGAAATTGATGAGTTTGAGAGTACAGGAGAGAGAAGATGAAAGAAAGAGAGTGAAATTTCTAAATAAAAGCAGGAGGGTGAGAATTAATGTAAACATCATTTAAAATAAAAAAAACGAGCTGCCATGGTTGATTAGCAACTCTCGCATAAACCTAATCCCCAAATCGGCAACCCTAATTACCAATCCCAAATCATAAACCCTAATTCAAAATCCTCAAATTGCAAACCCAAATGAATATCCAGCAAAAATTGCATGCAAATATGACAAATAATAAGAATGGTCAAAATTCAGCAAAGGACCAAATTAACTACCTTCATGAGAGATGCATACATAAGTGAAAACTCGGAATAGATTGAAGTAACTTACATGGATAATCAAAACCTTATTATCTTCCACAGGGGATTGAGATTAATGCAAGTGTGATGAGATTTGAGAGTAGAGAAGTAGAGAACATGATCGAAGAGAGAGAAGGAGCCGAGAAGAGATGAGAGAGAAGATGGTCGAAGAGAGAAATTGAATTATCTGAATGAGGGATGGAAGGGTGGGGCGTTATTTTTTCATTTTTTCGTGATTTGCTTAGAAGCCCTTCCCCACCTCTATTCCAGTTTATGTTGCATTTTGCTCCGCTACCCCTCCTTTCCTTTTGTCCTTTATGTGATGCGGGAACAGTGCCACAACACTGTGCACCCCGTATCAGTCCTCCAAAATGAGACTAGTGTAACCTAAGCCGGCAACAGCCACGTGGCTAGTGAAGTGAAATGGTCTCCAAAGAGGTTTTAACAAAGAGGTTTTAACAAAGAGGTTTAAGAAACTGGAAAGAGTGAATTGGGGAAACTCATAGATAACAGTAGAGCAGCTGCGAAAGAAATTCAAATGATTTCCTCAATTTCACGCCAAATCAATCGTGCAATTTCCGCCCAAATCAATCCACCAACTCTACACGTAAGTTTTAATTACTTTCTCCCTATTTATTCAATAGTTTTCTTCTTCTATTTGATCAAATTACATTGTAAATGCTAAACTTTTAAAAATTGGGCGAACTCTTGGTTGTTGAGGATAAAATTTATATCTGATTGACAGATTTTTTTTTTTATACCGGAAATGGTTGTTTTGAAAGTGTTTGTGCTGGGGAAAGAATCGAAAATGAGATAGAAATTTTATGCTTTTGTGAATGAAACAATAATAAGTACGAGGGCGAAAATTTCTCGTTTCGCAGGGGCGTGTTATTAAGTGTCCGCACAAGGCCCCTGAAATCTACAAGACGGCCCTGTCTATTATTATGGTTAAACAAATTAGGCTTTTTCATCTGGAATAGTAATACGGATGAAACTCTTACCAAAGGAGGGGGGGGGGGTGTTAGCCTTGTCAGAGCATAAGAATATGAGTCGAAGTTTTGAGGATACGTGGTTATTACTCGCCTACATTTGGTGGGTTTTATTCATTGAGATGTTTCGGCTTATGATTAGAATTAGTGAGAAAAGTGGGAGTAGTTGGTGAGTAAGAGTACAAATCAAGTATCTATTATGTGTGCATTAGTATAGGGGTGGAGTATCTTAAGCTAATGTAGCCTCGAAGCTTAAGCCTGAAGTTGCTTTATAGAAAAAACCCTCCTACTCGACTATGTGACCATTAGACATGTCAAATTGTCAGGTTTTAAGGTAAATGTGTTAAATCTTAGGATATAATCTTGTGGTTTCTAATGGAATCATGACACCTTTTTTTAAACTCATTAATCACCCTAATGCCAGACGGTCTTGTACAAATTTGCTTGTATCTCTATTAACTAGGCTAATTGTTAGAGTTTATGCTTCGGTAATTTGTTTACAGGTCACACAATGATTTTCTTGCTGATAGTTTCGTTTCTTTATTATTTCCATTTGCACAGATTTATGTTGGATCATTACCGAATGGTATTCGAGTATTTCCACTATTTGCTGTATTGAGTGGTTTGAAGGGATCAGTTAAGTCTTTAGTAACTCAAAGCTGTCCTGATAAAGCAGAAGCAACTGATGAAGCTGTAAATCAAGTTATTTACACCATTGAAAAGTCTTCCTCTACTAGAGAGATACACTATGAAATTGAAAAGCTATGCGGATCTGGAAGTGTTTCAGCCATTTCTAACCTGCTGCAACATTTACAGAATAGACACATTGTACTCGAATCTGATGCACTTGAAATCCTTTTGGCTGCAACATGCAAATGGAATGACGTTGAACTTTCACTTCAAATTTTCAAAGATCTATTGGGTTCTTCTAAATCCCCGAGTTCAAGATCTTATTGCAATTTTGCCAAAGCTTTTGCAAATACAGATGACTGTGAGCTGCTGCTCAAATTTGTTAGAGAAATAACCAAGGGAGCATTTCATAGTAATGTCCTGATTTTGAACAGAATTATTTTCGGCTTTGCTGAGGCTAGGCAAATCGAGAAGGCCCTAACAGTATATGAATATATGAAGAGCCTTAAATGCAAGCCGGACTTGGTCACTTACAATACAATTCTTGGGATATTAGGTCGAGCGGGTCAGTTGGAAGATATGCTTCTACAGTTTGCTTCTATGAAAGAGGCTGACATAATCCCGGACATAGTGACATATAATACGTTGTTGAACAACTTGCAGAAATTTTGTAGATTAGATCTCTGTTTAGCATATATGAGGGAGATGGATGGAAAAGGGCTTACACCTGATTTGAGAACTTACACTGCATTAATTGAGAGCTTCGGCCGAACAGGTAATATCAGCGAAGCATTGAAACTTTTTGATGCAATGAAGTGTAGAAATGTCCGGCCTTCAATCTACATATATAGGTCCTTGATTAGTAACTTAAAGAAAATGGGAAAGTTAGAGGCTGCAGCTTCCCTTTCTGATGAGATGAATTATTCTCTTCCAAATCTTATTGGTCCAAAGGATTTTAAGCGAAAAAACAGACGATGATTCCACTACGAATGTGCCACTTCATCATTTTGTGGTTGCAAAACCATGGCTGTGATGCTGATCTTGAGTTTATGTTGGCCGAGCTTGGCAACTTCTAGAGAATCTGGAGCCAGTTGAACTACGAAATGGTAAGTTTTACTTCTTTACATATTTATCTTTTCCATTGTGAACCTGTGCATCTGTCCGGATTCTGTAATATACTTTCTGTTTGTATAAAGGTGTATTTCAATTAGACCTCTCATTTGTCCTTTGTTGTTGCTTTGTTTGACTTTGGATATGTATGAAGTGCTTAGTTTGTCCGTTCTTGACTGTATAGTTAGAGGGTTTATTAAAAGTTCTATGCATGCTAAAGCCAGCAAAAGTCTGTGGTCTTGTCAATAAATGGGTTCCAAATCCTCATCACTAACCTGACGTCCTGACCCATCTTTTAATACGTTAGTTGTGTGGACTCATTTAACAATACATGCTAATATTTCAATATCAGCCTCCTAATTTCATGAACTGTTCTTGTCATGTTGTTTTGTTAGGCTTCTTCTTGTCAGTTCTGAACCAAGTTTTTCACAAATCCCAAATTTCTTTAGTTGTCCTAAACCGGTTGATGTGTGTTATTTTTGTGTTGGAAATCTCATCACGAACCGTATCTAATTGTGTAACAGCGTTAACCCTATTGACCTGATCACTTAATTGATGGTTTTATTCGTCGCCTATACATTACTAATGTCGCTCATTAATTCATGTTTTTCCAAGTTTACCCTCCCTTGGTTTATCCCCCACTTTCAGTCTTCCTCTATGCCTCATCTCTCTGCAATGCAACAATACATAGATTACATATAACGTATTCCCTGATATCTCTTCTTCTAGATCAATGCTTGGTCAAATCATTCAACCGGTTAGATATATGAATACATCCTTCAAGACTAGATTAGGAAAGCTCGCCCCTGTTATGCTATTTGTAGGAGTTAGACGTGTTGTTTACATGTCCACTTTAAGACGTAGACGTATAGACTTGATGTCCGACTACATTTAAGAGGTCTTCAACAGATGTTCAACAGTGGAGGTGTTCGCCATGCATGCTGTAATAAATAAGGGGATTTCAAATTGTCAATTGGTGCGTACGGGGCGGTAATGGGCGTCCACTGGTGGTTCTAAGTAGGTAATTAAGTGACTGGCATTGGTGACAGGTGGTCAGGGTCGTTGGTTGGTTCAGGGGCTCAGTGGAGGCGGCGGTCAATTATGGTCAGTAGGTGATCGACGACTTGTCGTCTGTAGTCAGCTCTGACGAGCCCCAAATTGGTGATTGGGTGGTATTGTGTGCATGCTGAAATAGGGGATTGTTTTTGTAAGATTGGGAGATAGAGTGTAAGTCAGTGCATATGAGAGACTGAGAAAATTTAAGGGTATTTTGGTAATACAATGGGTGGCATTAGTAATTGATTTGGCGACAAATAGCTCTTCACCTAAATTAAACAGGTTGAAGTGTCTTGAAAATAATCCCCTAATTTTGTGGAAGGTCTGATGATTTTATTTATGTGCTAATTCGTTGTTAAGTATGCATTTTGAATGTATAGTGGTGAGTGGATCAACAACTAACCAAATCCTATGTCCGCAGGTGTACAGTTCCTGGTGTTCCGCATGTCTGGAACGGACAGTATGTATTCCCTGGCATTTTAGGTACTTCTCCTTGTTTCCTTGAACATGAGCCTTAGAGTGTGTTTGGAAATAAGGATTTGATTCTCAAATCCAAAGTTGACACAAATCCCATGTTTGGGAACTCAAGAATTTGAGAATTTGGATTTGTGTCAAATCCTTTGGAATTTGTTTCAAGTCTAATTAGGCCAAAAACAAATGACACCTCAAGAGGTGTCATTTTGAAATCTCACCCTCCCCAAACATTTGATTTATATTTGAATTCCACATTCTCAAATGATGGAATAGAAATGATTACAAATTTTTGAATTCTTGTTTCCAAACACTATCTTAAATGAATGTGGCACAACCATTTGAGATGGTGGAAGTAAACTATTGTCTAAGCCTGTAAGGTAATGGTGATTGACTTATTGTAGCCATCGATGGGCATCTGCCTCTTGGTTTGTCTTCGATAATTGTCTGTAACCTTAATAAAGTAAAATGAACAAGCACAAGGTTAAGAAAAAGAAACCAGGATGGAAGCTAAAATTAAGCATATCTTCCGCTTTGCATGGCTTAATTTAGCTTGTTAGTCACGTTGTTGGACATCTTGGAAGTCCTTTCTTTTCATGGTGTTAGCTTTAATAGGAGATCAAATTTTAGTTCTTTGAGATTTTCAAGTTGAAACCATTTGGCGATTTTTTAGATGATTTTCAAGTTAAGAATATCTTTTGCTCTGCGTGATTAGGACACTGCTTTTTGGCATTATTTTCTGTTAGATATCTTCTCGCCTTTGTGTTAGGACTTATCTCTTCGAAAGTAATGAAACTTACCATTATCTGTATGAGAAGGAGCTGGAGTCTAAGAGAGGTACCTTTGCGAAGTTAATATCGATTCTAACTTCTAACTCCTAACAGGAGGGTATAAACAAATACTTCCTTCCAAGGGTTTTTGTGTAGGCTAGTTAATGGACTCACTTCAAGTTACATGGGGGATGGTTGAGGATTATATGATTGAGGTTTTTTTGCTTCTTTGGAAACAAATAAAGGAATCAGACATAGTCCATGGGTACTTCTTATTAAGGCATGTTATTGATAGTAATGTTTGTCACTGAGACCTTGGGGAGTGGGGACCCTATTCTTTCATTAAATTTTCTGATCAAAGACTACCTCTGTGATTGATGAAGTTAAAGTAGTCCAGAATCAGCGGTTTTCTTGATCACATTGCAGTTTCCACAAGGGTTGCTGGATGGCATGATTTTTGGGGGGGGGGGGGAGGATGTTTTAAGCAAGACTCATTCTAGCTTTGTGATTGCAATCTTTCTTATCAGAAATTTGAAATCAAGTTCAGTTAGGCACACTATAAGGGATTTTATGGCTCAATGGTGCATACCTCTGACTGCAACTTTCTTGTGTCTGAATTGGTGTTTGAAAGTAACGGTTGGGCTGCAGTTCTGCTTCAGGACTTGAGATTTATTGCTTGTCGTTAAGGGTTCTTCTGAAAAGCAGATAAACTGAGAAAAATTAAAGGGAGAGATAAAATCTTCAACACGGTAGTATGATCTATTTTTATATATAGGCATTGCCGTCAACTTGTTAGTGTGTTTTTGGATATGGGTATCATCCCTAGGTGCTCTTGTAATGATGCACTCTCGTACTTCTTAATAAGCTGAACCAGTAAGAGAGACTATGCTGTCTGTAGTCTTTCCATTTGACAATATTGTGGCAGAATCATGGTTTGGGGGATGCAGTACTAAGCTTTCAAAACGCGACACTTGTGGAACAGTGGAAGGTAGGTGGATATATTGAATTTGTTACAGACAAAGTGACTATGAAGTAATGGAACTGGGGCTGATCTCATGTTAGCCTCTTTAGAAGTCTACAAGTGGATACTCTGGAGTGGTTTCTTATGTATTCTAGGGGTTGAAAGATTTAGGCTCTGAATAAACGATGTGGATTTCACCTTCTCGACCTCGGCTCATTGTCTGGGCAGTATGGCTTCTGGCCATAAGATAGGCAAGGAACTCTTTTGATACTCTATGATTTCCTTCTATGGTGGATGTGTTCAGCGTGATCACTTCTAAAGTAGGAACTGTTTTATGGGCTTTTTTTTTTTTTTTTTTTTCCCTGGCATTTGTGATACTAATTTTGAGATAATAGCATCATTACAAAGGATTAGACTTTTTTGTTTTAGTATGTGTATTACTTTCTGTTTAAGTTTATGAAAGGTAGAAAGGATGATCAGCCATGCTGCAGTATATGGTCTACGTTTCTGACACTTCTGTGATACTTTATTTTACTTAATGTAGAACTTAGATGTCAGAATAACGGAACAATATAGGATGTTAACAATGAAGAGGAGACTGATGTTTATTCTTTTTATGTCATATCCAGGGAGATGGTTTTGGTTTTGCCCTCCTTTTTTCTCTGCCCTCCAAATTTGGCGAAGGAAAAGAAAACTGCATGTTCCTTCATGGTCTGAAATATTCTTTGCATCTCTGTGGCTGGCTCTGCCTTCAGGATGAAAGCACCCAGCTGTCCATGTATAAAGTTATATAGCATGATGGTGATGCACAAAAGAGGCCTCGCTCATGACCTACAACGTACAGGTAGAATTATCATTCTAACAAAGCTGTATGTTGATTGTTGTGTACTGTCTTCTGTTGGTAAATTTATTTAGATGTCTGCTATTAATCAAATTTCTTTTAGGTAGTACTGCTTAAATGTTGTGTTGCCCAGTTTACTGTTGCCCTCATTCCTCTCATTATATTTTGTTAAGCTCTCCTCCAATTCAAAACCACATATCAGGGAATGAGTTCTAATAGATCCTTAGGGTATTGTGATAGTTGTTCTTTTGTGTTGTTGCTTTCGAACATGAGCTGGTACATCCCCATTGAGGTTATCACATAAAATAAACATTTGACTTCTTTTGGGCTTCATCTAAGGACTAATTTCATACCGATTTCCGAAATTACCATAATTTTATTACCAACTTCCTTTACACCTTATATATCTGTTAATATGGTTTATGGAGAATGAATTAGGCTTTACAAATCAAAGACATCATTTCTGGTAGATTCTTGGGACCTTGAGTAAGCATTGACATTGTAATAACTAGTGAGCTACATTAATTTATACCTTAGATCCAAAAGCCATAGAATAGTGTATCTTATGGCTCATGTGGATTCAACTCGTAGATTTATACAATTTGAAAAAGGATTGTTTTATACTACCTCTGTTCCGAGGAATCCCTTACCTTTGGTTTCGGCATAAAGGACAAGGTAAGGAGAGAAACAATTAAACAATAAAAAAACACATGGGGAGTGACTTGAGTGAGGACAGAACGGTCATTTTGCAAGCCAAAAATTACACAAGAATATAAAGGTAAAGTATTCACTAAGACGGTTCGAAATGGAAAGGGTTGAGAAATGATTGGGACAGAGGGAGTAAGACACTACCTTCTATAACACCTTGTTTTGTGCCCTTTTTTTTTTTTTGTTCAGTATTACCTTTTATATCGATTCTTTTCTTGAACACTACCAAAATCAATTTTCTAGCAAAAGAAGACGTGTCTTCAGCCATTGACAACTGTGACACTCAAGTTTTTTTTTTTTTTTTTCCTTCCATTTCTTTGAATTTTCACCTCTTTATCACCAATTTATTACAATTTTCAAACCTTTCACTGCCTATCTCATTTCCCTCCATTTTTTTAACCTTCAGTTGGGTATATTTACGTTATCTATTTAAAATGAACCTTGATGTCAAAGAGTTAAATACTTAAATGTAGCGAAGGAGGGTCAAATAAAGGAAACTAAGGTAATCTAGGGAAATAGGTGAACAAACGGAATAGAAATTGAGAGGAAAGTGGGTAAAATCACTTGTTGAAACTTGACTTTTTTGCCTGAAAATCAATTTTGGTATTGTTCTTTAGAAAAATCATTTTGAAAGATAGTATTTCACAAAACCTCTTCTTACAATCAATCGTAGGGAAATATGGAAAAATAATCGAAATAGAAATTAATCGCCTAACACTAAATCAAATTTGAGAGCATACGGAGTATAGTTGTTCCATATTTTGGAGACAGAAAATTTTGTAGATTTCAATTCGTGGTAGAAAAGAGAGCAAAGATGTCATAAAATGAGGATATTTTTCTGCTCTCTTTCCCTTCATCTTAAGTGACTAAAGTGAGTCTTTGGTTTGAGCTTTTTGAGAGTATGGAAACTGATTCTAGACTTATTGAAGGGTCCCATTGGCGTGCATCCAGTCGGAATTGAACCTACGAATTCGCCAATTATGAGTTGGGCGCTTTAACCATTCAGCCATGGATACTGCGGGGATCCTCGTACATGGTGAATAACCAAATTCCAATTGAAATGAAATCTTTAGGATAAATCAATGCAATTTAGGAGGAATCACTGAAAGGACATCAATTCAAATCCTGGATTTTTGAATTGAGAGGGATTCAAAATTCTCACTATTTCTTAGATTCACGGACCCATTTCAATTCAGTGGTATTATTTACCTTTGTTGATGTTTGGTTGAACAATTCTGCAATCTAATACCGTAAGATGAAGGTAATGTACTCTCCCATTTGTTACCCACCTCTCCCTTTCAGGTAACAAATGCCCTTACTTTGTGGTAAGAAGTATTGAGCTGTTGTAACCACAAAAAAAAAAAAAAAAAAAAAAAAAAAAGGTATTGAGCTGTTGCACAGCCTACACCACCATTGATGACTACCTCAGTGGTACATCCCTTAGTCAGCACCACCATCATTGCCATTTTCCTCCGCAACCCATACATGTAACACCGTGGCTGCCACGAATAGTATCAGCCCCACCATCACTCCCCCCAGCTGCAGCCGACACCACCGACTTCCGACTAACACCAAAAACAAAGTTCCTCTCCCAATGTACTTTCACATCACATGATAACGTGATCAACCACCAAACTACTCTGACCACCGGTTACACACCACTTTGGTTGCTCTTCTTCATGTTTCAGGCGGCGGAACCACCGGCTTCTCTGCGAACCTTCTGCATTGCTGTTTTTTATCGGCAGCCTTTTCTTTGGTTGTCTTACTCTTGGCGAGTTCGACAGAGTAAGAGAGTGGGGAGGATCTGGCGGCAGTTTGGTGAAGAGTAAGAGAGAGGTGAAGTGAAGATGAGAGACAAAGGTGGTGGATGAGGTACTCGGTAGGTGTGGGGTGGATCTTTTTTGGGAATGCTTGAGGCTTATTTTTTGAACCAAAAGACATGCATAAATCAAATGTAATTGGTTTTCTTACCCTCTAATTGATACCATTTGTTTCCATTTGAAATATTGAACCAAATGACCCCTAAGTATGTTGTGTTCGTTCTCCTAGGCTCTCGTTGCCCCAGCTGTATGTGCGCATGGATGTTAAGAGTTTAAAACTACTTGGTGAAATCAACACTAGAATGGATTTGGAATTTCAGTTCTAGTTTTCTTTAAAAGCTTCTAGAATACAATTATAAGTCTAGGCAAAGTAAATTAAACATTATCACATTCTGAGTTATTTTTCGATTTTTTTTTTCAAAAATTATCATTACTTCATTATTTTATCAAAATGGTTTTGTAGAGTTCCTGCACATCTTATATTTGAAATACCAGCTGATAGTTCTTGATGTAATCTTCATTTTCTGTTATTTGGTTACAGCCTGTTTGTATTTTCTGACATAAGACTAAGACTGCGTGTACACTCAATCCCGCCTTACCTCACATAGCTGTGAGCTTTTGGGGCATTGGTGTAACGTATACCCGCAAAAACAATATCTTAACTTTCCCAAGAAGAACTGTTGTTCTATGGTGTATAGTCTGTATACTCTCAACATGCAAAAGGTGAGATGTTAAAAATTTGCAGCCATTTTGGCTTTGAGTCATGTAGAAGGTATTTATCTTGAGCAGTGTTGGTGTTGATTTTCTTGATCGATGGCCATGGGCCCATGAGACTTCTTTGGTACATGTCAGTGACACAATTGTTTGAGAGACTGTAGGGCAAATTGGTTTTGTTTTTTGTTTTCCTTCACTCACCGAGGCCATGCTCTATATGATGAAGTGGGTTGGGGTTTACTGGTTTAAGGGCACACCATCCAAGGGGGGACGTCTTGGTAGGTTTAGAGAGAGGGACGGAGACATGTTTAGCCAAATAGCCGCTATTTCTTATTCATCTAATCTGGCCACACATATTGGACTGTTACTCCTTCCTCTGCCAGATGTCAACTGTAATTCTGTGAATTTGCCTTCAATAGATTTTGTAATGTGTTTCTGCTTTGTATCTAGCAGCTTCTACTCGTGCTCCCCCAAGAGGATTGAGGTGCAGTGGTGCACTCAGGTTTGTGAAATGTTTGATCTGGTTTGATGGCCTTGGAAACAAGATTCCTCTAGCTAGCTTCTTTAATGCCCAGTGTCAAGGCTTTTATCTTCCAGTTTGAAGAAATGGAAAGGTTCAAAGGCGGTGTTTATTCCTAACTAGCCTTGTGGTTGGTAAACAAGGATCGGTTTTTTAACAAGGTACGGAATATCTCAGTCAATGGTATGATAGCCAAGGATATGATACAGCAGGAACAGAAGGATTAAGAGAACAAAAGAACTTCGTATTTTGGTAACTTTATAGGACACGTCA
Organism: Spergularia marina; assembly: GCA_963680865.1. Classification (NCBI taxonomy): domain Eukaryota; kingdom Viridiplantae; phylum Streptophyta; class Magnoliopsida; order Caryophyllales; family Caryophyllaceae; genus Spergularia; species Spergularia marina. Next base: position 12,612,425 of record OY804548.1, read on the forward strand.
CTCGGCTCCTTGTCCCCATTACTTGATCGGCGCGGGCCTACCGAGCTTCGCGCCTGCGGCGTTTTCGCCACATGGTCCCATTTGCTCCCCTAGCTTTCGTCTCTTAGTGTCAGTGTCAGTGTCGGCCCAGCTAGGATGGGCTTGGCTTTGCCTGTAGCAATTAACGATTTCTTGAATGCCTACATTTTGTCGATAGTTTGAGGGAAAGCTTGTGTAGACTATCCAAATTTGCTTACGAAAGTTTGTTTGGTCTTTCAGAAATGGTGGTTTACCTCAAGTGCCCGACTGTGGATGCTAGATATTGCCCATCTGAAGTTCAATTATCAAGGGGGGCTCGTTGAATGGAAGCTGAACCTGAAGTAAAAAGCAGAATATTGTGCTGAACTTCAACAGTATAAAGAGCAGCACAGTAAAGAACATATTTCCTGCTATGGGAGGATCGCCGGTTAATATTTCTCATGTGCTACTGATTGCCTGCATTCGTCATGGTGCTATATTTGTGTTAATTATGGTTGTAAACGCATACTAGCAACTGTAACAAGTCCTGGTGATGTGCTGAACAATGTCAGTGTAATGACTTCGAATCTTGCCTTTCATACCTTCATTTTGGTCGGGATAATTTCGGGCCGTGATACCTGAATACCTGATTACACCAAAACAGGCGGACACCTTACCAACAAAGTTCCAAGCTCGTTACTGATTCTAATGAGGCCAGATTCATGGAGTTTATGTACCAATTGGTTCACTTTTCCGTTGCCCAAAATACGTAATTTCTTTTATGAAATGAATTTAAATATTATAATTGGCAGCAACTCAGCAAAATTTTGAACACAAACAATTTTAAACGAGTAGCGTCGAGTTCTTTGCTCAATTTGGAGCATTGGTGTATTCATCACAACATTCATTGCACTCTTGAAATCTTGAATGCATATACAAAGAAATCGTTTTTTCTTTCAATTCCAACCTTATCAACATGGTTGGATTAAATAGTCATGAATCATGATCACAGTGTTTTGACCTGATGTTGAATCACCTATTGACTACTGTTAGTCTGTTACAATACAAAAGTCAAGTACTCCGTTTCACCTTTCCTTAATTAGCTTCTACTCTTTCCAGTGATGAGGGGATGTTCTCTTGTGATACGAGCAATGCAGCGGAAAAACGAATAGGCAGAACAAAATGAGGTTATGTTCCCTGTTATAGAAAACTGTAGTAACAGCAGGACAGAACAAAATGAGTTTCTGTACCTTGGAACACTTATGGATGAAAATTAAAGATATGAACAAATGAATCTCAGCCTTAGAGATCCAATCGAACTAAGCGAATCCCTAAACAGTACGGTCGTTTAGTTTTAGTCGTTAACCTCTAGTACCTCTAGTCGATCAACGATAGAACGAGTGCCTTCCGTTATCTGTTTTCAGTTCAATTACCTTTACAACTTAAAACGATTGCAAAGGGCTGAGAAAACTTTTTTCAGCCTATTTTCATTGATTTTCTTAATTCAACGATACATATGAAACTAGCGTACAACCTTTGTTTAAATAGTTAACTCTATAATCTTCCTTAAACTACCCAAATACAATATGGAAAAATAAGACTCCTAAAGAAACAAGATAATCTACTTATCCCCTTAATTTTATTCTAACAACAACATAGTAAAATAAACTAATAAAGACTAAAGTTCACATCCTTCCTATACAAGAAACTCGAACTCATGTAAATTGGATGGTACAGAACTCGCTTTTGTCTCCCTGTAGCAGTTTTGCACAAATTGATGGAACAAATATCAGGTCTGCCCTCTACTCCTCTCAGCCACATAATCTCGTATCCTCCTCCCCCTCTTATAAAGATTCGACCTCGAATCAGATAGGATGAAGTCAACCCATCATTGAACACAGTAACTCACTCTCCACCCAACCACCCTCTAAGCCTTTCTGTAGGTTTTTATTCAAACCTCATCTTCATCTTCATAGAAGCCTTGTCCACACCTTTTCAAGAAAAGTCTTTCATGGTATGCCTTAGACTCTCATGCTCTCAAATAACTATAGTTAAAACTTTGCTCTTCTTTGGTTGCAATATGTTGTTTATCCAAAATAGTAGAAGTATAGGGATTCGATCTTGCTTTGTCGCCATAGTTGCATGCCTTGTCTTCTTCTCCTCCGCAAAAACTAAAACTTTCAACTTGATTATTGTCTTCTATGGTAGACTCAAAAGACTTCACCTTGTAGTCCTCTTCACTACTCTCACTTGAACTTTCTTCTCCGCAAGTCAAAGATTCTACCTCCAGAGCTTCCTTTTCAACCTCTTGGGACAAACAAGACACTAACTTCCTTAATGGATTCTCAACTATACGCTCAAATTCTGGTCTCATTCGCTCGCAAAAAAATTTGACCCAAACCTTGTAGCTATTAATAAGTACAATTTTCTTCCTACCATAAGTAGTAACATAGGAATCTTGCGATTCATCATAATAAGTATTAAGATTTCCAATCCAATCTTCCCCCAAAAAAAAAGTGTATGTCACTCATATCAACAACGTCACATAATACGCAATTGAGTATAAGACCCAATGAATAATGAACTCATACTTGTTGTGTTACCGCAAATAAATAATGGGTTCGAAAACATTGTAGGACATATGGATTAGGATGTACCTCGGTCTTCAGATTCAAACGATTCACCAAGTAAGTTGAAGCTTGACAGGCTAAAGTCGTATGCCTAACAAATATAAATTACCATACAAACCTATAAACGTAGTAAATGGGCAAGTGGGATCGTATTCACAGATAACGGTAATCGCCTACGTATGTAAAGTAACCAAATGGGGGGTTTTGTGAGTGTAAATGATCAAGTATTCAAAATGCAAAAGAGTAAATCGTAAACAATTGGGGAAAAGTAGAATCTCGGTCAATTAATGTCCACTATTGTTCACCTAATTGGTCCTAGTTATCAACTAATCTTAATTCGTTGAGCACTTAGTTGTGGAAATATTATTTCCTATCGTTTCTTAATTGTAGCTAAGAGGAGAGATCAGCCCTACCTAATAGCCCTAATTGGTGGATAACAAAGACGCGCGCCTAAATTCAATCCAGCGAAAGCATAAAGCAATTAAACGATATCAACTAAGATTAATAAGATCTAGACACACGTGGTTTCGATCTTCAATTAATATGTTTATTCTCTCTAACCTAATACCGATGTTCAGCATAGAAATACTAGGCTAGTTGCTACTTGTTAATCAACAATCTAACAATTAGTCCTTAAATTGTGAATCTAGCAATATGATAGATCTAGGGCTAATTAGTTTGCAACCTAATTAAGCAATAAATCAATCAATAACAATAAGAACGAGAGAAATAAACAATACTCAAACGAATTAAAGAATTAGAATCAAACTCACAATTATCGGTAAACTATAGCTTCGATTAATCGATCCGAGAATAAAGGTCCTTAGCCTTGCATAGTCTTGAAAATAATCTCTTAAAGTTTTGAAAACTGAATAATGAATAAAAGACGTAACTTAGGTTTAAATAGTAAAAGATTACAAAACGGATTAAGGAAACCCGTTAATACGCCGACACAACAGCGAACGAGTCGTCCGTATTGGGACGACTCGTCTAGTTCTTGACGACTCTTCTAGACCTTTTTCACTTTTAGCTGAAGTTTCTGCGGGAGTCGTCTGGAAGTCGTCTGGTTCGGGACGACTCGTCTGGCAGCTAAAACTTCGTACCTTCGTTCTTCACCTCTTCGGATCTTCTTTGCTTCTCGGGATTCGTTATAACCCTCGTCAACTCATTCCCAAACTTGCATACATCATCAAACTTGCATATATTCTTCAAATAAGCTCAAAAACATAATCAATAGAATAATGCCACAAATGATCCAAAAATAGCATGAAAAACCAAGATAGACGCCACTAAACCCACTCTAAAGTGGGTTGTATCAAATTCCCCCATGCTTAGACCTTTACTAGTCCTCGAGTATCACAATCAACTCCAAGATGTCTCCAAGGTCTTTTAACAAGCAGCACGGGGAGAATAGACATCTACCTATCACCTCTACTCCATTTATGGTCTTCGTCTTCCTAGTTAAGGATCGCCACGGATGTAATCTCAACGCAACGGTCCCCAACCATCTTATGCATCATGAAACACAACCACAAATAATAACCAAATGACAAAGGGACCTACAATGCCCTAAGTGTCCCTAAGTCGCTCACACACAACACCCTCGTGAGCCTAGGCCCGGAATAACACCGTCGGATCAAAGACTACCTCGATATAAACTCCAACCGCCCCAAACATCCAAGGGAATCGAGGATTTTCTATCCTATGATCGTACTATACAATCCAACTGAACCTCCTTATATCAGCCAAGAGAGACCTACCCAGACACGACCTTCTGAACATCCTTCTTATTGCCCCACCGGTACAGTAGCACGCTCCACTCATTTTGCCTAGGCGCCCTTTCGGGTTTTCACCTAGCCTCTCGTTAAATTTTTCATGCTCACCGGCTCACTTTCTTCTCTCGTGTCTTTTCCTTACTTTCTTTTCCGCTCCTCTCTCTTTTCTGACTATCTTCTCTCTTTTTTTTTTTTTTGCGAAAATAGTAAATTCATGCACATATAATACAAGAAAGATGATGACATCTTTTCCCACATGCTTAAACCGAACATTGTCCTTAATGTGAACCACACCAATAATAAAATAGGACAACAATAAATAGGGGAAAAGATAAACAAGTCTGAAAGATGCACTCCTCCTTCATTACTCCAAAAGTATGCAAAAACGAACACCTCCTTCTCATCATAACACTTAAGGCAATGGGCTCATAGAAAATGAAAACAGGGTGTAGATCCACACTCAACTCACACAATATCCCAAACACCCTCAAGAAAAAGTCGCCACCAACCAACCACACTCCTCACAACACCTCCATACTCCCTCAAATAGCAAAGTCCAAAACAATTGAAGGACCTATTCACCACTATCATGTAACAGACATACACCAAAATTACTTTGTAAACATCAAATCCACCCTCCAAGAACACCATTAATAGCAAAAATAAATGTATTGGGTGTAAGTGTGATACTAACTTCGTTCTTTTACTTTGACCATGCATTGCATTCATACACTTGCATCATATGATTTGGTATGTGTGATGTGTTTGTTTAATGAGTTCACCTAATTACTTTGCGCTTCGAGGACGAAGCATTTTCTTAAGGGGGGAAGGGTGTAATATCCCGAAATTTCAAAGTATTTTATATTAATAATTTAAATTTATTAACTAGAGTATTGGGGTGCAAAAGATTTTAAATGTTAATTGTGAGTCGTTTTCAAAATGAGTTCGAAAATGGGTTCTAGAATCGGAATTTCCTATTTGGGCATCTATTCTTAAACCGGGCCAGACATAGTCAATGGACCAATATCAACCCAAATCGACACCATTTGGCCCAAACACCAACCTATACCCCAACCCAACCCAAAAAGAAAAAAAAAAAAAAAAAGAGAAAAGAAACCAGAAAAAATAAAAGGAAAAAGGAAAAAAAAAAAAAAAACGAACGAAAAGAAAAAAAAAAAAAGAAACCCGAAACCCCCCCTATAAAAACAGAACCCTCTCCCTCTTCCCCTGTTATTTTTCTTCACGCACTCCGTCCTCTCCTTCGCTCGTCCTCCTCACCCATCGTCGCCGCCGATTGCTCCTCCTTCCTGCCCAGCTCGCCGCCGTTCTTCTTCTTCTTCCGACCACCGCACTGCTCCCTTTCCTCCTCTTTCACGCCGTGGGTAACGTGTTCGCCCCTAGCTTCCCCTGTTTTTCGTCTTCCTTAATAAACATCGTTTCAATTCGTTTTATTGCTTAAAATCATGATTAATCAGTCCTAGTATATGTTATAAGTATTGGGTAATCGATTAGGGTTAGTTTTATGCATAAAGATTTGATTTTGATGATGGTTTTATGTTGATTTTTACTAATTACGAATTTGGGTTTAATTAGTGTAATTATTCGAATTGTGTTTAATTAGTTTCGTAAATTATGATTCTAGCATGTTTATGATCTGTTAAATAGGGTTCTTGAATTTAGTTGAGATTTAATTGGGGTTTTGTTCAAGTTTGTAGAAATTTCAATTTGGGGAAAATTTTGGGTTAATTGTTTCTTAATTAGGTCAATTAGCTTGAATCAATTAGGATGGTTAGTATTTCGACATTGTGATAATTTAGGGAGTTATAAACCGATTTTTCGAAGTTTAATTGAATTAATTCGTTTTTGTATAATTTTGTGTAATTAAACCATGTTTTTCATAATTAACACATAATATAAATTGTATAAATAAATCCTAAATAAATCATAATAATTAAAAGTTTGTTTTTATGAATTAGATTCTGTTTTAAAAGTAGTTGCAAGTCTTTGAGAATTTTTAAAATAAATTGAGTGTTGTTTGAGTATTAGAAGCAAAGTATTGAATTAGAATTGGAATTTCTGGTTAGTTGTAAATTGTTGGGTTAGATTTAAATTACCATGGCGTTGCATATAGAATAGAATTAATATAAGTATTAGGTGAATGATTAGGTGAGATTAGTATTGATTTGGGATTTATTGGTTGTAATTGTAGCCCCTGAGTTCGTAGACGAAGAGTATTAGTGACCGTTGTGCTGTCGTGTCCTTGCGTGCATTGAAAAGGTAAGCTAGCATGCTCAACCTTTCTTAAACTTGTAGAAACCTTTCAAAATTATATGCTAAGTGATTGGCGTGTTGGATGAAAACTTAGTATCATATTAGGTGGAGAACGATTTATTGTTTTAGTTATTGTATCTTGATTGAATTGGATTTGATTATTGCATTGAGATATTGTTCGCTTTATGATTCAAAAGATGTTATTGGAATTATGATTGATAGGCGTGCAATTGATATTGATATGGCTGGATTATGAATGATTGTATGAGTATTGGAATATAAGTTTGTGTGTAAATGACCAATATTATAAATAAAATAAATAAGTAAAGTATGAGGATACACGAGGATTATTTGGTTTGACTCGCATCGACTCCACTTTATTTGGTTTGAGTCACATCGACTCCACTTCATTGCCCCACCGCATCGGTTTTAAGAGGGCTTGGCTCTAGTACTACTCTATTAGGTTAGCAATACTTAATAGGGGGTGTGCACACTTAAGGTCTAGTAGTCTTGTATGGTATGGTTTGGTAAGTCGGCAAAGATTCGGCTCACCCACGTATATAATAGTATGGTTTGGTGACTCGGTGAAAATCCGGCTCACCCACTTATCAAAATATGGATGGTATGGTTTGGATGAGTTGACAAAGACTCGACTCGTCCCACTTATAAAGATCGCAATGAATTTCTCATTAAAAATCGTAAATAATGACTTGGATTATATTATGAATTGTTATACATTTGTTGTAGAGATAGTGATACTTCTATTTCGGTGATTTGATTTGTCTTACGATGGGTTTATGTGATAATGTGCTAAGTGTGGTTTTCGAAAATAAAACTAAAACGTTTTCAAAATCCAGGTAAGGGTTTTGGTTTTCTACGAGTTGAGGTGTTAGCTTACTCAATTTCACTGACTTTTCAAACTGTGGTTTTTGTGTTTTAAATCCACCACAGGTATGAAGTAGATGGTGCATTGCGGGGATGACGACTCACTAGATATTAGCTGAATCAAATAAAGCTTAACTTTAAGCTATAGAACATTAATAATACTTAGACTATCACGTATTTTATACTTCAAATTTTGGATTGTTGTAATTTAATTATTGGGTTGTAATAGATTATTTTAGACCATTAGACATCTATATTCTGGTTTTTGAAATCTCCTTGCATTCGGGTCCTTGACTTGAGTGCGGAGTAACACCTCTGAATTTCCTTATTCGTATTTTGGTTCGTGATAAAAACGTTTTTAAAAGGAAAGGAAATTTGGGGGTGTTACAGTTGGTATCAGAGCCAGGTTAGGTCAAAAACTTAAAATGAATTAATAAGATTAGGAAATAGAATGAAAGAATGAACCAGACAAATAATAATATAGAATTTAAAATGAACCAAGCCGTATGGGGGATGGGTTTGCTTATTTATGTGTGCTTAATTTCTCCTTACTTACTACTTGTATTAATACTGCATGTGAGGTTATGTATGATTACTCTTGATTGAATTCAAATTATGGTGGTGGAGTTCTGATAAATGAATGCGATGATTTGAAAATTTAAATGATTGGAATGCAATGAATGAGATTGATAGAATTCCAGAAGACCAAAAGTTACCTTAAATGCTTGGAATGATATGGATCACGTTACGAAATTATGAATTTTACAAGTATGCTATGAAATGTCTATGGTTGGTAAATGTACTGTAACTAAGGTATGAATGTCATAATCTCTTGTGATGATTGGAATAATCCACATTTGAGCTGGTGGAGATTGAAATGTTAGGAATTTCAAGTTAATTCATTTATATGTTGATTATTGTACTCATAATTGCTTCGTTGGGGATAAGTGCTAAGTTAATGTGTACCTTTTATAGGATGGTTCGTTTAATTAGGACACCAACCAAAGCTGAAATAAAAGCCGACAACCCATTGAGGCTTAGGATGGGAGACGATGAAGAGATCGTGGCATATTGTCAAAGGGTAGCTAATCAATGTGATTATTATGGGCAAAAATATAAGGATGACTACTATTTCCACCCTCTTGCTCAAGCCAGATTTATTCTAAGGACTCTACCAAATAGAGCGCCCTGGGCGTATTTCAAGGGTAAATATAAAGATCTTATTAAGAAAGGAGCATTACCCAATGTAGAGAAGTACACCCATCAAGGTAGATGGTTGATCACACCAGAGATCCTAGCTACGAGACTCCTAGAAGCACACAAGGAATGGCTAGAGGATGGAGAAGTAGTTGACTCGACTATAGAGGAAGCATAATAAAACATGGATAGTACCCTCCCACCCTACCCTTAGTAATGGGAGTTAGTGACTAGCATAATAACTATAATAAAAATGCTCTAAAGTAGCATCTTAGATTATTGTTTGGACATCGCTGCGTCGATGATTTATATGCTTTATTATTTATGGATGCTTTACGCTTTAATATTAATGAAATTTATATGACTTCTTTTATTAAATACTTGAAATGTTATTTTGTGCTAATTGCATTATATATTGAACTATTAAGTAAAGTAGAAATGTAATCATAAATAACTCGTTAGTGTAGGTTATATGCACCCCATTCATCGCTACTACACAAGACGAATTAACAGAAACATGAACCAACAACAACAAAACGATGGATTTCACCAGTTTGCAGCTGCTGTGGTTCAATTGCTGCAAAACAATAACCAACCACCTGTGATTGACTGGGCTAAGAAGATATCCCAAAGGAAACCTGAGTTTTATTATGGGCGTGAAGATCCTACTGACCTTGAGAATTGGATAAGAGATATGGAGAAAATCTTCAACACCATTAACTGTCCAGCAAACCAAAAGGTAGATGGAGCTGTCTTCTACTTTAAAGGAGAAGCTGATATTTGGTGGTCAGCCACTGGAGCAGCCTTCCAAGCTCAACCAAACTTCAATTGGGATAGCCTTAAGGATGCCCTAAGACAGAGATTCTACCCCGAGCATGTTAGGCAAAGGAAACTCTCTGAATTCCTAGCATTGAAACAAAACCGGGGAAGTGTGAGTGATTACTATGCCAAATTCCTTGAACTTTCTCGTTTTGCAACCACTATTTTACCTGATGATGCCTCAAAGATCACTAGATTCATTGAGGGACTTGACTACAGCCTCCAGGAAACCATGGTCATGATGACCTTTGCTGATGTGCATGAGGCTTATAGAAAAGCTGCTAGTGGGTGGAGAGTGCATGAGCTCAGGGAGGAAACCCGCAACAACAAAAGAAAGTTTGAACCCCAAACATCCAACACTTATGAAACTGGTAAGAACCACAACCATGGGAATGATAAGAGGGGAAAGCCAAACAACTTTGGGGGTAACCAAGGGTTCAACAGAAACTCTACAGGGAACAATTTCCAAAACCGTAATCAGGACAAGAAGCTTGAGCGTCATTATTATTGTAAGTCGTGCAATGGAGATCACCCTGGAGTTGATTGTGCTGGAAGATTGATTAACTGCAATAGCTGTGGGAAAAGAGGACATAGAGCATTTGAGTGTAGGTCTAAACCTCAAAATCAAATGGGAAATGGTTATGTGGGAAACAATAGGGGAAACCAAAACTTCAACCAAAATTCATACAATAACAATCCTCGTTCTACTTACCAAAACAACAACCAAAATTCCTACAACAATAACACTCGCCCCAACTACCAAGGCAACCACCAAAACCAGAACCAATTCAGGGGCAACTATAATGGGAACAATGCTAGATTCCAAGGTAACAACAACAATGCTCAAGCTGGTAATGGTAACAACAATGGAGCTGCTGTTAGGAATGCCAATGGGAACGCTGGTGGGAATGCCAACATTAATGCTCAAGGAGGGAACAACCAGCGCAATCCAGGCCAAATCTTTGTCATGAATAGAGCTCAGGCTGATACTACGACCAATGTGGTGACCGGTACTTTCCTAGTCCATAATACTCCTGCTTTTGTCTTATTTGATTCTGGAGCCTCTTATTCTTTCATTTCCTCTTCATTTGTTCATAAGTTGTGTCTTGAACCTAGTTCTCAAATTTCTACACCTATAGCGGTTCCATCTGGTAAAGTCGTTACATGTGATAAAATCTTTGAAGGGGTGGATGTAGAAATAATGGGAACCAAACTACCTGCAGACCTTATCCAATTCGACCTTCTAAATATAGATGTTATCCTAGGGATGGACTGGTTGGGTAAGTATAAGGCCAATATTGACTGTTTTGAACAAAAAGTTAGTATGAAGGGACCCAAGGGGCAAAGAATTTCTTATAGAGGGGTAGTTCATAAACCTGCTATCAAAATTGTGTCTGCCATGTCCATCTTCACCAAAATTAGGAAGGGCCACCTAGCCTATCTCTGCTTTATCCAGGACACGAGTGTGGAAGAAAAAGGACTTGATGAAATTGCCGTGGTAAATGAGTTTCCAGATGTGTTTCCAGATGAAATACCAGGAATGCCTCCTAATAGAGAAGTAGAGTTTACCATTGACTTAGTGCCAGGAACTGCACCAATTTCCAAAGCACCATATAGGATGGCACCAGCTGAGATGAAAGAATTGAAAGATCAGATACAAGAGTTGATAGAGAAGGGATACATAAGACCGAGTGTATCGCCATGGGGAGCTCCTGTCTTATTTGTTAAGAAGAAGGATGGTGGGTTAAGGTTGTGTATTGACTATCGAGAGCTGAATAATGTGACCATAAAGAACAAGTACCCATTGCCGAGAATAGATGATTTGTTTGACCAGTTAAGAGGTGCTGACACTTTTTCTAAGATTGACCTGCGATCTGGGTATCATCAACTTAGGATTGCTGAACAAGATATCCCTAAAACTGCCTTTCGGACACGTTATGGTCATTATGAGTTCACTGTGATGCCTTTTGGATTGACTAATGCTCCTGCTGTGTTCATGGATGTGATGAATAGAATCTTCAGAACTTATCTTGATCGTTTTGTCGTGGTTTTCATTGATGATATTTTGGTGTATTCAAAGGGTAAGGAAGAACATGAAAAGCATCTTAGGTTAGTCTTGCAAACATTGAGAAATCATAAGTTGTATGCGAAATTGTCTAAATGTGAGTTTTGGATTAATAAGGTAGCCTTCTTTGGACATGTCATTAGTAGTGAAGGAATTTCTGTTGATCCAGGAAAGATTAAAGCTGTGAAAGATTGGCCTACACCTAAATCAGTTACTAATATCAGGAGTTTCTTGGGTTTGGCTGGCTACTATAGGAAATTTGTGAAGGATTTCTCGACCATTGCTAGGCCCCTCACTAATTTAATGAAAAAGACTACAAAGTATGAGTGGGATGACCGTTGTGAGGAAGCATTTCAGAAATTGAAAGAATTGTTGACTACGGCACCTGTTTTAACCTTACCGTCAGAATCTGAGGGATTTGAGGTGTATAGTGATGCTTCGAAAAAGGGTTTAGGTTGTGTGTTGATGCAGAAAGGGAAAGTTATTGCTTATGCGTCTAGACAACTAAAACCTCATGAAGAAAATTATCCCACCCATGACTTAGAATTAGCTGCTGTTGTGTTTGCATTGAAGATATGGAGACATTACTTATATGGCACGACTTGTAAAATCTTTACTGACCATAAAAGCCTTAAGTATATCTTCACACAGAAAGAACTGAACATGAGACAAAGGAGATGGTTAGAACTCATCAAGGATTATGATTTGGAGATTCAGTATCATGAGTAGGAAATCGAGTCATACCTTGAACTCTATGTGGGTTGTCCCTAATGAACTGTGCGTGGAGTTTCAGAAAATGGATCTAGAGGTGGTAGAACATGGGGCTTTGGAGAATCATTTGTTTAGTATGACTTCCACTTCGGACATATTTAATGAGATTCGTCAAGGACAACCTGGTGATGTCAAGTTGGAAAGAATCAAGAAGAAGATTGAGAGTGGTTTGACCAATGAGTTTCAGATTTTCGGTGATGGAAGTATTAGATTCAAAGGTAGATGGTGTGTACCTCAGAAGTGTAGTGATGTGAAAGAAAGATTGATGACTGAGGCGCATAACACTCCATACTCAGTTCACCCTGGGGGTGATAAGTTGTACAAGGATTTGAAGAAGTTCTTTTGGTGGCCAAGGATGAAGAACGAGGTTGCAGAATTTGTTTCTAGGTGTCTTACTTGTCAGAAGGTAAAGTTTGAGCACAAAAGAATGGGAGGACTAGTGCAACCATTAGATGTACCTACTTGGAAATGGGATTCAATATCCATGGATTTCGTGACAGCATTGCCAGTTACAAAGAATGGTATGAATCAAATTTGGGTGGTTGTAGATAGACTGACTAAGACTGCTCGATTTATTCCTATGAAGGACACTTGGAACATGGAGCAAAGGGCGCATGCGTATATCAACAATGTTGTGAGATATCATGGGGTACCTAGTACGATTGTTTCTGATAGAGATCCCAATTACTTAGCTCATTTTTGGAAAGAATTTCAGAAGGCCTTGGGTACAAAATTGAACTTCAGCACTGCGTTTCACCCAGCCACAGACGGTCAGACTGAGCGCACGATTCAGACCTTAGAGGATATGTTGAGAGCTTGTGCTATGGATTACCAAGGTTCGTGGATTGATAGATTGCCATTGATTGAATTCTCCTACAACAATAGCTACCATGCAAGCATAGGGATGGCACCGTACGAAGCACTTTATGGTAGAAAATGTAGGACACCTTTGTGTTGGAGCGACATAAGTGAGACAGTGGTTCTAGGACCAGAGTTGATCGAAGATACAATGCACCAAGTTCGTTTGATACAGGAAAGAATGAAATCAGCACAAGATCGTCAGAAGTCATATGCAGATCAGAAACGACGTCCAGTTGAATTCGAAATAGGAGAGAAAGCATTTTTGAAAGTTTCACCGACAAAAGGGGTTATGCGATTTGGTCAGAAAGGGAAACTAAGTCCTAAGTTCATTGGTCCTTATGATATTCTAGAGAAAATTGGAAAGGTGGCCTATAGACTAGATCTTCCTTCAGACCTCCATAGGGTTCATAATGTTTTTCATGTGTCACAACTCAAAAAGTATATTTCGCATCCTTCTCATGTTTTAGAACCTGAAACAGTCGAATTAGATCCATCTTTGACTTATGAGGAACATCCAGTGAAAATCTTAGACACCAAAACTAGGAATACCCGTACCAAGGTCACCAAGTTGGTCAAGGTGTTGTGGACTAACCACCAAACTGAAGAAGCTACATGGGAAGCTGAGGATGACATGAAACGAAAATACCCACACCTCTTTGATCAGGTATAACTAGAGTTACGAGGACGTAACTCCCTTTTAAGGGGGGAAGAATGTGATACTAACTTCGTTCTTTTACTTTGACCATGCATTGCATTCATACACTTGCATCATATGATTTGGTATGTGTGATGTGTTTGTTTAATGAGTTCACCTAATTACTTTGCGCTTCGAGGACGAAGCATTTTCTTAAGGGGGGAAGGGTGTAATATCCCGAAATTTCAAAGTATTTTATATTAATAATTTAAATTTATTAACTAGAGTATTGGGGTGCAAAAGATTTTAAATGTTAATTGTGAGTCGTTTTCAAAATGAGTTCGAAAATGGGTTCTAGAATCGGAATTTCCTATTTGGGCATCTATTCTTAAACCGGGCCAGACATAGTCAATGGACCAATATCAACCCAAATCGACACCATTTGGCCCAAACACCAACCTATACCCCAACCCAACCCAAAAAGAAAAAAAAAAAAAAAAAGAGAAAAGAAACCAGAAAAAATAAAAGGAAAAAGGAAATAAAAGGAAAAAGGAAAAAAAAAAAAAACGAACGAAAAGAAAAAAAAAAAAGAAACCCGAAACCCCCCCTATAAAAACAGAACCCTCTCCCTCTTCCCCTGTTATTTTTCTTCACGCACTCCGTCCTCTCCTTCGCTCGTCCTCCTCACCCATCGTCGCCGCCGATTGCTCCTCCTTCCTGCCCAGCTCGCCGCCGTTCTTCTTCTTCTTCCGACCACCGCACTGCTCCCTTTCCTCCTCTTTCACGCCGTGGGTAACGTGTTCGCCCCTAGCTTCCCCTGTTTTTCGTCTTCCTTAATAAACATCGTTTCAATTCGTTTTATTGCTTAAAATCATGATTAATCAGTCCTAGTATATGTTATAAGTATTGGGTAATCGATTAGGGTTAGTTTTATGCATAAAGATTTGATTTTGATGATGGTTTTATGTTGATTTTTACTAATTACGAATTTGGGTTTAATTAGTGTAATTATTCGAATTGTGTTTAATTAGTTTCGTAAATTATGATTCTAGCATGTTTATAATCTGTTAAATAGGGTTCTTGAATTTAGTTGAGATTTAATTGGGGTTTTGTTCAAGTTTGTAGAAATTTCAATTTGGGGAAAATTTTGGGTTAATTGTTTCTTAATTAGGTCAATTAGCTTGAATCAATTAGGATGGTTAGTATTTCGACATTGTGATAATTTAGGGAGTTATAAACCGATTTTTCGAAGTTTAATTGAATTAATTCGTTTTTGTATAATTTTGTGTAATTAAACCATGTTTTTCATAATTAACACATAATATAAATTGTATAAATAAATCCTAAATAAATCATAATAATTAAAAGTTTGTTTTTATGAATTAGATTCTGTTTTAAAAGTAGTTGCAAGTCTTTGAGAATTTTTAAAATAAATTGAGTGTTGTTTGAGTATTAGAAGCAAAGTATTGAATTAGAATTGGAATTTCTGGTTAGTTGTAAATTGTTGGGTTAGATTTAAATTACCATGGCATTGCATATAGAATAGAATTAATATAAGTATTAGGTGAATGATTAGGTGAGATTAGTATTGATTTGGGATTTATTGGTTGTAATTGTAGCCCCTGAGTTCGTAGACGAAGAGTATTAGTGACCGTTGTGCTGTCGTGTCCTTGCGTGCATTGAAAAGGTAAGATAGCATGCTCAACCTTTCTTAAACTTGTAGAAACCTTTCAAAATTATATGCTAAGTGATTGGCGTGTTGGATGAAAACTTAGTATCATATTAGGTGGAGAACGATTTATTGTTTTAGTTATTGTATCTTGATTGAATTGGATTTGATTATTGCATTGAGATATTGTTCGCTTTATGATTCAAAAGATGTTATTGGAATTATGATTGATAGGCGTGCAATTGATATTGATATGGCTGGATTATGAATGATTGTATGATTATTGGAATATAAGTTTGTGTGTAAATGACCAATATTATAAATAAAATAAATAAGTGAAGTATGAGGATACACGAGGATTATTTGGTTTGAGTCGCATCGACTCCACTTTATTTGGTTTGAGTCACATCGACTCCACTTCATTGCCCCACCGCATCGGTTTTAAGAGGGCTTGGCTCTAGTACTACTCTATTAGGTTAGCAATACTTAATAGGGGGTGTGCACACTTAAGGTCTAGTAGTCTTGTATGGTATGGTTTGGTAAGTCGGCAAAGATTCGGCTCACCCACGTATATAATAGTATGGTTTGGTGACTCGGTGAAAATCCGGCTCACCCACTTATCAAATATGGATGGTATGGTTTGGATGAGTTGACAAAGACTCGACTCGTCCCACTTATAAAGATCGCAATGAATTTCTCATTAAAAATCGTAAATAATGACTTGGATTATATTATGAATTGTTATACATTTGTTGTAGAGATAGTGATACTTCTATTTCGGTGATTTGATTTGTCTTACGATGGGTTTATGTGATAATGTGCTAAGTGTGTTTTTCGAAAATAAAACTAAAACGTTTTCAAAATCCAGGTAAGGGTTTTGGTTTTCTACGAGTTGAGGTGTTAGCTTACTCAATTTCACTGACTTTTCAAACTGTGGTTTTTGTGTTTTAAATCCACCACAGGTATGAAGTAGATGGTGCATTGCGGGGATGACGACTCACTAGATATTAGCTGAATCAAATAAAGCTTAACTTTAAGCTATAGACCATTAATAATACTTAGACTATCACGTATTTTATACTTCAAATTTTGGATTGTTGTAATTTAATTATTGGGTTGTAATAGATTATTTTAGACCATTAGACATCTATATTCTGGTTTTTGAAATCTCCTTGCATTCGGGTCCTTGACTTGAGTGCGGAGTAACACCTCTGAATTTCCTTATTCGTATTTTGGTTCGTGATAAAAACGTTTTTAAAAGGAAAGGAAATTTGGGGGTGTTACAGTAAGGGTATAGATGGTGATGGGATAAGTAAAACAAAGTGGTAAATCATAGGTGGAAACAAAGAGAGATGGTCTATAAAAACTGGTAAAGAAAATTGTGGTGGGAAGTAAAGGCAAGAATAAGTAGGAGGAGGAGAAAAAGGATAAAAGAATGCGTACCTAACCATCATCATTTTTTTTTTTAATATTTTTCTGGGTTTTTTTTTTAACCTACACAAGAAACAAACAAATCAAAAGGAAAAAGAAAATAAAATTAGACCAATACTTGGGTTGCCTCCCAAGAAGCGCACTTGTTTAACGTCGTTGGCTCGACGAAGTTGCGACTCAATCAATGTCAATCAAAAAGTGTTTTGGAGTCCCTTTATTCTTCGCTCTTCAACATAAAAGACTCTTACCACCGAACCTGACGAAACCCCTCAATTTTTGAATTGGAACATAAGGGGGTTTCTTCCGTTTGCGTGAGTCCTGCGAAACAGAAGACAACAACTTTCCACTTGACAAGTGAGAAGGGGTTAGTTCACAGCTCATAATGCCTTTCACATTGTCATTCAAGCCACAACCTTGGTGATTACTACCAATGCCCACTTTCATCTTGGCTAGCTCAAAAGAATTAGGTGGCTCCTGAACTATGACATCAAACACATCAATAGCACAAGCAGAATTATCATCAACAAAATCCTCTCTAAGACCGTGGATGTTAAAACTCGCAACTTTTCCATCAAATTCCATTGTAAGTGAACCAGAATGCACATCAATCTTAGTTTTAGCAGTTTTCAAGAAGGGCCTCCCTAATAGAATAGGGGGTGCAAATTGGTCACAATCCATATCCAAGACATAGAAATCAACAGGTTAAGTCAATTTGTCAACTCAAACAAGCACATCCTTAACCACACCTCTCGGTTTCACATGGGACTTATCAGTCAATTGAATCACAATATTAGTTTCATGTAGAGGGCCACATTTCAAACTATCAAACAAAGATAAAGGGATCACACTGATGGACGCACCTAAATCTAACATAGCCTCATGAAACACAGTATCTCCTAACGCAAAGGGTATAGCAAACATGCCAGGGTCGCTACATTTTGGGGGTAATTTCTTTTGAAACATAGCTGACACATATTCACTAACTTGAACGCGTTGCTTACCTTTCAGCTTGTAGCTCTTTTGGACTTTGGACAAGTCCTTGAAAACCATTCCCCACTTAGGAATCATCTGACACAGCTTAAGCAACGGAATCTTCACCATACAGCGGCTGAATGTCTCATACATCTCCTCGTTGCCCTCATACTTACGCGTATACTTTAATGCATTGGGAAAAGGAGCAACGGGCTTGTATGAAGCAAGGTCAGGTGTCTCGGTTGTATCTATCTTCCCCCCGGAAGAATTAGGGGTGAGTTCCGTCTCAACCAAAACTTCGGACGAAATCGCGGGCAACGACCCAAGAGACGACTAGTCTGTAGGGGGACGAGTCGTCTCCGGTACTATTTCTCCTCCGTCCTCTTCTTCACCAACGACCACGGTTTCCTTTTGACCCAACATTTTACCACTCCTCAGCGTCATGGCACTCACATTCTTTACCACTTCCGTGTTGGAAGGTAATCGATTTGAATCTTTAGACTCCAACCTTGCAATGGCGGTAGATAGTTGCCCAAATTGATTCTCCAAATTTTGGATACTCAATTGGGTTGGTTGTTGGAACTGAGTCATATTAGTGGCCATAACACGAATCATATCCTCCGTAGACATGGACTTTTGAGCTGAATCTTGTGGCGGCCCTTGCGGTCTAGGTTGGTATGTTCGCCCACCTTGAGGACCAAAATTTTGTTCTCCTTGAAAGTTGTTGGTGGGAGTGGACCACTTGAACTTGAGGTTATCCTTCCATCCTTCATTGTAGGTGTTGGAGAAAGGATCATATTTTCTTTAGAATCCACCTTGATAGCCAACTGCATTCACTTCCTCTACCTTATCCTCTTCAACAATGGAGGGACAAGCATCAGTCGGATGACCCTCATCATAGCATAGACCACACGACTTCACTGGTGCTGGGTTGCCTCCGCTCATGAATGCTTCCGTCATAGATGTCAATCTATCTACCTTCTTTTCCATTGAAGCGTCGGTACCAATAGCATTCACCTTCCTCATATCACGTCGATCACTAGCACGAGATTGGTCTTGATCCGACAATTCATTGAGCAATGTCAATGCTTCATCTGGAGTCAACTTATCAATACCACCTTGACTTGCAGCTACCACATAACGTTGATCATCATACTTGAGACCATTAAAGAAGTAGAGTATCAGATCTTGATCAGTAAATCCATGATATGGGCAACTCGAGCATAACTGTTTGAATCTCTCCCAATATGTGGAAAATCGCTCATCATCTTCTTGCATCACATTGCTAATACTCTTCTTCAAAGATGAAGATTTGGTGGCCGGAAAGTACTTCTGATTGAAAGCTCTCTTCATATCATCCCAGGAAGTGATACAGTTCTCAGGAAGAGTGTAGAGCCAATCTCTCGCCTTTTCCTTTAGCGTAAAAGGAAATGCTTTCAATAAGTAGTCTTCAATTTTGACCGCAGCTGGCTTCATGCCGTTACAATAAAAGAACACATCCGACAAATGCCGATTCGGATCCTCAAATTGACCCCCAAGAAAATGTGGGAGTTGGTGTAATAGCGCCCCCCTAATCTATACAGCTTTACCCACTTCTTACTCTGGGTACTTGATGCATGATGGTTGTTTGGCGAGATTTGGGGCTGTGAGTGATCGGATACTCATATCTGCAGCTTTATCTAACACGGACTCAGAATCTGATTGAGGGAATGGTAATTCTCGAAACGCTTTCCTCACAGCTCGTAAGGTTCGCTCTATTTCTGAATCAAAAGGACAAAGAGATTTATTAGTAGCACGGGTGTGGACCATAAATGATCCACCACAAACACACAAAGACAAATTACACCGTTCCCCGCCAACGGCGCCAAAATTTGACAGGCTAAAGTCGTATGCCTAACAATTATAAATTACCACACAAACCTATAAACGTAGTAAATGGGCAAGTGGGATCGTATCCACAGAGAACGTTAATTGTCTACGTATGTAAAGTAACCAAATGGGGGGTTTTTTGAGTGTAAATGATCAAGTATTCAAAATGCAAAAGTGTAAATCGTAAAAAATTGGGGAAAAGAATCTCAGTCAATTCAGTCAATTAATGTCCATTATCGTTCACCTAATTGGTCCTAGTTATCAACTAATCTTAATTCGTTGAGCACTTAGTTGTGGAAATATTATTTCTATCGTTTCTTAATTGTAGCTAAGAGGAGAGATCAGCCCTACCTAATAGCCCTAATCGGTGGATAACAAAGACGTGCGCCTAAATTCAATCCAGCGAAAGCATAAAGCAATTAAACGATATCAACTAAGATTAATAAGATCTAGACACACGCGGTTTCAATCTTCAATTAATACGTTTATTCTCTCTAACCTAATACCGATGTTCAGCATAGAAATACTAGGCTAGTTGCTACTTGAGAATCAACAATCTAACAATTAGTCCTTAAATTGTGAATCTAGCAATATGATAGATCTAGGGCTAATTAGTTTGCAACCTAATTAAGCAATAAATCAATCAATAACAATAAGAACGAGAGAAATAAACAATACTCAAACGAATTAAAGAATTAGAATCAAACTCACAATTATCGGTAAACTATAGCTTCGATTAATCGATCCGAGAATAAAGGTCCTTAGCCTTGCATAGTCTTGAAAATAATCTCTTAAAGTTCTGAAAACTAAATAATGAATAAAAGACGTAACTAAGGTTTACATAGTAAAAGATTACAAAACGGATTAGGAAACCCGTTATTACGCCGACACAACAGCGGACGAGTCGTCCGTATTGAGATGACTCGTCTGGACGACTCGTCTAGTTCTGGACAACTCTTCTAGACCTTTTTCACTTTTTGCTGAAGTTTCTGCGGGAGTCGTCTGGAAGTCGTCTGGCAGCTAAAACTTCGTACCTTCGTTCTTCACCTCTTCGGATCTTCTTTGCTTCTCGGGATTCGTTATTGAAAGTTATTTAGCCCCTAATTAGACTCCTCTAATTAGTACTTAATTACCCCTAATTAAGTTTAGCTAGGATCTTTTGTTGCATGTAAGATTAAAGCATAAATAAGGTAATAAAACATATTTTTTATACCTTAATCAAGAGGAATTTTGACCTTCCTTCAAAAGAAGGATCTTGAGCTGCTAATTAATGGGGATCCTCCTCCTTAGTTTTGAGTTTCCAAGTTAGGAAACCTCCTCTCTTGATCCACCAAAGAAGCTCTCCAAAAATCTCACAAAATGGACTAGTTTTAAGAGATTTTTTTTTTTAACCCTAAAACCAAAATAAAATTAGCTAACACTTTAGCTAATGTTATTCTAGGTTTAGTAAAGTGTTTTGATCAAGTTTTTATTGACATGCAATGAAGAAAACTTGATCTTAAAAGAGTTGGAAGTAGGCTGAATTTTTAGAGAAATTAGAGGGTTTTCTCTCTATTCTCTCTCTAAAATCAAGTTTTTGTGTATGTAGAAATGATTTGTTGTGTTTATTTGACATAAAACACACTATATATAATGGTTGTGGCAAATGACCATTTTGCCCTTACTAATTATACCCCTTAACATCTTATGTTACAATTTGGGTATAATTTGTACACTTATTTCTTTAAGTGTTAGTTACTTATTATATCTCTATATAATAATTACTAATTACATCATTTTAAGCTAAAACTACAACTCTTTGTAATTTAAATAGCTAATCGTCAATTTTGACTATTTACACAAAAACCATAATTTATCCGACTCGAGTTCCGAACTCGTAAAACACTATCCAACATAATCAGTTAACTCTATAACTGATACATTAGGGTTTATATTATATTGTATTAAATACAAATATAATATCTTCTGGAGAAACTATCTTTATCAGTGTGACCGGGAGGGATCAGTTGATTACCGCCGTCAAAACGACAATAACGTCAAACTCTAGCCAGCCAAGCGTTATCGATTTACGTTAATCAACTGACTTAGTATATATAATATATCCCAGGTTTATTCCTAATTAGATTTAATTAGTCAACGCATTATTGTCGGAGGACACCTACTCCAACAATCTCCCACTTGTCCGAGACAAGTCATGCGTTACCGATTCTCTTGTCCGTTATATCTCCCACTCAATGCGAAGTATCTTTCAGGTCGAACTTGCATTGGATCTTTATCAAAAGTGGTTTTCTCGATCTGGATTATGACTGTCTGACCGGAATATCTATCATAGATCTCTTCCGAGCGTGGCCACGCATTTCCAGTCACAATTCCTCGAGTGGCCCAAAGATATTATACCCTGACGTGGGTGGACAATCCCTTCTTGACATATTTTCTTTGTTTCATACAGTAGGTAATGACCCAATAGAAGCCCTTTTAGCCTCCTTTTACGGCACGACTTAGAACATAAATCAAAGTCACTGCCTGCTGCATAAACTCAGACAAACAATCTCAGGTCGAAAGAATCGACTAATAGGAATAATATAGATTACCTTGTCACGACCAGACACAAAGGTTCTATAATTGGTCAAATGTCTGACAGAGTGTCATCTACAGTCTGTCTATGTAATCGGTTATTCATCTCTATGAATCCATGATTGTTGAACTAGTCATCAACCGACTTACAATCTAGTCAATTGAGACGTCACCTCATTTTATGACTAGAGACAGAATACACTGTTAATCCTGTTCACTTAATAGGGTTCAAATCGTCTCCACGACCTATTAGGAATCAACAGAGCATATATATAATTCAGCATTTTATTAAAAATGAATTAATAAACGAGTTCAATAAAACTTAAAACGATGAATTTAATTATCATATATGTAAAAGGTAATACACTTATTAACTATTACAACATATAATCTAACACATGTCAGGCATACGCCTCAAACCCATCGAGGCAATATGACCATTGTGTTTAGCCTGTGATAATGGCTTGGTTAAAGGATCAGCGATATTATCGTCTGTCCTAACCTTACAAATCGATATATCTTCTCGTTCCACAAAGTCTCTAATTACATGGAACTTCCTGAGTACATGTCTAGATTTGTTACTAGATTTAGGCTCTTTAGCCTGAACTATTGCTCCACTATTGTCGCAATAGACTGGAATAGGATCCGCTGCTGTAGGGACTACATTTAATCCTTCCAGGAACTGCCGGATCCAAACTGCCTCTTTTGCAGCTTCTGACGCTGCAAGATACTCAGCCTCCGTTGTAGAATCCGCAGTCACCGATTGCTTGGTGCTCTTCCAGCATATGGCTCCACCATTCAGTATGAAAACATATCCTGATTGAGATTTTGAATCATCTCGATCTGTTTGGAAACTAGCATCCGCATAACCCTTTATACGAAGCTCAGAATCCCCTCCAAAAACTAAGAACGTGTCCTTAGTCCTTCTTAAGTATTTAAGGATGTTCTTAACGGCTATCCAATGGCTCTCGCCTGGATTGGCTTGGTAACGACTTGTCATACTCAAAGCATATGACACGTCTGGGCGCGTACACATCATAGCATACATGATCGAACCGATTGCGGAAGCGTAAGGTTTCGATTTCATGTGTTCAATATCCTCAGGTTTAGTTGGACATTGAGATTTACTCAAAATTATCCCACTTCCCATAGGTAAAAAGCCTCGTTTAGAGTCTTTCATATTGAACCTGTCAAGAATCTTATCAATATAAGTTTCTTGACTTAACGCTAGTATTCTTTTTGATCTATCTCTATAGATTCGAATACCTAGGATGCGTTGCGCTTCTCCTAAATCCTTCATTTGGAAATGTTTCCCGAGCCAGTCCTTAACGGAGTTAAGCATGGGGATATCATTTCCAATGAGTAATATGTCATCTACATATAGGATTAGGAGAGTTACTTTACTCCCACTAAATTTCATGTATAAACAAGGTTCCTCGACACTTCGAGTGAAACCATTTTGTTTAATCACATGGTTGAACCGATGGTTCCAACTCCGAGATGCTTGCTTAAGACCATAAATGGATCTCTTAAGTTTGCAAACTTTCTTAGGATTGTTTGGATCAATAAAACCCTCAGGTTGTGTCATATACACTTCCTCTTCCAGAAACCCATTTAGGAAGGCGGTTTTAACGTCCATCTGCCATATCTCATAATCATGAAAAGCAGCAATCGCTAAGATTATCCGAATAGATCTAAGCATTGCAACTGGCGCAAAGGTCTCGTCATAGTTTAAACCATGAACTTGTGTGAAACCTTTAGCTACCAATCGAGCTTTGAAAATATCTTGATTTCCATCCATGCCGGTCTTGATCTTAAAGATCCATTTGCACTGAAGAACCTTGGTTCCTTCAGGCAAGTTAACCAAGTCCCATACTTGATTCTCGTACATGGAATCTATCTCGGATTTCATTGCCTCAAGCCATTTAGCAGAATTCGGTCCAGTCATGGCTGCTCTGTAGGTTGCAGGCTCATTGCTTTCTAGAAGCAAAAAAATGATCACCACCATCCTCAATCACACCTAGGTATCGATCTGGTGGATGGCTTGATCTGCCTGACCTTCTAGGAGTGAAAAATGGAACCACAGAGTTAGACGATTCAGGAATGTCTTCTGGCAAAACATCCTGAGCCTCATTATGCATTTGTGGCTCCTGAACTTCACTAAGTTCAAATTTTCTCCCACTCTGTCTTTTAGAAATTAATTCCTTTTCTAAAAAGACAGCATCTCGAGACACAAAAACTTTGTTCTCTACACGATTGTAGAAGTAATATCCTCGAGTATGTACAGGATAACCTACAAAGAGACATTTATCAGATCTTTGTGTAAGCTTATTGTCAGTCTTATTTTTGACATATGCTTCACAACCCCAGATCTTGATAAATGAGAGGTTCGGAACTTTTCTTCTCCATAACTCATATGAAGTTTTCGGAGCTGATTTAGTCGGGCATCTATTGAGAGTGAAAATAGCAGTTTGGAGAGCAAAACCCCAGAATGAATCAGGAAGCTCAGTCTGACTCATCATTGATCTGACCATATCCAACAGGTTACGGTTTCTTCTTTCGGCTACACCATTTAATTGTGGTGTACCAGGAGGTGTAAGCTGTGATATGATTCCACAGTCTTTCAGATGAATATCAAAGGCATTACTGAGATATTCACCTCCCCGATCTGATCGTAAGGCCTTGATCTTCTTTCCTAATTGGTTTTCTACTTCCTTTTGAAATTCTATAAATTTCTCAAGTACCTCACTTTTATATTTAATTAGGTAGATGTAGCCATATCTACTAAAATCATCTGTAAAAGTGACAAAGTAGTCATAACCTCCTCTAGCAGTGATTGTCATTGGACCGCAGACATCTGTATGAATGAGGGCCAATAAATCACTGGCTCGTACTCCTTTTCCTGAAAAAGGTGCCCGAGTCATCTTGCCTAAAAGACAAGATTCGCATGTTCCATATGATCCAAAATCAAATGGTTTGAGAACTCCATTGGCTACGAGTCTCTCAATGCGTTTTTCGTTTATATGCCCTAAACGACAATGCCAAAGGTAGGATTGATCGGGATCTCCTATTTTGAGCTTTTTATTTGCTACATGATAGACCTCATTTGTCAAATCTAAAACGTAAATACGGTTTATAGATTTGGCTGTTCCGTACACCATATCATTAAACGAGAAGGTACAACTGTTGTTTCGTATTGAAAATTCAAAACCTTCAGCGTCTAAAACAGAAACCGAAATTATATTCTTACTTAGAGTTGGTACAAAATAGCAGTTATTTAGATACAACTCTAGCCCTGAGGCCAGTGACAGAATATACGTTCCTACTGATACGGCGGCTACTTTAGCTCCATTCCCGACACGGAAGTCAACTTCACCTTTTGCCAGCCGACGTGCCTTCGTCAGCCCCTGCAAGTGATTACAAAGGTGAGATCCACATCCAGTGTCCAATACCCAGGACGTGGTACTTGCATAATTAATGTCTATCATATATATACCTGGTTTCGACTTCTTCTCCTCCAGGTACTGTGGGCAATTTCGCTTCCAATGACCGAAATTTCCACAATGGAAGCATTTTTGTTCAGGAGTCGCGCCTCTCTTAGCAATAGAATTGTTGCCCGAAGCAACTTTTCCTTTTCCTTTGCCACGCGCGGGTTTCTTACCCTTGCCCGCACCCTTCTTGAACTTCCCCTTTTGTTTTACCGCCATGGATAAAACATCTTTATTCGCGTTCCCACTTGACACCAAATCCCTCTCATGTTGTACAAGCATGGCATGCAATTCATGAAGATTTTTCTTTAAATCATTCATGTTATAATTCGTCCTAAAAGGATCGAATGTTGCAGGCAAAGAATTAAGCAGACGGTATACCGCAAAATCTTCAGAAATTGGGCATCCTAACTTCTCAAGAGTTTCAACATTCTCAATAAATTTGAGAATTTGAGGACCAACTGGTTGGCCCTTTGAGAGCTTAGTCTCAAAGAAACTCGAAGCTGCTTCGTATTGAAGTATTCGCGGCTTTTGCGAGAAACTAGTCGTAAGCCGAGCGAATATTTGATACGCACTGAAATCAATCATGCGTTTCTTTAAACGCGGGTGCATAGCAAAAATCAATACATTCTTAATCTGGTCAGATTCATGCTTGTACTCTTCATACATTTGTATCATATCAGGGGTGGCGTCGGGACCTGGAGCGGGAATCGGGGGTTCGTATAGAAAACGTTGTTTTCTATCAGATTGAAGGGCTAATCGCAGGTTTAACTCCCAATCAGTAAAATTGCTTCCATCCTCCTTTAGTTCATTCTTTTCCATAAAATTACGAAGCCAGGAGTCTTTGGATATTACTGAATTGGACATTTGAGCCATTTTTGACTTTAAACTACAACGTGGGAAAAAAAACAATCGATTAAATTCATCGTCAAATTCACATTAAAATAATTATTTGTGAATTTAGGCATTTATATAATGATCTCTCTAAATTATATAAATGATTCCGAGATCCGATCTTATATAAATTTAGGCACGCGGATGGCGATACATCCTAAATTTATGTAATTTCGGTAAACCAACTCATGATTGATTCTACACTTAGAACTCTCGGTTGATCGATTTCAACTAAATCAATCCTTTAGTCCCGTATTGCAAGACTTGTATTGCAAATCACGTCAAGATTAAACCAAAATTCACTCGTAATAACTCTTTATTAACCTACTCCCCCAAGGTAAAAAGGAAACACCCCGCTAGGGCGAGCGTGCCCCTAATGAACAAGGGTTGCATAGGTGTGAATTGTGGAAGGACTAAATCTCGATTTTAAAATTTTTTTTTGTGAGAGATCTTGTCATATTATATCTATCGCTTTTAAGTGAACTAATTCTAGCGAGTCGCGGATAATGGATATGACAATGTGGGATTTGAGTTTGGTTATAATTGTGCGGAAATTAAACCAAGCATGCATCAAATAAATCCAAGTCCTAGTATGGCCATAAGACTAGAACCTAATAAAAGCTATTAAACCTAAATTAGGCTTCAAAAGCTTCAAAGGCTCCGTCTTCAATTCGATCTCGAGTCACCAACTTTTGGCTCCGTGAAAAGCGCCGGTCTACAATATAAACAAATGTACATATGGACTATCCTATTATACATTTTTTGAAAAAAAAAAAAAAATTAAATATTATTACAAACCGGCGATACGAGATCGCAATTATTACAAACCAATCGGATACCGTCCTTACATTTCGGTACAGTACCGATACTATAGTACTCTATGGCCATACTATACTTAGAATCATGCAAATTAGACCGAAAATCAGATTTTCAACTTTACAGTACAAGCAACCCGGTAAATTTAGGAATTTCCGATTCTAACTTTAAAAATCAATAATCAACACTTAAAACACCTTTTAAGTTTAAACTAACCACCAACAAATTAGTTTAATTTGATTATATTTGCTAACTATTTGTCCAAAAATCACATAATAAACCCGAAAATATCTAAATAAATCATAACTAATTATGAAAAAACATTTAGAAATTATTTCATTATGTGATTTAAGCTCACAGCCAGTAGCTAATTAAGGAAAAAAATATGCAAAATTATTTTGGTCATTTTCTCTTAAGAAATCAATTTTCCACCATTTATATTATTACTAATTAATAGCAAATGGCCAATTAAAATTATGAAATAATTTATGGAAATTATACTCATTATAATTCTGGAAAAATTATAAATTTCTTAAATTACAAAAATCAACATGCATGTTAATCTAATTACCAATTAATTAGAAAATAGCATAAATCTTGTAAAAACAACCAAAATTAAGCAAGAAAATAGCAAATAAATTCCTAAAATACCATAATTTCGGTTGGAGCATCCACATGCCCAAAACATCACATGCAACTTTAGTTTATATGATAAAACCAAATTTTATCATTAAAAATTAATTAAGTTACCAATTAACCTAATTAAAGCTTAAAATTAACATGCAACTTAAACCGATGCTCTGATACCACATGAAAGTTATTTAGCCCCTAATTAGACTCCTCTAATTAGTACTTAATTACCCCTAATTAAGTTTAGCTAGGATCTTTTGTTGCATGTAAGATTAAAGCATAAATAAGGTAATAAAACATATTTTTTATACCTTAATCAAGAGGAATTTTGACCTTCCTTCAAAAGAAGGATCTTGAGCTGCTAATTAATGGGGATCCTCCTCCTTAGTTTTGAGTTTCCAAGTTAGGAAACCTCCTCTCTTGATCCACCAAAGAAGCTCTCCAAAAATCTCACAAAATGGACTAGTTTTAAGAGATTTTTTTTTTTAACCCTAAAACCAAAATAAAATTAGCTAACACTTTAGCTAATGTTATTCTAGGTTTAGTAAAGTGTTTTGATCAAGTTTTTATTGACATGCAATGAAGAAAACTTGATCTTAAAAGAGTTGGAAGTAGGCTGAATTTTTAGAGAAATTAGAGGGTTTTCTCTCTATTCTCTCTCTAAAATCAAGTTTTTGTGTATGTAGAAATGATTTGTTGTGTTTATTTGACATAAAACACACTATATATAATGGTTGTGGCAAATGACCATTTTGCCCTTACTAATTATACCCCTTAACATCTTATGTTACAATTTGGGTATAATTTGTACACTTATTTCTTTAAGTGTTAGTTACTTATTATATCTCTATATAATAATTACTAATTACATCATTTTAAGCTAAAACTACAACTCTTTGTAATTTAAATAGCTAATCGTCAATTTTGACTATTTACACAAAAACCATAATTTATCCGACTCGAGTTCCGAACTCGTAAAACACTATCCAACATAATCAGTTAACTCTATAACTGATACATTAGGGTTTATATTATATTGTATTAAATACAAATATAATATCTTCTGGAGAAACTATCTTTATCAGTGTGACCGGGAGGGATCAGTTGATTACCGCCGTCAAAACGACAATAACGTCAAACTCTAGCCAGCCAAGCGTTATCGATTTACGTTAATCAACTGACTTAGTATATATAATATATCCCAGGTTTATTCCTAATTAGATTTAATTAGTCAACGCATTATTGTCGGAGGACACCTACTCCAACAGTTATAACCATCGTCAACTCATTCCCGAACTTGCATACATCATCAAACTTGCATATATGCTTCCAATAATTTCAAAAACATAATCAATAGAATAATGCCACAAATTATCCAAAAATAGCATGAAAAACCAACATAGACGCCACTAAACCCACTCTAAAGTGGGTTGTCAAAGCTAGATTTGAAAAATTAGGATTAATAACATACTTAACAAACATGTTCTCGACTACTACACACTTAGATAAAAATTGGTAGTCGATCTCCATGGCTGTAGCATCAAAGAACTCTTCCAAGAACGTGCATGACTTGAGGAAATCAAGAGGCGAATATCTGATACCACTAATGATGCGAGTAATGCAGCCGAAAAACGTATAGGCAGAACAAAATCAGGTTATGTTCCCTGTTATAGAAAATTGTAGTAACAACACTAAACAAATGTCTATTTTGTACCCTGGAACACTTATGGACGAAAACTAAAGATATGAACGAATGAATCTTAGCCCTTAGAGATCCAATCGAACTAAGGTAATCCTTAAACAGTACGGTTGTTTAGTTTTAGCCTTTGACATCTAGTACCTCTAGCCGATCAATGATAGAACGAGTGTCTTTCGTTCCCTGTCTTGAGTTCAATTACCTTTAGAACATAAAACGATAGAAAAGGGGTGAGAAAACCTTTCTTGGACCCTTTTTCATTGCTTTTCTTAATTCAAATATACATATGAAACTAGCATACAACCTTTGTTTAAATAGTAAATCTAACTCTATAATCTTCCTCTTAATTATTTCATTCTAACAACAAAATAGTAAAATAAACTAATAAAGACTAAAGATCACGTCCTTCCTATGCAAGAAACTCGAACTCATGGAAACTGGATGGTACAAAACTCGGTTCTGTCTCCCTGTAGCAGTTTTGCCCAAATTGATGGAAGAGATACCACGTTTGTTCTCTGAGCCACAGAATCTCGTATCATCTTGGCAGCAATGTCATGAGCACATTAATTACTAAAACTTTAAATTTTAATCTTACTCCAAAAAATGATGGGTGGATTGTTATAAGAACAATTGTAAAAGCAGTTTAAAATGATGCAATAAACGGACATGCAAAGATCTGTCAACACATTACAGTACGATTACTACTTGAAAGGGGACGAGTTGATACATAAGATGATCAGTATCAAAAGTTTAGAAAATATCAAGGAACTAGTTACGGAAGTATCATGCACTAGTTATCCTTGGATGACTTCTAATTTTCCGTAGTGCTGGAAGACAGAAATGAGATATCAGACTCTAACTTAATTAACAAATGCCAAAGTCGATCTACGAGAAGTGAAAAAAGAAAAAAGTTTGAATTTCACTCCCACTATCTCATAATTTCATTTGCAGTGTACTCATCCTCTAACTTTGTTGACATTTTAAAATAGCATATGTAACACCCCGGCTCATCTCCTGAACTGGAAGTATTCACCTATGGCAGCTTGCCAGGCAGTGGGCTGACCTCACAGACCAACACGGGTCCTTTCGGCGCATTTTGACCTCACTCATGCGCACCCTGGGAAACTTCCCAGGAGGTCACCCATCTTGAAATTGCTCTCAATCAAGCACGCTTAATTGTGGAGTTCTTATCACATGGGATTTCTAAAAGGAAAGTCGACTTTGTTGGTGTGAGTAGCACTATCAATCCCTTTAGGCAACTCATATGAGCCCTTAATCTCTCAGCGATCTCCTCTGAAATCCGGGGTATTACACTCACCCCTTCTTAAGAAAGCAATGTCCTCGTTGCGACTGGCAGCCAACCATAGTCTAGCTCCAGGATCTTTCCCCCGCTAGGCTGCTGACCTGAGCTCTCCTGACCACAGGATCAACATGCGGTCGCAGGGTTGCTCTGATACCATTTGTAACACCCCGGCTCATGTCCTGAACTGGAAGTTTTCACCTATGGCAGCTTGCCAGGCTGAGGGCTGACCTCACAGACCAACACGGGTCCTTTCGGCGCATTTTGACCTCACTCATGCGCACCCTGGGAAACTTCCCAGGAGGTCACCCATCTTGAAATTGCTCTTAATCAAGCACGCTTAATTGTGGAGTTCTTATCACATGGGATTCCTAAAAGGAAAGTCGACTTTGTTGGTGTGAGTAGCACTATCAATCCCTTTAAGTAACTCATATGAGCCCTTAATCTCTTAGGGATCTCCTCTGAAATCTGGGGTATTACAGCATAATAGAATGAGCTTAGTGTATGGAAGAGAATCATGTTGCAAAATGATAAGGCCACATGATACTTGCTCTTATCGCCACACACATCAATGTTCTTGTCCATGATCGGAGCGCCAGAGTGATAAACTTTGAGTATGAAATCAACATAGGAGTTAAGCATCAATTCAGGGTCTAACGTTTTCAATATTTTTGAGTTGAGGACCTCAACTTTTTTTTCGTCAGTTAAAGAAATGTGGTTAACGGTGTTAGTTTTGGTTTGTTGGTGTTCACACACCCTCTTCTCTCGTTTCTTTCTCCTCATTCCTCGTCCACTTTATCTTTCTCAATTCAAACATCTCCAATTGTTCAGTATCACAACATAAGTTCCTTTAATTTGATTAATTTCACAAATTTCCCTTAACCTAATTCTGGGTTTTGTGAAATGGTCACTCATCTGAGTTCTTCATTATAGCTTTGCTAACAATTTGAGAATTGCTGAATTCTTTTTTTCAAGCTTACGCTACAAATTTTGAAGATCAACGAAGAAATAGAACAAATCTTGCAGTTTAAATTCAAAGCAATAGAAGGTTCAAACTAAAAAATAGTAGTGATTTCCAGAAGAAAAAAAAATGGAGAAGATGAAGATTCAAAATTTATTTGCAGTAAATTTTGCCATGAAGACGAAGATTTAATACACGAATCGTGAGGATCTCAACGAATTTAATCAAAAGAATCGTGATGATTTTGACAATTTTGGGGGAAACATTGCCAAGAATTATCCTCATTGTAGTGTGCTCAGCTTCGTAAACCCACAACCAAGTGCCAAGAATCATCCTCATTGTAGCACGTGCTCAGCTCTATAAACCCACAACCATAACCCTCAAAACATAGAGAAAATAATATTTTTGATTATGGTGATGAGCAGATGAAGAAGAGGGTGTGCACAGCCTGGAAACGAGATTCAGGGGAAACCAAAATGAAATTAGGATATTGATGATGATGATCGGATGAAGATCTAGAAAATTGGGTGAGAGAAGACAAGTTAAGGCCTTTTTTTATTATTATTTGTTTGCCACCTCATCAAAGGACTAACACCATCCAACCCCAACTCCTTAACTCACGTAAAAAAATGTTAAGGCCCTCAAATCAAAAAAATTGAAAACGTTAAGACCCTGAATTGATGCTTAACTCATCACCATAGAGAATTAAGAATAAAGTGTTAGTTGTATTTAGGACTGTGCAATGGGTTGCGTGGGTCATAATGGGTTGTGATGTTAATAGGCCTTGGTACATACAAATATGGGTTGGGCGGGACTAGACCATCTTATAACGTGTTGGACTGGGCCAGCCCATTAAATTTTCTAATATTTTGAAAGACATTGAAAATTGGGCTTATAAAAGACATTTTCGACATGAACATATAAATTTTAATAATCCCATAATCTTAAATTAAAAAAATACATGAAAAATTGGAAGGTCAACAATTCATTTAACATTTGACTTTACGCATCAAAGTTGACAAATTTGTTCTCAAAATGTTAATCTTGCTTAATTGATTACCATTAGAAAGATACCCACAAGAATATAAACATCAAAAGTAAAGCTAATTAAATTCCCTCAAATTGATTTATGTTTTGTAAAATAAAACAAATAAAAGAATTAAAAAGATACCGTAGAAGATGATGGCAGTGGAGACTCGAGGTGGTGGTGGCGATGCGGTGTGGTGGTGGCGACGTGATGGCAAAAGAGCAAAGAGAAGATGAGAGAGATAAGTGATGTCGTGAAACACAAAAAAAGGTATAATTGTTTTTACTAATAATGTTTTAATTTGTTTTTTTAATTCATAACGAGTCAAATGGATTGCCATCACTCAACCCTTTAAGGTGTCAAATAGGTTCACTAATTGTGAGCCGTATCCATTAAGCAAGTGGGTGGACTGAGTTTTTTTTTTAATGGGCGGGCTAATGGATGCCAAGTGCTACCCTACCCATTGCAGAGGCCTAGTTGTGTTAGATGAAGATCTGAGTATATATGCAGTAGCTACAACAACTAAGACTAGGCTAACTAATAGTATAGTTGTTAACAATAAACTAACCGATTTTGACATTAGTTTACTAGATAAATTACTTCATCTACGCTATACTTCCCTCTTAAGCTGGATTGCTCGACACAAAGGAAAGTCCTCGATCGAAAGAAAATGATGTTGTTGACCACCCAGGGGTTTAGTCATGATATTTGCAAGTCGAAGAGCAGACCTGACATGACTAGTCTCTAAGAAGCCTGCTCGCAATCTCTCTCGTACATAATGTCAATCTATGTCGAGATGCTATGTGCGCTCGTGGACGACGGGATTGTGAGCAATATGTTCAGTTACCGTATTATCACAATGGAGTTGTATGGGCAAATGTACTATCACTTTGAAATCCTTGAGGAGTCTTTCAAGCCACACCATCTCTGATGCTGTGTAAGACATGCTTCTATACTCTGCTCACCATTCTTTGTTTCTTTGTTATCCAGGAAATGAGTGATTTTCCAAGAAAGATACAGTAAACTGTAAGAGACTTTCATGAGAAGGCACAAGCTCCCCATTTAGCATAGCTGAAAGCCTTTAATTCCAAATCCGAATAAGAGCGATGAAAAAATCCCATATTCACAATGTATTTAGAAACATGGATGGCTGTCTGCATATGAGGAACTCGAGGTTGACACAAAATTTGGCTAAGGTGTTGCATTATATAGGAAATATTTGGCCTCATCATGTTCAAATACAACAATCTGCCAATCAATCTTGTGTATTGTTCACGATTGTCAAGTAATTCTCCCTGATCAGTAAAGAGGTTCACACCTTTAGGCATTGGGAAGCTGGTCTCTGTAAAGTCTTCGAGCTAGAGATCTTTGATGATGTCTAAGATGTATTTTCTCTGATTCAACGTTATACTAGTATTGTTCCTGGCAACTTCAAGTCTCAGGAGATATCTCATTTGTCTCAAATCTTTGATTGTAAAGACTAGGTCAAGTCCGACTTTAACTTCTTGGATTTCAGTTTCACTGTTGCCAGTTAGCAAAACATCATCCACATACACTAAAGCTATAGTGAATGTATCAGTTACCTCATTGTATCCGGTGAAGAGTTAAAAGTCTTGTTTGGACTGGTGAAAACTAATGTCATACAAATGTTTTGTTCACTCAATATTCCACTGGCGCGACGTTTAATTGTTTCAGACCATACAACGACTTCTTTAAAGTATGACCCTTTTTGGCTTTATCATGTCCCCGTGGAGACCTCATGTATACTTCATCTTCCAAGTAGCCATGGAGGAAAGCGTTGTTTATATCTAGCCGATACAAGGGCCACCCTTTTACATTACATTATTTACTCTATATAGAGCTACCTACTCAAGCAGGAGGTAACACTGTAGACTCGAGTAGTCTTCAGCAATTTGAGGGCAAGGTGGGAGTGGGTGACACCAGCAACTACAACATACAATACATAAAACACAACCAACATCGTCGTCTAATTTTATAAACCACATACATCTATCAAAATGAAACAAAAAAATTTACAAAACAAAGGAAAGAAAACACGCATCAACATCGTCGTCTAATGTCACTGTTGTAAGCTTAGCATATTGTGTATAAATAGCTTAAACTTGTATCAACTCTACAAAAGTCAAATATAACAACAATTTATCTCATATTTCTCCATTACAATTTCAAGTTAATTACATTCAATTCATCTTAACTGATGCTACAGAAATGGAAATAATGAGGAAGCACCTGATGTAGGAGAATATGGAAATAATCTATCAATGTGGCTGATTTAATTTCTCTACATAAGATGAGGAAAAAGTTTAGGATGATCAAAGGTTACAGATCAGAAAATCAGTGAGAGAAAGAAAATCACCTGTGAGATACCGTACCGGCCTGGGGGTGGACCGATTGGGTCTCGCTATTTTTTATTGGAGTCGCCAGCAGGATTTTTTATAGGATCCTACGAACCTAAAATGGGTCCTTTGCAAGATACGATTTGGGAAGGTGTTAGGCACCCAAATCGCCCGTCCGAAGACGGCCTCTACTAATTTATCCAAGATAAACATAAAGTTCAGAATCGACGACGAAATCATATAGCAATTAGCATGCAAGTAGTTACAAGAATTATAGTTGTGGAAATAAATTACGTACAATAACGCCAACATGCTATTAATTAAGACATGGATGTAAATGATACGTTGCATGCACATGTAAAGCAATTCATTCTGATTAATACGCATGAATAACTCAGTAGGCATGAACAAAAGCTAATAAACATGTCAAGACAATGAATGGGAATTCTGCGGCCACAACATAATTTACGTACGCACACATAATTAATTATTGGGAAAAGAAATCCATAATCAAGATAAGTAAAAGAGATTTGAGACCCTCATGTGGACATATCGTCAATACCGCGCGGATCGCGGCTTCGCTCGCCAATGCCTCCGATCTTGATCTTGACCCTTGTATGCAAGTTAGCCCTACTATGGGTTATGGTTGAGAATAACACAAGTGGTGTGCTTGTTAATTCTTCCACTGTCCCGTATCATGTGTGTATAAATATGGTAGAGAGATATGTGTTTGGGCGTAGAGATAGGTTAGGCCATTTTACTTGTAGCTAGTTTTGTGTGACGTATAAATCATGTGCGTCCAACCCTTGTCTTCGAGCCTCTTGTGATACTTCGCCCAACGATCTAAGTTCAACCTTCGCCGCGGTGACCTCGCTATCGTGGGTTATTCGTTAATTGGAACAGTGTGTGTGTCGGTTGCATGCAAGAAAGTTCTAAGGCCTTGCTCCCGTGATATGAGAACAAGGTAAGTGATAATGGTGGATGTTGTTTGCCTTTCTTTTTAGCTAAGACTTTACTCAGCCCTTTTGAAGGGAAAAAAGGTCTCTTTATATAGGAAGTAGCATAGGGCTTTTTTTGGAGATTATTAGCAGCTGATAAATCTTGGAGGAGAAGGCAAAATAGGGATCAATCTTATCTTTTAGTCAAAGAGTCCCACCTAAAATACAACGAAAGTTTCCAGTTGCCAATCAATTGCCAATTGCGTTTTATCCTATCTTTTACCTCACATATCATCATCTTTTGATAAAATGTGAAAGATATTGGGTTAAATGATAAGGATAATGATAGAAAAAGCAAAAAATAAAACCAAATAAGGGCCGAGAGTGGTACCAATCGGAGTTGCCACTCAGTTGCCAACATGGGCTGAGATGAAGCTCAAGTCACGTGGACTTTGTACTCACTAATGATTTTGGGCTTTGATTAATCTATGGGCAAAATGGGTGGAAACTAATAATTGGTAGGACAATACGCCAAACCACCAAAGAAGTGGGCCATTAAAGCCAAATAGTCCAAACATTAAACCTCTACGTACTTGGGCCAAGGCCAATGGAGTCAAATGCGTTGGTTAACGAAACCTTCCCCGGTGTCCACAATCCATCTCATCATCGGGCGTTATAAAAAGGGAAGCCCCCAAGTCGGGTGTCTACATCACCGAGTTGGATGAAAGACTTTGTAGTTGACATCACTAGAGTGCCTCGGTATACAGCCAATTTGATTCAAGAAGGTGTAACAGCAGGATTTGCCAATATGGTAACATCCTTCACTCATAAGATTGACTCTGTCAGCTACAATGAGGCAAATATGAAAGAAAAGTGGATACAATAAAGGAAGGTTAAACTTCAGACTTTAGAAATGAATGACACATGGCAGATTACAAACCTTCCACCAGGGAGAAAGCCCATTGGAAGTAAATGGCTGTTCATAACCAAGTATAAACCTGATGGTAATGTTGATAGACACAAGGTCAGGTTAGTCATTCAAAGATACGAAATTGACTATTGCACCAAATGTAAAAATGTCCACAGTAAGAACATTACTTGTTGTAGCAGCTATGAAGGGGTGACATACATGTCAGATGGATGTTACATATGAATTTCTAAATGGGGAGCTTCACGAAACAGTCTATATGACCATACCAAAGGGTTATAGGGACAGGGGGAGCTTGTTGACAGTGAAAAATCAGTCTGCAAACTGAAAAAGAGCTTGTATGGACTCAAACAAGCTCCAAGGCTGTCACTAGTCTTGATAAATTGTTGGTTTAAACAATCATCCAAAGACCATTCTCTGTTCATTAAACATGGTTCAAGGTCTATCACAGTTGTTCTTGTATACGTTGATGACATGGTCATCACATGGGATAATTTAAAAGATATATTAAATCTAGAACAGAACTTGTGTTCTCTTAGGGCAGTCTCCCGTCTCATGGAAATCTAAAAAGCACTATGTCATGGCCATATCTTTTGTTGAGGAGGAATATTGGGCAATGGCTTTGACAACATGTGAGGTTACATAGGTCGGTGCACTATTGTGAAAGTTTTTTTTTTTTTTGATAAAACACTATTGAGAGACTTACGAGTTATGCAAGAGCATCATGTCCACCTGAATTGTAATAATTAAGCTGCAATTGCAATTGCAGCAAATGCAGTTTGTCATAAAAGAACTAAAGACATAGAAGTGGACTGCCACTTTGTTCGGGAAAGGTTTCATCAAGGGACACTTAAAACCTCCTATGTACCCTCTACAAAGCAGATGGTGATGTACGTGTTCACTAAGATACTCCCTGATGAATATCGACAATCTAAACTGCTTCACAAGCTAAGAGTTACATCTTCACCTCACTCACAGCTTGAGGGGGAGTGTAGAAAGTATCAAAACATTATCAAACCCCAACAACAATCACATGTTGAAGAAGAGACAAAGGAAGACGTTAAAGATGGTAGACACAACTTGAAGACAAAGTGTGCAGCATAAACAACAGCAAAAGCACTGTCACTTTCAAGATAAAATCAATTAGCAAATCAAGCTCACTTTGAACGCTTGAACTCTCTATATACACTAGAATGAAATGTTACTGTTAGCTGTAATTTCATTGTTGTAAGCTTAGCATAGACACAATTTCTCTCATACTTCTCCATTACAATTTCCAATTAATTATATTCAATTTAACCTTAACTTACATAATCTACTATGGTTTCCGTAACCTCTAGGTCTCATAAAATCATCATAGCAACTCAAATTTTGAGATAGTTTTCTTGAGTTTTTTTCTTGACGTTGACAAGTTTACTTTATTTTCTTTTCTAATCTTCAAGTTCTTATACTCCTCCTTGCCATCCTCTTCTCTCTGATCTCTTGTCTTTCTTTCTTTTTTTTTCTTCTCTCTCTCTTGTTGCTTTCTTTCTTTTTTTTTTCTTTTTTTTTTTTGCGAAACTTTCGGTATGCCGAGAGTTAGCATATCATAGTATGGGTTTTGACCTAACACAAAATTAAAAGAATACATATTTTGTATAACACTGAGAACTTTCCATACCCCATAAACATATATTATTGACCTAACAAAAAAAAACATAAATGATTTAGTATTAGTAATCTGATATAAACTTGTAATACCCTAGTTTTTTGAGAAGGTTACTAAGAGATTAGGGCTCATATGAGGTGTTTAAAAGGATTGAAAGTACTACTCATACCAACAAAGTCGACTCTCCTTTTAGGAATCTCATCTGATAAGAACTCTACAGTTATGCATGCGTATTGGGGGAACAATTTCAGGATGGGAGACAACCTGTGAAATTTCCAAGGGTGCGCATGAGTGAGATCAACATGCGCTGAAAAGACCCGTGTTGGTCTGTGGGATCAGTTACAGCCTGGCAAGCTGTCATAGGTGACTATTTCCGACTCAAGGTGTTACAAATGATATCAGAGCAACCCTACGACCGCGTGTTGATCTTATGGTCAACAGTGCCTACGTCAGCAGCCAATCTGGGGAAAGATCCTGGAATTAGATTATGGTTGGTTTTCAGGCGCAACGAGGACGTTGCTATCTTAAGAGGGGGTGAGTGTAATATCCTAGATTTCAGAGGAGGTTTCTAAGAGATTAGTGCTCATATGAGGTGTTTAAAAGGATTGACAGTGTTACTCATACCAACAAAGTCAACTTTATTTTTAGGAATCTCATATGATAAGAACTCCATAGTTAAGCGTGCTTAATGGGAAGCAATTTCAAGGTGGATGACCTGTTTCCCAGGGTGCGCATGAGTGAGGTGAAAATGTGCCGGATCGACCAGTATTGGTTTGTGGGGTTAGTACAAAGTCTAGCAAGCTGTCATAAGTGACTACTTACGACTCAGGTGCCGAATCATGGTGTTACAAAATTCATGCAATATACTCCTAGTGGCTCAATCTTACATAGTACTCGTAGGACAGTATGAGGGAGGTGCAATGTTTGGTTTTCTACTTCTGTCAAACCTCTTTTCATTTTCAAGAACGACAACGACCGGTGATATATATACAAAAATTATATCAAGTAAAAAGTGTTCTTGTTATCAGAAATAAGAAATCGTAACTCCATTTGTTTAACTCTCATAACTTCAATTTTTCTGTTACTCCACTAACTATAATATACCTGACTCCAATAACTTCGTACCTCTAACTTAACTCCAATAAGCAAAATACGTAACTCCAACTTAACTTCGATAGGTGAAACACATAATTTCAACTTAAATTCGATAAATGAAACACGTAACTCCAATAAGTTTAACTTAACTACAATAACTAAAAGACGTATTTTAACATAACGACAGTAACTAAAACACATAACCCTTACAAATCCATAAACTAAAATAGGTAACTCCATTAAGAAAAAAACAAAAAACCACAATTTTCTTTTCTCTCTCTTCCCTCCTCCCCTCGATTTCCTCCACCAAGCACCACCAACAGCCACCGACGACTTTGCTCCAGTCACCACCTGACGCATGCACGCTGCCACCACCTTCAGCGCATTTCCCCGGTGACACCACGATGACCTCCATCTCCTCGCACCACCACCTCCATTGTCCTCCACATCTTTTTTTCAAAATTTCTCTCTCTTCTTTCACTCCCTTCCCCAACCACTATCCTCAACCGCCGCCACTCAAAAACCTTCCCCTGGCTCTTACCCTACGCCGCCGCTAACCCCACGCACGCTGGCAATTCTCGCTGTCGTCGTCGTTCTTAAAAATAAAAAGAGGGACAAGGAGAAGTTTGTGGCGAAGGAAAGGGCGGCAGCGTCATGGAGTGGCGGAGGGAGGGTCGAGGTAGAACGACGCTCTTGGTGGCTGGGACGGAGCCGACGATGGTGGTGGTTGGGGACAGCGGTCGGCGGCGCTGGGGTGGTCGGGGAAGAGGGGTTGGGAGGAGAGAGAAAAGGGAAGGGGTGGGTCGTTTTATTTCATTTTATGTTTTTGTTTTTGTTTATTTGGTTTAGTCTCATTCATTGATTTTTGGGTGGATGTGTGGCTCATTATATTTTTTATTTTTGACAATAAGTTAACTTCTTACAGGATAAATGTTACTCCCTCTGTCTTCCTTTAAACACCCCACTTTTCTTTTCGGGGTGTATTTCTATAAACTAGTCAATTCTAAATTTCCAAAGAATTCCCATGAATTAAATTTTTTGGTGTTGTTTGGTTGCCAAAAATCGTGGGAATTGAGAAATCATGAGAATTTCCAATTCCTACAAAATGGAGGAATTGACTTACCTAGTCCTCCCTTGGTAATTGGCAATTCATGTGGGAATTCAATTCCTAAATGCAACCAAACAGTTTTGAGAAATTCATATGAATTTCTACAACCTGCAAAGTGGAACTTTATTGCCATTCCGAATTCTCTTATGCAACCAAACGACCACTAAGTTTTAATACTCTTTCTCCCTCTCTTCCCATTATCTCCAAAAAACAACAAATAGACCACCCATCAGCTCAAAAAATAATAAACAAACCTACCACTATTTCCAACAATAATAAATAAAACCACCCATTACCTCAAACACTAATAATCTAACCACTCATTATCTCCAAAAATAATATACAAACTACCCAATAACTTCAACAATAATAAACTATCTACTCCACCTTAATCCTTGTGAAAAACCATATGGGATGTTTAGAAAAACGGATAGAGTATTTGTTAACTTTATGAAAAAAGGGTACAAAAGTCGTATAAGTAAGAGCATTAAGGTAAGTACAAATTATCAATACTAAGATTCAAAAATAATAGGTTACTTCTTTTAATGTACTTTTCAACTATAATGTCGTGTGTCATGGAAGATGACCTAATAGAAACCGTTGAACGTGGTCGTTCCTTAAAACACATCTTTTAATATATAGTAATAGTTTACTATCCGACTTATGCCCGAACTAAATTACTATACTTATTGTACTTATGAGAGATATACATTTATAAAAAAAATTGTTAATTCTTTTGGAGAGAGAGTACAAAAGTTGGCACAAATTCTAGTACGAGACAGTCTCAAACGATGAGACTACTTGTCATCTCAACAAAAACAAACCCTCCCCCTTTCCAAATAGAAAACTTACGCAAAATCCCAGTTTCTGTCTCCTCCCCTGCTCCAACCCAAAAAGCCTTCTTAATTTCAAAAGTAATGGTTTTAAGTTTCAAAAGTAATGTTTTTTAAACGGCAAATTCACGTGGTGCCCCTGAACTATGTCAGAATGCGCATGGTGCCCCTATGTTTGAACCTTGTATAGTGCTGTGCCCCCGAACTTTGCACATATAGGCATGTGGTGCTCCTATCAACTAACTCCATTAACTTTTGAATGGAAAATGGAGATATGGCATATGATTAGTATCATTAATCAATATTTAG
The DNA here is from genome assembly GCA_963680865.1 of Spergularia marina. Taxonomy (NCBI): domain Eukaryota; kingdom Viridiplantae; phylum Streptophyta; class Magnoliopsida; order Caryophyllales; family Caryophyllaceae; genus Spergularia; species Spergularia marina. The sequence continues at coordinate 12,654,873 of OY804548.1, forward strand.
TAATTAATAACTCATAAATAAAAATAAAAAATCATAAAAAATAAAAAAATAAATAAATTTCCTAAATTTTTTTCTTTCTCCTTAACTTTCCCAGTCAACCCGTCCACCATCCCCACCACCGCACCTACCACCGCCGACCACCCCAACCAGCTCCCCTCTCCCCACCTGGGCCGGAATTGGCGGCACGAGCCCCATACAACCCACCATCTGGGCTTTCGTGCATCACAACCACCCAAAAAACCCCCCTCCACTTAATTTTCTCTCTCCTTAACCAAACATCAATAGATCTTCTAGGCGATTTTTGGGGCTGGCTCTTGGCGGCGACCAAGTAGAGGGGATCGTGGTTGTTACGGAGGATCTTTTCGGGGTGCATGTTCAATTGTTGAAGAGAGATAAAATTAAGAGAAGGGCTTTTGGGGAGGTTTTGAATGCAAGTCGTCCCCTATAAGAGGTCGTACCGTGCTCGCGCTGCAAAGTGCAGCCCAGTGGTGGTGAAGATGGGGAGAGTGGAGCTGGTTGGGGTGGTCGGCGGTGGTAAGTGCGGCGGTGGGGATGGTGGACGGGTTGGCTGGGATAGTGGAGGTGGAAGAAAAAAATTTAGGGAGTTTTTTATTTATTTATGATTTGTTTTTTATTTATTTATGAGTTATTAATTACTAAATATTGACTAATTATACTAATTATATGCCATATCACCATTTTTCGTCCAAAAGTTAACGACGTTAGTTGATAGGGGCACCGCGTGCCTATATGTGCAAGGTTTGGGGGCACCGCAGTGTACAAGTTTCAAACATAGGGTCATCATGCGCATTCGGACATAGTTCGGGGGCGCCACGTGAATTTGCCGTTTTTTAAAATTTAAAAGTAGCGGTTTTCAATTTCAAAAGTAAAATTTTTTCAAGTTTCAAAAGTATTGTTGTTTATACGGCGAATTCACGAGGGTGCCCTTGAGTTATGTTGGGCGTGGTGCCCCCACTTTTCAAACTACTACATCATAATGATATTTTGACCAATTTTGACTAACGGTATAAACTCTCATTCATCAAGTGGTGATGTGGCATAGTGTTAGTAATTGGGTTAGTTGCTAATTAACATTATTACCATAAAACTAGTTTGCATGCACGTGCCACGTCCGGGCTGTCTATTTATATTGTTTATACTTGTTTTATAAAAAATGTTGGTTTAATTTATTGTTGCTCTAATATCATAATGAACGGTACTATACATTCTTTTCTTTCAACTTTTGTCCTCCGTCATATTATATTATAATCTATTTCTACTCACTCATCATAGTATCATTGCATTTTCACTTTTACGTCATCCATTATTCTATTTCATCTTCATTCCAATTTTTCTTCACCTGTTATACTATTTCATTCACATTCTAGTATCTCGTCACTCGTTATGTCACATTATTTAAGTTTATTACCATTAGCTAACCACCATAGTTTAGATCTCATAAGTTAAACTAAATTACCATAATTATTATATTTCATAAATTCGCTAATAATATACTCTATTATAATTTATCTCCATATTTTAACCAATAATTGTACTTAATATTAATTTTATGTTCTATTCAATTAATAAGTGCCAAGTGTCATAGTTACTCACGCCGGAGTTAACGGACTAGGGTGGGAAGGGCACCATGTGCCGGTTGGGGTAAAGTTCGGGGGCACCGCCATGTACAAGTTTCAAATGTAGGGGCACCAAGGGCATTCTGACATGGTTTGGGGGCACCATGTGAATTTGCCGATTCTTAATTTTGATTTTTAGATTATAATTATATACCACTCCGACCCAATTTAAACTTCCCATTAAATTTGAAACCCTCTCACATATTCAAATTTCATGGGGTGTTTAATTTGGGACGGAGTGATAAATGTCAATTGCTAATCTCATGCCACATATCACCATTTAACGGATGACATTTAACACTTTTAGTCAAGATTGGTCAAAATAGCACCGTGTGCAGTAGGTTACATATTTCATTGACACCTTGATATAGTAATTTGAAAAGTGTGGGTACCACGACATTTTAACATAACTTAGAGGCACTACGCACTTAAAAAAAAAAAAAAAAAGAAAAAAAAAAGAAGAAACTATTTTTTAAATTTTTAAAGGAACTTTTTTTCATTAAAAAAATAACGATTTTCATCCACGAAGAGACGTATGTAATCTCAAAAGTAACCTAATCTTTATATTTTAAAAGTAACGTGATTCATGCTAAAGGTAACGTTTTTTGTCATCTCAAAAGTAACATAATTTTCAATTTTCAATAGTAACGATGTTCAGCACAAAAGAAACGTCTTTGATCTCAAAAGTAATTAAACTCAAAAGTGACATATTATTTTTTCAAAAGTAACATTACTAGTTTCAAAAGTAATTAATACTCACTCCGTTTCGGTGGGATATTGGACTATTACATTTTGGGGTGTTTCAGTGAGATGTTGACATTTCCTTATATGAGGAGGGGAGTGTTGTGTTTGTGAAATTACTATATTACCCTTACTTCTAGTCTTTAACCCTACCTTTTGTTAGTTTTGTGTGAATTTTCTTTTTTCTCTTTCCTCTCGCCCAACTCTGCCCCACTTTTATTTGTTTTTGGTCAAAAAACAAAGTCCAACATCTCGCTGAAACGAAGGAAGTAATTACGAACAATTCACGTGGTAACCTTGTACTTTGAGAAATTCCACGCGGTGCCCTAACTTTTAAGATTCTGCATGTGGTGACCTTGAAGTTTCATTTTCGTGCACGTGGTGACCCTGGTTTAAAGAATTGTTATAACAATATTAACTTTACAATTAATTACCTTTATTTAACTTATTTTTAAATCTCCTTATACATTATTTACCTTTAATTAATTTACAAAACATGCTTTTTTTTAAAAAAAGGAAGGGGGTCGTTGGAGAGGAGAAAGAAAGACATTGGTCATTTAAATTTATTTTTTTAGGAAGATTTTGAGAATTTTGTGTAATAGCCCGATCCATCATACGTCGCAACACAACCTAATAAGATGGGTAGTCACCTATTAGGCCCATATATCCTCTCTGGGCTCTAAAAGGTGACTACCCATCTTATTGGGTTGTGTTGCGACGTATGATGGATCGGGCTATTACAGATGGTATCAGAGCAACCCTGCGACCGCGTGCTGAGTGCTGGGGTTAGGCCCAGGTCAGCCGTCTAGCGGGGGAGATCTTGGACCTGTGTTGTTGATGTTGGTATGGAATGGTTGAGGCGCGCCGGGGACGTCGCGTTCTCTAAGTGGGGGAGTTTGTAACACTACGAAATTTGGAAAGTGGATTATGGAGGTTGTTTGTCCCACATTGGGAAAATAAGGCTCATATGATCAGTTTATAATAGATTCCTATCATCATACTACCAACAAGGCCTTCACCTTTTAGAGCCTGGAGAGGATATATGGGCCTAAGAGGTGACTACCCATCTTGTTGGATTGTGTTGCGACGTATGATGGATCGGGCTGTTACATTTTGGGTATCATTTAGTAATTTAATAATTTCTAATTTTTAAAAGAGATTGTCAAAACTTAATGTTAACTTTGTTCCTACGTTGTTAAATATAAGGTCACTATGTGCACAAAAATGATACTTCAGGGTCACCGCATGCAGAACTTTGAAGTTGGGGCACCACGTACAATTCTGCAAAGTACAGGATCACCACGTGAATTTTCAGTAATAATTTAATTCATTAAATTAAATTGACAACAAAAACAAAACATGGCATGTGTCTTTGGCCAAAAAGACACCATGTCACATGATTTTGGCACCACAAACCGTGTCTTTGAGCGTCTTGGCACAACAAACCATGTCTTTGACACCACAAACCGTGTCTTTGAGCGTCTTGGCACAATTTTTATTTTCATTTTGTCTCTACTCCTCTCCCCTCACTTACCCACCACCACGCACTACCCCCACCTTCAGGGGCGGAGCTATGAAGGGACTAAACTGGGCCATGGCCCCCCTAACATTTGGGCTTATCTGTTGAAATTTCTAAAGTGTCCATATAAAATATGTACTAAAATTAGTATAAAGCGGTGGGCTGACCCCCTCTAAGATATCACTCCTCTCTTTTCCAGCCACTATGCGTAAATTTTGGGCACGTATTGGCTGTTGCGACTTGCGAGGAGTAATTATTACTCATTGTTTACAGTGCTATGCTTCATTCCCCTTTTCTTTGATTTTCAATTAGATTTTTTAATGTGTAATGCGGATAAGGGTACACATACATTGTAACACCCCCAAATTTCCTTTCCTTTTTAAAACATTTTATCGAGAACCAAAACACAAATAAGGAAATTCAGAGGTGTCACTCCGCACTCGAGTCAAAGACCCGAATGCAAGGAGATTTCAGAAGCCGAACTATAAATGTCTAATGATCTAAAATAATCTATTACAATCCATTAATTAAATTACAACCATCTGAAATGTGAAATATGAAATTGTCTAAGTATAATAAATTGTCTAATGACTTAGAATGCACCTAATATCTAATGAGTCGTCGTTCCCACATGCATCAATCACTGCAAACCTGTGGTGGATTTAAAACACAAAAATACCACAGTTGAAAAAGTCAGAAAATTGAGTAAGCTAAAACCTCAACATGTAGAAAACCAAAACCCTTACCTGGATTTTGAAAACGTTTTAGTTTTATTTTCGAAAACACACTTAGCACATAAACATATAAATCATCCAATAATAATTCCAATACAACAATCAAAGGCATATTCCACAATTCATCATCCAATTCATCATTTAATAATAGTTTAAGAAACATTCCATAATCCATATCTAACAAATCAAAGATTAACGATAATAAGAAATTCATATGTCATAAGCCATGATACATAATCCATAATCCATAATCCATAATCCTTAAGTGTGCACACCCCCTATTAAGTATTTTTTTAATCTAATAGAGTAGTACTAGAGCCAAACCCACTTAAAGACCGATGTGGTGGGGCTATAATTAGGAATCGATGTGACTCCGTCTAAATAATTAGGAGCAACTCCGAGGCTCCGACACAATAATTACGAGCAACTCCGCGGCTCCGACACAATCATTAGAAGCAACTCCGAGGCTCCGACACAATCATTAGGAGCAACTCCAAGGCTCCGACACAATAATTATATCACCATACTCCACCCAATCTCCACACCACTATTAGAGTTCACATTCATAATTAGATCAATCATAAGCCAATCACAACCAATATCACATATCAAATCCACCTTACATTTCCATTGCAATAAACCACACAAGTATAACGTAATAATCATAAGGGAAATTGAATCGTTCTCCACCTAGCATGATACTAAGTTTTCATCCAGCACACCAATCACTTAGCATATAATTTTGAAAGGTTTCCACAAGTTTAAGAAAGGTTGAGCATGCTAGCTTACCTTTTCAATGCACACAAGAACACGATAGCACAACGATCACTAGTATTCTTCGTCTACGAACTCAGGGGCTACAATATTACAATCAATAATCCCAAATTAATACTAATCTCACCCAATCATTCATCTAATACTTATGTTAATTCTATTCTATATGCAATGCCCATGATAATTTAACTCTAACCCAGCAATTAACAATTAGCCAATAATTATAATTCTAATTCAATAATTAAATACTAACTCTCAAATAACACCCAATCTAATTTAAAAATTCCCAAAGACTTAAAATCACTTTTAAAACATAATCTAATTCATAAAAATCAATCCTTAATTATTATAATTTATTTAGGATTTATTAATACAATTTATATTATGTTTTAATTATCAAAAACCTGTTTAAATTATATAAAATTACATAAAACGAATTAAATTAATTAAAACCCGAAAATCAGTTTATAATTTCTTGAATTATTATAATTTCGAAATATTGATTATGATAATTAATTTGTGCTAATTAACCTATTTAAGAAACAATTAAGCAACTTCCCCCAATCTACAATTTCTACAACTTTGAACAAAACTCAATCTAAAGCTCTAATTAAATTCAAGAACCCTAAATATCAGATTATAAGTATACAAAAACCATACTTTTGAAATTAATTAAACCTAATTAGAATAATTAGACTAATTAATCCCGAATTCGTGATTAGTTACAATTAACTCAAAATAAGCATCAAAACTCAATTCTTTGTGCATAAAACTAACCCAAATCGATTACCCACTAAGTATAACATGTATTAGAATCAATTAAACGCAGATTTAAGCTTGAAAAACGAAGTGAATTTCACGTTTGAATTGAAGGGACAAAACAGGGGGAGGAGGTGATAGAGGCGTGATACCCGCGGCAAGGAGAAGAGGAAGGTGGTCGGTCGGCGGGAAATTGGCGGCAGAAGAAGAAGAGGACGATCGACGGTGTCGGCGTGAAGCTGGGCATGCGTGTGCGTGCGAGGAAGAAGACGATAGGAAAAGAGGCGAGAAACAGAGGAAACTTTGTTTTTTTATATAGGGGGGCTGTGTCAGTTTTTTCCTTTTTTTTCCGTTTGTTTTTTTTTTCTTTCCTTTTTTCTGATTTTCCCTTTTTATTTTGGGTTGATTGTTGGTTTATATTTGGGCCAACTTCTATTGGGTTGGGTTGTTGTAATAAATAGGATTCACCCAATTTGAAAATAGAAAACCCAAATCGCAAGTCCAAACTTATAACCCAATCCCGAACTCATTTTTGAAAACGACTCACGAAATAACATTTAAAATCATTTTCCACTTGAATAATTTAATTAATAATTAGAATAAAATACTTTGAAATTTTGGGATATTACATACATTCAATATACGAGTAATCTCATACATTGGGCTTTTACCAATAAATGTGATTGACTTGAAATGTTAATCACGAATACAATAAAATGAAAATTTCATTAGAGCCAACACACAACCACCAAAGGCCAACTTCAATTCACCTGAATTCTGATTTGAATTTTCAACCCCAAAACGAATTGACCCGAATTTTCTTTGACCCGATATTGACATACAACGAAATGAATTGATCTGAAATGACTCAGACTAGAATAAACTGAAGTTTAAATGAATCGGTTGAATGAATGAATTAAATTTAGCCATATCACATCTTCAATTACTTAAATTACCAATAAATTTTCAATCTAAGATAAATATGAGACAAAAATTTAAGAGATCATTAATATGATTAAATTTGAACAATATGAATTGACCCGACTTGGATTGACACGACCCGAATCTAGCCTATTCCGAATTTGACCTGTAGTTGTTACGAACGAACTAGATCCGACTCAAACTGAACTCGAAATGCATGACCCATAAAATGACTCGACCTTAATAGATCCGCATCAGACCAGATCCGATGACTCGTTTGCCAGGTCAACATAAGGATATGAGATAAAGTGCTTGTTTCCAATTTTTGTATTTATTTACGCATTTTTTTTTTTCGAATTAGATTTGTTTCCAAATTTGGAAATCTCTTATTGAATTTTCCCAGACTAGATGTATACGTACTCTACTGTACAATTGTGCATGTCTTAATTTTTTTTGGACGATGGGCAAAAGCGAGCAAAGGAGTCGCCGTCGGTGGATCGCGAACGCCACCCTCGCAAAAGATTGGGCATCGATAAAGTAGTTTTAATATTTCTCTAATCTCATCTCCTCATTGATTTGATTTATTTATACGAAGATCTCACGAAATTAGGGTTTCGAATTATGTATATCATGCATTCAGTTAACGATGATTATGTGCTCCTGTATGTAAAAAATACAACTTATATCATCATCGAATTCCATTTTTGTTGGTGCAATAGGCCACCGGGGAGCCAGTGTTGAATACTCGATCACCTCACCGGGAAAAGCCTCGCCTCCATAAGCTGTTTATTTGCTCGCTCCTCAAATTTTGCGAATCTACTTAATTAGGGTTCCCTTGTAATGTTTTCTTAGCATTCCATTAGCTCGCTCACTAACCGCTGTGTGTTGCGTTCAACAAATGCCTTGTTTTGTACGTATGTACAATAGAAGTAATGGTTTTCTTCGAGTACCTAGGATCATCCTCGTATATTTCTGGGTTTTAAACTTTTAATACGATGGCTGAATTTTGATTCTTTTCAACATATCTCAAGAGCATATTTGCAAATTTTAATTTGATGACTAGTTTCAATTTCGGGTTTTCCCATTTTATGGTAAAAAAAATACTCATTGTGTCAATTATGGATTTTGAGAATTAATTCTAGTTGGTCCACCTTTTATCTACGTCTTTTTCTCACGTGGTATCTTATTTTCAGGATTCAACTTCCTCCAGAAAGCAATCACGGGAGCTTAAGAGGTATTATTACTATCAACTCAGATTGTTGGTTACTGTCTCTCAGTTGTATCTCTGCTTGTATACTTGAAGCTACCTCCTCACGAATTATTGTTTTGAACTTATTCTTTCCGTGTTCTTGAAAGATCTTGCGACTGATTATTCCTGTTCAGATCAGTTGGTGAATGTTTGGGCAGTAAAATTCTACTAGATGTAGGATTCTTAGACGCAATCCGATGCCCGATGCTCGACGGCCTGAAGATTAGTATCCGACACTTGATGCGTATCGGATACCCATAATGCGGGATAGTTGCAAGACAAGGTCAAATAAGGAGATTACTTGACTACCTAACTACAAGAATTATGGCAAGGAATGCGGGGTTAGTTGACACTACGCCAAAAATTGGATAAGAAACCGGTACATTTAACACCGGATGTGTAATAACCGGTGTTAGAAAAACATAAGACATCGGTTATGTGTGAACCGGTGTTGAAAACAACATAAGACACCGCTTTTTTGAAAAACCGGTGTCTTATGTATTCCCAAATAAACAAGAAATAAAAAGAAATTCTTATTTACCACTTAAAACACCGGTTATTTGAAAAACCGGTGTCTTATGTTACAAAAAAAAAAAAAAAAAATTAAAATGTCTCTAATCTTTGGATTCTCCGCCCCCATCCCCCACGTTAACCTGAGATCTCATATTCTCCATCTCCTCCTCTCTCAAAATAAAGAACAACCTCCATCCTCCCTCCATTCATTTTCCGATCTCTCCTCCTCATTCAAACTTCTATCTCAAATTCTAACCATCTCTCACTCATCAAAAACTTATCATCTCATCTCTTTCCTCCCAATATTAAAATCACAATCGTTTTTTAATTGTTGATTATTTTTCATACGGTATATTGTATATGGTTTTCCCTTCTCTCACCTTAATTGTTCTTCAACTCGTTCTTGTTGAAATTAGGAGAACAAATGATTTTCGATTCTTTTAAATCTGTTATTTTTATGATGATTTTTTTTTTGTTCAAAATTTTGATTTTTGTTGTTCTTAAAATCCAGATCTAGTAGAGGAATGGGTGAGGCGTCCATGTTTATTCAGGTGGTTTTGGAGTTTGGATTGAAGGATACGATTGGGGAGGAGTTTTTGAAGGGGTTGATAGCTTTGTTTTGTAGGAGGAAAGATATGACTATGCTTGATAAACTTGAAGGTTTGTCTTCTCAATTTGGTGATTTTTCACTTATTGTAAAGTTCTTATTAGCTTTGATGAATTTAACTGAAATGTATGTTGTTTTGTGGTAGCTAGCTATACAGAATTTTTATGATGATAGTTTAACTCCCTCTCTCCCGTCATTTTCTTAATTTTGTTCTCAATTGTGTAACTGACTTTCTTTTGTTTATTGGTGAGATTGTTTGTCAAATTAGGTGAATCGGCGGATTAACTCGAAATCGTGATGAACAAAGCTACGGATGGATAAACGTGTTGGCGGAGTTGAATTCGCAGGTTTGAATTATGAGTGTGAAATTTTGTATAATTCGTTAGATTTATTTAAGCATTTACTTTGTTCTGATTAATTGGCACTGTAACATGCCCAAGTTATATTTATTTTCGATATGTTGAGATGTGATAGGACTTGGGAGCAATTTCCAAGCACTCCGAGCAACATGAGATGGAGAACAACAAGAAGAACAAGAAATAGGAGTACGCCAAAATTGTGAACAAGAACAAGAACAACAAATGCAGTAGCTATTAGCAGCAAATGCGTGATGAATTATCTAATTCACTTCAAAATTTCAATTGGGTTGTCGTCTGAAGTGTCAGATGTGTATGAACTTTCTTCAAATATTAAATTTGATAATGATAATGCTTTTTCTCCTACTACTGAGATTTTTTTTTTTTGGAAAATTAGTGTACATAAGACACCGGTTGGGGCCATAACCGGTGTCCTATGTGCATGTTTGACCAAATTAAATCACACATAAGATACCGGTTGTGTGCCTAACCGGTGTCTTTATGTGCTACATTTTACACCGGATTTTTTTTAAAGTTAAAACATCGGCAGTCCAGACACCGGGTATAACCGGTGTCTAGTTGATTTTAGACCCGGTGTCATATGGTAATTTGGCGTAGTGTGAGGATAATTTGGGTGAGCCGTTGGTGGATTGCAACGGTTATGAGGGACGTTGGTAGACTGGATTAGTGGGAAAACAAAGTGGACTTGGTCAAGAGAGAATATAGGAACGGTTGTTTACATGGAGAAAAAGAAGGAAATGGTCGTTGGAACCCTAGCAGCTGTACAAAGCATAAATAGGAGAAGGGAATGACGCCAAAAGATCATCTCACACTCAAGCAGCAACACAAGAATACACCTACACCATCTTTCATAGCAAAATACTCTCAACTGTACTAGAATAATGCATAGTTAGTGCGATTTCTGGCGGGACACAGACTTCCCCCCGTGGTTTTTCCTTCACATTGAAGGTTTTCCACGTACAAAAATCCCTTGTGTCATTTTTGCAATCTTTTCATTCATTTCTAGTCATTTAACTTCAATCTAATTTCAATACAATCTGTAGTTTATAGGATTACAACGCGATCAGATAGATAAATCCACCAAACAGTCCGATTCACCTAATCAAGTAGTTTTTTACCAAAACAATTTGGCGCCCACCGTGGCGCTATCTATTTGAGAAATCCTTTAAAACAATCGACGTATTGTTACTATGTCAGCCACTGGAAACGAGTCACCCCGCACCCCGGAAACAAGAGCCATCATGTTCGAGGATGGCAATACATCGATTGCGCCACGAGGACCACTTACCGAAGTTCTTTCACACCTGAAGAAGTCGAGGGCTCAATATTCTGAGCAGAAGAAGAAGTCTGAACAACTGGAGAGAGAATTGGCTAGGGCTAACGCCATACTCGAATCCTGTCGTTCGGCAGCAGGAGGATCAAAGAGATCAGGGCAAAGGAACATCTCAGACATACCAGTCATGGGGAGCATTGATTTTGATCCTCCCTTTCAAGATGAACCTTCTGCTCAGTTCATAAGATACAGGGGCCATCAGATCCGGACAGACGGAACGATGTCAAACCAAGAGGCTTCCCAAGGAGTCACCATCCTCCAATCTGCTCCGAGAGATGAGCAATTGCAGCTCAATCAAGACCAGTCAGATACAGGTAGGTCTTTGGTTTCAAGTATCATGGCAGAAATTAACCCCGTACTTGTTGCTTTACGACAAGAAATACAGGGTGTACGGCAGCAGGTTGTCAGGGTACTCGGAGTGGCCCCCCCGATCAAGCCGGCCGCCCGACTCGCATCGGGACTCGCCATTTGCCCGGCATATCGCTGTCAGGATCATCCTAAAGATCCCCCGATGCCCTGACAACTCAATCTATGAAGGAACCTCAGATCCAGAAGATCATGAAGAATCAACCCATCAGAGAGGAGGATGAGGATGCAGCCATGGGTCAAGGTCTTGGCCAGACGTTGAGAGGTCCGGCTCTCACCTGCTTCAGTAATCTTTCCAATGGTTGCATCTTCTCCTTGGTCGAATTAGAAATTGCATTCAACCAGCAGTTTGCCAGCAGCTAGAGGCCGATCAAGAGGACCAGCGATTTGTATCGAGTTGTTCAAAGGCAAAGTGAAACCCTTAGGGATTTCCTTTATCGCTTTAACAACGAAAAGATATCGATCCCTCGATGTGACATCCCCGCGGTCATCGAGGCATTCAGGCAAGGTTTAATCAAAGATTCTGAACTATATAACGAGCTAACAAAATACCCTTGTTCTACCTTCGAAGATGTGCAGGCTAAAGCACTAGCCAAGATCCGGCTAGAAGAGGACAAGATGAACAGGCCAAACTATCAAGAGCAGCCATCGAGAAAGCAACACGCAGGTCGATCGAGTTACAGGTCATCCCCGTACTCACGACATGATGTTGTCGCAGTCAGGGGACAATCGGACTGGCGGAATGAGCAGACAATCCAAGAGCAGGGATTCAATAACTCCTGTTCTTGATTGGTCGAGTATATCAAATCTTTGGGTGACTCAGTTAGATGGCCCAAAAAGAATCCTTCAAATCCCAAAAGGGATCAGAGTAAGTGGTGCGATTTTCATTCTGAAACAGGTCATACCAACGAAGAATGCATAGCGCTGATGAAAGAGGCAGCAAGACTCTGCAAAGCCGGATTTTGTAGAGACATCTTAAAGAAAGGAGTCAATACCTGATCGGTCATCGTGGATGCATATCCCAATGACCTCTTTTCTGGTGTAAAGGTAATTAATTGCATTTCTGGTGGATCTGAAATATGTGGACTAACATACTCTACAGCCAAAAGAAATGCTAAGGTGAACAGGCTACGCCCCAATTCAAGCAGACAAAGAGTCGAGGACATTCCCACCATTAGCTTCGATGAGTCGGATGCAGAAGGACTTGACGAGGAACATCATGATTACTTGGTCATCTCCATCAACGTCGGACCCTGGTTTGTCAGACGAGCCCTGGTCGATAACGGAAGCTCAGTCAACATTGTTTTCCTGGAAGCATTGAAGGAGATGGGCATCCAGGAAAAGCACATCACAAAGAAGTCGACTGCACTAGACGGATTCAGCGGTGAGACCAAATTGTCAATTGGAGAAATCCGATTGCCAACACAGGTAGAAGGGATAAACTCTTTTAAAACTTTTACTATTGTCGATTGTCCATCTCCCTATAACTTGTTGTTAGGTAGACCATAGATACACAACCTCAAGGCAGTACCATCCACCTACCATCAGTGCATCAACATACCATCAAGATGGGGTGTGGTACTCGTCCGAGGGGATCTCGGAGCTGCCCGTGAATGCTACATGACCTCACTCAAGATCAGAAATGCGGAAAAGCCCTCGCAATAGCAATCAAAGAGACTCTGTGTAACCAATCAAGTAGTTGAAGAAAACAAGTTAGACTTCCAAGAAGTCCGGATCAGAGAGGATCAACCCGATAGGAAAATTCAGGTGGGGACAGACATTCCCGATTTCCTGAGATCCAAGGAAAACTGCTTTGCATGGTCACACAGAGACATGACAGGTATAAGTCCTGAGGTAATCACCCATATGCTCAATATAGATCAATCATATAAACCTGTCAAACAGAAACGAAGAAAATTTCCACCCGAACGCAATCAGGTCATAGACGAAGAAGTTCAGAAGCTCCTTGACATGGGGATGATCAGAGAGGCAATGTACCCTGATTAGCTAGCTAACGTGGTTGTCGTGCAAAAAAAGAATGGGAAGTGGAGAATGTGTGTTGATTACACAGATTTAAACAAAGCATGCCCAAAAGATCCTTTCCCATTACCTCATCTTGATGCCATGGTCTATGCCACTGCCGGACACGAGATGCTGACTTTCATGGACGCCTCAAGCGGATTCCATCAAATCAAGATGGACCCAAAAGATTAAGAAAAAACCGCCTTCATGACAAATCAAGGTATATATTGATATACATCTATGCCATTTGGTCTAAAAACTGCAGATGCAACCTATCAAAGACTCGTAAACATGATGTTCCAAGACCAGATCGGGGACATCATGGAAGTTTACATTGATGACATGGTAGTCAAGTCTAAAGAAGCATCAGACCATGTGGCACATTTGAAAATAGCCTTCGATATCCTGGAAAAGTATAACATGAAGCTAAACCCAGCTAAATGTAACTTTGGGATGGCGGCGGGTAAATTCCTTGTATACATGGTCACAAAGCGAGGAATTGAAGCGAGTCCGGAACAGATCAAAGCAATCATCAACCTCCAGCCGCTGAAGTGCATCAAAGACGTACAGAAGCTGACTGGGAGGGTTGCCGCACTCAACAGATTCATTTCTAGGTCATCCGACAAGTGCAAATTGTTCTACGCCACCCTGAGGAAGAATAAGCAATTTACGTGGACTGAGCAGCATGATGAAGCATTTCAGGCCTTGAAAAAATACTTGTCAACGGCCCCACTACTTACCTAACCAAACCCAGGTGATATCTTGTACCTTTATTTGTCAGTCACGGAAACCGCAGTGAGCGGAGTCCTAGTCAAGGAGGAAGACGGACAACAATGTCCTATTTACTACGTGAGCAAATCTGTCCTAGATGCTGGATCCAGGTATTCTTATTTACAAAAGTTGGTTCTTGCCTTGGTAATGTCATCGACTAAACTACAACCTTACTTTCAAGCTCATAAAGTTGTTGTCAGAACTAACTATCCGATAAGATCTGTGATATTGAAACCAGAACTATCTGGCAAAATGGTCCGTACAATTGAGCACCTATGACATCATATATGAACCAAGAACAGCGCACAAGTCGCAGCCGTTAGCTAATTTCGTGGTAGATTTCAGCCCGAGCATCCAGCCACAAGCAGAAATCGAGGTCCAACAGTTGGAGAAGGGCAATGATCTGGGGACATGGACTCTATTCACTGATGGAGCAGCAAATGTGCGAGGGACAGGATTAGGAATTGTGCTGAAATCACCACGAGGGGACATAACACCTAAAGCTATAAGCTGTGAGTTCAGGATGACAAACAATGAAGCAGAATACGAGGCACTCCTCATCGACCTGACAGTAGCAATCGATCTGAAAATCAAATGCATCGACGTAAACAGTGATTCACTTATAATTGTTAATCAGATTAATGGATCATATGCAGCCAAAGACTCTAAGATGTTAGCCTACCTCGATAAGACCAAGGAATTAATAGCCCAATTCCAAAAGTTTAAAATTCAACAAATCCCCCGTGACCAAAATGTCCAAGCAGATGCCTTAGCCGCCCTCGGATCAAGTTTCAAACCCACAAATTTAAATCACATCCCCATAATTCACATTCTGAAATCGAGCCTAGAATCATGCCCTACACAGGCGGACTCACCCGAGAGAATCCTGGATATACAACAATCAGATACAGGTTGGACAAAACCGTACATCGAGTGGTTAAAAAATGAAACTATCCCAGAAGGGCTTGATAAAACAGAAGCTCGATCATTTAGAATTAGGGCATCCAGGTTCACAGTGAGGGAGAGGGTATTGTTTAGAAAATCACCTTTAGGTTCTTTGCTCCGATGCCTCGAGCAAAATCAAGCACAAGTCATCCTCAAGTCAACACATGAGGGTGAATGCGGGAATCATATACAGCTGAAAAAAGTCTCTCGGGAAAAGTACTATTGTCGGGGTACTACTGGCCGACAATGAGAAGAGACTCGATCGAGTTCACCAAGAAGTGCGATGCTTGTCAACGACACGCCCCGATGATACATCAACCTGCAGAACTCCTACATCCGATATCATCCCCTTGGCCTTTCATGAAGTGGGGGATGGACATTGTGGGTCCGCTACCAAAAGCACCAGGTGAACGACTTTATTTCCTCGCCATGACAAACTATTTTTCGAAGTGCATCGAGGCAGAGGCATTCACCTGCATCAAAGAATCAAAGGTAATATCTTTTATCAAAAGAAACATAATATGCAGGTTTGGCATACCCTCATCTATCATATGCGACAATGGGAAACAATTCATCGGAGGTAAGACGTCCAAGTTCTGTGCCAAGTGGAACATCGATCTGTTGAAGTCTGCACCAAGATATCCACAATCAAATGGTCAAGCAGAATCAAGTAACAAAATCATCTTGGAAAACTTGAAAAAGAATCTGGCCGACAAGGGGACAGATTGGGCAGAGCAGCTGCCATACGTGCTCTGGGCATATCGGACTACTTTGAGAAATGCGACAGGTCACACACCCTATTCATTAGTGTTCGGAGGCGAAGCAGTACTTCCAGCTGAAGTCATAATCCCTACCTTCTGATATGGGACGATGACTGAGGAGGAGAATCGGGATCATATGATGGCCAGCTTGGATATAATCGACAAGCCTCGGCTAGAGGCCAAGCTCCGAATGGCAGCACATCAACAAGCCGTAGCAAGGAGCTTCAACAAGAATGTTAAGATCAGGGTCTTTCAAGAAGGTGACTTGGTACTTAGAAAGGTCTATTACAAGAAAAGAGACGAGCCGGACAACAAACTACAACCCCGATGGGAAGGACCCTATCTGATAGATTCCCTTGTCGGACAAGGTGCATACAAATTGTCAACACTCGATGGTACCATGATTGAGCGACCATGGAATGTTTCCAGTCTCAAACGGTATTATTGTTAATTTTTGCGGTAGTTAAAAAAAAAAAAAAAGGTAATATACGGTATACCTACACTTAATAATTTTCCGCACTTAAGTACTTTTCTGAGTATTCAGAAAATTTTAATGTTTTTATTATTTCTGGATGCTACATTATTCTGACTTGAGCGTCGGAGGGCCGTTGGCTTAGTGCCAACGGCTAACCCTAGCAATATTGCTCGATTACGCAGGAACACAACAAGGACAGTCCTACATACACATCGAAGTTGACTTCAACACATTTACATGATGCGCATCACAGTACCTGATGACTACAACACAATACACTACGGATGCATCATCCTAACCAGTGGACATACACTATCCACTCACATTCTAGGTACGGAAACACAAGCTAGCTTCTACAACCAATGCATGATGTCAATCACAACAACAAACACAATCATTTTAACCAAACATAGATATTATTAACCTGGACATCCATCTACGATTAAAACATATTGTTCAGAAACAACTAAAAAACAATAAATATTGTCTGATAACTGAAAAACAAGCTAATATTCTTATGCTGAAAATACTAAAAACTAAGCCTGATCAACATTGCCAGGGACAGTCTCCTTTTCAATCGGACTACCAACGACCACATGTGGGGCTCCGATTTCAGCTGCAGGGATTGAGCTATCATCGACCTTGGAAGTTCCCTCTGTCAGATTGACGTGCTCCTCGACAAGTCCTGTGGCCCCATCAACTTGATCAGTCTCCTCAGCAACAGGGTGATCATCAGCAGCAGAATTGACCTCTTTATCCTCTGAGTCAGGATCTCCTTCGACATCATGGAGCATCCACTCCAAGAGAGCACGATTCCAATTTTGTCCAGAAGTGTCACCAGCTACGAAGTCGGACAGCATTTGGATTTTAGCCCTCACTGTGTATACGACGGCATTCAACTTCTCTTGCCTGTCGTGCTCCTTTATCGTGGCAGCCTGAGAATGATTCGCAGCTTCCAGGTCCTTGATTTTTCTCTTGAACAATTGGAGATCCATCTCAAGTCCTCTGACCTTGGCATCTGACTGAGTTTTCTCTCTGATGGTTGTACCATACTCCAACTTTGCCTTGTCACGATCAGCGTTGGCCTCTCTGACTTGATCCTTGAGATGGGCCATCTCACTCATCATGTCCGACAACTTCTTGTAGACAGTCGTGGAGGACAGCAGGGCCTACAAGACAAAAGAGTAATAGGTCAGATTGGCAAAAACAAGTATAAATAGTTAATCAGATTTAGGGAAGCATACTTACATGGTAACATGCGCCGATACTCTATTGAGATAACTCCAATGCATTTTCCTTAACAAAGTCGGCAGGAGCTTGATTCCGGCTGCCTGAGCGATTTGGTCTCCGACCTTTTTCAAGTCCTCGATTCCGATCATCTCAAAAGAACCAGGAGTCGTCTCAATTTTCCTTTTCTTTTCTGCTGGATGAGTCGGCTTTGGAACCTGTTTTAGCTCAGTCGGTGCCTTCTTCACTGTTTTGACCTCAGATTTGGGTTTCCTGTCTTTCATCAGATCAGCGTAAGCCTGAATTGGATCGATAACACCCAATCCACTGGAGCAAGTCCTTTGGCTAACAGAGGTGCCTACATGACATCAGGGAACGTTTCAAAATACGTATGTTTGTCAACAAGATTAACAACTAAGGAAAATTTGGAGATGGGACTTACTAGTAGACATCTTTGGAGAGTAAAGGGGGACAGCGACAGTATCAGGGTCGACTTGTTGTTCCCCTGTGATCACAATATCCTCTGAATCGCTGATCTCTGGTGTCTCACTTACACCCCTCTTCTTCTTCGCTGTAGTCTGAGCAAAGTGACCGATAGTGCCACGGAAAGTCCTCTCGGATACAACTATCTTGAAGATCGCCTTGATAGCCTCAGTGTTGAGGCCAACTTCAGAGTTGAAGTATTCATCAGCTGCGTAAACAAGTAAGAACGAGATTTAGAAAGTAGAAAAACAAACCATACACATCAGAGAAGTTAAGTACCTTTGGGATTCCATTCTGACCGAAGCTTAGAGCCGAATTTGCCCAAGGAGCTCTTCTTGACAAAGAAGAAGATGTGTGCCTATTTCCTATCTTTTGATGAACCAGGTATGCTGACTATATCCATCCCCTTGGTCCTAACACCCAATCAACCATTGGCATATTTCCTAAAGTCGTACGCAGTACTCAACACATCCCAGTCCCACTCAAGCATATGTGTGAGGCGAATATGCTCCATTAACACCAATAACCTCCAAAAGCCAGGGATATATTGATGCAAGGGGGTATCTAAAGCCCTGACTATGCTCATCATCGACTCAGTGTAGGGGATAGGGAGTTTCAATATAAATGGGTACTCGTACATACAGACATACTCATCATTGACCCAATCAGCACGAATCGGGGAATCAGGGGAAGGGATTAGCAACACAGCATCATCGGGGATTAAACCTTGATTTTTCATCAGAGTCTCAAATTCAGGATCTAACAAACACTCAAAAGCAGCTAAATTCCTATGCTCAGAACGAGTAAAGGTAACCCCATTAATTTCAGCGGAAGAAATTTCTGATTTGGAAGAGTTAGGTTTTGATGCGACGGATTTCTTTCCCATTGGAAAATTAATCAAGTAAAACAAGAAGGAAGATTACCTGGATGAAGGCGGAGAAGGTGATTCAAGGATCGCACAACTCGCGAGGATGGATTACGCTGGCTGGGGATTTGGGAGAAAGCTTGCAGAAATTGAATTGGGGAAAAATTTGAATTAGGGTACGGGAAGTTGAAGGAGGAAGCTGTATTTATATTAGTGGTTGAGAGACGTTGGAGCAATCATGATTGTTGAAGAATTCTAAGGATTAACGGACACTTATGGGAACACGTGATACCTAGGAAGTTGATTTCCAAAGATAAAGTTTTATCTTTAAAAATCAGGGGACAATTGTTTGGGCAGTAAAATTTTACTTGATGTAGGATTGTTAGATGCAGTCCGATGCCCGATGCTCGACGGCCCGAAGATTAGTATCCGACACTTGATGCGTATCGGATACCCATAATGCGGGATAGTTGCAAGACAAGGTCAAATAAGGAGATTACTTGACTACCTAACTACAAGAATTATGGCAAGGAATGTAGGGTTAGTTGAGGATAATTTGGGTGAGTTGCTGGTGGATTTCAACGGTTATGAGGGACGTTGGTAGACTGGATTAGTGGGAAAACAAAGTGGACTTGGTCAAGAGAGAATATAGGAACGGTTGTTTACATGGAGAAAAAGAAGGAAATGGTCGTTGGAACCCTAGCAATTGTACAAAGCATAAATAGGAGAAGGGATTGACGCCAAAAGATCATCTCACACTCAAGAATACACCTACACCATCTTTCATAGCAAAATACTCTCAACTGTACTAGATTAATCCATAGTTAGTTCGATTCTTGGCAGGACACAGACTTCCCCCCATGGTTTTTCCTTCACATTGAAGGTTTTCCACGTACAAAAATCCCTTGTGTCATTTTTGCAATCTTTTCATTCATTTCTAGTCATTTAACTTCAATCTAATTTCAATACAATCGGTAGTTTATAGGATTACAACGCGATCAAATAGATAAATCCGCCAAACAGTCCGATTCACCTAATCAAGTAGTTTTTTACCAAAAGAGTGAACTTTGAATAGATGCCTTTATTGTTGTTTCCGTGTACTTGAAATATCTTGCGACTCACTATTGCAATCTTGCATTAGAATTGAAAACGTTCGGTTGTTGGACGGTGTTTGGGCAATAAAATTCTACTTGATGTAGGATTCTTGATGACACTCGGATACCAGTTGTCCGACGGAAGAATATAGTCCGACTATCAGCATGTATCAGATAGCGTCACTACCATTTGCTAGCAAGATGGAGTCAAACCAGGAAGTTACGCAATTGACTAGCTGCGGGATTTGGGGCGTGGATAACGGAGCAGATTGAGGAGTATTGGAACAAGATACGATGAAGAGCAAACAGAAAAAGGGACGTTGTCAAGCGAGCATATAGGAGGATAAGGCGCGACTTGGTCAAGAGAGAATATAGGGAGGTTGAGAACGTGGAGAAAGAGGGGGAGGAAGCCGTTAAAAGCCCGAATGACAGTCAAGCATAAAAGGAGAGGGGGAAGCTAGCAGAAGAGGATAGAGGATATACAAGCTTTAACCCTAGAAGTCATCAAAATTACAAACACTCATAATTGTACGAGAGAGATCATCTTAAATCATCCATAGTGCAATCTTTGGTGGGACACAGATTTCCCCCTGTGGTTTTTCCTTCACATTGAGGGTTTTCCACGTACAAAAATTCTTGGTGTCATTGTTACAATTATTTCGTTATTCACTGTTATCCGTATTTCATTTGCGATCGACATTAGATAATAGTATGATCAGATAGATAAATCCACCAGACAATCCGATTCACTAGACGTGTAGTTTTTTACCAAAACAATTTGGCGCCCACCGTGGGGCTATCTATTTGAAAAACCTTTTCAAAACTATTATCACCATGTCAGCTGCTGGAAACGAGTCACCCCGTACCCCGGATATCAGAGCCGTTATGTTCGAAGACAGCAACGCATCGAATACGCCGCAAGGACCGCTTTCAGAAGTTCTCTCACACTTGAAGAAGTCGAGAGCTCAGTGTGCCGAGCAACAAAAGAAGTACGATAAGCTGGAAAGAGAGTTGGCCAGGACCAACGCCTTGCTCGACTCTTGCCGATCGGGAGTCGGAGGTTCTAGATCAACAAGGGAGAGAAATATCTCCGACATACCCGTTATGGGAAGTATTGATCTAGATCCACCATGTTCAAGACGAGCCCCCAGCTCAATCCATAAGATACAGGGGAAATCGAATTCGCACAGATGGAGTCTGGGCGGATCAGGAGACATCACAAGGAATCACCATCCTCCGATCAGCTCCCCGAAATGAGCAATTGCAACTCAATCAGGATCAGTCAGATACAGGTAGGTCTTTGGTTTCGAACATCATGGCAGAAATTAATCCGGTACTTGTTGCTCTCCGACAGGAAATTCAAGGTGTGCGGCAGCAGGTTGTCAGGATGCCGGGAATGGCCCCCCAAATCGAGCCGGCAGCCCCTGATTCACATCGAGACTCGCCGTTTGCTCGGCACATCGCCATCAGGATCATTCCGAAGATCCCTCGATGCCCTGACAACTCCATCTATGAAGGGACGTCGGATCCTGAGAACACATCCGATGGTACAAGACCTTCATGAAGACCCAGCCAATCAGAGAGGAGGATGAAGATGCTGCCATGTGTCGAGGTCTAGGCCAGACATTAAGAGGTCCAGCCCTTACCTGGTTCAGCAACCTTCCCAATGGTTGCATCTCCTCTTGGGCCGAGTTAGAAACTGCATTCAACCAGCAGTTCGCCAGCAGCCGCAAGCCAATCAAGAGAACCAGTGATCTGTATCGAGTTGTTTAAAGACAAAGTGAAACCCTTAGGGATTTCCTTTATCGCTTTAACAACTACAAGATATTGATACCTCGATGTGACATCCCTACAGTCATCGAAGCGTTCAGGCAAGGTTTAGTCAGAGACTCTGAACTTTATAATGAATTAACAAAATATCCTTGTTCTACTTTTGAGGATGTGCAGGCGAAAGCATTGGCCCAAATCCGGTTAGAAGAGGACAAGATGAACAGACCAACCTATCAAGAGCAGCCCTGAAGGAAGCAGCAGTCCAGTCGATCGAGTAATAGACCATTCCCTTACTCACGACCTGATGTTGTCGCAGTCAGGGGACAGTCGGACTGGCGCAATGAGCAAACTATCCAGGAACAGGGATTTAACGTCTCCTGTTCTAGATTGGTAGATTATCTTATAACCTTGGGTGACTCCGTCAGGTGGCCTAAGAAAAACCCTCCAAATCCCAAAAGGGATCAGAGTAAGTGGTGTGATTTCCATTCTGAATCAGGTCATACCAGCGAAGAATGCATCGCACTGATGAAGGAGGCGGCTAGACTACGCAAAGCTGGACTTTGCAAAGAACTCCTGAAAAAAGGTGTCAACACGGGATCGGTCATCAGGGAGGCATATCCCAATGACCTCTTTTCTGGTGCAAAGGTAATTAATTGCATTTCTGGCGGATCTGAAATATGTGGACTAACATACTCTGCAGCCGAAAGAAATGCCAAGGTGAACAGCTTGCGTCCTAGTTCCAGCAGGCAAAGAATCGAGAACATCCCCACCGTCAGCTTCGATGAGTCTGACGCTGAAGGACTTGACGAGGAACATCATGATTCCCTGGTCATTTCCATCAACGTGGGCCCCTGCTTTGCCAGACGTGCTTTGGTCGATAACGGAAGCTCTGTCAACATCGTTTTCCTAGACGCATTGAAGGAGATGGGCATCCAGGAGAAACACATTACGAAGAAATCAACTCCACTAGTCGGATTCAGCGGAGAGACCAAGTTGTCAATTGGAGAGATCCGATTGCCGACTCAGGTAGAAGGGGTAAATTCTTTCGAAACCTTTACTGTTGTCGACTGCCCATCTCCTTATAATCTGTTGCTAGGTAGGCCCTGGATACACAACCTCAAGGCAGTACCATCCACCTACCATCAGTGCATCAAGATTCCATCAAGATGGGGTGTAGTACTTGTCCGAGGGGATCTCAGAGCAGCTCGAGAATGCTACATGACTTCACTCAAGCTCAGGAATGCTGAAAAGTCCTCACAATAGCAATCAACGAGACTCTGTGTGACCAACCAAGTAGTAGAGGAAAACAAGTTAGAATTTCAGGAAGTTCGGATCAGAGAGGATCAATCTGACAGGAAAATCCAGATGGGGACAGACATCCCCGACAAAATTTATCCTGATTTAATAGAATTCCTAAGATCCAAGGAAAACTGCTTTGCATGGTCACACAGAGACATGACAGGTATAAGTCCCGAGGTAATCACTCATAAACTTAATATAGATCAATCATATAAGCCTGTCAAACAGAAACGAAGAAAATTCGCACCTGAGCGCAATCAAGTTGTGGACGAAGAGGTGCAGAAACTCCTCGACATGGGAATGATCAGGGAGGTAATGTACCCTGATTGGCTAGCAAATGTGGTAGTCGTGCAGAAAAAGAATGGGAAATGGAGAATGTGTGTCGATTACACAGACCTAAACAAGGCATGCCCGAAAGACCCCTTCCCACTACCTCATATTGACGCTATGGTCGATACAACTGCCGGACACGAGATGTTGACGTTCATGGACGCTTCAAGTGGGTTCCATCAGATCAAGAATGAATCCGAAAGATCAAGAGAAAACCGCTTTCATGACAAATCGAGGTATATATTGCTATACATCTATGCCATTTGGTCTAAAAAATGCGGGTGCAACCTATCAAAGACTCGTCAACATGATGTTTAAAGACCAAATCGGAGACACCATGGAAGTATACATTGATGACATGGTGGTCAAGTTAAGGAGAGCATCAGATCATGTAGCGCATTTGAAGATAGCCTTCGACATCCTAGAAAAGTATAACATGAAGCTCAATCCGACTAAATGTAACTTTGGGATGTCGGCTGGCAAATTCTTGGGTTATATGGTTACCAAGCGAGGGATCGAGGCGAGTCCAGAGCAGATCAAAGCAATCCTCGACCTCCAACCACCAACCACCAACATGCATCAAAGACGTGCAGAAGCTGACAGGAAGAGTTGCTGCACTCAACAGATTCATCTCAAGGTCATCCGATAAGTGTAAATTGTTCAATGACACCCTGAGAAAAAATAAACAGTTTACATGGACCGAGCAGCATGATGAAGCATTCCAAGCCTTGAAAAAGTATTTGTCATCAGCTCCGCTGCTCACAAAGCCAAATCCAGGTTACATCTTATATCTCTATTTATCAGTCACGGAAACCGCTGTAAGCGGAGTCCTAAAGGAGGACAATGGACAACAATGTCCCATCTACTACGTAAGCAAATCCCTCCTAGATGCTGAATCCAGGTATTCTTACTTAGAAAAGTTAGTTTTAGATTTGGTAATGTCATCGACTAAATTACGACCTTACTTTCAAGCACATAAAATCATTGTTAAAACTAACTATCCGATAAGATCTGTGATGTTGAAACCAGAACTATCGGGCAGAATGGCTAAATGGTCAGTACAGTTAAGCACCTATGACATCTCATATGAACCAAGGACGGCAAACAAGTCACAGCCATTAGCTGATTTCGTGGCCGATTTCAGCCCGAGTATTCAACCACAGGCGGAAATCGAAGTCCAACGGTTAGAAAAGGGAGACGATCAGAGGACATGGATTCTGTTCACCGATGGGGCAGCAAACATGCGAGGAACAGGTTTAGGAATCATGCTGAAATCACCACGAGGGGACATCACACCCAGGGCTATAAGCTGTGAGTTTAGAACGACAAACAATGAAGCAGAATACGAAGCACTCCTTGTCGGGTTAACGTTAGCACTTGATTTGAATATCAGATCCATCGAGGTAAACAGTGACTCACTATTAATTGTCAATCAGATTAACGGATCATATGCGGCCAAAGACTCTAAGATGCTAGCTTATCTCGACAAAACAAAAGAATTAATAGCCCAATTTCAAAAGTTTAAAATACAACAAGTTCCCCGTGACCAAAATGTCCAAGCAGATGCCTTAGCTGCCCTCGGATCTAGTTTCAAACCTACTAACTTAAATCATATCCCCATTATCCATATCCTGAAGTCGAGTCTAGAATCACACCCTATACAGTCAGACTCACCAGAGAGAATTCTGGACATAGGACAATCTGATAATGGTTGGAGAAAACCTTATATCGAGTGGCTAAAAAATGAAACCATTCCCGAGGGGCTCAATAGGACGGAAGCCAGATCATTTAGAATTACAGCATCTAGATTCACATTGAAGGAGGGGGTACTGTTTAGAAAATCACTTTCAGGTTCTCTACTCCGATGCCTCGAGCATGATCAAGCACAAGCTATTCTCAAATCGACACATGAAGGCGAATGTGGAAATCATACAGCCGGAAAAAGTCTCTCATGTAAAGTGCTACAAACAGGATACTACTGGCCAACAATGAGAAAAGAATCGATTGAATTCGCCAAGAAGTGTGATGCTTGTCAACGACATGCCCCGATGATACACCAACCAGCAGAGCTTCAGCATCCGATATCATCCCCTTGGCCCTTCATGAAGTGGGGGATGGATATTTTAGGTCCGTTACCAAAAGCACCAGGCGGTAAACTTTATTTCCTCGCCATGACAGATTACTTTTCAAAATGGATCGAGGCAGAGGCATACTCTTGCATCAAGGAAGCCCAGGTAATATCATTTATTAAGAGAAACATAATATGCAGGTTCGGCATACCTTCATCTATTGTATGTGACAACGGAGCACAATTCGTCGGAGGTAAAACGTCTAAATTCTGTGCTCGATGGAACATTGATCTATTAAAATCCGCGCCGAGATACCCACAAACAAATGGTCAGGCTGAATCAAGTAACAAGATCATCTTAGAAAACTTGAAAAAGAATCTGACAGATAAGGGGACACATTGGACAGAACAATTACCATATGTGCTCTGGGCATATCGGACTACTCCAAGGAATGCGACGGGACATACACCGTACTCCCTCGTATTCGGAGCTGAGGCAGTACTTCCAGCTGAAGTCTTAGTCCCTACCTTTCGGTATGGGACGATGACTGAGGAAGAGAATCGAGATCACATGATACCAAGTTTGGATACAATCGATGAACCCCGATTAGATGCCAAGCTTCGGATGGCGGCACATCAGCAAGCCGTAGCAAGAAGTTTTAATAAGAATGTCAAGATCAGGGTCTTTCAAGAAGGTGACTTGGTACTTAGGAAAGTCTATCACAAGAAGAAAGATGAACTCGACAACAAACTCCAACCCCGATGGGAAGGACTCTATCTGATAGACTCCCTTGTCAGACAAGGTGCATACAGGCTATCAACACTCGACGGTACCATGATTGAGCGACCATGGAATGTCTCCAGCCTCAAACGGTATTATTGTTAGGTATTGTTATATATTCGTTTATAAAAAATAAAAAAATAAAAAAAATAATAAATAAAAAAGCAATATGTACCTTTTCCCTTACATACTTTTCTGAGCATTCAGAATTTTTTTTATCATTTATGCATACTACAATAATCTGACTTGAGCGTCGGAGGGCCGTTGGCTCAAACGCCAACGGCCAACCCTAGCAATATCGTTCAATTTTGCAGGAACACAACAAGGACAGGCCTACACACACATGCAAGTCGACTTCAACACATCTACATGATGCGCATCACAGTACCTGATGACAACGATACAACGCACAACGGATACCATATCCTACACGACGGGAACACATTTCCTATCTACATAACAGGTACGGTCACATAAGCTAGCTACAACGATTATCACATGACATCAAAACACATTAAACATCACACTGGGTAAAACAAACATACTTATATTATTGTCGCAAACCCCGGATATACATCCAGGTAAAACTACATTGTTCATCACAAACAAAGATACCTGACATCTAACATATCAAAAAAGAAATTGTCCGATAGAAACTAAAACATATTACCAATACATTATTGGGCCTGACTGACAGTGGCAGGAACAGACGCCTGATCATTCGGATTGTCATTAGCAGACTCCGACGGACCTACTACCACTGTCGAGTTCAAACCTTCATCGTTCTTAGGAGTCTCGTTCATTGGTTTTGCAAACTCTCCGACATCTTGAGCATCCCTGTCGACTCTACCAGCTCCCACGACAGTAGGTTGATTGACAACAGCGGAGTTGATCTCCTTCTCTTCAGCATCTGGATCACCTTCAACGTCCTGGAGCATTTTTTCTATGAACGTTCGATCCCAGTTGCTCCCAGATGCCTCTCCAGCCTCATAGTCGGACAACATTTCCAGCTTGGCCCTTACTGTGTACACGACAGCACTCAATTTCTCCCTCCTGTGGTGCTCCTTGACGAGTCCAGTCAGATACCGGTTGTCAGATTCAAGCTCCTTGCATTTCTCCTTGAGATGACTAAGATTTCCTGTTAAAGCTTTAACTTTGGAGTCAGATTGAGTCTTTTCCCTGATGGCAATGCCATACTCAGACTTTGCCTTGTCACGGTCAGCTTCGGCGTCCTTGAGTTGATCTTTGAGATGGGCTGCCTCGCTCATCATGTCCGACAATTTCTTGTAAACAGCAGTGCTGGAGAGTAGTGCCTGAGAGTCAGGTAAACGAGGAGTTAAAGTTTCAGAAGGGTCAAGAAACTATCAGAACAACACAAATGAGCATACTTACATGATAGCAAGCTCCGATGCTTTGCTGACACAAGCCCAATGCGTTTTCCGTCAAGAAATCACTTGGGAGTGTGATTCCCGCAGCTTGGGCGATCTTATCCCCAATCTTCTTGAGATCATCGACACCAGTAACTTCAAGAGATGGGGAGGAAGATTCTATTTTCCTCTTCTTTTCCAAAGGTGCAGTTGGTTTGGGAGTTGGCTTAAGATCAGTAGAGACCTTTTTGGGGAGAGGAGCATCAGCTTTGGGTTTTTTCTCCTTCATCAGTTCAGCATAAGCTTGCATCGGATCAAGGGCACCCAATCCGCTGGAACGAGTTCTCTGGCTCACCGAAGTACCTAAGGAGTAACAAGTGTAGAGTCAGGCACATGCAATCATCAAGTATCGAGGTCGGACACAAGCATGAGTTAGTTGTTTAATAAGATTTACTAGTCGACATTTTTGGAGAAAGGACCGGGGCGATGACAGTATCTGGGTCAGCCTGTTGTTCTCCAGTAACAATTATATCTTCAGAATCAGACACTTCAGGTGTTTCAATCAGACCTCTCTTCTTTCTGGTTGAAATATGAGCAAGGGTCCCGATGGCTCCAGGAAAGGTTCTTTCGGCGATTGGGATCTTATAGATCGCTTTGAGGGCGTCAGTGTCACAGCCCGTGTCAGTAACAAAGTAGTCACCAGCTGCACAGACAAACAAGTAATAACAAGATTTAGAGGGTGGATTAACTAATGGAAAAATAGTCAGATAGAATACCTTTTGGATTCCAATCCGATCGGAGTTCGTAACCGAACTTGCCCAAGGAACTCTTTCTGACGAAGAAAAAATAGTTTGCCCATTTCCTATCTTCCGAGGTAGCAGGTACAAACACTAGATCTGTCCCTTTGGTCCTAACACCTAGGCGATTGTTGGCATATTTCCTAAAGCCGTATGCAGAACTCAATACTTCCCAGCCCCACTTAAACCCGTGACGAAGGTGTAAGTGTTCCATCAGAGCAAGCAACCTCCAAAAACCAGGGAGATACTGATGCAAGGGAGTGTCTAGGGCCCTAACGATATCCATTGTGGGCTCAGTTAAAGGTATTTTTACTTTTAGCCTAAACGGATACTCATACATGCACACAGACTCTTCGTTGACCCAATCGGCACGAATTGGGGAATTAGGGGAGGGAATTAGCAATTCAGCAGTGTCGGGGATCAACCCCTGACTCTTTATCAGACTCTCGAATCCAGGGTCCAACAAACACTCGAAAGCAGCCAAGTTATCATGCTCGGAACGAGTAAAAACAACCCCATTAATTTCGGCTGAGGTAATTTGAACTTTGGAAGAACTGGGTTTTGACGCGACAGACTTTTTTCCCATCGGAAATTAGATCTAATATAAACAACAAGAAAGATTACCTGGATGGGAGCGAGAGAGGTGATTCGGGGATTGCACAACGCGCCTGGATGAATTATGACAACGAGTAATTTACAGTGTGATTTTGCAGAGATTGATTTGGGGGTGAATTTGAATTAGGGTTAGGAGAGAGAAGATGGAAGTTGTATTTATAGTGGTGGTTGAGAAAGACGTTGAAGCAATCATAATTGGTGTGAAATTCTGAAGGGTAACGGATGCCTGTTGAAGCACGAGCCATCTCGGGAAATGATTTCTAAAGATAAAACTTTATCTTTAGAAATCAGGGGACAATTGTTTGGGCAATAAAATTCTACTTGATGTAGGATTCTTGATGACACTCGGATACCAGTTGTCCGACGGAAGAATATAGTCCGACTATCAGCATGTATCAGATAGCGTCACTACCATTTGCTAGCAAGATGGAGTCAAACCAAGAAGTTACGCAACTGACCAGCTGCGGGATTTGGGGCGTGGATAACGGAGCAGATTGAGGAGTATTGGAACAAGATACGATGAAGAGCAAACAGAAAAAGGGACGTTGTCAAGCGAGCATATAGGAGGATAAGGCGCGACTTGGTCAAGAGAGAATATAGGGAGGTTGAGAACGTGGAGAAAGAGGGGGAGGAAGCCGTTAAAAGCCCGAATGACAGTCAAGCATAAAAGGAGAGGGGGAAGCTAGCAGAAGAGGGTAGAGGATATACAAGCTTTAACCCTAGAAGTCATCAAAATTACAAACACTCATAATTGTACGAGAGAGATCATCTTAAATCATCCATAGTGCAATCTTTGGTGGGACACAGATTTCCCCCGTGGTTTTTCCTTCACATTGAGGGTTTTCCACGTACAAAAATTCTTGGTGTCATTGTTACAATTATTTCGTTTATTCACTGTTATCCGTATTTTATTTCCGATCGACATTAGATAATAGTATGATCAGATAGATAAATTCACCAGACAATCCGATTCACTAGACGTGTAGTTTTTTACCAAAACAGACGGGTCAAATTTCATTCCTTTTTTTCCCTTTTTTTTCTTCAAATATCTGTCTGCTTGGCGTATCTTGTCCTGTCCGCAGATGGTTGAATATGCGGTGTGATTTAGATAGTCATGTTCATCTTTATTTGTTTTTTCTTTTAATAAGTTTTTTGTTTGTTTGAATTGCTTACTGCAGGCTTAATGTGCCATTTGAGTTGGAATGCATGGGATGCAAGTCTATCATTCCAAAGGGTGTTTAGGTTGATGCGGTGAAAGATACTGTCAATCCTTACTATTCCGTAACGGTATATTACTTGAACACACTTCATCAATACTCTACTTCAATTCCTATGTTTATGTCTGTAATATTTTGAATGCTTTATAAGGATTGAAATGGGCTTGCTTGTGAGCCGGCCGTATACGTGGATGAGGCTGGTCGATGAATAATCCGATCGATGAATTGGAAAGGTTCGAAAGTCCGTGTTTTTTCCGAACTAATGAACTACAACATTAGGATAAAGACACAGTGCACAAACTTCTGTACGCACTTTCCAATTTCTTTGACCAAATGTTTGAGAGCCATAAGTGTTTTTTCTGATGTGTTTGGGTTATATGTGAGTTCGTGATCGAAGTGAGTAGTTTGATTATATATGTTCACTAAGGTGTTGCAAGTTATGTTACTGCGTCGGACTGACCTATTTTTTGCAATCTATATTGATACTCAGTGAAAAAGGAAGAGGCTGAGTAAGCCACATCTTCTGGGCTGAGTTTTATCGACATATGTGTGATGTCAGGAAATCTGAAAGTTTTTATTATTTATTTGATAGAAAGTTGCTCACATTTTGTTAACTATTCGCATTTACAAAGTTTGTTTGATGTTTCAGAAATGGTGGTTTACCTTCAAGTGTGCAGACTGTGGATGCAAGATTGTTTTGCAGAACATTTTCGGCGATCCAAAATTCAAAATTATCAAGGGGGCTCGTAGGATGGAAGCTGAACCTGAAATGAAACCAGAATATTGGGCTGAACTGCAACAATCTAAAGAGCAGCGCAGTAAAGAAATTATTGAGAAATATTTCCCTACCTTGAGAGGATCACCGGTTAACATTTTCGATGCGGTACTGTTGGCCGTCGGAGGTCGTTTATAAGTGCAACAGATGAGATTATGTAACTGATATGATGATAGATTACGCGTGTGTTTGAAAGTATGGTTGGGACTGTAATGTTGTTGGTAATACGTAGCAAGTACTGGCGAGTTGCTAACCACTAGGTCAACCTTAATCTTCATCCATGCATGGTGATTGGTAATATTGAAAGGTTCCAAACTTATCGTTGCTTGATTTTCCCTATGAAATCAGCTATGAACAAAACTGTGGCCTTAAAAGCATTAGTGGTTGAGTTTCATAGAATTGTGCCATCCTCACAACCAGGATTGTTGTAATTTGTAAACAGAGATGGGAACGAGAACTCTTGTGTTTGTGAAATTAGCAGTCCTTGTACGGCTGCTCTCAATTCTTCTATATTCCAATCAAAATGCTATACAACCCTAACTCTACAATTTATACAAGAGTGAGAATAAAACCTAGACTGATTTGTACAACAGGACAAACGCCATTAACAATCTCCATCTACTAAAGTAGCTAGCCGTTCACATGATCATGTGCAGTTGCTCTTTCTCGTGAGGGCGCCAATGTTTTCGAACATGGGCTGGGCTTATGACTTGTAAAGTTAACTCTTGAGCCCAACACATTTGACCCCTTTGTATTTCTACACTCCCCCTCAAGATGAGAGTGAGGGAGATCCTGAACTCCCATCTTGCGCAGTAGATGCTGGTGTTGGGCAACAGGAAGAGACTTAGTGAGGACATCAGCCAATTGGTGTCTGGAGGGAACAAATGAAGGGGAGATGATGCCTTGAGAAACCTTGTCCCGGATGAAGTGGTAATCAATTTCAATGTGTTTTGTTCTTTCATGTAGCACTGGGTTAGCTGCTATGGAGAGTGCAGCTTGATTGTCACACCTCAAACTTGCTGTCTTGACATTCTTAAGTCCAAGTTCCTTAAGAAGAGACAGGATCCATGTGATTTCACATGTTGTGAGCGCCATAGCGCGATACTCTGCTTCAGCAGAAGATCGAGCCACCACTCCTTGTTTCTTGGACTTCCAGGAGATGGGTGACTCACCTAAGAGTATGCAGTAGCCAGTAGTTGACCTCCGAGAGAATGGACAGGAGGCCCAATCAGAGTCGCAGTATGCAGTGAGACGTGCTGCAGAAGAGTTTGCTAGTAAAATGCCTTGGCTTGGAGTTCCTTTTAGATACCTGAGCACTCGTCTAGCAGCTTGCCAATGATCAGAAGTGGGGCTCTGCATAAATTGGCTGAGCAATTGTACGGAAAAGGAAATATCGGGCCTAGAGACGGTGAGATAAATCAGTTTTCCGATCAACCTCCTGTAAATCTCAGGGCATGGAAGAGGTGTGCCCTTATCTGGTTCCAGTTTATCATTAGCATCCAAGGGAATTCTCAAGGATTTCTCTTTATCAATACCAAATTCTTTCAGAAGATCAGTGATGTACTTTTTCTGAGACACAAATATCCCTTGGGAAGTATGAGCAATTTCCAGGCCTAGAAAGTACGAGAGTACTCCTAGATCTTTCATGTGAAATTCGCCACTGAGCACAGCTTTCACCCTCTTGATTTCTGCAGTGTCATTTCCAGAGATGACCATGTCGTCTACATACACCAAAATAGTAGTGACACTGTCTTTCTGTGATTTGATGAACAAAGATGGATCAGCATTGGATTGAGAATAGCCAAACTTGACTAAAGCTGAAGACAGCTTTGCAAACCATTGCCTTGGAGCTTGTTTCAAGCCATATAGAGATTTTATAAGTCTGCAGACTTTGGGATTTGGCTCACTTGAGACTGAGCTCTCTCCTACACTTATCCTGGTTCCAACACCTGTATACCCCTTTGGAAGTTGCATGTAAACTTCCTCCTTCAACTCGCCATGGAGAAAGGCATTTGTAACATCCATTTGACACGTTTCCCATCCTAGCATTGATGCTATGGCTAGTAGAGCTCTCACAGTGGTCATCTTTGCCACAGGAGCAAATGTTTCAGTGTAGTCAATGCCCTCTTTTTGTCTGCAGCCCTGTATGACTAACCTTGCCTTGTGTCTCTCTAGAGATCCATCAGGCTTAAATTTCAGTTTGTAGAGCCATCTGCACCCTATGGCCTTTCTCCCAGGAGGTAGGTCTGTCACTTCCCATGTATCATTTATTTCAAGAGCATCCAGCTCTTTGTTCATGGCATCAACCCAACTTTTGTCTTTCACAGCCTCATTGAAAAAATATGGTTCTGTTTGGCTAGTTATTTGTTTGACCAGGTTAGCAAAAACAACATTCACCTCTGTCTCAACCACAGGTACAGCTCTAGCTGTATCCTCTTTGTTGTTTCTTCCCTTGAAATTAAGGACAAAATCCTTCATCCAGGTTGGTTGCCTTCTTTCTCTGTCTGACCTTCTTGGTAGAGCTTCACTGTGCTCCCCCTCACCCATTTCTTCAGGTTCACTTTCATTTTGTTCCTTTTCAGATGTATGCTGAATTTCCACAGCATTTTCTGCAGCTTCCTCCTGTGACTGTAACTCCTCATTTTCACTTTGAAAAATTGGAACAGGTGCAAGCTCCAGACTCAACTGAGGTGGTATTGGATGCATAAATGTTTGTTTTGCTTGCTTTTGGAAAGGGAACACATTCTCATAGAAGGTCACATCTCTGGTGACAAACCTCCTCCTTGTCACCAAGTTTTGAACCTTGTACCCTTTTTGAACTGTGGGATATCCCAAGAATATGCATGGAACTCCTCTTGGTTGGAATTTATCCTGATTTCTCTCAGGATTATACACCATAGCCAAACAACCAAAAGCTCTAAGATTGTCATAAGTTGGCTTTTTCCCATGTATTACTTCATATGGTGTTTTGTTTTGAATCACAGGTGAGGGTAATCTGTTGATTAGATATGCTGCAGTCAACACACAGTCACCCCAGTAGCTTAGTGTTAGGCCTGCTTGGAACCTCAAAGCCCTACTTATCTCCAACACATGCCTGTGTTTTCTTTCAACTACACCATTCTGCTGCTGTCTGTCAGGTATAGATGTATGATGAACTATGCCCTTGCTGTCAAAGTAATCTATGCAGTTGCCATCTTTGAATTCCAATGCATTGTCTGACCTTATTACCTTCACTCTATTTCCAAACTGGTTCTCAGCATATTCACAGAAATTCTTGATTGTTTCAAAAGCCTCAGATTTATACTCTAACAAGTATACCCAAGTTCCTCTAGACAAATCATCCACAATGGTAAGAAAATATCTATATTTTCCTTTGTATGGAACTCTATAAGCACCCCATATGTCTATGTGAATCAAGTCAAAGGGTCGAGCCACAGTGGTCTCACTAGTAGGAAAGGGTAATTTTGTATGTTTAGCCATAGGACAAGATAGGCAAATTTGATCAGTATTGACAGTTGAATTCAGATTCAAAGCAGCTATGTGTTTAAGCTTATTCAAAGGTGCATGCCCAAGTCTATTGTGCCACATGTTGTAACTAGAAACAGATTGTTTGACATTCATACCAAAAGAGTCATTACACTTTGAACTGTTTTTGAATCCATAAACACACATGTCAACCTTATTATTACATTTGATTTCAGAATTTGAGTTACTAGGGTGAACAAAAGACTCAATTCTTGACTTGATCACTTCAGGTTTGGACGGCTTGATTTGGTTGGTCTTTTTGTAGCTTGTGTTTAGGTAATAGAGACCACTGTTTGCTCTTCCTAATTCCTTGACTTCATGGGTGCTAGAGTCCTGCACATCACAGTGAGTATCATAAAAGGTTACAACACAATTGTTGTCCTTTGCAAATTTTTGCACAGACATTAAATTTTGCTTGAACTCAGGCACATACAACACATTTTTCAATTTCAGTCCTTTATTAAGAGACAAGTGTCCCTTATGAGTGACATGAGCTGTCTTCCCATTAGGTAGATTCACCTTGGGTTTATTAATCAATGTAGTCAGGTTTTCTAGTAGCTCAGGAGCAGCAATCATGTGATCAGAGGCTCCTGAGTCTATTATCCACTCATGTTTGGATGTATGAGCACTACAACTAATGACCATACCTGCATAATTGCAATCAATCTCCTCGTCTGTATCTCCTGAATTGCTGGAGCTTGTGGCATATTTCATCAACTGTTGGATTTGTTGGTTCATGGTGGCGAGCGCAGCTGTAAAATCAGGTTGTTCTATTTCCAATTGAGTGTTAGCAGCTGTCTTTTGCTGGTTTCCTGACCCCTTTGGCCTGTTGTAGTTGTTGTTATTGTTGTTCCACTTAACTCCCCCTTGACTATAGCCTCCTTGATAGTTTCTCTGACTCCAAGGGACTCCATTTCCTCTACCAAGACCACCCTGATTCAGCCTTTTCATTTTCGGATGTCCTGATGGGTACCCAACAACCTTCCAACAATCTTCAGTCTTGTGATTTTTCATTTGGGGACAATGAGTGCAGAACATCTCTCCACTGTCTCTCTTCATCATCATAGCTGACATTTCATTTTCCTTGCTCTTGTGGCAGTTCAGATTCATCATCTGAGTTTCCTCTTGCAACATTAGGGACATGACTGCATCAACAGTTGGCAGAGGAGTCATCATGAGTACATTGCTCCTCAAGTTTCCATAGACCTTGGTGTCTAAACCATTGAGAAACTGAAATAGCCTGCTTTCATTCTTTTGCTTTTGTATTGCTTCAAATACTCTTGCAATATCTGGTGTGACATTCTCTATCACAGGGAATTCACTCATTTGTTCAAACTTGTCCCACAGAATTGCGAGATCAGTATAGTACTCATCCACACTCTTTGAACCCTGCACCACTTCATACATTTCCTTACTCAACTTGTACTTCTTTGCTCCATTTGCCACAGAGTACCTTCTCTTCAATGTTTCCCATATCTCTTTGGCTGTCAGTGTATACAGATTTGCCATTTTGATGGGTCTAGACACATTGTGCAGCAGCCAGGAAATGACCAGATTGTTATTGGCATTCCAAGCCTCAATGTGCGCCTCATTCACAGTGGGTTTTGATGTGCTCCCAGTCACAAAACCATACCTTCTTCTTGCAGACAGGGCTAACTCCATCTGCCTTCTCCACGGTCCATAGTTTTCAGCACCAGTCAGAATAGGGTCTACCTTAATCATAGCAACTCCCTCATTGTTACCATGTTGTTGGTTTCCCCCATTCACATTCACATTCAACTCATGCCCATCTATTCCATCTCCAATATCCATCTTAACACAAATTCAGACTAAGAACTATGCTTAAGCAGGCAGAAAAATAGTAAAATTACCAACTTGAAGACTCAAAGTTTCTATCTTTGACACACACTTATCAGCAGGAAGTTAAAGTTTCAATCTTTAACCTTCTAACACCAGGTCTATGCCTTTTTCATACAAACAGAATAAGTCTATGCTATTCTGCTAGAGACACAAGAAAGTTCTATGCTTTCTAATTGGAAAGATCAATGCTTTCACTTACAGCGGAAATAAATGCAACAAGATTGAAGCTTTGAAGATATTATACTTACGGAACACAGGAATAGACAACCCTGGTAATCAGGAGCACATTGCTCTGATACCATGTTGAGTTTCATAGAATTGTGCCATCCTCGCAACCAGGATTGTTGTAATTTGTAAACAGAGATGGGAACGAGAACTCTTGTGTTTGTGAAATTAGCAGTCCTTGTGCGGCTGCTCTCAATTCTTCTATATTCCAATCAAAATGCTATACAACCCTAACTCTACAATTTATACAAGAGTGAGAATAAAACCTAGACTGATTTGTACAACAGGACAAACGCCATTAACAATCTCCATCTACTAAAGTAGCTAGCCGTTCACATGATCATGTGCAGTTGCTCTTTCTCGTGAGGGCGCCAATGTTTTCGAACATGGGCTGGGCTTATGACTTGTAAAGTTAACTCTTGAGCCCAACACATTTGACCCCTTTGTATTTCTACAGTGGAATTTTGATTCCCGACCACAGACCATGTACAAGCACCACAAGATCAATTCTTACCACTAGCTGAGAGTCTGGGACTGATTACATGTTTCTGCAGTACTTCAGATGTTATTTTTCTTGAGATCAGGGGGTTCAAATCTTTGGAACCTCTTGAACCCCAAAAGAACGCCTCTAACGAAAGTTTGTAGTACAAGATTGTTTAATCACTAATAATCATTATACGTCACCATTATGGTGATTGAACAAAGAAGTAAACTTCAAAAACTTACAAAACCGTTTCCCTTGAGGTTTTCGACTGTGTCTTTGAGGCTTGCTTTCAATGAAGTAAACTGTATGCCCAGACTTTCTGCTTTCTGTTTAGAAACCTGGTACAACGTCATCTGCACACCTGAACAAATTGCTTTCAAAGTTAGGTGGTATGACTGGACAAAGGAAAGACTCAAACTTCTAAGTGTTTTCTAATCTCAGGGACAGCCAGATTTAAATATAGGTCCCGGAGTGTGCATGTGATCACATATATTGGAAATTAAAAGACACGAGAAGAAATGAAAGTGGCACTCACCTATCAGGAAGTGTGAGCATTGGGTAAAGTTGTCGCAACATCTCCACAATATCAGAGAAATGAGCAACAGTTTCAGAAAGGCAGTACCTGCCATTTGCTGAAGGGTCTTCAAATGCAAGGATATGTGCAGTGGCTACATCTCTAATATCGACCCAAGAGAATGTTATATTTCCAAAGGTTTTTGCCCCTAGATTCATAGAGAAAAGCTCCAAAATTAGTTAGTGCCGTTTTCCAGCTCACTAAATCTGTGTAAAAATCAGATAAAAGAAACACACCATTGATGAAGTTCAATATAAAGGATCGTGTCCTTCGATCAAGTGTCATTTCCGATAATAACGAGGATTATATTACGAGGATATTATATTCGGTAATATTAGGTGGTCGTAGTGTTTTGGTAGAAACCAACTACGGGTTGTTGGTTTAATGATTAAGCCGACTACTAACTATTACCGAGTCCTACAGGGTCACACGCTTAGAGTCTCGAACCAGGTCTAAGACGATAATATCTAATGAGTTATTAGTTATTATTGGGCTTAGAGTTTTACTGAGTGATTAGGTTATCTACTGTATTAAATATACTCAGAGTTTATATGTACAGCATAGGAGTATTACGTACAACATACAGAGTAATTGACTCTAAACCTAAACCTAATCACACGTACAACACACAGCCTCCTCAAGAAAAACGTGAGACTATCTCCCGGCGTTCTAGCAGACAAGACTTGCGGAATCTGGTTCGGTGCTCGCGTGGATTGAGTAGAGGGGTCGCATTTGGGATCCTGTTCCTCCTATAATCTGAGCAATTGTTACACGCATCAAGAGGTATGATTAATTGTATCGGTCCTACTAATCTATGTATGCGATCTTGGGTTAGATGCACGAAAAACCGTTTTCCTAATTCCGCACTTT
Organism: Spergularia marina; assembly: GCA_963680865.1. NCBI lineage: Eukaryota > Viridiplantae > Streptophyta > Magnoliopsida > Caryophyllales > Caryophyllaceae > Spergularia > Spergularia marina. The sequence continues at coordinate 12,693,603 of OY804548.1, forward strand.
TAGCATCTAAAACCCTACACAATATTATAGCAACACTTTCGTTCACTGTTGGCTGTAACATAGGGCCTACGACCATGCCTGGATTCATAACTACCATGTCAATACCATTTTCTTTGGCAAACTTCCACGCTGCATTTTCTGCCAAGGTCTTTGAGAGCGAATACCACTTCTGTTGCAGCATAGGCACATCAGGAAAACAAAAGATAAGGGCATCGCAACCTAGGTTCACTGAATAACCATTCAGTATTTACTAACTGAAGAACTAGCCAGAACCAAATAACAGAGGTGCCTATGGCACGGTAAGGGAAGACTTGAGTAAGGGGGCAGATATGCGCAACCTTCCTGTTCTAAACACACTGGAAGGGAGGTTGTTTAGATGACTTAAAATGAATATAGCATGACAGTTATTTCACAAAATCAACAAACACTTCAGTGAATCATGTTGTTATGTTCCAGTGCTTTCCAAAGCCGAAAATAGTTGATCTCTGGCTCTATTGGGAATGGAAGCAGCGACTGGTTATGAGCTGAACAGCTGATGACAGAATTATTATTTTTTTTTTTTTCGGATGGATGGTATTGACAGAGTTACAGAACCACTGAACCAGTAGCTCGGATCTGCTACCAAAGCAGTACAGTCCTGACTAGAACCCCCCCCCCCCCCCCCCCCCCAAAAAAAAAAAAAAAAAAAAAAAAAAAAAAAGAGTAGTTACCCAGTCGTTACACAAACATCCTTGTCAAATAGTACTAACTAGAATACAAGCCACCAACTGTAATAAAAAGGTAAAAATAAATCTCTGTAATCCATTCTGTTGTTTGCACATCTTAAGTAAAGCCCTTAAAACATCTAGTAGCAGTAAGAAAAATGAATGTACCGCTGATTTGTTGCACAATTCTGGATCAGAGAACCAACTTTCGTCAACCACGACATCAGGAGCCGGCATTCCATTATTTACAACAGCAGCCAAAGAAGATGTCAAAATTACTCGTCTAACAGAAGGATATTTTCTGCAGGAGGTAAGAACATTGAGTGTGCCCTTGAGTGCAGGATCAAGGACATCAACCTGTCAAAATGTTCATGAAGTAAAATCAGTGAAGTCCTAACTCTTGCGTGACCTATCAGAATAATTGACAATAGGTTTGCTACTGCTTTAAACTGTCGGAAAGCATGAAAATTTGAAAACTGAGTGAAAGTGTATTCGGCTTCTATGATCAAATGAATTTAGATTATAAGGTTGGCTCAGTGGTCCACTGCTCGAATACTAGGATTAAGACCTCAGATCGAGTATTGTACTTGCAGCTTTATGATCCGCTCCATCAGGAACGAAAAATAAGAAAAAGACTGGCTTACTAAACCTTTCAAGATATTTCTCCATCTTACTTGTTAGTTTTTGATTACTTTCTTAAACAAATCATTTGCAGCTCGGCAGTATAAAATGCTACTCTAACTCTGACTCTATCAATAAGAGGGTGCTAAAAGCTCTAGGCTTCAGAGTATTACCTTGGGACAAACACATACATGCAACTTCCGACACAAGTTTTAATATATATGGGTGATCAAGAAATAACTTTGACACAAGGATATATTGACTATATTAGACTTCCCCTTACCCCGCCCGCTATTAGGATCGGAGGGCCATTTAATCCACAATCAAATGAATTCATGACCATGACAGGAAAAAATTTAAAACATCTTATCTTTTCACAACACTAGTCAGTCTTCTAGTCCATCAAGATGATATTGCTCATTTGCTCGATTCTTTATTCACAAAGTCTTTCGTGGGACAGTTTTATATATATATATATATTACTTACGGACAAATAATGTAACGATTCTATATATAAATGTAACTATCTTGATCAGTTGATCATATTATATTATGATATGGCCTCGTTCTAGATTCCCAGATTATTAATAATAATACACGACACAATTACTTTACGTCCAGACTCTGCAATTCCATTAAGAATCTCATCTTTTTCTAACAAAGATGCATGGAGGTAACATTAAAGACAACAAATGGGCGCGAAAGTGGTGTATTGGCCTCACACGTTTTGCCTACAAACAAAATTAAAGGGCAAAATGGGAAACACCAAAAAAAATGAACCTGAGGATCCTTGACGCTGAAAATAACAGGAGCAGCAGTGTGGAAAACAGCATGAGACTCGGAAACAGCAGCATCAAAAGACCCTTCCTCTAATAAATCAGCTTTGAAAAAGTGAAGTCTCTCTTTTGCCCCTTCTAACCCCATCAAATGCTTCACTTTGCTTGTATCATCTACAGTGCACAATATTGGGCTAATTAATTTTACCTGATCAGACGGTAAAAAAAAAAGGGGGGAAAGAGAATGAGTTACTTGGATCACGAACAGTAGCATGGACTGTGTAACCACGAAACAGTAAAAACTTGACTAGCCAAGATGCAATATACCCTGTTGCTCCTGTTACACACTATGAAGCATGGACACCTCTCCCAAGTGACGTATCCGTGTCCAATACGGTGTCGGACACGGACACTAGGAGGACACCGGGAGGACACGTGTCAGACACGGTCGGTCCGGTGTCCGTTTTATTCTTTTTAACTCGGACACAAAACCCGGTTTTTTCACACAGGACACCGGTTGGACACCTCTCGTACACCTCTAAGACACAAAAAAAACAAACATTAAGCAAGCATTTAGGCGAAATAGACATTCTTAATCTCGAATTTCTTAGCACTTCCCTTAACATATTCAATAATCATGTGTGTAATATCTCCATTTTGAAATTGTTTTAAGTTTTAAAGTTAAAAATTCTTAATATTTTATTAAAATAATAATATTTAATTTATTTGAATATATTTATATTAAAACATAATAGTGGTGTAAGTGTCCTAGATTTTGAAATTGAGGTGTCCCGGTATCCGCGTCCTCCCGGTGTCGGTGTCGGTGTCCGTACTCGTGCAACATAGGTTACACACACCACTTTCCCTGCTCCGCTCATTTTTACTTATGAAAATTATCTGATCCAACGGTAAAATTATTATATGAGCTTCTTCATTAGGATTAATTGATTGTATGTATGAGGTTTTATGGTATGGATTCTTGTTGACATGTATTTTTAGTGATTGAATCACTGGTGACGTACTTGATGATAAGTGGGAGCAGTATTTTTTGGAGGAATCCCCCCCCCCCCTTGACCCAATTTACAATATTGTATTCAAGTTATTACCGATTCAATATTAAGATGATCTCATTTAGTGGCAAACGGGTCATTCAATTTGGGTCAATTTGGGTTCGGGTTAAGTGTGCCGTCAATTCGATGCGGGCATAGTTCAGCCATTTGTAATTTTCTTTTATGTTCCGTGTCAGGTCACTTGTGTCTGGTCCAATCTATATTGGGGCGATTTCATATTGGGCTAATATCGAATTGTCTTACTGACGCTTCAGATTGTGATTCTAACACTCTCACAAACTCAATTTTCTTCAAGACAAATAATTAATTGGGAAGCACTAAACAAAAGTCTTGAAGTGTCAATAATCCTTCTCATACGATAAAAAGAAGTAAAAAATGTGATATCAGGGCCGTAATAACTTGCCATTATGCCATACATCCTCTCCTTAGTCCTTTCCATACGTAGTACCGTACACGGCTACACGCACAATTTGACAGTGGGGGGTTTGAGAGGGCGAACGCGAAGGGAACTATAGTCCGCGTTTAACGGCAAAAATAGGACGGAAGCTTGATGGGGACGACACAAACTGTAGTAATCAGTGATACGTTACGTCTCTCTCTTCTCCTGCATAGTACTTCTTTCTCTCTCCTCTTTTCTCTTCCCATTTCCCGCCACCTTCACCTTCTCCGTCCACTGACATCGACTGCCAGGTGGAGCCTCTTTCTGTGCTTTATCAGCTATTTCATTCTTAATGCCAATTTTACACTATTGCCCTTGGCCTCTAATCCCAATTTCCCACTACTCCACTAGTACTTGTTTTAGCCTTTTAGGAGCCTTGGACAGTTGGACGGTTGGACCTATCAAACGGTTCGTGTCAACTAAAGTTGGTTTGGGTTAGACGACATGTCCATCATATAATTCGAACTCTAGAAACTAACTATTGTTGTGAGATACGAGTAGGGATGGGCATGGGTCGGGTCTGCTTGGACCCGGACCCGTCAAATTTTTGACAGACCCGACCCGTCGGGTCTCAAATTTCAGACCCAGACCCAGACCCGTCGAGTCTGGGTCGGGTCCGGGTCTCGAGCGGGTCCTGTTCATAAATTGTGGTAATGCTTAAAATAATCGATTTTTTCGATCCGAACGTAATTTGCATCCATACTTTACAACAGAGAGTCAAAGAGGCCTAAGGGCCTACAACACAAAGTCTTACAAAGTTCACAATCAAAGCTTAAATCGTCTTAGAACTTATTACATAGCAATAGCATGTCAATCAAATAATTGAACCTTCACGACGTTCCGATGATTCTTCTTCTCCATCCGATTTTTCAATTGGAATATCATCAACATCCTAATAAGAATCACTAATACCTCACCAACAAAATTAGTAACACGCTTTTTCACTAATACACAACAACAACAACAACAATAACAACAATAACTCACCAAAAAAAGAAAACAATACGGAGATGAATTAACAGCTTCAAATCAACAATAATAACAACAATACAAAGATGATTCAACATAAAATAAACTATAAACTATAACAACAACAATAATATCAATCAACAGCAACAATAATATCAATCAACAGCAACAATAAACTATAAACTATAACAATTTGCGATTTATTTTTCATCAATTTTGGATCTTATTCATCAATTCTTCAGCACCGAATTAAAGTAAAATAATTGAACTAACAGAAAATTTGGTGGCGGCGATGGGAGAAGCTGGGATTAATTTGAGTTAGTAACAAAAAGATCAATATGAATGCAGTCATTCAATTTTGCTCCAACAACACGAAATATTGAGGGTTCGAGGCGCTGGTGGCGGCGACGTGAGAAGCTCAGACGGGCGTGGCCGGCGTCAGATCTGGCTCAGACGAACAAAGAGGATGAGAAGTGATCTATGGTGGTGAAGACTTCAGGCGATGAAGAATAGAGGGGACGGTGGTGGTGAAATGTTGAATGTTGTGTAGAGGCGATGAAGAATTGAGGCTGAAATGTTGAATGTTGGTGTAGCCTGTGTTGCCGACAAGACAAGTAGAAAATTAGTTTTTTTTTTTTTTTTTTTTTTTAAATAACTTGTACGGATCTGGGTCGGGTCTGGGTCTTAATTGTTGGACCCAAACCCGCCCCATCATCTTTGTGCATGGATCTGGGTTGGGTCTGGACCCGTCGGGTCTCATTTAGACCCAAATCCTACCCGAGCGGGTCGGTCCGGCGGGTCTGGATCGGATCCTGGGTCTATGCCCATCCCTGGATACGAGTACTTTTTAATTTAATCGACATTAAAAACAAAACAAAACAAAACAAAAAAAGCCAAAAAAAAGAAGAGGGGGAAAGGAAGGGTGTTTGAGGAAAGTGAAAGAAATGATGTGACACGATAGGAATTGTAAAATTGAGGGAGATCCTGCCTACGCTCAAGTCACAGTCTGTGACAGCCCACCCACCCTATTTTTAGAATAGGGAAATTGTGTCAGGAGTTTCTGCACCTGCAACCCCAGTTTTTTCGACATGAGAGAAACAGAATTTCCCAACTTTTTACCATATACCTTCTCAATAAAAACAAATTTAGTGGTAGCCAACAACTCAACAAGTAAAGAGAAATTTAAGGGGAGATGTGCCTTGACATAATGACACAGTTGTGGAGCAGTTAAACATTTGGGGCGATATCTCTGCTTTTCTTAAGACACATCAATGACATCACGCATTTTATAAGCAGAATTTGGTGGGTTAAAAAAGTTGGAATCTCTACTTTCTACCTCTTCCTCCCTCCGTCTAAGTTCAAACGCTACGAGCGTTTTTTGTAGTGAAATAAGAAAAATTGATATAATAAGTTGAATGGGGTAATATTAAGTAAATAAAGGAGAGAAAAACTGGGGTTAAATAAAAGTAGGAGAAATAATGTGGGAGAGAATGTGGTAATTTAATAAAAGTAGGAGAGAGAAATATGTCCCAAAATAGATGGAGTGTTTGAGGTGGGATGTCCCAAAATAGAATATGGGGCGTTTGAGTTGGGACGGAGTAAGTTCTTAGTGTATGCATGCTCCCTTCAATTTCATATGCTCTTCCCCTTTTATTTTTTTCGACTTATATGGCAATGATTAAAAGTGAGTAAAAGATCTGAGGTTAAAAATCACAATTACCCGAAATAATGTAGAAAATGATAACGGATCAAATCATTCTGAATTGATCCAAATTATCCCATACGGAAACAATTGTGCAAAGGCGAAGGCTAAGCTGATCAAAATGTATAAACTCTTGTACAATATAACATCCAAAGATGTGCAGCATTATTACGCGTCCCTGCAAATTCAAGCTGGAATCACCGTTCACACTTCCTGAGATCCCTGAGCATATAATTGAATCACCATGACCAACGCAGAAAGCTTAAGCTAAGAGTGCTCAAAAGATCACACAGAAACACAAACCCACTCGTGTGAAACACCATACTGTGTACACCATTGTGAGGAGAGAATAGAGCCTAGGACGTCTCAAGGAGTACACCTTTCGTCCCTTCAAAAACCCGTGCACAGGATTGCGCTGTGATAACAGGCCACTCAAACCCCTATCAAACTCTCTTACACCATGCTAAACCGAACTGCCAAGCACTAAGTCCATCCTCATTTATGAAGGACATTGAGAAGCCAGTGAAACGGTAGAAAAGAATTTCTTTTTCTGGCCTAAATCACAACTAAGCACTAACTATCTTATGATGATGATGATACAAACGACCAAGTAAATGCAAAAAGATAGAAAAAAACCAAGGGAAAAGTCCCCTAGCTTACTACCTTTTACTAGCTAATTGAAACCCAAGAGAAGATCTGAAAAGCACGAATTCAAGGAGGTGATACAAGACTAACGCAGTTAGGCACTTAGGAGCAACGCTTAACATAGCAAGTGCAAGGGACTGTTAAGTGTCAACTAATCTTTAATTCATCATCATTACAAGCAAGCACTCTCTAATCTCTATAACCTTATGCAGCAGGACATCGAAAAGACTATAGTGCCGGTTGCTCTCTGCTTTGTTACCTTGTTAATTTGGTTCTGAATGCCGGGTCCTGCAGCCAATCTGTTCAAGCAAATTTGTAATCCGTAAATGCTTTGCAGTCCATTGATCAGCCAACTTTTGCTCCTTCATTTCAGCATCCCTCCTTAACCCAGCAAGTTGCTCTCGATACTCAGCCTCTATCCTCTCCATGCAAGCCCTCTCCTCTTCCTTAAGCGCCCTTATCCTCGCCTCAATCTCCTCTGCTTTCTCCCTCCTGCGGCTGGCCTTCTCGGACTCCAACTGAAGTTCCACCCTGTTCAGCCTCCAAGCAGCTTCTTTCTTATGTGCTGCCAAAGCACGGTGCCCCTCTTCTAACTCTCTGCAGCAATCCATTAGCTCAGAGATAAGCATTTGGTCCCCGCTACAGGCAGGGAGTCCAACATGGCAGGGTGTCATGCAGTTCAAACTAAGAGGGGTGTTATCGATACTGTGACCACCAGGTCCCCTCTCAGGTTGCAGCCAAGAAACAGCAGCTGGGGCAGGGGCAGGTACGGTAGAAGAAGCAAGGCTCAAAGTAACTGAAGGCGAAGGCCGCCTGCCTGCATTTGAAGTGGACAGCCATGGGGGGAGCATTGGCGTTTGAGGACCAGGATGAACAGGGGGTCGTACAGGGCCTGAGGGTTGTTCACCATGTAAAAAGCCCCCATTTGATGTTGCCATCTGAAATGTAGGGGAAGGCACTGCTCTTTCCTTGACTAACTTCTCAGCAAAAGTCTCCAAAATTCGATCGTATTTCCCCTCTTCAACTGGCTCCAAACACTTGGTGGTTTCCTTTTTTGCTCTTTCCTGCTTCTCCTTGTACACTTCCCACCACTTTCCAAGTCGTTTTGCAGTACGACCAGGTACCTCAGCCGCGATTTTCTTCCATTTGTTCCCGTGCTTCGCTTGTAGACGGATCACAAGGTGTTGCTCTTCCTCAGTTAAAGACCCTTTCTTAATACCAGGCTTAAGGTAGTTCTTCCACCTTTCTAAACAGGATTTCGCGTCTCTCTCGAGGCTAACATTCATTCGCTGAGAGACGAGATGCCATTCTCTAGGACCATACTGCTTCACATACGCACGTAGAGCAGCGTCCTCTTCAGATGTCCACCGTTGCCTCTCCTTCATATCGAGGTGAAAGCAACATTTCCCATTGCTCAAAACTCTTCATCATGCACCTGAATGTCACAAAATGCCATCAACTGATACAACAATCACTAACAGCAATTTTCACATGACATCGACAAAACTCGAGTTAGTGGGAGTGCAAGAGAACTACGGCAAGGAGTGCTAAACTCCCGTATTCGCATTAATCATTTGAATTTCTAGTTGAAGAACCTAAATACTAACAATTGACTGAATGCATAAATTAAACATGATTTTCATGAGATGTAACAGTGTACAGTATGACTCGCAACTTCAGTAGTCAAAAAGGAGGCATAGTGTAGAATGTCATTGGGTCAGTAGGCCACAGTAATTTAGTAGTAAAGTTGATTAATTTGAATCAGAATTTTACTATTTGATTATACCAAGGAGGGAACCAGGAAGTGAAATTTCACTGACACACTGATCTACTGTACACTGATAGCATACTGCATCAAAATTTGAACCTCTTCACTAACATATTCACGCCAAAAAAAAAGAGGGAAAAAGAAACAAACAAAGAAGCACCACCCAACAGCTAAACAATCAATGATTTAGAATCGTCAAGCAGAACCATCACAAAGTAAAATTACAATGCAGAAATTGCGAACCAACGGAGTAGAATTACAACTAACCTTTAATAGAAAACGGCATTGTTTATGACAATTTTGATGGGATATTTCTAAAATGTCTTTCACAAAATGTGACAGTAGAAAGTGAGGAGTGGGATAATAAAAGAAAAAAAAAAGTCATGTGAAGGGAAAAGGGACAAAAAATAAAGCCACCTGCTTTTTTTTTTTTTCTTCTTTTCAGTAGTCACGAAGATATGTGAGCTTAATAGTGTAGATAACATCAATCAGCATCATGTCCACTTAATCTAACACCACATTTTGACATTCGATTATAATAACATCATTATGCCTAATTTAATAATTTAATTACCAACCCATATGTCAACTTCTAGATTACTACTAGTATTTTACGAGACTTCTAAACAACATCGACAACAAAGTCGTAAACTCGTAATTTGAGGTCGACTAACATGAATGTTAAAGAGAGACGGGGAGAAAAGAAGGCTTACAGGAATAGTAGTAGTTTAGTGCATGAAACCCCAGCTGTTGCCTGATGAAGCACCCATAAACGAGAAGACCTTCTAGAGGGAAGAGAGAAGAAGAGTAAAGAAGAAGAAATGAGTATGATAAGAAAATGATAAGATGAAAATGGAAGATGAAAATTTGGAAGAAATAAAAAGAGCAGCGTTAATACTTAATAATATGGAAAGGAAAGAGGAGAGAGAAAAGTAACAGTAATGAGGATTGGACTGATCAGAGTCAGAAGGGCGGAAAAGTAGGGGCACGCGAGAATGTGATAATAGTATGTGAGAGAGAGAGTAGCAACAAAACTTAAGGAAAAGGAAAGGTGGGGAAGAGGGGTAAAAATGGTGAGTAAATTAAAAGTGGGATTGGATTTTATAGCAAATGCTTACGGTTTTAAGGGAATTTGATTACATCACTTTTTTTACCCAACTTCTGAGTTTTTCATTTCGTTACGCAGGGAAAGGGGGGGACACAAACTGGGGCATGTACTAGTATCAGTATCAGGAAGGGAGAGGTCTCTGTGTGTGCGCTGTAATGAGGGACCAACTTGTGACTTGTGAGGTGAGGTGAGCTTACCTCCACCTTTCTTTTCCTGTGTTATTGTGTGTGTAAGCCTCTAAGGTTGGGATAGAATGAGCCAATGAAACCGAAATGTAATTTTGTTAAGGGGGTGTTTGGTTCACCAAGACCGAATAGAAACAAAATAAGTGTGAAATGAAAGCATGTTCCCTTCTTGATAAACTTGCTTGGATCATATATTGTAATTGAGTCATTCCACAAGTAATGAGGGACCAAAGTGTGAGGTGAGGTGAGGTTATCTACTCCCTGAATCCCTTCCTGCCCCAACGTTCCAATCTAGCTTACCTCCACCTTCTTTTCCCGTGTTATTGTGTGTAAGGTTGGGCTAGGATGAACTAATGAAGAAGTGTGATTTTGTTAGAGAACGGCTATTAGCACTCTATCTGTGTTTTGTGGCGCTCCTCCTAACAATATTATATCTCAAAGGATTTTCATGTAGTAGGAGTGCATGAAGATTATTGTGGAGTGTCAATAGTCGTTTCAGCAGACATGCTGCTTTATTCTTGGGATAGAGAGCGCGACGTGGTATGAGGCTAGGTGCGCTGCTTTGGGTTACGCCTTCCTTCCCTTCTCTTTCTCCTCTCTGGGGGAGTTGGAGCCCTCAGTTGTTGCTCTGCTTAAGCGGGTCCAGCAGTTCTTTAGGACGCATGTTATCGGGGCGCAGGTTGCAGCTCATATTTTTGTTAGGATCAGTTTTTCCATATCAAATGGTGTGGGGGCTCAGATTGTATCTCGGCTCCCCACCAACTTCTTGTAAATTATTAGTGATTTTTAGTTGATATTATTATAATATAACTGTGAAATGAAAACACATTCCCTTCTTGATAAACTTGTTTGGATCATATATTGAAATTCAGTCATTTCACAAGTATGACCTCGTATGATTCAACTAATAACATCTGATTTGAATTAGAGTTGTATATATGCTAAACATAAGGACCAGATTCATGCTTATGAACTGAAATGTTTTTTTTTTTTTAAATTGTATCATACAGGGTCATTCAAATCAGGTTAGATCAGAGTCATTCAAATCGGATTTCATCATATCAGAACGTCAATCAAATCTAATCAGATTCATTCAGATCAAATTAAATCAAGTCAGATCAGATCTGATCAGAAAGATGCAGTCCTATCATACAGGGACTAAGTGGTAAAATTGTAAACTTATATTTTAATTAATCGATAGTTTTATACACTCATTCCGTCTTCTTTTCTCTCTCTTCTCGTTTCACCAGTATTCACCACCAATCACCGCTAATGACAACCACCAACGACAACGTCTCTAACAGCCACCACCACCATTTCAACCCTCCTTAAATAACTAAAATTTCTACATAATCAAATTTCCTTAATTTTACTCCAAATTTTATAAATCTAGAAAAATAAATTTCGCTTTTGTTTATTTTTTTTTTGAATTTTCAATAATAGTTTGCAGTGAGAAATGCGGTAGGGAATAAGGTGGTTGAAGAGAGTAGAAGAAGAACAAAGGACAAAAGGAGGAATAAGTGGTGGCTGGGCGCGCGTCGCAGGTGGAGGCGCGGTGAGGGGGTGCGTTAGGAAGGAGAGAGAAGGTAGGAGACGAGAGAGAAAATGGGTAAGAGTCTTGTGAAATAAGAAAAACAAATAATAGTGCCAAAAAATAAATAATAGTTCATAAAAGTTTAAATAAATCCGGCCCTATTGGACATTTCCATCATCAAACAGATTATCAATTCTTCCAGTATCAAGATCTAGTTAAGATGAAATCTGAGATATCAAAATCATAGCCATAATTGTAACTAGGGTTCTCATTTGTGTCAACTAAATTTGTTTATATCTCCCCATCTTCAATTGTACAATTTGTTTCTATTTGCTTTACTTTATTCTCAAATGATTGCTGATAGAAATTCACAAAGTGTTTTGGTGTACGACAAGTACGCGACCAGTGACCTTCGTCTCACAACGGTGATGACAAATATTATTATATTTTTTGTTATATTCGTCTTGGGTGGGCTTCCACTTTCGGTTGGAAGTTGTACCCTTATATTGACCTTAATGGCCACCACGATAATTATTACGACCACGTCTTCTTCCTCTTCCTCTTCAATGACTAAGGCCACGACTGATGGCGTGATCTCTATTTATATTGTCATGTGTAGTCACATTCAATTTAGAAAATAGAGTGCTTCCAATTGGACGAGACTCGTGAGTTTTCATTAAAATTTCATTATTTTGCTCAACCATATACAAGTATAAACATGAAATCATTGAAGAATATTTCTTAAAATTCCTCTCACGATATTGCTGCGACAGGAGTAAATTCCTTTTATGAAAAGTGGATGTTGTCTTTTAAAAAATATCGGAATTAGTATGTTTTTCACCACATAATGTTAATTGAGAGGTAATTTTGAACATAGCTGAAATGTAATCACTAATTTATTTAAAATCTTGTAATCTTATGTGAAATTACTCATTTTATATTATAAGTCATTATGTGTTTTGATATATTTATGGTCAAAGCATCAAACCTTGAGAAAAAGAACTCATGAAGAAGTTTAATTTAGGAAATAAGGAGTATTGGGTTAACATTATCAAATTCTCGTTTTAGGTCATATATAGGTAGAGTTCTGTAGATTGCTCCAACATGAGTTTTGATCGGTAATACGTGGCATTTCAAGGTAGTGGCTATCCAAGTCATATGTAGGGTAGTGTCGATTCAGGTTATATTAAGGCTGAGTTTTACAGATTGCTCGATAATTTCTATTTCGCAACATTTTAAGGTAGTGTTGTGTTCCATTTATTAATCAATCGTCTTCATTTCGATCACTAATGAGCTTAATCAGTTCCACTCTGCCACGCCACAAAACAAATATTGGAGCATGAAAGACGGTTACCCACAAAAGTAGGCCAAGCCTTTCATATTCATATTGAAGTGCGATGTACGAAATGAAGGAAATGTGCTACTAGTGGTAAAAGCTTATGGTTTTCGAAATAATCGGAAAATGCACGTGGTACCCCAGAACTTTGGGGTTTTGCACGCGGTACCCCTATATCTCAACTTTGTGCACCCGGTAGCCCTGTACTTTAGAATACTGCACAATGTACCCATTTTTATAACTTCCGTTAGTTTGTGAATGATTTTGGCCTAATTATCTTGAATTAATTCTTAATAATTAATAATAATACACAAATAAACTCTTAACAGTAATCCCCATCTCCTTCATTTTCTCTCTCATCTCCCCTTCCCCCTTCCCCTGCCCACCTGTGCGCATGCACCACCAACATCATCCCTCCGGCCTACTCCCTGTACGCCCGCAATTACACCTGTCGACCACCGTCAACTGGTCCCCAACCCTCTTCGACCCCTTCTCCCTCACTAAAAATCCTCCCTCCAAGCGATTTGTGTGATTTTTTGGTCGACATTGTTGATCGAAATCCTTCCTCTAAAATAAATTATATTGTGGGATGCTAGCCATGGTCGTCGACGTCGTTCATTGTGGCCGAAAAGGAGAAAATGGGAGGAGAGAGAAATGTGAGAGAAGGGGATAATGGGGGACGATGATTTGTCGATGGTGTCGCTAGCTAGGGGTGGAGGCTAGACTCGCCAGCGACCGGCGGTCTGGGAGTATTAGTCGTCGCTGGTAATGGTGGTGTTTGGGAATTGATGGTAGTGGGACAGTGGTGGCCGAGGGGGCGTGGGAAGGGGAGATTTCAGGAGATACAAAGGGTGGTTTTGGTTTTTGGGGAAGTTAATTGGTAAATTGTTGTTTGATGGGTATTTAGTGGACAAATTAATGTTTAATGAAAGGACAATCAACGATGTTATAACGGAAGCTAAGCAATGGGGCACACTGTGCAGTATTCTAAAGTACGGGGGTAATGTGTGCACAAAGTTGAGATATAAGAGTACCGCGTGCAAAACCCCAAAGTTCAGGAGTACCACGTGTATTTTTCGTGAAATAATCTTCAGATGGTTTTGTACTTTGTATTGGTGAACTTCCAAGGGACGCCCATCATGGTTGGAAATGATTTTGGGTTCAAATTAATAATAAGCTCGAGTTGTGGATGTTTGGTGGTAGGTGCAAGGCATTGAATCTATTTACTAAGGTGTGATTTTGGTCATGGTAAACCTAAGAAAATTGGTCTGGGTTGATAATGTTTACTCGTGTGAGTAAGTTTGTTGAACGTAAGCGCATCTCGTGGTAAAAACGTTGTTGTATTCACTAGAGCACCCGACACTTGTAGAACAATAACTTGGGACATTAAAAGTAGGACGTGTGATTCCGCCAACGAACTAAAGAATGATTCTTGGAATGTATTGGGTTAACTGCATGAGTACAAAACGAATGAAAAAATATCATGAGTTATGAGTAAACTGGTTGAAATTGTTGAATAAAGAACCCCATAATGTTTGTTGATCAAACACCTTATATAGGGAGAAAGTCGGAATCTAAATCATATGTTAATTGGTTTGAAAGTGGTGTGTAAAGAAGGTTGACAAGGAGACAACAAAGGAGTATTAAGGATGGCCTTGAACACAACTAAGGGAAACAATCATGACATAAAGTTAATGTGAGTTTTACTTGACATGATTGGTACAGGATGTGTATACGTTTGTTTGAATGGGGTTCTTTGGATCAAAGAAGAGCCAAATGGCTAAGGCAAACGAGTATGACTACATTTTGATGTCTGCTAAATGCGATTAAGTGCCTTCGACACGACACCAAGGACTTCTTCTGGGATTAGAAAACTTATCGCCAACTACTTCAAAAATAAGGGACGAAGTTCACATGGATTGATAGGTGCGTAGAATTATTCTGGTTGCAAAGTTAATACAAAGCAGATAGTATAGTCGGTCGTCAAGTAACCCAATGAGTAATAGAAAAATGTTCTAATAGAGATGTTTCTTTTGATATATATAATCATCAATCGTAGAAACCACAACTTAAGTACGAGGTCAATCGAGAGAATTGAAAATATGACATACGATGGGATTAGTTGAATGCATTGATAATTTTGTAGTGACAGGTTTCAAGGTCAATAGTTGATATAAGGAGTTTGATTGAAAGTTGTTGCGGCAAACAACATTAGCTCGCTAATATAAAAGTTTAAACGTTTAATGCTTTCTAGTTTAACGAAATGAGTGTAGAGCTCTACAAAGCCTTATTTGTGATAAAAGAAGGGGTTCTACTACTGGATGAGAAAAGATGGTTTATAAGTAATAGGTCTTGTTGTGGTAAATTGTTAGTGCCGATCAATTATTATGGATATGTAAATGGAGGTTAAAGGCTTGCGAGATCTATGTATACTTGCAATGACACTAACAATTAAGGATGATGACTTGGGTGATTAGGAGGACAAAGTATATCATTCTTGTAAAAGTAAGAGAGTTCATGGAAGCAAAATCTGCTAGACAAATGAGATAGGAAACTAGGGTTCGATTATCTGCATGTATGCATTGAATAATAAGGGTATGCAAGTTCCAATCATCTGTGAGTTGAAACTTCAAATGCAAATAATAGGGTGGTCTCGACACCTATTGGTATACTGATCATTATTTCACAATAATTTGGGAGATGAGAACTCTTTGACACAGGTTTGATATGTGAAATGAGGACGATGAGATTTGAAAGTGCAAAAGATTACTATAAAACTCTTTGTTTGATATGAAATTGTATGAAGGATGGTAATGGTTACAAGTTACAATTGCAAGCCACCTTCTTGGAAGGTCCTGTTCTATGTTTTTCCACGACATAACATATTAGAAATGCATGGAATGTCTTGAAGTTGAACAACTAACTTCTAATGAGACTACTATTTATGGGAATTAATACTAATTATGGTTGACGTGGAATGAGAAAGAAAAATTGGAATACTCCGACGAGAACCTTGAGATCTGTTACCAAGATGTGATTAATGCAAGTAAAAAGTGGATTTGATTATCAGATTAATTACACATGTTTGGATTGAAAACTTTGGTTTGGTTTGAGGGCGAACATTTTCTTTAATTTAAGGGGGATGAGAACCACACGCGTTCCTCATCCGCTCAAATTTATGAACTTATACCTTCTTTCGTTATTGTATGACGAACCATGCATACCTATTTCATGCACTTATTATGCACACGTACTTGTTTTGTGCACTAACGTTGCATATGTAATATTCCTTGGCATTGTTTTGTACCAATACTTAAACTTACTTGCTGATGCATTTCTTTCTACTTAAACTCCTTCATTTGAAATGCATTGATGATGCATTTCTGTCTTCTTGATTGTCTGATGTCGAGGTGCATTGATGATGCATTTCTCTCTCCTTTGTTTCTCATCCATGAAAATATATTACTGAATTGAAAACTTGTTCCTATCATATTTGGTATTCTGATACCATGTATATCATTGTATACACAAATAAACTTATTTACTTTCATTTTCAACTTTTTCTCAAATGCTCAAATAGAAGTAAATGGATGTGGAAACCATAAAAATGTCTGGGAGAACTCTAAGTATGAAAGGAAGATTATTTAGCCTCTTTGGGAGGATAAGTTAAAGTTTCGGGACGAAACTTTGTTTTAAGGGGAGAAGTCTGTAACACTCCGTAATTTGGGAATTCTAATAATTAAGGGTGTTACATTTTATTATATGTTCGATAATTTTGTCAGCTTTATTGGAATTCGATTGCACTATTATGGGTTTTTAATTATAGAATTACACAAGTGGATTCATTATTACTCATTCGGGTTTGGATCGGATTTCGATCGGGTTTGTGGATCACTCGTCTCATCCAACTAATTAAGCCCAAACCTGAGTCTACACTCATACCCATATATCTAAAAAAAACCCTTGCTTCCATTTCATAATCATTCAGCCCCTTCCTCTCCCTCACTCTCCTTTTCGTAACCTTCACCTGCATAAGTTTTTAGCACTACTGTGTCAAATTCAAACACACACAACTCTCACATACGATCTCTGATTAGGACTTGGTTGGTGGCGTTAGAACCGTACTTTCGATAAAAATCCAGAGACATGTAGATAGTGCCAATATTTTACGGGATGATACCTGTAGAGGTGTTTTAGTGGAGCTATGTCTATCTACACGAGAATTGTTCCGCCCCTCGGTATTTTGATGATTCCCATTGACTTCTAAGTTATTTTAGGACGATATCTTATGGAGATGTTCCTCACTATTGTTTTTACAACATATCCAAACTTGGTAAGACTTAGATTTGCGTATCAAAAATTATATTATAATTTGTGGTAAACCCTAATTAATGTGTATGGTTCATTGTGAGATTGATTCTCATTGATCGCTTGGACTTTGTGGACGAAATTTGAAGGAGAAGGTTCTGACTTAATCTTTTATGACATACTCAAATTTGGTAGTCAAACCATTTCCTAAACGTCATTTATGCCTATTTCTTTGCTACTGCCCTAATTTGGGTTCTTAGTCAATTAATATCGTTTGTGGTTGTGTAGTTTGTAAATAGGCTTGATGGAGTAAAGGATTATGATTCATCGCTTAAGGAATTAGGTATGATTGATTATAGGAAAAGATGATAGAGGAAAAAGGAGAAATGGATTAGCGTTTAAGATAAAAACGTTGACCCTCTAAAGTTGAGCAAGTTTGTATTGTTTAATTCGTTCACCTCTTATTGCCTACTCATTGTTATTCGCTCGTAATTCTTCAGATTCATACTAGTATATGTGTAACCTTCTTATGTGGCTATGCCATCCTTATTGTTGATTCTATATCGTTGTTCTGGCTACGGCCGTTTATTAATCGAAAAGCGCTAGCACAAATAATGTACTTTAATGACAAACCGAAAATATATCGAAAGAACGAAATGATAAATGAAACTCATCTAGAAAGACGTACATAGGAGCCGTCACCACGTCATTAGGATGTGGCTTTTGTTTGTACCTCTGATTAAGGTTGTATTGTGGGTCGGAGATCAGCTACCAAACCCCCTAATAGACTTCCTCTTAGAGGTGGTTTTGTCCTACCGGCTCTCTAGTGAGGGGTGTGCGACTGTGCACACTCGAGTCATTAGGTTTTCGTGACTATGTAACTCTAGACGTGGTAGTCTTGGGGTAGGACCCTTGGCTTGTTTAGGGACCTCACGGAGGCCATCGTATAACGTAAAAAGATAATAAAAGAATTGAAAGCTTGAATTGGCAGAAAGCGTGCTCGATTATTCTTACTCATGTTGCTTCAGCTTGTGGTCTCTTTCGTAGGTTTGTCTATTCTTTGTTAGCTATGCGCCTGTCGCGTATCTTAATCATTTACACTGTTGAAACTTCTTAATCAGCATGCGGTAACGTTCTTTGTTTTGGGTTGTGTCCCTACCCTATTTTGGGGCCTGTGTCATCCTTTGATGGCGTAGTTGAAAGGTTGTAGATTGAGATGCATTGTATGGTTGAAGCCTTACTGCATGTTGGCATTTGTTACAAAGTCATCAAACATTTACATTGGGAAAGATTTGTAGTTTATCTTTTTGAATTGGTTTGATTTTTGATTTGTAAACTCAGCTAGAATTCTTCCGCTGTCATTTATTCTTTTGGATTATTTTGTTATGAAGTTTGTTTTAAACCATTGACTTGGATGTCAATGGCGGCATAACAATCCTTTATATCTGAATTTAAAGTTAGCGGTTATTAAAGTTAGTATCAGAGCGTCAGGTTCTAATTCGTCGAGTCTACACAACTTTTCAAAACTTATTTTAAAGGAAGTTTTCAAAAGGGCAAAAGTCGGGGTTCACATGCTAATTGCTAACTGATATGTGGTAGTGAATAGCCTATTGATTCGTGATAAGCACTCGGAGTACTAACTCAATTTGAGGATTGACTTGATTAGGGAGAAGTGTTTTACTGAGTTAGACAGTGACTCACTACTTGGTTTCTTTATTTATTGGCGAATTAACATATGACTTTTGACCTTATGGGATATGCGTGGACATTTGGAAGAGCTGGTGTGTATGGCAGATGTGATAGCCTTGAATCCAAGATTGTTTTTCGAGCCAATAAAATGGGGTGAAACCATTTCAGTTTTTGTTGATAGAATTGGAGTCAAGCTTGAGGCAGCTAGTGAAATCTACGACTGGGCGCAGGATGATGAAGTGAAGCTCTTTGTGGTTTCTTCTTCTCTACAGCATCTGAAATTTTTGGCAGCAGCATTTCATCAACATTCCCTCCATTGTTTCCATTATTTCTGATATTATTATTGCCATTCCTGTTGTTGCCATGGTTACCCTGGTTTTCATTGTTACCCGGATTAGCATTGTTGTCCAGGTTACCGTTGTTGTCCGTGTTACCATTGTTGCTTTGCATGGCATCCACCATCTGAGCTATGGTCTGTATCATAACATGCTGTTGTTCTGCCATCTGAGCTAGGATGGCTGCTACGTCAGGGCCGTTGTTGTTTTATTGCGCCATTGGCTATAAGGTAATAACGTTTGAATCAGTTTTGCCCAATTCAATTAGTTGATATACCAGTCTTAAGCAAATATAAATATGAACCGAGGAAAATCAACAAGCGAAAAGCGAATTCACGTAATAAGTAAGCCACCTTTTTTTTCTAGGGAGCACGACTCATGTCTACTATAGCACGAGTCGTGTCCGGGCCAACAAACATTCTACCATACGAGGAGAATTGGGCATGAGTCATGTCCTTTTGGGCACGAGTCGTGTTGGTCTCATTCAGCAACGCAAACTCAATCGATGACAACAAAGATTCAATCAATTAATAGTACGCATATATAGCAATCAATTCAATCAATCTTATTAAGTAATCATAATATCGTAGTAGTATTGGGGTATTGTCTCCACTTAGGAAGTATGCAACAAGTAATTTGTCTAAAGAGTTTGCAAAGTACACTTTATTGAAGAAATTGAATCTAAGTACTACTAATTCTTAGTAAGTAGTCTCCCAATAAATTGGGTTATGGCCTCAAGTGGTTCCCAAGCAATTTCCTACTTCTCCTTCTTCAAGATTCTCTTCACATCTATAAGATACTGGGGTGTTCTCACTATCATTCTTAGGCGCATCCTCCACTCCATTAGGTGCAGGCGCAGGATTATTTCCATCTCCCAAACTATTGATAGTTCCTCCATTCCCTCTACCTTAACCAATGGCTAGATTGACATCCTCTTGAATAGTTTCCTCCTCACTGTCAATAGTGACTACTCGAATGTTCCTGCGCCTCACCCTTGCGCACGTCTTCTTCATAGAGGTTTGGCGGAAGTTGGATCTTAACAATTCAGGTGATCCAGGTGGTTTGAGAAAATAATAGCGGTCTTCAGCCTTAATCCTCTTGTTAGGAAGGTGACTAGCCATCTTCTTTGCCAGTCTCTCCTCAGCTTTCTCCTTACAGATCTTGCAAGGATTTTGATACGGGTAGTGGGGGTTAATGGTTGCATCCACCAAATACTCTGGCAATTCTTAAAATCACGGTCATGTCCCTAAAAAGGAGGTCCTCATACTGTAATATTGTTTTTAGCTATTCCACAATCTACACATCTCCTAAGTCAGTCCTCAAATACCGCATATCACCAAAGTGACAAGCAAAGTATGACATCCTCTCTAGTCGGCCATGAATATGATCCCAACACGCTTGGTTCCTCAAGTTGTCCATAACCACGAACAACTTCACTTCATCATTCTGCGCCCAGTCATAGATTTCACTAGCTGCCTCAAGCTTGACTCCAATTCTATCAACGAAATCTGAAACGGTTTCACCCCGTTCCATTGGCTCGAAAAACAATCCTGGATTCAAGGCTATCACATCTGCCTTAGATAGGTGCTCATGAATGACATACACTCCAGCTCTTCCAAATGTCCACGCATATCTCATAGGTTCAGAAGTAATCTGTTAGTTCGCCAATAAATAAACAAAACCAAGTAGTGAGTCACTTAACTCAGTATAGCACTTCTCCCTAATCAAGTCAATCCTCAAGTTAAGTTAGTACTCCGAGTGCTTATCACTAATCAGTAGACTATTCATTACACGTAGCACTTAGCAATTACCATGCGAATGAATGCGCCAGACTCATCCCCCTTTTGAAAACTTCCTTTAAAATAAGTTTTGAAAACTTTTGTAGACTCGACGAATCAGAACCTGACATTTTGATACCAATTGTAACAACCCTGAAATTTCGTAAAAATTAATACGCAAATAGTTTAGAATTGTCACGCCGCAATTGACTACCAAGTCAACTATTAGACTTAAAATTTAACAACAACCTAACAATAATCAAAAAGAACGAAAAGACAGCGGAAGACTTAAGCATGTTGAACTAGAGTTCTCAAAACCAAATCCAAATTGTATAATTCAAATGAAAATAAAATTCTAATAAATGTTTATGAAATCCCTAGCATACATGACGACCACTGTATCAAGCATCCACATCATCAACACCTGTCAACTATGCCATCAAAGAATGACATAGGCCCCACAATATGGTAGGGAACGAACCAGAAAGCAGAATGTCAGCACAGGCTGAGTAAGAAGTCTCAAAGTCAAGTAATAACAAAAGATATGCCTTGAGGCGCGCAGCTAACAAATAACAAACAATAGTTATACAATCGAATTCAGAGATTCAGTAGAACGGTGCGATAATCACCATATCGCTTACGAAATCAAATGGCTCGTACATACATTACATCAAGGCTGGGCTCCTACCCGACAACCACCACAATCTCAAACCAATGCGAGCTAGAGTACATGTGAACATATCCTATAGACTTCAAATGTGCACACCCATCTCTAGAGATCCAGTAGGATGTGTACCTCTACGAGGAAAGCCTAATAGGAAGTCGGTAGCTACTCCGACCCAAACAGTACCTTGATCAGAGGTATAAACTGTGATCGGTCCGTGCCGCCTCACAATCACTCTAGGTGGTATTTACTTTATCATACTTTTCCTTTTATCCGCTTTAGATACATTATTCAACGGTACATTATTTGACAACATGATTTATAAACGCCCAGAGCCGGATTCAATAATTCAACACAATCGAATACACAAGTCAAGATCAACAAAAATGCAAACCACTCGGCCGAATAGCCGAGTGGCCGAATAGCCGAGAGGTCGGGAAACCGTGAGGCCGAGAGAGGAGAGAAAGGCCAAGAGGCCACAGAAAACAAGGTGAACTCAAGAGCAATTATACAACATTCAATCGAATAAGGTAAATTGAGAAATTAAAGGAGAAGTATGAAATCAATGGATATGAAATGAATTATCAACAAGGCATGATAATATATGAAGACCAAGCGGTAGATCAACATTCTTACCTTACTTGGCCAAAATCACTAAGTTGATCCAAGTCTAAAAGGGTTTTTCCTCGAAACCACACCCTAAATCACAAAATAGAAAGATTGAATCACTAACTACTCCACCAGCTTGACTCTAACATTACAATTAATCACCCAACAAACCAACACTCCCAAATCAAGCAACTAAACAGCACTAACTCGTCCAAACACTAAACGGGCAGCATAGGATTAGTAACTCCAACTCATAATTTCAACACCCAAACGTCATCACAATTACACCAAATTCGCACAACACCTCCCTAATCATACTAACAACAAATTCCCATCACTTAAACATCGAAACACCAACAATCACACCCAAAACAAGCCAAAAATCAGATCTAAACAGAAGGTATTTAATTCCCTCAAAACATCATAAAACATTCCCAATTTATATATATTACACCACACCCAACTCATAACAAGACACCCTTCCAAATTTCATGAAATACTACCCATAAAATCACCACTAAACAAACATAAACCTTATTTATAAAATCCCAATTCAAAACTTAATAATTCATGCATCAAAATCCATAATAGCATGAATAGAACTTAGAATAGCAATTCCCACAATCATAAGCATGTTTTAAACCATAATCAACATGAAATCATAAAAGCCCTCATTTGAAACTTATGAAAAAGGAGTAGAAATCTTACTACTCTTGATTCTAAAATCAAGAGGAAGGAAAGGTAGAAGACGGGAAAGGGTAGTAGGAGGCGGTGGCTGCTCAGCGACAGGGTGGTTCGCGGGGAAGGAGTGCACGGCCTCCTCTCTTCTTCTCCTCTTCTCTTTTCTTTCTCTACGTACGTGATGATGAGGAGAGGGGAGGGCTTGGTTTGTTTGATACTAGATGTAAGCCCGTGCGTTGCACGGCTCTCTTAATAACGATATCCAATTATGATGATAAACTTGAACCGGTAAATATTTGACCCTTATATGGAAACTATTGCTTTAGACAATTATTTTCATTATATTAACCTCATTTTACAAATTTGAAAACTTATACTTTAAAGTAAAAGACAGCTGACCACCAAATAACAGCGTCTCCTTTAAAGTAAAAGACAGCTCCATCTACCTATTGATTTGCTGGACAGTTAATGGTGCTAAAAAATTTCTCCAAATTTCTTATCCAATTTTCAAGTTCAGTAGCGTCCTCACGCCCATAATAGAATTCAGGTTTCCTTTGGGATATCTTCTTAGCCCAGTCAATTACAGGTGGTTGGTTATTATTTTGCAGCAATTGGACTACAACAGCAGCAAATTGGTGGAATCCATTGTTTTGTTGTTGGTGATTCATGTTTGCGTTGTTTCTTTTTGTGTAGTAGTGGTGAATGGGGTGCATACAACCTACACTAGCAAATTATTTATAATTACATTCACGTCTACTTGGTAACTTTAAGTTAGAATGCAATTAGCATATAATAGCACATCACATAACCAATAAGAGGAGTCATATCAATCTCAATAATAAAGCTTAAAGCATCCATAAGTAATAAAACATATAAATCATCGACGCAGCGATGTCCAAACAATAGTCTAAGATGCTAACTATAGAGCATTTTAACTACCATTATTATTAATACTAGATGTAAGCACGTGCGTTGCACGGGTCCCTTAATGACGATATATAATTATGGTGAAAAGTTGAACCGATAAATATTTGATCATTATCATATAGGAACTATTACTTGTATTTTATTTAACCTATGTAGGAAATTATTTTCATTTTATGATCCTCACTTTACCTATGGAAATATTCACATGATATCCTTGTGTTTCTATATTTCCCTAGAGTTCCATATTTTCAGTTCATGCATAATATGTACCATAATTTTTGCCCTTTTCGGATACATAATTGAAAAAAAAAAAAAAAAAAATACTATAATCCAAAATAAAATATTTGTCTTTTATTGTACAACTTTAAATTGGAACCCTCCAATAATAAATTAGAACCAAATTAAATTTTTATTCAAAAACACTATCTTAAATTAATAATTAGAAACATTCACACGGTACCCTTGTGGTTTTAATTTTCTCAGAAGTTCTACGTTCTCGTTTCGAAATCTTTGAGGTTTCATTTTTGTGAACCATAATACTATAAGTTTATAATTAACTCTTAATGCTAATAGTTCTTATAAGAATTTAGCAAATGAGCATTATGATCACAAAAATAAAACATTGTGGGTACCATGTACACAAACATGTGAATGAAAATAACTTTTAAAATGGGTCAAAGAGATAGTAAATTTCATTCTCGTGAAATAAAAAAAAAAACTATTTTCTGAATAGAATTTTCTTACAATATACTCCCAACAAAACACCATCTTAGACCTTGTTTTTATTACTAATATTGTCGTATTATTTTGGTTTCAATTATTCGAACATTGACTACCCTAACCTTTCTTTTATGTTTTTGTCGTCCCTTCCCCTCTCCACATTTTCCCAAAATAATATATTACAAATAGATAAATGTTATTCTAAATTGACATTTTATGATACGAATACCATATGAGTATTTAGTTATGAAACCTGAGTTATAAGAAGAGTTAAGACATAGGAAATAGAAAATTAATATACATACAAACATAGAATCTTTCAATCGTTGTGGGAACTAAAAAAAAAATCGGATTGAAATTAAGAAAATTAGGAACATATAATATTAGGAAAATGCATCTCCTTTCACCTATTTATCCACTTCTCTAATAAATATCCTAATGTACGATTTTTTAGTAGAAAATTTATATATTCCACTTCTTCATGTTTCAATAATGTGGGACAATTTTTTAGTACTTTGTTTTTTGGCATTAGAGATTGTCCCACATCGTCCAAGAAGTAAGGTTATTGTATTTTGGCACAATATAGGTTAGGTTCTTTTAATTTTTTTCCACATCATCAGTACGACGCATGTAAAAGTGCTATCAGTATGATTATTATAATGGTATTACATGCCTAATTGATCAATTAGCCAATCACCATTCAGAATAGTGGCGTATTATGCTGAATTAAGGTTAGCACTCAGTAGAATAGAGAGGTGAATGAAATGTTAAAGTTTGGAACATGCAGATTAAGAGGGGGCGGGCAATAGTGGCATTTTCATTGTAGTGAACTTAATAGGAGACAACTTATATCTGTCGTTAATTCTAGGTTAGCTAGCTAGTATTTAGTTAGGTCCGTTTAAAAAATAAACCTACTTTAATTAGATATGTGATTATGAGATGTTGTATATAATTTTTTAATCGTTGCACGAGATCTCTTAATAATGATATCTAATCATGATGATAAAATTGAACAGATGAATATCTAAACTTTTATATTACTTGCATTTTATTTAACATGTGTAGACGATTATTTTTAATATAAACTTCTTTTTACAAAATTGAGAACTTATACTCTCTTACTGGGCCCCAATAATTATATATGTGATTATGAAATGTTGTATATGTTAGTATTTCTCTAAAGGTAAAAAAAAAAAAAAAAAAAAAAAAAAAAAAAAAAAAAACTATGTGATTGCAATAAACACGTGCTTAACAAAAAAGTAGGTGAAAATTTGACATGTGCTTGCTTTTGATCAAGGTAGAACCAATCGTTGACATTAATTAGTGTGGAGGCAGGCCACTATAGGAAATTAGAAATTTTAAGTAATTTAGCCTATTTTTAATCGAAAGATCAAGTACTTGCTTGGAGTAATGATTATGTAATTTTAATAGCGTATATATACAATGTGAATTTCGTTTGCAGACCAAGATTATGCACTCTAAAATTTCGTCCTAGGGTTTGGGTTGTTGTATGGGTATACATGTAATATTGTTCCACATCGTTTTGTTACATGGAGATGAACTAAAATAGGAGTAAGATCATAAAGGTGTTATGCTTCTATAGTCTAGTTTTTCAATAATTTAATTTCAGCAAATGAAAGAGGGAGAAAAAAAAAAAACAAAGAAACAAACTAAATGTATGATATAATATAGAGTACTATACGATACTCCTATACTCTCCTACTATATTATGATTTATTATTACTTATACCACTTTTACTCCTCATATGTCATACACATCATCAAGGGGATTGATAAAATATTTTAATTCAAAAAGACAATTTTTTAAACTAAAATATAATAATGTGTGTTAATTTAAAAAAACGTCTTTTAATATATTTTTTTTTACTGAAGTTATGAGGTTATTACAAAAACTTATTATGTTTAGTTTGCATCCAAAATTCTACTAAAACAAAGAACATTGTTTAAACTTGCCAATCAATACTTTAGCAGCTTATTAAATCAAGCCGAGTATATATGATCAGACATTATGATTGTGAATGCTGATCTAGGATTTCAACTATTTATAGCTATCTGATTGTTTAAGTTCGATTAGGATTAGGAATATGATAGATCAGGATTAGTAAAATATACCAAAAACCTTGCCCGATAAATCCCTCCTTTAGTGATTGATATGGAGTTTCTAGAATGTTCCATTCTTATTTAATTATTTTTTACTTACCATATCATGTACAATTCATATTAAATTGAGTTTTTAGAATGTTCCATTCTTATTTATTTATTTTTTACTTACCATATTATAAACAATTCATATTAATTTAATTGAGTTTGTAGAATGTTCCATTCTTATTTAATTATTATTTACTTACCATATCATATACAATTTACATTAAAGTATTTGATGACTTACCATATGTAAGATTATGGACATTCTAGAATGTTCCAATCGTTGTGGGAGCTCAAAAAAAAGCCTGCTTTAATAATATACAATTTACATTAAAGTATTTGATGACTTACCATATGTAAGATTATGGACATTCTAGAATATTTCAATCGTTGTGGGAGCTCAAAAAAAGTCCGCTTTAATAATATATATTGATATTGATTATTATTATATATCCTAGCCACTAGTCACTAGCCCAAGTTTTAAGGGTAGGGCGGGAGGGCACCTCTATATAAGACATTCTAATCTCGTCCGTAGTTGGGTAATGATTCGTATTAGTCATACACACTAATTAGTAATTGTCCTTACTATTTAGTAATCGTAATTAACATTTCAATAATAATGCAACAACATTTCAATAATAACAATGAATTAATATTGTAATTCATGCCAACAAAGTTATCACCAGCTCCTAATCATAGTTATAGACTTACAATAGAAAAAGGGATAAAACAGTTCATGCTCTAACCAAAACACATTATCTACACATGAAAGTAGATGTATAAAAGCATGCTTATTGTAATGTACACTTTCCATTTAGCTCATGCCATTTAAAATTGATAAGGTACATTAGACCTTCAAAATTCCACAATCTCATCCATATTCCAACCATTCCAAACATTTAAATTTCAACCATTCCAAACATCCAAATTTTAACATACATCACCAAACTTTTATCATAAATTTGAAACAAAACGACCACACAGAAGCCTCACATGTGTAAACAAGTAGCAAGTAATAAACAAAGAGGCACTGAACAGATAAAAACAAACAAACCCATCCCTCATACGGCTTGGTTCATTTTATTTATTCATTTATTTAGTTAGCTATTTTCCTAGTTGTTTCATTTATTTCTTTTCCTAGTCTTATTAGTTCATCTTAGCTTGTGACCTAACCTGGGCTCTGATACCAACTGTAACACCCCCAAATTTCCTTTCCTTTTTAAAAACATTTTATCGAGAACCAAAACACAAATTAAGGAAATTCAGAGGTGTCACTCCGCACTCGAGTCAAAGACCCGAATGCAAGGAGATTTCAGAAGCTGAACTACAAATGTCTAATGATTTAAAATAATCTATTACATCCATTAATTAATATTACAATAGTCCGAAATCTAAAATATAAATATATATGAAATAGTCTACGTTTAATAACTACGAGTCTAATTATTGAATCCAACTAATTTCTAGTGAGTCGACGTTCCCGCATGCATCAATCACTCCAAACCTGTGGTGGATTTAAAGCACAAAAACCACAGTAAGTCAGGAAAACTGAGTAAGTTAACACCTCAACATGTAGAAAAACAAAACTCTTACCTAGATTTTGAAAACGTTTTTTATTTTCGAAAACACACTTAGCACATAAACATATAAGTAATTCAATAATAATTCCAATACAACAGTCAAAAGTCATATTCCACAATCCACCATCCAATTCATCACTTACTAATAGTATAAGAAACATTCTATAATCCATATCCAACGAATCAAAGATTAACGATAAATGAAATATTCATAAGTCACGAGTAATGTTCTATAATCCATAATCCATAATCCATAATCCTTATTATTTAGAAATGAATTGAATCTTTTGTCAATTCATCCTATCAACCATAATCCATAATCCATAATCCAAGACTACTAGACCTTAAGTGTGCACACCCCCTACTGGGTGTTTTTAATCCAAGTAGAGTAGACTAGAGCCTAACCCTCTTAAAGACCGATGCGGTGGGGTAATTAATAGGAGTCGATGCAACCCAAACTAATAAATAAGAGTTTTTTCGACTCAAACAAATAAATAGCTTTTTTAGCTCGAACAAATAATTAGGAGTTCTTTTGCTCCGCCTAAGTAACCAATATCTTATTGAGAGAGAGTTGATGATCACAAATCATATAAGACGATACCAAACCAACATCATAATATAAATTGGCTATGCGCCCACAAACCAAACCAAATCAACAAATTCAATACACCTTCAATCTTACCTTTCAAAATAACATATTTGTCGCAAGCCATAATATATACCAATATCAATTCAATAAATCCAACCAATCAAAAGACAATAATCGTATAAACCGAATAGTTCTCCATCTATCATGATACTATGTTCTCATCCAATCACACCATTCACATGTAACACATAAGTTTGAAAGGTTTCTACAACTTTGAGAAGGGTTGAGCATGCTAGCTTACCTTTTTAAGCAAACAGAAAACTCAATAGCACAAAAATCACTAGTATTCTTCGTCTACGAACTCAGACTCTACAATTATACAAACGACATTCTCAAATTAACACCCAATCTTATCAACCAAACAACTACATATCTATGTGTTAGTATTTGTGATTCTATATGCAATGTATGATTATGACAATATCAAATCCAAACCAACAATTACTAATTTCCAATAATTATAATCCTATTTCAATAATTATCCAATAAAACTCAATTAACACCAAAATTATTATAAAAATTCGCAAAGGCCTAAAATTAGTTTAAAAACATAATATAACTCATAAAATCAACCCTTGATCATTATAATTTAATTAAAAATTAATCTAACAATTTAAATTATGTTTTATCATTTAAAAACAATGTTTTATTCCACAAAATCCCAAAAATTCGAATTAACTTTATTTAAATAACGAGAATCAGTTTATAAATTTATAATTCACCTAATTTTCGAAAATACTGATTAATACTATGATTTGACCTAATTAAATTAATTTACAACACTAATCTCATAGTTAAACCAAAAATCAATTTCTACAAAACATGAACAAAATATAACAAATATCCCTAATTAAATTAAGAACCTCTAATTAACAGATTTTAAGAGCACCCAATTCATATCTTTCGAAATTAATCGAAACAAAATCGAATAATTAAGCTAATTAATCCCAAATTCGTAATTAGTGAAAATCAACTCAAAACAAGCATCAAGATCACTTCTTTGTGTATAAAACTAACTCAAATCAATTACCCACTAATCATAACACCTAAAACTACCAAATAAACATGATTTTAAGCAAGAAAATCGACTTGTGATTCATGTTTATAAAACAGGACGAAAACAGGGGAAGAAGGAGGCGTTACCCACGGCAATTAAAGGAAGAAGAGAAGGTGGTAAAGTGGTCGGCCGGCGAGATGGGTCGAACGACGAGCTGGGAAAGAGCGGTGGTGTGCGCGTGCAAGCGGCGTGGAGAGGACGAGCGAAAAGAAAGGGAGGAGCAGGGGGGGTCGTGCTCTGTTTTATACAGAGGAAGGGGGTGTGCGTGAGGAGAGAGAAGCGGTGATGGGTTTGTAATTTTTTTTTCTTTTTTTTTTTTTCTTTTCTTTTCCTCTTTCAATTCTGATTTCCTTTTTTTTTCTTTTTTTTTTTCTTTTGTCCTTTGGGTTTGACTTTGGGTTTGGGCCAATTGGTGTGAGCTAGTGTAGTTTATTGTAGTTAGGAACGATCCAAATGAAAATAGAACGACCCAAATAGAAATCCGATTCTAAAACTCATTCTCGAACTCATTTAGGAAAACGACTCACAACCCAACAATTAAATTCATTTTTTCCACTAGAATAAATTAATTAATAATACTAATATATTTTTATAATATGTACCGAATTTTCGGGATATTACAGTTACCAACGACGATGTTCACAAATTAGAGCATTTTTGCCGAATTATTTACACCGTAGATAACTATTTACCACAAGATTAGTTATTGAAAAATGTGTACAAAATAATAACAATGTTGTTTAAAGGTATTAACTCAAAAATAGTTTATGTAATATACCTTATTCGAGTTAAGAGGTAGCAACTAACTAATTTGGCAAAACCTTGGTAATAATGGATTAATTCTCACGTACAAATATGATTAATTATTTCGTAATTTCTATTTATGAAACTGATGTGGTGTAATGGTGGTATGTTAATTGGGTTGAATTAGGCGCTTTAGGGAGTCTTGAAGTTTAGTTTTATCGCACATCGACACCACAACAATTTGAGTGACGGACTATAGCTAATCGATGGCTTTACGATAGTTTTAGTGGATCACCCTTGATGATTCTTGGACGAGAGTGGAGGATCGAGCAACGAGTTACAGCTAGTTACGAATAAGAAGTTAGCTTGACCACACTCTAAGAACCATGCACCATCACCTTGAACTTTAAATCATCATAACTTTGTTATCCGGACAACATTTAGAAGTTTCAATTGGACATAAAATTTCATGATTTTACCTTTCCAATGATATATTATGGGCTCAAAATGAAGTTTGAAGGTAAGAGTTATGCCCGTTCGAAGATTGCCCTGCGCAGAGTCCTTCGACTCGAGGACATGCAAATCTAAAATCATATAATATAATAAAATAAAAATGATGACATCTTCTCCCCCATGCTTAAACCGAACATTATCTTCAATGTGAACCACTCCAACAAAAGAATAGGACAACAATAAATAGAGGAAAAGATATGATGCAATTTACCGTCATAACTCCAAAAGTACTCGGATGTAGAATGAACACCTCCTCCTCCTCCTTCTCATACTTCTCAAGACAATGAGCTCATACACAATGGAAACAGGGTCTAGAGGCACACTCAACTCTCACCATATCCCAAATACCCTAAAGAAAAAGTCGTCATCAATTAATCACACTCCTCACAACACCTCCATACTCCCTCAAATAGCAAAATCCAAAATAAGTAACGGACTTATTCACCACTATCATGTCACACACATACACAAAAATCATATAGTAAATGCCTAACCCAACCCTCCAAGAACACCATTAATAAGTATTGGGTGCAAGGGTGTAAATGGTGATTGTATAAGAATAACAAAGTGGTGAATCATGGGTGGGAACAAAGAGAGATGGTCTATAAAAAAATGTGAAGTGTGGCGGGAAATAAAGGCGAGAATAAGTAAGAGGGGGAGAAAAAGGATAGGAAGAATAATGCATACCTGGTCATCATCTTTTTTTTTTTTTTATTAGAATTTTTTATTTTTTATTTTTCAAACGTACACAAGAAACAAACAAATAAAATAAGAAGAATACTTGGGTTGACTCCCAAGAAGCGCACTTGTTTAACGTTGTTGGCTCGACGCATATCATAATTGTCTACCTGGATCACTCAGAACAGATGAAAAGACATGGCTCAAGAGCGGAACAACTCAGTGCTCTCGAAAGTTTGTCGAATGAGCTAGAATAAGTCTCAAAAGAGTGACAATAGAAACGTTAGTAAAAAATAATGCATAAACAATAAAGGCCGCAATATCATGTAAATGACGATTGTTTAGACCTCCACGTTCAAAACTATCTTTTATGCCACCATCAATATGGTCACTAATCGGTAAATTGGGAGTAAGGTGCAAAAGGGAATGATTTATGATCCACGAAGTTTTAGGAGCTAACATGGAATATACTCCCATCAGTGGTATGGGACACTCTTCCTTGAATGGGAATGTCTCAACTCATTCATCTTCATTGTCACTGACTCCCAACTCATTCTCCTCTACATGGACAATATCTCTTCGATCATCCAACATCACATCTAAGGGAACTCTAAGTGATGTATCATCTCGTAAATCACCAATCAAGTAAGAATCATCCTCAACTCTAGTAAGTTCTTTTTTATGGTCTATGGAATCTCGTGCCTCCAATCGTGCAACTGCTGTAGAAATGTTCCCTCATTGATTCTCCAAGTTTTGGATACTCGCTTGGATTTTCTGTTGGAACTGCATCATACAACTTTGCATAGTAATTAATTCTTTGTTCTTTAATGCATGATTTATCCTTGTTTATATATTCTAATTAGCTACTAGATTAGACTTGGGTGATTCATATGCTTGGTTATTCAATTGATGGTATTTGATTGTTAGCCAAAAGGAAGCATCTTTCCATGATTAATGTCGCGGTAGTTGCGGGTAAATAGTGATTGTGAAATTAATTAGGCAACTAATAGATTAGATTTGATTAGTGTCGCAGTTGCGGCTAATTAGATACTAATTTGAGTTGTTCCATTTCCTTTTTTAATCTTTGTTATTCATGCCTTTGATGTGATTTGTTTGAATTGTTACTCGATAAATTAGGACTAAAGGAGAGAAATTTGGGGGAAATTTGGTAGTGGCTGCTCAAATTCCCCACAAAAGCGGATTAATTGACTAATAGTCGGAATTTGACATTACTTAGATGATTAGGGAATTGAATGAACCACATAAATCGTTGCGTGATAAGACCGTGAGTCGTCTTTATTATCATTGTTTGCAACTCGTTTATTTCATTATTTCACTCTTAGTTAATTATCAAACCAAAAAACCCCCATTTTTATTGCACTTTCTTTTATTTTAGTTTTGGAATATTACCCATGATAGCTCCGAACTTTACGTTTTGCTCTAATTTTACCACAAAAGTTAACTCTGTCTGGTATTTTTTTTTTTTTTTTTTTTTTTTTTTTTTTTACAATCAACCCATTTTGACTTCTATGAATGCCAATATTACACAATTAATAAAAAAAAGTGTGGAAAAAAAGTTCAAAAAAGCCCCAAATTAAAAGCTCTTTTTTCTCTTCTCCCTCGTGCACCACCGAACCACCAGTCCACCACCACCCTAGTCCCCACCTCGTACACATCTCTGCCCCTCCCCGACGGCTCCACACACACCTCAACCCAGTCACCGGCCAACGTCACCCACCGCCGGCGACATTTTTCCGCGATCCAACCCCTCCCCCACCGTTTTCAAACCCCTATGTCCTCTTTTCGCGCCCACACCCATCAAAACCATGCCCCTTTACCAAAGAAGACAACCACGAGGGTGAGGTGGGGAGGGATTAGAGTGGAAAAGGGTGAGAAAGAAGAGGGGTTGAAAAGAAATAATCGCGCGTAGAGGCTTAAAGACGAAGATACGGTGGTCGACCATAGCCCAGATAGGCTCGATGGCCTACTGTCGACCAGGTGGTGGTGGTCGCCGGAATCATGATCATGGTGCGTGCTGGTTGAAGCTGATGATAGTGGTGGTGGGTTAGGTGGTTGGGTGGGTAAAGGAGGAGAGAAAAAGTAAGGGGTTTATGTTTGTTTTTTTATCATTTTCTTTTCGGGAAATACACGTGGTACCCTTGTACTTTTAGGGGCTTGCACACGATACCCCTACACCTTAACTTTGTGCATATGGTACCCCCAAACTTTAGAAAACTGCACAACATATCCTTCTTGCTTCTTTCGTTATAACAGCATAAGGGTCCTCTTATCTAGTGCCATAACTAAGAGCAGTAGCAATGGAAGAACTATACTCCGTATATAGAGTTCTTTCTATGCCATGACATTTTTCATCAATCTCTCTATGCTATGTCATTTTTCATTAATCTCAAAAAAGAAGAACTTGATCCCACAGTGGAAGAACTCCATTTTATAAATTATTTATACAAATAATATTTTGAAAAAAAAAAATAATAACATAAGGGCAAATGCAATGGCGGTTCGTTGTGGGAGTTCGTCAAATAAGAACGAAAAAAAGAGCGTTCGTCCGTAGCGAAAACACGTTCGTCCATTCATCAACGAACTGAGTTCGAGATATCGAACGAAGTTCGTAATTTTTATTGCAAAATTTTGAAGCATCGTCCCAAGCCGCGTGATATTCACTTCTACAAGAAAAATAGCGTGTGACATGCACGGTGAGACATTGACAACAGTTTGTTGTCCCTCACTATTGAAACAAGGAAAAAAGCAGGTGGGCCCAGCACTTTTCAATCTACACGTATCCCTTGGATGCATAAACAATTAGAGTAGTAGCAATGGAAGAACTACAAAATAACATAATTGTTTATGCATCCAAGGGATACGTGTAGATTGAAAAGTGATGGGCCCATCTGCTTTTTTCCTTATTTCAATAGTGAGGGACAACAAACTGTTGTCAATGTCTCACCGTGCATGTCACGCGCTATTTTTCTTGTAGAAGTGAATATCACGCGGCTTGGGACAATGCTTCAAAATTTTGCAATAAAAGTTACGAACTCCGTTCGATATCTCGAACTCAGTTCGTTGATGAATGGACGAACGTGTTTTCGGTACGGACGAACGCTCTTTTTTTCGTTCTTATTTGACGAACTCCCACAACGAACAGCCATTGCATTTGCCCTAAGCACTAATCGTATATCATTAACAATCTAACAACCCATTAAACAGTTAGTTTACCCATTAAATCCCATTAAAACCATTTTCATATCAAACCAACTTAAAGCAGTCACTCCCTTTATCTCTCCTCCCTTTCCTTCTCCCTTCCCCCGACCACTTCCTGGCGCTGTCATACGCAGACACCCACAACCACCAATACTGGTGCCGACTACGCCGGCAACCCTAGCCACCACCCCGAGCGACATCAACCACAACTCCTTATTCCCCATTATCTACTTCTCCCACGTTTTTATCTCCTCCCGTTTTCCTCTTTCCGACCACAATGGTCGACGAACCATGGAGAGGGGGGGACAATGAGGGTAGAGGGGCGGAGAACCAAGGAGAGGTGGCGCAAGAAGATGAGGGGTGGCGGCAGATCGAAGGGAAGGGGGGCAATCGGGTTGGAGGGACAATAATCTACTGAGAGAGAAGGGTCGAACGGGGCTGAGAGTCGTCAACGGAGGCGAGGTGGAGTTGCTAGCACACGACAATCAGGTCGCTGGTGGTCGGACGAATTGTTTTGGTGGTGTGTCTAGGTGGCTGGTGGTGACTTGTGAGGTATATGTGGTGGTGACTGTTGAACAGGGAAAGAGAAGAGGAAAGGGGAGAGGAGAGGAAATGAAGGGCGGGGGTTGGTTGGTTGTTTTATTGATACTATCATTATTAAGGGATTGTAAATTGTAATTAATTAAAGCTAACTGCACTACTGTGACCTGTGTATGAACATTATTAACCGAGAGACTAACAGAAGATATAAAAAAGGGCATATTGTGCGGTATACAAAAGTTCGGGGGTACCGTGTGTACAAAGTTGAGGTGTAGAGGTACCACGTGCAAACCCATAAAGTACAAGGGTACCACGTGCATTTTTCGTTTTCTTTTTATCTTTAATTGTGAACCATTTTTATTTTTTTAAAGCTTCAATTGTGAACCATTGATTGTTAAAAATGAATCACTCTAGATTTATTTATTTTTATATTGCTGAAAATTTAAAACATTAAACCTAACACATACTAACGGAGTTAACTTTTCTGTCAAAATTAGAGCAAAACGCAAACCTCGGGGGTACCGTGGGTATTACAAAAACCACAAGGGTACACACAGAATTACGTAAACCTCAGGGGTACCGTAAATAATATCCATTTAGTTTTTTCCTCAGTTTAATTGCATTTTATACTTGTCCCTCTTCCTTGAGGATACCACCCGCTTACCCTTGCTAGTTAGCTTGATATAATGGTAATTTGACCTAGGTTTAACGACAATCTAACCTGTCAGAAACCTTTGAACACTGTCAACTCGGCTTAGCTTCACCTTTCCTTCCACTTGACCGTTTGTTGCTTTCCCAAGTTTAGTGAAAAAGCATTCCATTTACAGAGGAATTTGCTATAAAAAGAACAATACTCCATCTTATGGTAATCCTTAATTTAAGGGAACTAAAAGTGATAAGGTGTGGCAAAATGGTGCAAAGATAAGAAATTTACTAATGATTTTCTGTAATTACATGTTACTTCAAACTTAACAGTTAACCCTATGCAATTCTTGAAACAAAGACAAAATGTACAAAGAACCTTGTAATGTGCAAATAGAACTCAAGTTCTTGCATAGTTCCCTCTTGACTTATGTGTTCTAATAAATCAATAAAAATCCATAATAATTTACAAGAAATTGGTGGGGAGCCGAGATACGATCTGAGCCCCCACACCCTTTGCTATGGAAAAACCAATCCTAGTAAAAATAAAAGCTGCAGCCTGCGCCCCGATATCCTGCGTCCTGAAGAACTGCTGGATCCGCTTTAGCAGAGCAACAGCTCCAACTCCCCCAAAGAGGAGAAAGAGAAGGGGAGGAAGCCATAACCCAAAGCAGCGCACCTAGCCTCATACTTAGCACGCTTACGATTGACCGCTTCCCATACCGCCTTACCTGGTTCAAAATCCATCAATTCCGTCTGAGTCCAGGGCGACGACCCAGTCAAATCGACGCAAACGTCGCGCCCTCGATCCCAAGAATAAAGCAGCATGTCTGTTGGGCGAAGATGTCGGCCATCAGCACCAATCATACCAATGTCAACCTCCTTTCCAGCTGAGATCCTTGAACGATAACAGATGTCAACCAGCGTGTCACGGACAACATTATGCCTATGTTTGACGCCAACCAACCCCGTACACGATACAGTATGATCTCCGAATATATCACCCACGAAGACCCGCGAGCAAGCAGAGCACGGGCGATCAATGGTGAATAGAGGCACCCCAAGACGGTAACAAAGCACGCAACGATAAGTACGGCCATTCATGGTCTGACCCAACCCCTAAATATGGACCACCCTAAGCCAATCGGAACTGTGTGCACCCTGCTGAGACTTCCACAAAGCCAACTGACGCGTGTTTTTCTATCTCTATAATTAATGATATTACTATTGGTAGTAATAATAATACTATTAAAAATAATAGTAACACTCTTGACATAGTATTAAGACCAATAAAAGTGGGTTATTATAGAGTCATCCGTCACTGGTGACATGACATTCGAGTCAGTTTAGTTCAAGTTTGGATTAAACATCAATAACTTACAATCTTATCGAATTGGGTAATTTCCGATTCAGGAGGGATTTCATAAAGCATCGGACAATTTGGACTCGGTCTCGATTAATCGAGTCGAGCGAGTCTTCCCAACTTATATCCATCATCATAACATCATCCTCCAGGAGTCCAGGGTATGTGACAACCGTTTGTGATGTTTGTCCCACTTGTAGAAATGGCAAAAACTCAAAAAGGAGAGATTGATTAGT
Organism: Spergularia marina; assembly: GCA_963680865.1. Taxonomy (NCBI): domain Eukaryota; kingdom Viridiplantae; phylum Streptophyta; class Magnoliopsida; order Caryophyllales; family Caryophyllaceae; genus Spergularia; species Spergularia marina. Next base: position 12,731,558 of record OY804548.1, read on the forward strand.
GAATGACGCAGAGAGAGATAAGCCCCAAGCCAACAAGACACCCAAAACAAAACACAACCTTCCCACATTTCCACTTTCTTTCCCGCAAACTTTTCTTCCTACTTTCCATTTTCCCAAATCCTAACCCAAACAAAACAAAACAAAAATCCCACCCAAAAATTTTGAAAATCTAAAAATACTACTCCTCCTGTTCTATATGATGTTCCATGATGAAATTGTATAAATTTTTTTTGTAGGAAATAAGATGTGGTGGAAAATAAAAGTGGGTGGATCACAAACCACTAGGACCACAAAAAAATATTACAAATAAGAAAGTAGAAAATCATTTAGAACTAACTTAAAAAGGAAATAGGAACATCATTCAGAATTGGAGGGAGTACAGAAAAAGATACAAAAAAAAATAAAATTCATGCGGTATGAAATTTCCTACACTCAAATCCTCTACCGCAAACAGTTCCCTCAATCATACAACTTAGAAAACTAATCCAAATAATAATCAATCTTCTCGTATACTCATCTTTCATACTAATCTCTTTCGTGTCCAAACTGTCTTCTCTTCCCCTTCTTTTCTCTCCCTCAACTACTACTACTACTCTACTATTCTATAGTCAAACTTAAATCCAAAAAAAAAGTGGAAGTTTTTTTCTTCATTTCTTGTGTTTATATGAAGAAGATATGCAAACCTAACTTTGTGGAAGATTAATTACTCAAAGTGTTGTTCTTTCTTAGTGGTTTTGCACCAGATCTATGTGACCCATGTTGGGGTTTTTTACCCAGTTCATTGAATCTTAGCATGTAACACACGAGTATATTGCTTCTCAACTTGGGTGTTTTTTGTTTTGTTTTCTTCACTTTTTGTGATTTTTAAGGTGCCTTTTTTCTTCTTACAAGTGTATCTTTTTGGTGCTTTATATACACAAAATTACATACTAAATTAGTTTGATCATCATAGAATATATAATAATTAAGTGGGTAGTTTTCTGTTGAGGTTTATGGGAGCTTGTTGGAGCAATCGGATCAAAGCTGAGAGTCCCCTTCACACAGGTATACTTCTATTTCTGTTCATACCCGTTTTTTTGTAAGTAACAATAACATTAACCCGGTGTCTTAAAGGCTCCGGTCTATGGCGAGATGGGGGGGTCGGATGGACGCAAACCTAACCCGTATGTTAACAGCTGTCTTTCTCTCTTTTTTAAAAGTTTGATTTTTTTTTTTATATTGTATATTTTGTACTAGGGATAATAATTAGTTGCATAGATGTTCATTTCATGTTGTTGATCATTTGTTTTGTACTGTTTTTTCTCTGCTATTTTGAGCTTTGTTTATGTTTTTAATGGATCATCATATGCTGTTCTGTTAGATGTTAGGTGCAAAGTGCAGTGATTTGGGTCAGTTGTCCTTAGGATGTTTTGTTATGTATGCAAATGATTTACATACCTGGACGGACCAATAATTGATGTGTGTGAAAAGAAAATTGATTGTTGGTTGCGTTATAATTATTCCCAATGGTGATGAAGAAGCTCCTTTCCGAGTGCGGAAAGGTGGTTCGGTTGCACGTAGCCTTAACCCTGCAGGTTGATTATTAGTATGTAATTGTTTATCTAATTGGTTTCGAGACTAGTGACGTACTGAAGCGTGCTGGTAGTTGTAATTGTCCAGTATGTAATTATATCGCTAGTATCTTTTGGTGATTAAGAAGAGGATTATTTTAGAAATGTTTGTGAGAAGGTCGTGCATATCTGTTTGTTTGAGTAGATCAATCTTGATTTGGTGCAGGACTTAGTTCCAAGAATGGCAGTAAAGATGGAAATGGCTTCAGCAGGTCAAATAGCAAACGTTCATCTGCCTCGGCACCTGCGACTCCTAGAAGCGAGGGTGACATCTCGCAGTTCTCCAATTTGAAGAATTTCAGCTTCAATGAACTGAAAACTGCAACAAGAAACTTCCGTCCTGACAGTGTATTAGGAGAAGGTGGTTTTGGGGCAGTTTTTAAAGGATGGATTGATGAGCATTCTCTTACTCCTGCTAGGCCTGGAACTGGAATGGTTATTGCTGTTAAGAGACTCAATCAGGAAGGCCCTCAGGGCCATCGAGAATGGTTGGTTAGTATCCAATTGTCCATGTATCCCTTATCTTTAGCTATACACTAAAGTTGTCATGTAGTGGTCAAGTAATTGCTTTTGTTCTCCTTCCTTTTTTTTTTTTTTTTTTTTTTTTTTTTTTTTTTTTTTTTTTTTTTTTTTTTTTTGCGTAAAACGAACAATGCTTCCTGCTAGTTGAATTATAATCTCTCTTGAAAGAGCGGTTTAAATATCTCTGGTGGCGGGTTTTGGAGCTGCTTTCTGTAACTGAGATTATGCAAAAATAAGCAAACTGGTTAATGTTGGGTCATTATGTTTTGTTTGACAGGCGGAAATTAACTATCTTGGGCAACTTCGCCATTCAAACCTTGTGAGGTTGATTGGCTATTGCCTAGAGGATGAGCATCGGCTTCTGGTGTATGAGTTCATGCCTCGAGGCAGCATGGAGAACCATCTTTTTAGAAGTGAGTTTTATACTTATTCATCGTGTACCCTTCTATCTCTGTATTCTGTTATTGACTAAGGGACATGTCAAATCCTTGGACAAACAGGATCTGCCCATTTCCAGCCTCTTTCTTGGAGCCTTAGGATGAAAATAGCTCTTGGTGCTGCAAAGGGACTTGCTTTTCTTCACAGTGACGAAGCTAGAGTTATCTATAGGGATCTGAAGACTTCTAATATCTTACTTGACGTGGTATGTGAGTTATTAATCATAAACACTTGCATACTTGGTGCTGTTGTGTGCAAAGGACTTCAATATCTCATTATCCAAGAATAATATTGTTATTTGTTTTATAAATGAAGCACTACAATGCGAAGCTATCTGATTTTGGGCTAGCGAGGGATGGGCCTTCTGGTGATAAAAGCTATGTCTCTACGCGGGTCATGGGAACCTATGGATATGCGGCTCCTGAATATGTTGCAACAGGTACATTCGCTGTTTTTATTAATGTTTCTGTCACAGAAAGTAACCTCCCATTCTCCTCTTCCTCCCTTCTAGTATTTGTCACTCCATACCATGCAACCTTGTGTTTTGTAATTCTCCTAGCACAAGGCTACAGCACTTTGGTGCATTATATTTGTGCGCCATGTTTAGGATTGCTGCGTGTAACTTAGATTGAAGAAGTGATTTCTGTTGTCGCTGTTGATGTTGCATCTATTAAAAGGTTAAAATGGTAACTCATTGTTAGATGGAAGTGGTTTCTAAGTCATAATATGGACGAGTGAATTGTTAATACCAAGGGAATCATATCTTTTCAAACTCTGATCTTTTCAGCAAGGTTAGGAAGCTGTACAAAAAATGAATGAAAAGAAGAAAAGGTTACGACTTTGAGATTTTGTTCTTGGATTGGAGGAAATGTATGGCTTTTTGCTTCCAGTATGTGCTGTAGGGCTGTTTACATCGAAATTTTTGGTATAGAGAAATCATCTTCTTATTCATCCAAACAGAACAACTGTGACTGTGAGCTCTTTGTCTCTTCTGCAAATGATCTGCATTTCTACTTCATCAATTACCTTTGAGCTAATGTCTCTGTGAACAGTTTCTGAAGGTCAATGTAGACAGACTACTAGCACTAAAGAGGGGATAGTTGTTTTGTTTTTAACTATAAGCTTAGAATTCTACGTAGAAACGAATAGTGATCCTTCTGTTTCCTCAAATTGTACATTTCATTGTCTTGCAGGTCATCTGACTGCCAAGAGTGACATATACAGTTTTGGAGTTGTCCTTCTGGAGATGTTATCTGGAAGACGCGTGATAGACAAGAACCGCCCTAACGGTGAGCAAAAGCTTGTGGAATGGGCAAGACCTTACCTCAACAGCAAACGTAAGATATTTCGTGTTTTGGATCCACGTATAGAAGGGCAGTACTCTCTGGATCACGCAGTAACAGTGGCCAACATTGCTTTAAAATGCCTGTCGTTTGAACCCAAGCTGAGACCAGATATCAATGATGTCGTGAAAGATTTGGAGAAGCTCCAGAGTTCGCAGGATACTGCAAGAAAAACCAGAAGAGAGGTTGCCCGGCCTAGCCCACTTCATCGTGGAGCAGCTGGAGTTCAATCCTGCAAGCAGAGTGTACAAATGGGTTCTGGAAACAACGTTTTTTATCGGAGGCCAAGCCCTCTTGCTGTGAAGTCATAGAGAACACGTATAGTATGGGGGCTTGACGATTTATTAATAGGACATTGGTGAAGACATACTCCAGGGAACTCAGTATAATGAATTCTGCATGTATTATAATATATATCAGGAGAGCAGCATTGTACAGATTTTATTTTTTCCATTGTGGCATCGTCGCTTCTTGGTGTTGTATGATAACACTTGTGTATAACACTTTAAAAGTTTTGCAGGCGTATTGTAGTTTGTGGTAGATCAAACACTGATTTTTCCTTTTCTGAATTGTTGTAATACAAGTCAAGTGGGGAAAATTATGCAGTACATATAAGATCTTGGTTTCACTTTTTTTTTTGTTTTGAAACTAATAATTCAAGTTCAGCCATCGCTTTTAAAGTGCAGAATACAACCTTTGCCTTGCTCATTTCACATTGACAACTAACAATAAGTCAAACTGCAGTTTCGAGGACTACTAGTATATCATTCTAGTAGCTCTGCGATCCTGAACTTGAGCTTTATCAAGGATTCAAGGTCTTCAAACTCGCGAACCTTGGGCATGACTCCAGCATTTATCTCAAAATCGTAGGCTGTTGACGGGTCAATCTCTGAGGGAATATGCACAGCAACATGATGTCTCAAGCCTTCTTCCACGGACCTCGCCTTCACCTGAATCCACAAATCATTCCAGTGAGATTATGACGGATTAATAAGGTATGTGTAGGAAACATGACAAAGGCAAGCAGCATCACTGTTGATAGATGACATTGAAGAAAACAAAAGGGAAACAACAAAATATTTTCACCAGCCTCGGGATTTCCCAGCATTCTTCACAAGGACTTTGTGATGCTAATTGACAACTTTGGCAAGCAAATAGAACAGGGAGTGGGGGAAAGAGAGAGAGAGAGAGGTAGGGGCAGAAGGGGAGCTGCAATTTTACAAAATTATTCCAATCACAGCTTGTGCAACCCAAAAGACAACCTATTCAAATGCTCCGATGCCCCCTTAATCCTTTCCACACCTCAAAGCAAACAACCACCAAAAAGAAAACCCTCAGTCCGAACGTGATACCGGTCAGCAAACATGACTACCATAAAAATATAAAAAATAAATAAAAATAAAATTAAGTATTACATTATGGAACTTGGAACTACCATCTCAAAAGAAAACCTCTCTGGTGACTTGTGAGACCATTTAACTATACACCAAGAGGTTTCAGAATAAGAGGTTTAGCTTCACATATTGTTGTGGCACTAATATATAAAATCTTAAAGAGTTTACATCTGTTTTAAAACCCAAGAGGTTTGATCAAGTGATCAGAACCTTACTGTTAACTCCTTGAAAAAAAAAAAAAAATTTTGTTAAACCACATCAGACACGTTCTCGTTAGAATAGAGTTACCCTATGAAGTAGGCACATAGCCTTATAAGGTTAATTTATCAAATCAACACAGTCAGCTGCAAGTAACAAGGCCTATTCTGGTTTAACATTTTGGCACAAAGATAATTCAGAAGAAAAACGGGAAGGGGGGGAGGGGGTGTAAGGGCCATAACTTTAATACCAAATCAAAACAGGGAGGGCAGGACAGGAATTTTTTTGGCAACAACTGACAATCTAGAAAGAGAACTTAACAAAAGCATTGCAATAGGTGCAGAAGATAATGTTTGCTGTTAATCATGAGATCAGCAGCAGACTACCCGAGCACTAGTCTGTTTGCAAGTTGCAACTCATATTTGTACGACGAGCTATTATTACCTCCATGCCTTTTCATTTTTGTATGATGATGTTGGTAATCTTTTTGTTTTCTTTTAAAAAATCTTATTGGAACATAAGAGAGGCGTTTTCCTCCCATATCTTTGAAAAGACTTGGTTTATTTAAAAGGGAAGTAAAGTAAATTCCTCCAATTTTCATAGTTCACTTTCTCAACCTTTATCCAAACAACCAATTTTTGGTTCCTCTGATCCTCTCTATCCCTATCCCATATAATTTCCCTACTGTGTTTTCTCTTCCTTATTCTCTGCCCTTCGCTCCGCTTTCTTTCTAATTCTCTCCTATTTAACTGTCCAAAATTCCAAACATGGTTAAGTATCCTATAGTTCTATCCATTTAACGTGAGGGCGTGGGACAAATTACCTTGCAAAGGAAACTTTTTGAAGTATGGCTTTCTTGCTGTAGCCTGTCGTAACAGCAGAAGCAAAATTTTGAGTTGATCTGCAGCTCCCTTCAAGGCTAGCCCCTCCATAATCATGAAATGATAAAGCTAAATTCCATCATTATCGTCAAACAAAAATATATAGCTAGAAAACTGTAGATGCTGGCCAAAGCCATTATATCACCCAGACTTCATAAGGCATCCCAAGCTTACAGTAAAATCTGGGACGACGGTTGTGATGACTCTTAGCTCTCCCAAGTTCCACCGAGATAGCGTAATTCAAGCATTATCAATTCATAAGTCACATGCAGAATATTGATGCATCTAATCTCTGAGTAAATAGGCCCAGCAGCATAATTCAATGAAGATATCAAGCCTTGTTTCATGTACCGCTGGCTATATCAGAAACCTAAAAACATTGACCACTAAGCCAGTGAGATTAGGGTCAATCAACAAAATCCATCTCCCTAGTTTTCAGTATTTTAGCATGTCTTCTATTAATTGAAGAGGGAAAAGCTTCAGGAAAATAAGAGCAGAAATTAACATATTCAAAGAATATGAGGAAATAAAGTAAGAGTATAAAGTTCTCAAAAAAAAAAAAAAACAGAGTATCAAAATGTTCTCCACAAAAACAAGTAAGATCATAAAGATATAACTAAAAAAAACCATAAACTGTAAATTCACGAAAACTAATGACCAAACGAAAAGAACATACTAATTCTCTTATGCATCGGAAAAGGAGCAATGCCAAAAGAAAATTACACATTTATATCCAATCACACCTGAAATGACGAACAAACAATGCAGAGAAGTCAGGCATATACCTCTGGCACAACCAATATCCATTATAGCATGAAAATCTGCCACCAGACTCAAATATCCCTGCAAACTGAAGCCAACAAAATCACAAAGGTTACAACAGACACGCCATTAGGAGGCAGAACAAAGGAACAAGCAAAGATTGGATCAAACGAGTAATTTTTGACAGACGATGAACTCTATAACTACAGAACTATCAAAAGCTAGCAATACAACTCAGCAAGAGGGCTGTAAATGATCCGAGCTAGATCGGCAAGCCCTCAGAATCGGATGGGTCAAAGCTCGGCTCAAGTTCAGTCAATCCAAAACGAGCTCGCTGAGCTCTAACGAATCCAATCCGATCCTGAGCTTTTTAGCGCTCAGATCCGATCAGCTCATTTGAGCTTGGTTTTATGTGCTTAATTGATTTCTAATGGTATTACAGTACTATTTTATTAATATTAAAAATATGTACAAGGGAAGGCTTGCCCTCATTACACCCTTGTGGTGGGACCCTCGCTTAGCGGGGACGCCAATGTGCACCGGGCTGCCCTTTATTAAAAATATGTAACTTTCACGTATTCATTTACGATAGTGTACAATTCAGCCACGTCACACTTTTTTTAAACCGTCCCAAAAGACAACAAGCCTATTTCAATCACTCACATGCAAAAATTGCTAACAAAAACTGGGCTATACTTCCCAGAAAGTGCAGGGAAGTTCAAGTCTATTTCAGTGAAGGCTAAAAATGACTAAGCCCTGTGTAATGGGCATAGTTGGAGATCAAAATTGCAACTCAAGATCAAGCTAGCGCTGAAGGCCAAGGCATCAAGGGCCTAACGATGAAAAAAAATGGCGTCTCCAAGATGTTAAAAAGTCCTGTAATATTGGAAATTGACATCAGCTGGGGTTTCCTGACTATACATCTTCTCGGAAGTTAGTTATGAATCCCATGATATTTTCAATTACAGCTATAGATGTAAGATTTGCATGGCTCGAGGCAATGATTGTATTCACTTTTCTGTGGTAATTTCTGTCACTACTGTTGATTAAGATTAGCTTATCTTTTTAAAAGTTCAGTTTGGGCTTTCATGCTGTTGATTTGACTACTTCATAATTGATTGTACAGAAGGACAATGAAACTCTTTAAGGATTGTTGCAAATCTCTGTGATGTGTATATGCATATATCATCATCTCCAATCCACCCTGCAACATAAGAAGACATATTTGTAGTCAACAAAGTAACCAACCATCAAAGGCTTACCCACTGATTCACAGTCCACAAACCCTAATCATTGTAGCTCATGGACCACAGTTAAGTTTATGGTTTACACCTTCAATTTAGAATAATCTGTCATCATTCATCAAACCAAAGTCCATGACTCCATGGTTAAATCAATAGGTATGAGCATAACATCAATTATACAACATACACCATCAGAAGATATGACCTTTAGGCACCCTCTCCATATTCCCAATATACATACCGTCGAAAAATGACAAACCGAGCTTCTCATCGTATATGAGATCCCTTGTCTTGACCAACCGCATCTAAGGTTCTCGCGCTTTTAGAGTTTTAGGCTTAATACCGTTGTACACAAAGTTTAATTCCTCTGTTTGAGAAAGAGAATTATCTCATACTTTGCTATATTTAGTGTGGATTCTTAGAGGAAGAGTTCCAAGCTAGCCCAAAGGGAATCCATGTCCTAGGGAAGATAAAGGTAGCTAAATGAAAATGTGTAAGCATTTTAAGAACCTCTACAGAGTACAGACATGAGATTGTCCCAAGGAATGCATCTCTCTGTATAAGAAATTAAGCTACGAGACGAGTGTAGCAGCTCAACCAACATCCCTTATTCAGAGTGTTAAGCTTAGTCTAGACACACAAGGAAATACAGCACAAGTATAAACCTTAAGAAGAGCATAGTTTTAACAATGTTTCCTTTTTTTTGTTTTTTTTTTTCTATATCCAAACTACTACTCTCATGTTTACTTCAATAAGATTATCACTCTCACATCTTATGTATATACCTTAAAAAGAGTAACATGGAGCTTTCCAAGCAAACCAACATGAACAATCAAACCAGTCTCATATGCTGACAAATAGAGTTCTTTTCCTATCATTGGGTGAAACGCGTGTAAAAAACATTCAAACAACTTCACGGCCTGTACTAAGCTTTATACTACAAAATAAAGGGAACAAACACAGTGTAACTGGTGATATATCAAAAAGGCCCGTGAAGAATCAGAACTGAAATAATTGGAGAGGCCTTATACCTTTTTAGGCACATATCAGAGTTAATATAATCCACTATTCCAAAGTCAAGAGATTGAGTGAAGATTTAGATTGGATTGAGAAAAGCAGTTACAGAGAAATAGATGTAAACAGGACCGAGAGAGATATATGGACTGAGAGGTCAAGAAAGACAGGAAGGAGAGGTGTTGACTGATGGAAGAGGGAGAGGAATCATACCTTATTCTTGCACGGATCTAGAATGCTCCTTGACAATCAAAAGTTAGTCTCGCCTCTCCCTCTTTTTTTTTTTTGCTCTCAAAGAGTGATTTTAAACGAATAAAATTATCTTTCAGGCCCTGCATATAGTCAAAGTTAGAAAGAGAGCAAGTATGGCTGATAATCTTCAATTAATATTTACTGTATCAGATGGCAGTACCAAGTAAAAGATACATTCACTAAAGTCAAGTCCTAGTTTGTGTGATATCGTTGAAATTCTAGATTTTTCGACAATTAGGTAGTTGGCCCTTGATTTATAAAATTTGGTTCCCACTTGAGCAACATCTGATATGCAAGTAAACACTTGCTTCAGTGCTTCAGCATATTTACATATTTAAATTTACCTACATAGCTTTTCAAACCACACATAGAGATTCAGAATAACACAACAATGAGGAAAACAGAATCTAAATTACGAAACAGTAATCAGCAGTCTTTTGACAATTGATACACTTGATCACTATACCGTATATAGTATTCCAAGATAGTGTTTGTTAGGTTAAAAGGGATCAGCTGTCCAACAAGTTTAAGAGACAAAACTGATTTGAAATTGAAAGGGACAAAAAGACACACGAAAGACGTGAAAAACTCCATAGAACACATAACAGGTCTGAAAAAAAAAGTATAATAATCAAACCTTGATACGTTATCTCCAGGAATTTAACGTGAGAAGCAAGTCTTTGTCTTCCTACATCTTGCTTGAGGTGACTTCTTTTCGTCAGAATTTCCACCCCAAAATCAAAATCACAACTTGGAATGGTTGAGAACTCCCAGAAAGTCCAACGAGGGCACAAATTGACAGAAGAGGAATTATATTCTACGGTGACAAAACCTAAGGATATCAACGACCCAAACAACAAAAGCAAGGAATCAAAATCAGTGCCTCAAGAATCAGGCTAAAACCAACTACATAACTACCCAAGTTAAGTAATTAACAACAATAGCATAACCTAACGAAAAGAAAGAGGAAACTAAAAGTAAGGGAATAGAATGATAATAAATGAATAAAATGGAAGGAACATGAACTATTTGATGGAACAAATTAGCACAAATCCGAGAACAGCTGAGATAAAGAAAAAGATATTATGGGGAGGCCAACAACAACAACAACAACAACAACAACAACAACATCCAAGCCTTATTCCCAAAATGATTTGGGGCCGGCTAACATGAATCGTCATCCAGTACCGTCTTGTGCGCGCCATAGCATTTCAAAAACGTTGTGAACCATTTAGAAATGTTAAATCACTTTCGAAAGGAGTTTTAGAAAGTCATCAAAATAAATAAAAAGTTTGAAAATTAGTGAAAAACATATGAACTTTGAAAAGTTATGGGGAGGGCAACAAAGCAGGGAAAATGAAAGTGATAGTTCTTCTCTTTACAGTTCATCCAAGCATAACTGAACTTCTTGCAAATATAACTTTGATGAAAACATATACTTAGGCCTTCAAGGGCCCAATGCAAAAAGCGAGCTTATTGAGGAGCGTACAGCTGCAAAGTACTAATTTTGAAGGAAAAGTGGAAAATTTAATTTCTATAATCATAAGCACTGACAGAGTAATCATGAAGACAACTTACTAATCAAAGCTTCATAGAGTTCATACTAAATTAGTAAATTATTAGAAGATATTTGTACCATCCACGTACATTTAAGCAGGCAAACAGATCAAGGCCCCATTCTCTGTTGTGTGGTTCAGTTGTTAATTACATTAACAAAGCCCTTAATTGTCTTGATTACCCATTTAGCAAAGCCTAAGAATCATGCACTTCATTTAAGCAGCTTTTTCGTTTATGGAATAGAATTAGCTTTCCTACGAACTAAGAAGCTTAACGAAATTAGCTGGCTAAATGACAAGCAAAGACCAAGCCCTTACGCAGCTTACTTGAAATCTCCCTCTACGAAGCAATAGCCCAGATTAACAACTCAGGCACACAAATTTGAGGTTTTACGCACGATAAACAAGCAATAGTAAACACCAAAAATATGAAAAAGTACACCTCACATAGAACCCTAATCATGCACGAAATCTCCAGAAAGAATCCCAGCATAAATATCTTACAACGGCTATGCTCAATGGGTCTACATCCATCCCTGAATATCGTGAGTACATTTTTCAATAAGCAAGCTCCCTCCAACCGGGATGGGACTAGAAGGCTCTCGATTCTTGAGCATGTCGGGGGATTAGGCACCCGTTAAAAGAGCAGCTCAAAAGCTTTACGAACAAGTGAATAGAGAGCGCTAAAAACGTACACATATGATTCGAGATCGGCTAACATAAAAAGTCATTTGGGATAGCCATACGTCACCACTAAGGGGCCGTTTGGTTTATACAAGGGAAAGGGAAAGGGAAAGAGAAAGGGAAGGAGGGGGAATCGAATGAAAACCCCTCTAATTCCCTTGTGTGTTTGGTACCAACAACAAAATCACTCACTCTTTTCTCTCACATTCACCCGCAACCCCCCCTTCCATTGGTCTCTCTCCTCATTCTCCATCCCCATTGATGGGCTGTCCTCTTTCTCTCTCCTTTTAACAACCCATGCCCATCATCGCGTGCTTGCCGCCCCTCCACCAATCGACGCGCCACATGGCCAAACTCGTAGATACGTTTTTTTTTTTTGAGGTTTGTAGATCCGATTTTTAGTAGTCGGATTTGGCCACAAGGCCTACGAAATCTGCTCCTATGGCTAAATTCGATCTCCAAAAATCGAATCTAAAAGACCTACTCCGTATTAAAGAAGTTTAAGGTATGTTTTGCATGCTTGATATATTCATCTCCCATTTTTCTCTTTCTTCATAGTGGCGATATTGGGAGGTTGAGACCCGAAAACAGGTGGTTTGGTGTTGGGTGAAGGATTTCGTGGTGGTTATTGGTGGAGGTGTTGGTTGAATGTGGTGGTTCGGTGGTGGTGTGAGAGTTGATTTGATGGTCAATTATTGGAGTGAGGAACGACGTGGTGGTGTGTGTGACGCTATAGTGGTTGGTTGGTGGTGTGTGTGACGTGTGGTGATTGCATGGTGGTGATGGGGTTAATCTGGTGGTGTTGGTAAAGTGTCGGTGATGGTGGTATGTTATGTGGGTAGTGGGAGAGGTAGAAGGATTTTGGGGAATCATCAAACCCCTCTCACCCCAGGAATCATGATTGAGGAGTATTGGGGAATTTGACCAAGGAAAATGGGGAAAGGGAATGACAAAAATGCACAACCAAACACTTAGTAAGGGAATGAAGGGCTCAAATTCCCTTTCCCTTTCCTGCTTACCCCTAACCAAACGCCCCCTAAAAGGTTAAAAATAGGAAAAGCACGGTACTCAAACGAATGAATAATTAATGAACCACATTAGAAAGAGAAGTTCGAAAACTAAACAAAACAAAACAAAAAATGAAGAAAATAAGGAAAATCAAGCCAAAAGGTGCTGAACATTTTTTTTTACAAAATTAAGAGAAAATCAAGTGAAATGCACGAGGAAAACTTTGTGGAAATCGACAAGCATTAAGTGAAAATATTCAGACCAATGTAAAATGCTTGCGGGAGAACAAGGGATTTACTGCCAGGGGGATGCCATGGTTAAGCCTTGTGTGAGAAAGAAGAAAGAAGACAATGAGGTGGCTAAAGATGAGGTCAGTGGAAGGAAGCTTTTTAAACAAGCAATAGTGAACACCATGTTTCGGGATTTCTATCCACATAACAATGAGCTTTGTTAATGTTCCTTACAACATTAACTTAGCTAACCCACTTTTATATAAAGGTATAAAATATAAGAATAACAGTCCGGATTTGACATGGTGGTTGTTTATAGAAATGAAACTTTTGCTAAGTACATAAATGATTCTTTCATGAGAGAGTTTCAGATAATACCTTGCAAGGAAAATCTTGGAGTACTGCAATCAATCGACTTTATGAGTGCTGCGCAGAAACTTAACGTTGACCTGGAGTTTCTCAAGTCTAACCACTCCACAAATCATGAGGCAAAAAAGCTGCGATCCTTCATTTCTTCGTAACAAAATATACAACTAGTAAATACCATGTAACAGAGTTGGGAACAAACCCATTATTTAGCCCTCTATAGAGCAGCACCAAGGCTTCACTAGTCATGCCAAGCTTACAGTGCCAGTTGATCAAAGTGTTGTAGGTCACAGGATCAGGGACAATTCCTTCCACTTGTAATCGCTCATAGAGGTTAACAGCCTCCCCAAGACGTTCCATCATGCACATACCATTTATCAGGGTATTATAAGTGACAATATCTGGAGTCGATCCTTTATAATGCATTTCTCTCATAAAGTCGAGCGCATTTTGAACTTTCTGTGCTTTGCATAGGCCATTGATCAATATATTAGATGTAATAGTGCTAAGCTTTATTCCTTTCCTACCCATTTCTTCAAATAACCCCAAAGCTTTATCCACAGCTCCACTCTGACAGAGAGCCTTAATCAGGCCATTGTAAGTGATCTCATCGAGAGGTAATCCTCGGAAAATCATATCATTGACAAGCTTAAGGGCCTCTTCTGTTGCACCCCTGCCCAAATAAGCGTGGATTAATGTATTGTATGTAACTGAGTTGGCAATTACTCCTTCCAGTAGCATATCCCTGTACAATCTCAATGCTTCATCCATTTTGTCGACCTTGCATAGGCCATAGATAAGAGAATTGAATGTATATATGTCAGGTTTAAATCCATTGCTCGACATTTTAGCATATGTTGTCAATGCCTCTTGGACCTTCCCTAACTTAAAAAAGGCACATATAAAGCTATTGTACCCAGTAGTAGAAAGACTTAGGCCTCTCGCTGACATCTGATCCACGATACGGATGGCCTCATCAAGTCTCCCTCTCTTACAGAAACCGTCAATCAGTGTACTATATGTAGTCACATTAGGCTTACATCTTTTACGTTCCATCTCTACCAAGAGTTCATGAGCTGAATCTAGACAGCCTTTCTTGCACAGACCACGGATCAGTATGTTATAGGTGTACGAGTCTGGTTCACAACTGGGACCAACCATGCATTCTTGAACAACACTCTTGGCTTCTTCAAGCTTTCCAGCAATGACATAGCCATTTATCAAGGTATTATACAGCACAGCATTTGGCTCAGGAACCTTACTCAATAGAGCCCTTGCTTCCTTGACTTGTCCTTCTTTACATAGACTATGCATCAAAAGCCCATACGTTATAGCATTTGGGGTAAAACCCCGTGTAAGCATCCGATCAACCAATTTAGCTGCCTCATGAATCCGCCTGGTCTTACAGAGACCATGTATAACATGATTAAACGTTTCCACATCAGGGACACAACCCATCAACATCATCTCTTCCAATAGGGTCATCGCGTCATTCACTCTAGCGAACTTAGATAAAGTATGAATCAGAGTCTGATAGATAATAGCATTTGGGACACACCCATACTTAGCCATGTCCCTAAGAAGTGACCACGCGCTATCCACCTCTTTATCTTTACAAAGTGCTTTCATTACCACACCAAATGTATACACAGTCGGGGAAACACCCTTATTCAACATATCATAAAACACATTGGGAGCGACCTGATGACAGTTTCCAGCCACCAAAACTTCCAAAACTACATTGTATGACTTAAAACCCGGCTCAAACCCATACACATTCCTCATATCCAACAACAATCTAGTTGCTTGACCCGGAAACCCGGCCTTCCCAAAATACCTCATAATCAACATAAAAAGGGATTCTCTGAAAACGATCCCTTCCTCTTTCATTAGCAACAACAACCTATCTATCTCCTTAAACTCTTGCGCCAAACCAAGCTTGTCAATCAAAGCATAATACACATCAAACGAATGCGAATACCTTTTCTGGGTACCGGCCCATTTGAAAAGTTCCATTGAAGTGGGCAAATCAATGGGCAGCTTAAGCAATTTACATAATCTATAAGGTGTGAGGAAATTAAACGAATTATGAAGGTCTTCAATATCGTAAGGTTTAAGCAACTTCTCCCATTCATTTATACCATCAAATTGTCGGTAACCATTTGGGTTCAAGACCTCCACATTCGACATATCATCATTGTTAGAAGAATTGGAATCAAACCCAGATGAACAAAATGATGAAGTGGGTATTATACAATGAAATAGGAGCTTTTGAGTTACATAAGCTCTAAGTTTAGGTCTTGCTAACATAACAACAGACTAAAGTGCCTCAAATTGAACGGAAAAATGGCCTTAAAATGAGAAATTATGTACCTGCTTCGATGGTGAGGAGATGAACGAGGAAAAACAACAAATGGAGGATGAAAATTGTTACTCGTTAGTGTTTCACTGTCTGTGTGTCTGATTAGATACCATACAATGTTAGTTGGGGAAGCAAGTTAAGCACCCAGCGGAACCGTAAGACGTCGTGGTCGAGAGTAGCAAGTTAAAACTCGATCATCCGATATTATATAGTTTTTGATTTCACAGGGGTAGCTACTCTCGACCACGACTAACCTTAGATGAGGTTCGTTTCGTTTCCTACTTTGAATTGTGGTCTCCTTTCAAGATCTCAATGTGATTAACTATTATAAGGTTCAAAGAGATAGTATTCCCGTTGAAAATAAACTTTAATTGATTACTGAAATATTATAAACGGAAAGAAACATACATTTGAAACACTACCAAACTATGAATTTCTCAAGAGAGTATTCTTGATCTAATAGATACTTATGGGAGTTCCCTATTGCTCTCTTTTAACTCTTGGATACTTTAACTAATAGTTTCATCTAAAACTTTCGCTCTCTAGGTTATGATATTTTTTTCATGCTTGACGCTTTGTTGCTCTGATTTGTTATGTCTTTCAACTCAGACCAAGTTCTTCGAGGCTCCTATTGTAGAGAACCTTTGGTTATCGTCAAGCTGTTGGAAGAGCTTCTCACCACTCAATTAAACAAATAAAAAAAGGCTTAAAATTCACACCACTCAACATAAAATTTAGGACTATTAAGAAATGAACTATTTTATATGTAATAGTAATGATTTCAATCCATTACAAATTTTGTGTAATTCTAACCCAATAATCCTTATTGGACGATTAGTCCAATAGGAGCACTAAAGGACATGAAATCAAACAATTGGTTTACCTAACCTACCTACCCTTCTGCATATCAATTTCTCTTGTCCTCATGACCTCACTTCCTCATTCTCGACCATAACACCCACATCCACGACACAACCCCAAGCCCGATCATGACAACCACCTGCAATTCATCCTCTCTAAACCCAAAACCACCTCACACAACACAACAAACCCCTCTGAGGGCCCAAGTAAGTCTGCGTCGTTACACACGGTTGTTCCTTCGGGCGTAATGGGTGGTTGTGGATGGTGGTTGATTCGTTATATGTCGTTGATATCAATCAAAATTAACAGAATAACTACCTTAATTAGGTAGTATAAGTAGGTATCGTATCCACGTGGAAGAGGGTTGTCATGAAAAACAAAATAAAAGATAAAGCACGTAAAAATGAGTTTTTTTTTTACTCTAAATAAAGCTAATTGATAAACAACTAGATTAATGTTTTTGCAACTATTCATGCAAGTAATTTATTCTACTCTCTGATCATGTCAAATCACGCCAAATACTGACAACTTGTCAATTAATCCACTTTTATGGGGAATTTGAGTAACCGCTACCAGATTCCCCTCTTTAATTCTAATTTGTTTAGTGACCACTCCAACAAACCACAATCAAAGGGCAATTAACACAAGGATTAATCAACGACAAGAAACGACCAAATTAGTATCTAATTAGCCGCTACCGCGACAGTAATCAAATCAAATCTATTTGTTGTGTAATCAATTCCACACTAATTAGTCATAACCATAAACTAATTAAGTAAGTTGCTTTCTTTAGACTAATAATCAAATAACATCAATTATCAACCAAGCATATGAATCACCCATGTATAATGCAATAACTAATTAGATAAAACAAGCTTTAATTATGCAATTAAGAACATGGACTTAGTTACTATGAAATTAAAAGGCACAATTGAGAGAATCAATTCTTATTATGAATTAATTGGATGATTTGATTACACCAAGAATCTTGGAATTTGATTAGGATCCCATGCTAATTAGTATAACAATTATTGGAATGGATATTATGATTAGTTTGGTAATATTTAAATATTAAACACTTCTAATCTCTCTAGACAATTAACTAATAAAAGTAATTAAAGGTCAAATAATACTGATCGATGCGTATCAGTATAGCTTAAGATATCAATTAACTAGTTTTTGTGTTTTATGTGTATAAAAAGGATAATTAAAGGTCAAATAATACTAATGCGTATCTGTATAACTTAAGATATCAATTGGGTATTTGCAGCGAAAAATTAAAATAAGAACTTGTTTTTGTGTTTTATGTGTATAAAAAGGATAAAATGGCAACTAAAGACATGAATGATGCCTTGTAGTTCCCAACTTAAGACTCAACATACAATTGCAAATTAAAGCTTGGCCCTAAGCTACAAGCTTGTATGAATCTCGCATCTTAATTGATTGTTAAACAAGTAAACAATCTTTAGCCTAATCAAATTAACGAAATGTGTTAGTCTCGCACGACAAAAGATTAAGGAAACACTCCTTAAGATTCTTTATATATTTATTCTCGAATGTGCTGTTGTTGGAATACAAAGGAACAAGCCTTTTATATAAAACTTTAGAAGATTTAACAACCAACACTCTCATAATTACCAATATGAAAGCTAGAGTTATGAAAACACAACAAACTGGAAAGCTAGAGTAATATGTACTTGCATTGACTTTACTTTATGGATTAATTGACAGTCCCTACTTCTTTGCATCATAATTTGTTTGTTATTGATCTTTCTGGTGACCCATAATATGTCTCTGGAATAATTAGGTTGATATCTAAATTCTCTGTTTTGACTTTTGAATGAACTCAATCCAATGAATAACCCAAAAGTTATGACCGCCTAAAGAAGTTAGCACCCCAACTATCGTCTAATTTGTCCAATTTTTAACCCAAGTTCAAGTAGATATACTTGGAGCATCCAAAGATGTCCAACTAATTATGGTAACACAACTTGGACATAGAGTAAACCCCATTTCATTCATTTGGACCTTAGTGACCAACATCACTTCATCATTGCTAGCTTGGCTCCAAGTAGGGTATCTGTAATTATATTGCACCCTCACCATTTCACCATTGGAGCAAAAGTCTTGGACTAATTGGAAAAATCCGGGAAAAACGGTAAAGTTTTTCCACCACTTGACATTGAATTGTCTATGGAGAGTAAATGGTTCATTTTGACGTCGTTGGAACCAACAAAAGGACCAACAAGAGATCCATGCTAGACGGAAAATCTTGCAGAAATCCATAATATTGATCATTTCCCATTGGGAACTTCGAGCAGTTTTGGAACAAAAATATTGATATGGTTTTTGTAACTCTTCTGGTAGTAAAGAAGGTTCGAGACCATACTTACGCCACCATTCGAGAAACCAAATTGGAAACTTAGGATTATTTTTGAGGCAAACAGAGTGAAAACTAATAAACCATGAATGGTTATAGCTTTCAACAAGAAAGACTCTGTGCCAAGCCTGGATGTAATCATAGTAGTTATAGCTGGACAAACCATTGTAGGATTTGGATAAGGACTTGTAAGCCCATGGAGAACTTCCCCATTCGGAGGCTATAATAATTTGGAAAATAAGACATTTAGAGAAATTTGTATCTTTGGAGATTTTGTCATCGATTTTACAGGAATTTGAATCCGATAAAATTTGACGGTAAAACCCTAGGTCTTTCCTAGGATCTTCGGGTATCCAATTGAAGTTTGGAGGTAAGGATTTTGAAAGAAACGTTTGGACATCACTTTTGGTAGGAATATTGGAGAGCGAGAGGAACATAAGAGGTTCCTCAAATTCTTTTTTCAAATACTCTGGATTTTTGGAGGAAGAACCTTGGGAAGGTTTTCCCGCAGTTTGAGCAAAGGTCAATGGAGGAAAATCTTGTAATTGTTGGAAGGGATTTTAAGCAACTGGAATTCCTGATTGATGAGGAACAATTTGACTATCTGGAAGCGAAGATTTTGATTTGGACTTGTTCTTACCCATTTCTCCCCTGTAAAAATTCACGGGTAAGGAAATCTGGAAGTGAATCGTTTTTACCTTTAATATATTCAATATCAAAATCGAAAACTGATAATATAGCTTGCCATCGGGCAAAGATTTGTTTGGAAACAATATTTTGAACATCTTTTTGTAAAACTTCTTTGGCAGATTTACAATCCACTCTTAATAATAACTTTTTGTTATACAAATCATTTTGAAATTTGGAAATACATAAAACTATTGATAAAATTTCTTTTTTGATAGTGGAATAATTTTTTTGTGGTCCGAGCCAGAGACCAGAAGTAAACCTAACGACTTGTTCTTTGGAGGACGCATGCAATTTTTGTTTGAGTATGCCACCATACCCTATATCGGACGCATCTGTATCTACTAACATGAATGCTTGAGGATTTGGTAGACCTATACATGGAAGGGACTTGACTTTTTGTTTTAACTAATAAAAGTAATTAAAGGTCAAATAATACTGATCGATGCGTATCTGTATAGCTTAAGATATCAATTAACTAGTTTTTGTGTTTTATGTGTATAAAAAGGATAATTAAAGGTCAATTAATACTAATGCGTATCTGTATAACTTAAGATATCAATTGGGTATTTGCAGCGAAAAATTAAAATAAGAACTTGTTTTTGTGTTTTATGTGTATAAAAAGGATAAAATGGCAACTAAAGACATGAATGATGCCTTGTAGTTCCCAACTTAAGACTCAACATACAATTGCAAATTAAAGCTTGGCCCTAAGCTACAAGCTTGTATGAATCTCGCATCTTAATTGATTGTTAAACAAGTAAACAATCTTTAGCCTAATCAAATTAACGAAATGTGTTAGTCTCGCACGACAAAAGATTAAGGAAACACTCCTTAAGATTCTTTATATATTTATTCTCGAATGTGCTGTTGTTGGAATACAAAGGAACAAGCCTTTTATATAAAACTTTAGAAGATTTAACAACCAACACTCTCATAATTACCAATATGAAAGCTAGAGTTATGAAAACACAACAAACTGGAAAGCTAGAGTAATATGTACTTGCATTGACTTTACTTTATGGATTAATTGACAGTCCCTACTTCTTTGCATCATAATTTGTTTGTTATTGATCTTTCTGATGACCCATAATATGTCTCTGGAATAATTAGGTTGATATCTAAATTCTCTGTTTTGACTTTTGAATGAACTCAATCCAATGAATAACCCAAAAGTTATGACCGCCTAAAGAAGTTAGCACCCCAACTATCGTCTAATTTGTCCAATTTTTAACCCAAGTTCAAGTAGATATACTTGGAGCATCCAAAGATGTCCAACTAATTATGGTAACACAACTTGGACATAGAGTAAACCCCATTTCATTCATTTGGACCTTAGTGACCAACATCACTTCATCATTGCTAGCTTGGCTCCAAGTAGGGTATCTGTAATTATATTGCACCCTCACCATTTCACCATTGGAGCAAAAGTCTTGGACTAATTGGAAAAATCCGGGAAAAACGGTAAAGTTTTTCCACCACTTGACATTGAATTGTCTATGGAGAGTAAATGGTTCATTTTGACGTCGTTGGAACCAACAAAAGGACCAACAAGAGATCCATGCTAGACGGAAAATCTTGCAGAAATCCATAATATTGATCATTTCGCATTGGGAACTTCGAGCAGTTTTGGAACAAAAATATTGATATGGTTTTTGTAACTCTTCTGGTAGTAAAGAAGGTTCGAGACCATACTTACGCCACCATTCGAGAAACCAAATTGGAAACTTAGGATTATTTTTGAGGCAAACAGAGTGAAAACTAATAAACCATGAATGGTTATAGCTTTCAACAAGAAAGACTCTGTGCCAAGCCTGGATGTAATCATAGTAGTTATAGCTGGACAAACCATTGTAGGATTTGGATAAGGACTTGTAAGCCCATGGAGAACTTCCCCATTCGGAGGCTATAATAATTTGGAAAATAAGACATTTAGAGAAATTTGTATCTTTGGAGATTTTGTCATCGATTTTACAGGAATTTGAATCCGATAAAATTTGACGGTAAAACCCTAGGTCTTTCCTAGGATCTTCGGGTATCCAATTGAAGTTTGGAGGTAAGGATTTTGAAAGAAACGTTTGGACATCACTTTTGGTAGGAATATTGGAGAGCGAGAGGAACATAAGAGGTTCCTCAAATTCTTTTTTCAAATACTCTGGATTTTTGGAGGAAGAACCTTGGGAAGGTTTTCCCGCAGTTTGAGCAAAGGTCAATGGAGGAAAATCTTGTAATTGTTGGAAGGGATTTTAAGCAACTGGAATTCCTGATTGATGAGGAACAATTTGACTATCTGGAAGCGAAGATTTTGATTTGGACTTGTTCTTACCCATTTCTCCCCTGTAAAAATTCACGGGTAAGGAAATCTGGAAGTGAATCGTTTTTACCTTTAATATATTCAATATCAAAATCGAAAACTGATAATATAGCTTGCCATCGGGCAAAGATTTGTTTGGAAACAATATTTTGAACATCTTTTTGTAAAACTTCTTTGGCAGATTTACAATCCACTCTTAATAATAACTTTTTGTTATACAAATCATTTTGAAATTTGGAAATACATAAAACTATTGATAAAATTTCTTTTTTGATAGTGGAATAATTTTTTTGTGGTCCGAGCCAGAGACCAGAAGTAAACCTAACGACTTGTTCTTTGGAGGACGCATGCAATTTTTGTTTGAGTATGCCACCATACCCTATATCGGACGCATCTGTATCTACTAACATGAATGCTTGAGGATTTGGTAGACCTATACATGGAAGGGACTTGACTTTTTGTTTTAACTAATAAAAGTAATTAAAGGTCAAATAATACTGATCGATGCGTATCTGTATAGCTTAAGATATCAATTAACTAGTTTTTGTGTTTTATGTGTATAAAAAGGATAATTAAAGGTCAATTAATACTAATGCGTATCTGTATAACTTAAGATATCAATTGGGTATTTGCAGCGAAAAATTAAAATAAGAACTTGTTTTTGTGTTTTATGTGTATAAAAAGGATAAAATGGCAACTAAAGACATGAATGATGCCTTGTAGTTCCCAACTTAAGACTCAACATACAATTGCAAATTAAAGCTTGGCCCTAAGCTACAAGCTTGTATGAATCTCGCATCTTAATTGATTGTTAAACAAGTAAACAATCTTTAGCCTAATCAAATTAACGAAATGTGTTAGTCTCGCACGACAAAAGATTAAGGAAACACTCCTTAAGATTCTTTATATATTTATTCTCGAATGTGCTGTTGTTGGAATACAAAGGAACAAGCCTTTTATATAAAACTTTAGAAGATTTAACAACCAACACTCTCATAATTACCAATATGAAAGCTAGAGTTATGAAAACACAACAAACTGGAAAGCTAGAGTAATATGTACTTGCATTGACTTTACTTTATGGATTAATTGACAGTCCCTACTTCTTTGCATCATAATTTGTTTGTTATTGATCTTTCTGATGACCCATAATATGTCTCTGGAATAATTAGGTTGATATCTAAATTCTCTGTTTTGACTTTTGAATGAACTCAATCCAATGAATAACCCAAAAGTTATGACCGCCTAAAGAAGTTAGCACCCCAACTATCGTCTAATTTGTCCAATTTTTAACCCAAGTTCAAGTAGATATACTTGGAGCATCCAAAGATGTCCAACTAATTATGGTAACACAACTTGGACATAGAGTAAACCCCATTTCATTCATTTGGACCTTAGTGACCAACATCACTTCATCATTGCTAGCTTGGCTCCAAGTAGGGTATCTGTAATTATATTGCACCCTCACCATTTCACCATTGGAGCAAAAGTCTTGGACTAATTGGAAAAATCCGGGAAAAACGGTAAAGTTTTTCCACCACTTGACATTGAATTGTCTATGGAGAGTAAATGGTTCATTTTGACGTCGTTGGAACCAACAAAAGGACCAACAAGAGATCCATGCTAGACGGAAAATCTTGCAGAAATCCATAATATTGATCATTTCGCATTGGGAACTTCGAGCAGTTTTGGAACAAAAATATTGATATGGTTTTTGTAACTCTTCTGGTAGTAAAGAAGGTTCGAGACCATACTTACGCCACCATTCGAGAAACCAAATTGGAAACTTAGGATTATTTTTGAGGCAAACAGAGTGAAAACTAATAAACCATGAATGGTTATAGCTTTCAACAAGAAAGACTCTGTGCCAAGCCTGGATGTAATCATAGTAGTTATAGCTGGACAAACCATTGTAGGATTTGGATAAGGACTTGTAAGCCCATGGAGAACTTCCCCATTCGGAGGCTATAATAATTTGGAAAATAAGACATTTAGAGAAATTTGTATCTTTGGAGATTTTGTCATCGATTTTACAGGAATTTGAATCCGATAAAATTTGACGGTAAAACCCTAGGTCTTTCCTAGGATCTTCGGGTATCCAATTGAAGTTTGGAGGTAAGGATTTTGAAAGAAACGTTTGGACATCACTTTTGGTAGGAATATTGGAGAGCGAGAGGAACATAAGAGGTTCCTCAAATTCTTTTTTCAAATACTCTGGATTTTTGGAGGAAGAACCTTGGGAAGGTTTTCCCGCAGTTTGAGCAAAGGTCAATGGAGGAAAATCTTGTAATTGTTGGAAGGGATTTTAAGCAACTGGAATTCCTGATTGATGAGGAACAATTTGACTATCTGGAAGCGAAGATTTTGATTTGGACTTGTTCTTACCCATTTCTCCCCTGTAAAAATTCACGGGTAAGGAAATCTGGAAGTGAATCGTTTTTACCTTTAATATATTCAATATCAAAATCGAAAACTGATAATATAGCTTGCCATCGGGCAAAGATTTGTTTGGAAACAATATTTTGAACATCTTTTTGTAAAACTTCTTTGGCAGATTTACAATCCACTCTTAATAATAACTTTTTGTTATACAAATCATTTTGAAATTTGGAAATACATAAAACTATTGATAAAATTTCTTTTTTGATAGTGGAATAATTTTTTTGTGGTCCGAGCCAGAGACCAGAAGTAAACCTAACGACTTGTTCTTTGGAGGACGCATGCAATTTTTGTTTGAGTATGCCACCATACCCTATATCGGACGCATCTGTACCTACTAACATGAATGCTTGAGGATTTGGTAGACCTATACATGGAAGGGACTTGACCTTTTGTTTTAACTAATAAAAGTAATTAAAGGTCAAATAATACTGATCGATGCGTATCTGTATAGCTTAAGATATCAATTAACTAGTTTTTGTGTTTTATGTGTATAAAAAGGATAATTAAAGGTCAATTAATACTAATGCGTATCTGTATAACTTAAGATATCAATTGGGTATTTGCAGCGAAAAATTAAAATAAGAACTTGTTTTTGTGTTTTATGTGTATAAAAAGGATAAAATGGCAACTAAAGACATGAATGATGCCTTGTAGTTCCCAACTTAAGACTCAACATACAATTGCAAATTAAAGCTTGGCCCTAAGCTACAAGCTTGTATGAATCTCGCATCTTAATTGATTGTTAAACAAGTACACAATCTTTAGCCTAATCAAATTAACGAAATGTGTTAGTCTCGCACGACAAAAGATTAAGGAAACACTCCTTAAGATTCTTTATATATTTATTCTCGAATGTGCTGTTGTTGGAATACAAAGGAACAAGCCTTTTATATAAAACTTTAGAAGATTTAACAACCAACACTCTCATAATTACCAATATGAAAGCTAGAGTTATGAAAACGCAACAAACTGGAAAGCTAGAGTAATATGTACTTGCATTGACTTTACTTTATGGATTAATTGACAGTCCCTACTTCTTTGCATCATAATTTGTTTGTTATTGATCTTTCTGGTGACCCATAATATGTCTCTGGAATAATTAGGTTGACATCTAAATTCTCTGTTTTGACTTTTGAATGAACTCAATCCAATGAATAACCCAAAAGTTATGACCGCCTAAAGAAGTTAGCACCCCAACCATCGTCTAATTTGTCCAATTTTTAACCCAAGTTCAAGTAGATATACTTGGAGCATCCAAAGATGTCCAACTAATTATGGTAACACAACTTGGACATAGAGTAAACCCCATTTCATTCATTTGGACCTTAGTGACCAACATCACTTCATCATTGCTAGCTTGGCTCCAAGTAGGGTATCTGTAATTATATTGCACCCTCACCATTTCCCTCCTCTTCAATAGAAATTGTCCTCAATTTCTCAAGTTCTCGGTCATCCAAATAAGGTGACACATCTCCAACGTTAAATGTTAAACTAACATTGAAATCTCCAGGCAACTACTCCACCTTATATACACTATCACTGATACGTTCAAGAAGTCGGAGTGTACCATCTGAGCACGAAATAAGCTTGTTCTTCCTCTTGCTAGGAAACCTCCCTTTACTCAAGTGAATTCAAACAAGATCACCTAAACTCATGTGTTTTCGATGTTTATTCGAATAACAATTATTATTTCTGCATAAAAAAACAAAGTGTTGGTCTTAACTTCACTACTTTGGAGAAATTCCAAGTCTTTAGGTGAAAGTGAAGTTACCACAAAATAATTGTTTTCCTTCGTCACCATGTACACATTTTTCTCCCATCATGTTGCACACTTCTATGATATTGTCAAAGTCTTCCCAAAAGCACATGATAACCATCCATAGAAATAACGTCACAAAACCTCTTGTCTTTATAAACATCACCAACAGAAAAAGAAACGGGAGCTTGTTTAGTTACTTTCACAACAGACCTTGCTTAAACCATTGCAGTTTCAGAGGTTTTGGATTGGTATGTATGTTGGGTTTCTCTATCAAGGTAGTAGCGACAACATTCGCACAACTACATTAATCCAAGATCAGCTTGCAAATTTACTCCTGACCTTTGCACTTTGTGTGAAATATGGTCTCATTTGTTGCTCATCTTCATTTGACACTACCTCGGCTTATAACACACGAGTTCTAACGAAATTGAAGTTTACCCTGCCGTGATTTGCAATAATCAGCTCCATGTCACTATCACTGGAACCATTCTAATCCATGAACTCGTTATTTGCCATATTTTGGAAATCAAAATGTTTTGCAAAGTAAGTACACACGACTAGTAGGGGATTCATTAAAAAAGTGACCATGACCCTTACATTTTAAGTAGAGGTGGCCAATGGGATGGGTCGGCCCTAGCCCAACCTGAACCGGCCCGGGTAATGGCTCTTGAGGGTTGACCCTTGACTGGGCCGGGCCAAACCCGGCACTAGCCCTAAAAATCTAGGGCCGTTTCAGGGTTTAACATTTTTGAACCCTGATCTGACCCTAGTCCTAACCCTTAACCCTACCCAGAACCTAGTCGGACCCTAACCTAGCCCTCAACCCGTCCCTGACCCACCCCTCATACTAAATCTAATCATAACAAGTGATATATTTCACAACCACACGAAAAAAAATAGAGGTATACGCATAATCGGGTAAACTGGACAAAAAATAGAAAGACAACCCATACAAGTGGCAAAGACAAACATACAAATATACAATGATACAAGGGATTGAAATAATTTGAAGGAACACTGATCAAAGCCAAAAGTTGCGGAAGCAAAGAAGAAGACATATGTGTCCATGCCTCCAGCCCTCCATCCCTCTCCTCTTCTTTGATATGAAAATTCGACAGACTCGCCACTAGATAAAGAGAACAGTGATCATGTGAATGACAACTCAATTCGAATAAATCCTTAATTAATAATGATTTTCTTCTAACGAATTCCAAATCCGCCTATAAATATCATTTCCTTCACTACAAATTTTCACACCAATTTCTATTAAATCCTCTACTACATTTTTATTCAATCACAATTTTAAATTCACAATTCACTATTAATTAAGGTTACTCACTAACTTAAATTCACTATTAGCAAAAAAAAAAAAAAAGAAAAAGAAAAAAGGACTACAGATCTAGTGAGAAAAGGCCAATGGTTGAGGAAGATGAACCATCACAAGACATGATTCATGACATGGGACCTCCACCTATTTCTCCAGAAGGTATAAATACCCTAATTTTTTCTATATAATTTGTATAGGATTAGTAAATAACATACCTCTAATTCTCTAATCATCGGAGCGTTGGAGGAGATGGTGTGTTGGTGTCGTTAGAAGGAGGCGACGGAATTGTTCTCGCCGGAATAAATGGCGACTGATGGCGTTAAGGGTGGGTGGGAACTGGGAAGGGGGAAGCCGTGAGACAGTCAATGAGAGTGTGAGACTGTTTTCTTTTTTTCTTCTGGGGAAAGCAGGGAATTGATTCAATAAGGATTGTGTATTTGTGTGATAATATAATTACCGTGTATATTTAATTTGGTTTGGAAAGTTGACTAATAGATATTTTGGGAGGTGGAGAATATAATAATAAGTAATAGAATAAGAAGTAAAAAAAAAAAAAAGAGTGACTCTCAAGTCTCTCTGTATCACGTTTTACTCAAAAAAAAAAAAAAAAGAAACTCTGCATCACACGTCAGTTCTTTCTCTTTTCTTTTTTTTTAGATTATCCGTTTATTGGTAGTAATATGTTATTTTTTTTAATAGTAGTTTGTTCTTTTTCTTAATTATAATTTGTACTAAACTACTAATTAACTAATAATATAATTTTAGAAATATATGTTATTTGTTTCATTTATTATGATTCTATTTTCATTTTTTTTGAGGTCCTTAGTGTGTGTAATTTTTTTTTTTTTGAAGGGAGCGAGTCATCAAAAAAGATTATCTCTTTCGCTTGGCAATATTTTGAGAAATTACCATCCGACATTCCTAACCATTACTTTCTCCATTGTTTACTTTGTCGGAAAAAAAAGATTGATCGAAACCCATTTTCTTGGTCAAAGGGTGATGGTACAGGAACGATATGTCGTCATCTAGCAAAGAAACACGGATTAACCAAAAAGACACCTCTTGAACAAGGACAATCGCAAATTTCTGCGTGGGCAGATCAACCTGGTGCAGGTTATTTTACTTATAATCGTGACGTAATGATTGATGAACTTGGTAAATTGGTTGTTGCGGATGACTTATCATTTTCTTATGGTGAAAGTTTAAACGTTGAGCATTTCAATAGAATTGCATTAAATCCCCAATTCAGGAGGGTTCCTAGGAACACACTTAAGAGGAGGACGTGCAAACAATATTATGCAAGTAGGAATAATATGATTGAGTTCTTCAGAAGTTTTGATGGTCGTGTTGCACTAACTAGCGATGCATGGACTTCCCATGGACCAGGGAGCCTTATCTATGCATTACAGTCCATTGGATTGATGAAAATTGGTTTCTCCAAAAACGTATTATTGCATTTGATATTATGGAGGAGTCTCATACTGGTTTTCATATTAAGAGTAGAATTATATCTACTTTAGATGAATTTCATTTAAGGGATAAGGTATTTTCTATTTCTTTTGACAATGCTAGTGCTAACACGAAATGCATTGACTATTTGCGGATGGAATTGAAGCTCTTGTTAGACGGTATCTTTTTGCACGTTAGATGTTGTGCGCATGTTTTGAACTTGTCTGTCCAGGAGGATGTTGATGATTTGAATGATCTTGTTAAGCCGATTAGACAATGCATTAAGTGGATGAGGTCTTCAATCAATGTGAAAGCTAAGTACAAAGCATGGTGCAAGCAAAACAAGCTTCCTGCAAAAAGGTTTTGTCTTGATGCCCCAACCCGTTGGAATGCGACATACAAAATATTATGTGATGCTTACAAGTATAAAGAGATATTGAACCAACTATACAACGATGCGAAAAACAAAGACATTGAGATGCTAAATCCTCAACATTGGTCAGTTTGCTCTAAACTTAATGAGGTGCTTGAACGTTTTGATAGTGCCACAAAAACATTCTCATTAGTTTATCAACCTAATGTCCATTTGGTTATCCAAGAATGTGTCTTAATTGTCGACACTATATCTAAGCGTGAGGACG
This sequence comes from Spergularia marina, assembly GCA_963680865.1. Lineage (NCBI taxonomy): Eukaryota > Viridiplantae > Streptophyta > Magnoliopsida > Caryophyllales > Caryophyllaceae > Spergularia > Spergularia marina. The sequence goes on from OY804548.1 coordinate 12,761,282, forward strand.
AAGGAGCACTGAGTTTGTTGCTTTATGGCATGAAGGTAAAATGGTTGCAATACTTTGGTGAGTTTCCTTATATCTATAGAATAGCAACTATCCTAGATCCTTCCGTGAAGACTAACGGTTTGACTACTTTGCTGGAGTTTTATTACACTACCATAGGATTTGAATATGATGTTTCTCTCTATGTCAACCGATGTGTGGCCTATTTGTATGAATTGTATGAGATATACGCTGCAATATATGAGCCCTAAGCACGGGCCGCAGTTGTTCCTGCAAGTGTTCCTCGTAGGTTGAATTCACGCATTGCCACCATCTTGAAGAAATCCAAAATTACTAGTGGTAGTAGTACTCAATTTGGTGTTAATGAGTACTTGACTTGTGAATTTGAGATTGGGGATGATTATGCAATTCTCTCATGGTGGAAGAAAAATGAGAGTAAATTTTCAGTCTTGTCTAGAATTGCAAAAGACATCCTTGCTGTTCCTGCATCTACTATTGCTTCCGAGTCTGCATTTAGCTCGGGTAGGAGAGTTCAAGATGAAAAAAGACAAAATCTTGCACCAGTCCCTCAAAATTTGTGTGTGTGAAAAAGATTGGGATCAAGCAGAAAAACGAACACAAGGAATGAAGGATGATGATGATGATGATGAAGATGACCCATGGATGAGATTTTACACCTCTTCAGAATCAGGGACGTTGTCCATGTCTTCACCTCAAGACGTTTCAGGTTATAAATAATCTTGTTTAACTACGTGGGCTTTGATTCCTTCGGGATATGTAGGTATCTTAACTGATTGTGAAAATTAAAATTATTAATAATTTTAATTTTGATAAAAAGTTAAGTCCAAGCCCCTCCTTATTTTAATGGGGGGAACCCTTTATCTATTTTAATTTTGTTTTTCAATAAAATTTCTTAATTTGTGAATTGTGGTTCTAATAACATTTTTTGTCTTGTTCTTAATGTAGAGGTTACATGAAGATGGGTAAACGACTAAGTTACAATGGCCATTTTTCACTTACATGATTGTATATTTGTACATTAGATGTAAATTTGATGTATTTTGTAACAATAATTATCCTCATTGTACTAATATTTACAAGTATATAAATCCGTGTTGTTTTCATACTAATAAATTTATTTGAGTTTTATTTTTGAAAAGGCCTTTTAATTTATTCTCCCATTAATAAAATTACATAAACTAATTAAATACTTATTTATTCTATATTAAAAAAAAATCATTTAGTCATATCCATATACCTCACTTTCCCATTTTTTCAAAGTTATTTCAATAATAATAAAAAAAATCTCAAACTCTCACCTAGTCTTCACTCTTCACGTTAATTACACTTTTTTTTTTTTTAATACAAATACACTAATACAATATACACACCCTAAAAAAACAATTATATTTCTCACTCTCTGTCCTCCCAACCTCTCACGGCCTCACTCCTCTGTTTCTCACAGTCACAAATTCACAATCCCCTCTATTCTCCCTTTCCCGGCTCTCCTCGCCTCCTCCCTTCTCCCCATGCTGCCACCGAGCCACCACCACACTCCTTAGTCCTTACCTCCCGCACGATCCATACATGAAGATAGAAGAGTTTTAAACATAATTTATAAATGTATGAATTTTAATTGATTTTAATTGATTTTAATTGAAAATCACGTGGATCTTGAATTAAATTGAAAGTTATATAATCATATGGATCTTGAATTCTTGATGCTTTGATGAACATATGGATCCACAATTTTTTTTTTGTGGGATTGGAAGAGGTTGTTGATTGTTGTGGTGGTTGGGTATCTCAACCCTAATCCTAACCTTGTGCCAGCCTCACCCTAGCCCTAGCCCTACCCTAAACCTGGCCTGACCCTAACCCTAGCACTAGCCCTCTACGTTAGGGGCTAAGGTCGATGATTTCTTGGCCGTGACCCTAGCCCTAGCCCGCCTTGGCTTATGTGGGCAGGTTAAGGGTCAGATCAATTGGAGCCCAACTCGGTACATGGCCCGGCACTAGCCCTGGCCCGCCCGCCCAATGGCCACCTCTAATTTAAAGCATTGTTTCTTAAATTTAGGGTCATATGAAATGTCATTCTTACCTTTGTCTTCAATAGACAACTTCTTAAAGCCTTTAAGTGAATCACCCTCAACCTATTCCTTTGGTTGTTCTTGCTCAAAAGGTGTATATTTAAAATTGTAGGCCTTAGATTTTAATGTTTCTTTCTTTCAAAGCCATTGTTTCTTCGCTTCAAAGGTATCTTACATGTCTCATCAAAGGTTGTCGCGACAATCAATTCAACCATATAACTAAGTTTAGAATCAAAGTCACCTAGAAAACGCGTTATTTTTTTAGTTCTTCTTTCTCCTCAATATCACATAACATACACCACTTATCAAATTCAAGTATGTAATCCTCGATAAATTGGTTACATTGTGTGAGGTACCGTACCGGCTGGGTGGGCCGATTCGCACTCCATAAATGAATTGCTATTGTCCAGGAGTCGCCAACGAGTAGAATGGGTCCGTGCAAGGTTGCAGGTTGGGAAGGTGTTAGGCACCCAAACCGCCCGTCGTGGTCGACGACCTTTACTAATTGATCCATGATAAATGAAAAGTAATTAATTGACGACGGATACACATAACACATTACATGCAAAAGGGAATAAAATTCATGCGAAAGGAGTCAAAGCACAAATACGTCATGCATAATACAAGTAGAAATGGAAAGCCATTGAATGCCACTAGGATGCCAGTGAGAAGTAATCATGTGATGAGCTATATAAACCGTGGTTAAAAGAACGCACACAGATTGCATGACTTTATGTTTGCAAAATACCAAGTGTTTCAATAACATAAAAACATTTTGATGAAAGCAATTGTTAAGGGCCCTCAGGACTTATCTGCAATGTTTTGCGGATCTCGGTTTTGTTTGCCAACGAGCGTAACCTCCGATTTTGACCCTCGTATGCCACTAGCCCACCAATCTAGCCTTGCTCTCGGTTATCTAGGTATGATCCTATAGTGCCATATGTGTTTGAATGTGTTTATAAGTGTTTAAATGTGTATAGGTAGAGTTGTACGTAGTAAGTTTGTCATGCGTCGTCGTAGTCTTCAGCCATGTCTCACCCCATGAGTCCGTGTGTTAAAAAGAGGGTATGAGGTTCCTATATATAGGAGAACTAAGCTAGGCTAAGCTACCTTAGGCTTAATCTCCATGAAACAAATTGATATCACTTGCAATGGTATGAAAGTGTGTATGGATAATAACAAATCGGAGGATAAAGTTTGAAAGGATAATAGCTGAAATTATGGTGGATAATATGGGATATGAATTTTGATATGAAGATAGAAATAATTAACTTTATCCGCGGAGGAGATAAAGGAAGTGATAAAATAGTATAACAAACTCCCGGAAGGCCGTGAGTAAGTAAAATTCTTTGAATGCCAGTTCTTAGAGTGACATCCAATTGCCTTCCACATGCATGCTACATAAACCATGCAAACCCAAATAACAAGGTTTGAAAGAATTGGGCCTAGATTAATACGAACACTCTATTTTCTCTAGTGGACTATGGTAAATTAAGTCCAACTCTCCAACAGTATATTAATCCACCAACAAAGATTTGGGCTAAATGCTCGATTAATGGTAACTTGGGCCTAGACCAAAATATGAACCCTTTGGCAAACAAAACCGATTATCGCGTATTAAGTCTGTTTTCATCATCGAGCGCTGTAATGGAAGCCCCCAAGTAGGGTGTCTACAGGAGCCCCTACTTTGACCGAGTCTTTGAGAAGACGAAGGTCAAAGGATCACACTCACAAAATTAATGCAAATGCAATCGGATGCTAATACGAATCATAGAATGCTCATCTAAGTCACATAAAGCATCAAGAAAAAAGACCGAGTAACCATCTCGAAAGAGCGAAGTTGTCGATCGAAATGTGTTGAATAAGTATCTTGAATGAGCAAAGTTGTCATCCAGGACATGCTTTAACGCATTGTTGATAAATGTTGCCTATTCTGAATGGGCGTAGTAATCACTCGAAATAGGTATTCACGTAGCTTGGTTGTTGATAAAAATGCTTGGCATTTCGAATGAGCGAAGTAATCATCCGAAACATGTTGACGCAGAATATAATGTTTTCCTAAATGGGCGAAGTTGTCATCTAGGATAAGTCGCCGTTTACAGTCCGTCAACTGTCAAATTGAATTTTTATAGTCTATCGACTGCTGCACTTGAACATTTATAGTCTTTCGACTGCTGCACTAGAACTCTTATAGTCTTTCGACTTGTGCACTTGAACATTTATAGTCTTTCGACTGCTGAAGTGAACTTGGTTTTATAGTCTGATGACTGTTCAATTGGAGCATTTATAGTCTTTGGACTGCTGAAATCGTCTGTATTTAGAGTTTGGCGACTGCTAATTGAACTTGAATGCTGAGGATTTATAGTCTGGCGACTGCCAAAATTGTCAAGGTCTCTCGACTACATCCTCTTGCAAAATGTGCTAGGTTCTATAGTCTAGTGAACTACTTTAATTTGACAAAAGGATTTGATTTGTACAATTTTGCTTTGGGGATTGAGATCTTGATTTCTTGCTAATGTCAAGACAGTCCGTAGTGTGGTCAAACTGAGTTGTAGTGTTCGAGGTAAGAAAGTAGAAAGTTGTCTTGCGTACTTTGCTCTCTAACATCTTGTGAAACTCCGTAGAATGGAGTAGATTAACCCTAACCTTGAGAACTTTTGGGGTTTTCTCTATTCTCCTTGAATTGTGCTCATCATTTTGCTTTTGATTATTGAATTGGGGTTATGAAAATGAGCGCTAAATGCATATGAACCCATGACATGTATGCAAAAAGTGTGACTCATGGAGACTTAAGACAATGTAAAATATTTGACCTTAGTAGACTCTTGACTATTGGACAATCATGAGTAAATGAATTCAAACTTGTTTAATGCATGAGAGTACATGAAATGCATGCCTAGGGCTAGACTCTTCTGGTTTACATGGTGTTAAGACTTTTTGAAAAAAAGACTTTACATCCAATGTGATCTTGAAAACAAAGAGAGGCAAAATTGATTGCGTGTACATTTGAGAGGCGACAATCTTGTAATTCTGCACTTAGACATAGAAGCCCCCAAGCTTGGAGTTAAAATTCTTGAACATAGATGTATTACATGTGGACCTCTTTAATAGCATCATTGGTATAGATCTGTTCCTCGCTAGTGCAAGAATATGGGATTGCACCACTGTGAGCTTACTAGCTATGTGAATAACAAGGGAATTGATAATGAGACGGTTTTGAGTAAGATAAATAACAATTTGTCAAGGGAGCAGTTTCAAAAACATTTTCTTTTGTACGCACTTGGGAACTTTTTGTGTCCTAGTCAAAGCAACAAAATCAGCCCTCACCTATTGAAAACTGTGTTGAGTATTAGAAATTCAAGTGAGTATGATTGGGCTCAGTTTGTCTTTGATGAGTTTCTAAAAGCTACCAAAAGGTTTAAGAAAAGTGTGATAAAGAATACTAACCACAATGACTTGGATTACACGGAGGTGGATTTGAAGGGTGGATTGTGTTCTTGGTGGTAAGTCACTAAAATTTACATTTTTTCTTTTCTTTTACAAACTATACTATTACGTGAGCAACATTTTCATTATGCTTTGGTTTCGTGTTAGGTTTTATTTTTGGATCAGTTGGACATTAGAAGAGCGGTATGTTGGGATAATAGAGCTTGGATAGTAGCTTGGGATGAGGAAAGTATGAAGGAGGCAATCGATGCAGATTGCGATGAAGAAAAGGGTTTTGGATGTCCAAAGGTTGGCTAATATATTCCATACGGAGTATATATATTGAACTTATTATTTTATCTAGAAAATTAGAATTAATGTTTTTAGTTGTATATTTGTACAGTTATTATGTCCGGGTAAAGTAAAGTATGGTGACAAGCACCCTACTCAACCAAATGGGCCTATGTTTAAAGATGTCGGCCAAACGTTGCTTGACTCTCTGCATATGTCACCGGTATTCCAATCATTTAAAGTTCACTCTTGTGTTGCCCTTACTTTGAATAAAAATGTGGCAAGTTGATATTAGCTGATCCATTACTTTTTCTTTATCCAGATTAATTGTGGTGGCATATTACGCTATTTAAAAAGAGAAGAGGTTAATGATGAAAATTCACAGGCATCTAATTATGTTAAGGTTGATCATGAATCTTAGCCAACAGACTTCAATCGATCTTGCCTGACCTGATAGGAAAAGAGCAGGCTGCTTTATCAAAGGGAGGAACATCTTTGACAACATTATGGTTTCTCAGGCTCTTGTGAAAGGCTATGATCAAAAGAATATTTCCCCAAGATGCTTAATAAAGGTTGATATTATGAAGGCTTTCGACTCTTTGAATTGGATTTTCATCAGACAAATGCTTGAGGCTTTGGGCTTCCCAAGTAAATTCATTAAATGGATTATGGGTTGTGTCTAGGGCTGTTCAGAAAGTAGCCCGGACCGGAATTTGACCTGGACCGCCCCGGACCCGGACCGACCCGGACCGGACCGGAGCTATTCGGTCCGGTCCTCGGTCCTTAATTTCATGGGTGTCCGGGTCCGGTCCGGTCCGGTCTAAAACCCAAAATTTCCTGTTTTGGACCGAGGACCGGAAGTTGACCACTTTTATCATAAAATATTATGTTATTGAAAGTTTATATGACGTGAATCTCTCATCATTCCATTTTTACACCTTAAATTTCACTCTCTCTACCCTTAACTTCTGCTACCAGCCTACCACAGAGAAGCCCATCGCCGCTGACTTGAGTTAAGCCCCGTCGCCTATGTGCCTTGATTGTCGTCTCTCATACTCACCTCTTCGTCGTCGCCGTACACTGCTCGAAGATCGTGCGAAGTGTGGTCGCATCGGAGCTGACGGGATTTGAGATCTCGATCTCCAACGATATCGTTCAAAATTTGAGATCCAAATCAAGTGAGCTGAAATTAATTGGAATGAGATGGGATCTGGGGATTGTTTTTTTATTTTTCTATTAATTTGAGGTGATTGAGAAAGTGGGTAATACTGTATTAGCGTGTATTTTGTGGGCTTCCAACAAAGAGTAAGTATTAATCATGTTTTTTTTTATTTTTAATGATAATTTTTGGAGACTTGGATGACGCTAAGGCATAGATTCGGTCCGGGCCGGGTTTTGGACCGGTTAATCCGGTCCGGTCCTAACTCTACCGGTCCGGTCTCCGGGTCTCAACTTTTGTGAGATTCGGTCTTCGGTCCTAATCGGGTCGGTCCGGTCCGGTCCGGGTTTGGACCGGTGAACACCCCTAGTTGTGTCACCACTCCATTCGATTCTCTGAAAATAAATGGAAACCAAGAAGGTTTCTTTCCTGGTAAGTGTGGTATTAGGCAGGGAGATCCACTTTCTCCCTACCTCTTTGTCTTGAGTATGAAAACTTTGTCCAGATTTCTCAGAGATATGACAAATACCTGCAACTTTTCCCTACACCCTAAGTGCAAACAAGTTCAGCTGACTCACCTAATCTTTGCTGACGACCTGATGATCTATATTAGAGGTGATGTCCCCTCTGCAAAAGCTGTTACTACCTGTTTGGACATTTTTGCAAGAGTTTCGGGATTGGAGGCAAACCATAGCAAAACTGAGGTCTATTTTGGAGGAGTAAAGGCTGAGGTGAGGAAACAGATTCTTCAAGCTACAAAATTTACCCAAGGGAAGTTTCCTTTCAGGTATCTAGGCATTCCTCTCCATTCAAAAAGATTGAAATCTGAGCTCTACCAAATGCTTATAGGGAAAATTTGCAAGGCTGTTCAACATTGGTCTACTCAGATGTTGTCTTATGCAGGCAAAATCCAATTGATCAATGCTGTCGTATTTGGCATTGAGAATTTTTGGTGTGCTAGTGTTCTCCTCCCAAAAGGGGTGATCAAGAAAATCAATAGAATCTGCAAAAACTTTCTCTGGAATATTGAAAAAGGTAGAAGGAAGATGAGTTTTAAGAGTTGGAAAAGTTTCTGCCTACCTAGGGATGAAACAGGGTTTAATATCAAGGAAATCCTGTCATGGAACGAAGCATTAATGTGTAAGTGGATTTGGGCCATAGTGCAGAACCAGGATAACGTTTGGTCAGCCTGGGTCAAAGCTTATTGCCTAAAGCATAGGAATTGTTGGCAGACAAGGAGTAAGCAGAATGATCCTGAAGGATGGAGAGGCATCATAGCCTTGAAGGATGAAATTCTGATGTCTGCAGGTAGTGATACTGATGCAGTAGCTCTGGTAAAAAGCTGGCAGGTGAATGGCAAATTCACTGTGAGTAAAGCCTATGACTACTTTCGTGAAGCTAGACCTAAGGAGAAATGGTGCAAGGCTATTTGGGATGCTATTGTTGTTCCTAGGCATGGATTTATCACCTGTCTTGCTGCACATGGGAAGCTCACCACCATTGATAACATCCGAAGTAGAGGCATTCCCTTAACTAACAGGTGTGTCTTATGCCAAAAAGCTGAAGAAACCCATCGTCATCTTTTTTCCAGATGTGAGTTCTCTTCTCAGATTTGGCAAGCTATTTTAGCTTGGGTGGGTGCAAATGGTAGAAGCTGGAGTTTGAAGTACGAATTGTACTGGTTAACAAAACATAAAAACCAGAAAACTTGGAGAGCAAAGTGGATTAGATGCAGTATTGCAGCGACCGTCTACTGTATTTGGAGAGAAAGAAACCAAAGAATTTTTGCTGATTCTTCACAATCAAAGGAGAGTATCGTTTGGAATATTAAATACTTAGCATGTGTTCGAACTTTTAGTTGGTTGAATAATGTCGTAAATGAAGATGTAATTGATAGCTTAAATACTTGAAACTGTTTAGGGGTTTCTATTTTTGTAAGATATCGTTTTATTCCCAAAATTGGATGAATAAAATTCTTAAAATTCTTACAAAAAAAAAAGGTTGATCATGAATCCCCAACCCCATTCGGTTTAAGTGAAGAGGATGCGCAACAACCACAGAATGAGGAATTAGGGACAGGGGAAGATGTGGAATTTTATGGGCATGTGTTTGAAAAAGAAACAAGAGACATGGACCTAGATGAAGTAGATCATAAAGAAAATATATTAGAGGGTGATTGTAATTTTGTAGATTTTGAAAAATCTAGGACTATGAGACGTAACCAAAGGGCTCTCATGAGCGATGAAAACCTTAGCATCATCTAATATTTAAGGAAACGAACTTCGAAAACAAGCAGGTCTTTTGTTATCAATTTATTTGCTGCAGCTACTCTTGGTTGTTGTATCTTACCTGTTATTTTTTACTTGTGCCATATAGCCACAACAATGAGTTCGTAGTGAGCGTGGGTTCAAAGACGGCAAGCATGCCACTATATTACGTGTCTAAAGATGAACTGTATTCGTGCGCCAAAAGCTATCAACATGTTAGAAGCCCAATGAGTAACCTATGTGATTTGTTTATCTTTCTCCATTACACATGTTGTGCTTGATGAAAAATATGGAATGTGGACATAGGTTGTCAAGGCCTTCGGTTTTATGTTGAACTTGGAGTGGCATTCGACTGGTCTTCCGGGTGGAAGATATGTACTTGATCCACATGTGTCCGTATGAATTCTCTTCTTATAAGTTGTTTGAGAAAACTATAGAGATGAGACATAAGGATTTATAGTGTGACAAACCATGTAACTGCCTAGTGACAGCTCACGAAATCAGTTATAATGATTTTTTATTCCTCTATAGTTTAGGTTGTGGCACTAGGTGGTGAGGTTACTAATTTCATGAGTAGATTGAAGAAAATAAAGCCGAAATTTCGATGAAGTTGTGCCAACAAGTGTGTTTTATTTCAGGAGAATGACTATAATTATTATTTTTTATATATTGTTAATATTATTATTGCTAATTTTTCTCTCCTCGTAAACATTGCATATTCTTATGCCAGTTGCTCATGGCAATCATTGACTTGCATACTACTTTGACATGGTGCAAAAGAGAGTGAATTTGTTAGACTCGTATCATCAATTGAGCTCAGATTATCACGAGAGACTCAAAGAAATTTTGGTAAAAATGATCCCCTCTCCTTTAGAACCGCTATACTCGTTTAATTGTTCTTGTTTGTTAATTACTAACTCTAAGCTATATATGTATCACATCCTAAAGATCAAAGCTATGCAACTCATGTTTGCTGAAGTAATTGTTGGTTGGAATGATGATATATCTCTTTGGGAATTTGTTGAGGCAGAAGTGTCAAAACAAGATAATAGGTATGTACGAGTATGCTTATGATAATTAGGTTGTTCATAATAGTCGTGGAAATTTAAGATCTTATGATATCGATGTGTTAATAACTCTGCAGTTTTGATTGTGGTGTCTACATGCTAACTAACACAGAGTTTTGGCAATTGGATGACAAGTTACTTCAGACAACTATGGTGAGTGGCATTACATAAAGTAGTTCGAATACGTCAAATTGAACTTAATTAGTGGAATAGATTTTGAGCTTAGCAATTTTCTTTTATAGGCTAAGGTGAGCTATGGTAGAGAACGTTTGGTGTTAAAGCTTGATACAATCTTAGCAAGAAAGAAGTGTTGGAAAGGATTGTCATGCCGAATAAAAAAGTGTTGGAAAGCAGTTTAGCATAAATTGTCGCCATTTCTTATCCATTTACTTTTGTACGATTGCATATGAGATAACGATTACTATCTGTGAAGTTTAAAGTTACGACGCTCTCTGTATATTTACTACAAACTTTACTATTTTACTGAGTTTTGTCGAAATTTACTACACATCTATAAAAATTTACTTAGTTTTTACTCTTAATTAATGTAAACAAATTTGAGATCCTCCAAATAATATATCGGATTATATCGTTTAAGTAAAAAATCAAATTCAGGGACAAATAAGCGCCCTTTAATTTTCAATCAATTTGGATTGCGACGCTTCAGATATCAACGATGGCACAATATAGATTGTTAGTTTTTGGAATTCTTGTTGCCTCCATTCTTTACAAAATAGCATTGCTAGCTGTCAAGTACAAACTCCTTTTTCTTTCACTTCACTTTTCTATGTGACAAAGACTGATTGAAGGCATTAAATTAATAATTAATAAAATATTATTTAAAATCACCAAACTCAAACTCATAGGTAAATGAATGAATGACCGGGCCAGGTCGCACGCTATATTGTGGTAAACAAGCCGATATTTATAGGTGAAATATTGCCACATCCACCTTTCATGGTCGGTGTAGGACATTTTTCTTCGTTTTTTTGCAGTTTTATATTTACGACATTCCTTATAAATTTACTTCAAATTTTATTGTTTTACTGCATTTTGTCATAACTTACTACACATCTATAGAAATTTACTTAAGCAAACTTAAGATAGGACAATTAATTAGCTTACAAAAGTATATATCGGATTAAGTCTCTTAAGTAAAGAATCAAATTCAGGGACACTTATCAGTGACCATTTAAGTCTTCCAAAACCAAAGAGAACCTAAATGTTATAAAATTTAACCATCTAGACACATATTTTCCTCGATAAATTCAAAGCTTTAAGGTGGTAGTAGAAGATTGGTGGTAAAGATTACTAGCAGTGCAGTTTTAAATTTACGACACTCGCTATATATTTACTATAAACTTCGCTGTTTTATTGTCCAAATTTACTACACATTTATAAAAATTTACTTAGTTTTTACTCTTAATGCAAACAAATTTGAGATACTCCAAATAATATATGAAGATTAACTAGCTTACAAAAGTTTATATCAGATTATGTCGTTTAAGTTAAGAATCAAATTTAGGGACACTTATGTGTGACGACCTTTTAAAAACAAAGGTTACTTCTGACTCAGACACATCATATACTACATATGTACCACGTACTCTAGCTAGTATTATGTGTCCAAAAGACCATCTAAGTCTTCCAAATTTGAGGAGAACCTAACTCTACTTAAATTCTAACCAACTAGCTAGAACAGACTTTTACTTAGTTTACTTAGTTATTACTATAAATGTAAACAAATTTGAGATACTCCGAATAATATATGAAAATTAACTAGCTTACAAAATTTTAGGGACACTTACTAGTTACTAGTAACTTCTCAAAAACAGAGGTTTCCTCTTCGCAACACACATCGTATGTACATTTTTTTACATATGGACTACTCTCCCTAGTCCTTTATCTTGAGACGCATGAGACCGTATCATATGACACTTTTGCATTACTAATAAGGATGATCCTAGGAGTCTATATGCAGACAATAGAAAATTTGTCAATAACATAATCAAGTAAGGTAAATTAAACATTGCAAGTAGTAAATAATATGCTTGTGTAGTAAATTTAACATGTTTGCAGTAAATTTATGAAACTGACGGTAAAATCAACATAGTAAAATTTAACATAGTTAATAAGGGTTTGGTTGGTGATGGAGTGATGGGGAATTAGGGATGAGCATCATATTCCGCCAACGTACACTATTCACACCTTTGAAATAATAAATTTAGGTGCAAAATTATAAACTTTTTTTTTTTTTTTTTTAAATGTAATTGCATATTTCAACTGGTATCACAAGTTTTGAAATCTTACATGGTGTACCTTATACATTCCATTTTTATCCTAATTCTGAGAAAATAAAAAAACCTATACCTATACCTATATATATATATATATATATATATATATATATATATATATATATATATATATTTATTTATTTACACACATACGACTATGCCAATACGTTTACATCACGTACAATCCATTGTTAGAATTTTGCAAGAAGGTGGGAGATTCAACTTAGCAACCATGAATTGCAACTTTTCAAAATGCAAGAAGACCAAGATTATGGGTAATAAATTGTGGTTTTTCATTTACTATTCTATTAACTTTGTCTTTATTGTCAATTTAATAATACCGAGTTAATAATTAGAGCAAACTACTCTCCTTATATATTGTCATCTTTTTTAATGCAAGGACTATTGAAGATTACTCATCACCTTACCCATCACCCCAGTCTCTCGCAAAATTGTATTCCCATAATAAGGAAACTCTGCAAGGCTTGGAGCATGTGGTTCAAGAGTTGTTGACCCGTGTAAGCAATAAACTTGGAGCTGGACTTGTTGAGCAGTTTCAATTGTGCGATGAGTCACTTGTTCAGATTATTGGTATTGTTGACCGCCCAACCATCAATAAGAAGGGTTATTCCTCTGGTAGGAATGAATCTTGTATTAGACGACTTAATTTAGAAACTCCAATTATCTAGTTGTCATCCGACACTAGTAGAGATTCTCGTAATTAGTACTATGATTACTATAATAGTTATTTTTGAGATAAGTGGATGGATAAAATTTTTATCGAAGTAAAAGATTTAATTTACTCTAACGTTTATCGTCTTGTACGTTAAGTATACTTCCATTTGCTAATTTGGAGAAAATACATTAGGTACATTTTATAGATCTTGTTTCTAGCTTTTTGAGGACGCTTGTTTTCACCTGTTTCGACATCATATGTGAACGTTATGATAAAATTAAGATTAAAACTTGCACATAAAACATTTTATGATCAAATGTTAAGAAAATTATATATGCTAACAATAACTTATCAATTAGTTACATAGTTATTGATTGTTTCATATTAGCTAATTAATTACTAATGTCTTTGCTTTATGTCTTTATCTATGTAATTAGCGACTAATCTAGTATGTGTGAGGCTTATTAGAGGAATGTATATATGTGTTCCTGGAGACATGAACTTTCATAGCTCAAGACTTATTTGAGAAACAGTGAAAGTCAATAGAGTGATATATTTCTCTAGTCGTGTGAGACAATTTGGTTCCGGTTTTGTATGCTTTGATTAATGGTATGCTTAAAAAAATTAAATTGAAATAACAGATAGGCCTTGAAACGATAAATCCAAGATGTGTTTAGGAGAATTGTTGCTGCTTCTCTCATTGATATTCACAGAGTTTATATACAAACGGATGCCTTGGAGAACAAGGCCACTACCTCTGCCTAAGGAAATTATACACATAATATGCTAAGGAAATTATACAAAATATATGGAACGAAATATACGAACTATATATTTTCCTATGGTATGATATGTACGATATATACGAAATATATATTTTCCTAATACCCCCCTCAAGTTGGAGCATGAAGGTCGGTAATGCCCAACTTGGAAAGAATATCTCGGAAAGAACTTCCTCCAAGTGCCTTTGTCAAAATATCCGCAAGTTGTCGAGTCGTATGTACATAGCGCGGAGAGATAGTCCCTGCGGCAATTTCATTGCGAATAAAATGACAATCAATTTCTATATGCTTTGTTCGTTCGTGAAATACCGGATTGTGAGCAATGTGGAGCGCAGGTTGACTATCCCAATAAAGTGTAATAGGAGCCGAATGCGAAACCCCCAGAGCTCCCAGGATAGTTTTCAGCCATTTGAGTTCGCAAGTCGTAAAGGACATCGCACGGTATTCTGCCTCTGCGGAAGAATGAGCTACTGTCGGTTGTTTCTTGGTCTTCCAAGAGACTGGGGAATGACCAAGAGACGCGAAGTATGCACTCAAAGAGCGCCGATTGACCGGGCAACTAGCCCAATCCGCATCACAATAGGCTCGCAAATGTAGATCGGAGTCAGCCCGAAGCATTAAACCTTGTCCCGGACTCTGTTTCAAATATCGAACCACTCGTAACGCGACATTCCAGTGATCACGCTTTGGTCGTTGCATAAATTGTGCCAAAATGTGCACACAATAGCACAATTCAGGTCGGGTAATCGTCAAATAAATGAACTTTCCAATTAATCGTCGATAGGGAAGTGGGTCAATGAGTTCTGGACTACTACTCAAGGCGAGGCGATAATTAGTATCCATCGGTGTAGTGGCTGGCTTGGCTCCCAATAACCCCGTCTCACTCAATAAATCAAGAGCATATTTGCGTTGGGACAAATAAATTCCTGTCGAATTTTGAGCCACTTCGATTCCTAAAAAATATTTTAGGACTCCAAGATCCTTCATGTGAAAGCATTTACTGAGATACTCCTTGAATCCACGTATAGCTTTGCCGTCGTTCCCATAAATTACAAGATCATCAACATAAACAATCATGGCCATACGTATTTCGCCGCGTACGTAAGTGAACAAAGAGTGATCTGTTGGACATGATACAAATCCATACGTCCTTAGTGCACCTGCTAATTTTGCATACCAACATCGTGGAGCTTGTTTTAGACTATACAGGGACTTTCGAAGTCGACAAACTTTACCGGGAGCTGACCCAGTAAAGCCAGGAGGGAATTTCATATAAACCTTGTCATTAAGATCACCATGAAAGAATGCATTATGTACATCCATCTGATGAAGTTCCCAATTCTTAGTTGCCGCAACTGCTAATAAAGTTCGCACTGTCACCATTTTCACTGTCGGAGCAAACGTTTAATGAAAGTCAATTCCTTCTATTTGCCTATCCCCTCGAACTACCAATATGGCCTTGTATCGTTCAATAGTTCCGTCCGATTTATACTTAATTTTGTAAATCCATTTACTGTCAATCGCCTTCTTTCCATGAGGTAGATCGGTTATTTCCCATGTACCATTCGATTTCAGAGGATCAATTTCGCTTTGCATCGCTTTCCTCCAATGTTCACTTTGCTTAGCTTCATAAAAACTGTCAGGCTCTACCTTAGCACTAATAGAAGCTAATAATGCACGATGTGCATTCGTAAATCGGTCACAATTAACATAATGTGCAATAGGAAAACGCGTACCTGAAGACGATGATTGGAGTGCAACACGGTCCGAGGGATAGATTATGGTGTGAGTAACAAAACCACGAAGCCGAACGTTTTCCAATTTCATACGTTTTCCTTTTCCCATTTCTTCTTCGTCATGTTCTTCAGACTCTGTTTCTGAAGCACTTTGTTCGTCATCAATATCTCCTGTGCTTATACTTGCATTATTATTGCCATCACTGGTAGTATTTGCATCAGGACCAGGTTGATCGGTACTAGTATTTGTGCCAACACCGGCTTGATCGGATTCGATTTCGTCATGAACCACGCGAGAAAGTAACTCCCCCCTGCCCGAACAGGGGACTCTGCTGAGCTGCTCGGTGATGGGGCAGAGCCGGGCACTGTGTCGGGCTCATCAATTCCTCGCACGGGAAGGTGGTCCTCGGTGGTCAAGTGGTCGGAGTCGTCGAGGGGCAGTCGTGGAAGATGATCAAAAGACCACTCACCCAAGTCACGATCATCTAGGTCCCTAGAATCAAAGAAGTTACCATTTTCAAGGTCGTAGACCGACCACCCTTTCCTTCCAAATGGGTAACCCAGAAATAAACACTTACGACTATGGCTCGCAAATTTGTCCCGACTTCGATTCAAACTTTTTGCGTAACAAAGACACCCGAAAGTTCGTAAGTTACCTAAATCAACTTTCTTATCGTACAGCAGCTCGAAGGGAGTCTTCCACTTCAGTAATTTGGATGGTGTTCGATTGATTAAATAGGCAGCCGTCAATACGCATTCTCCCCAAAATTTAATCGGTAATTTAGCCTGAAATCGCAGTGCTCGTGCCTCATTTAATATGTGCCGATGTTTTCGCTCAACTCTTGCATTTTGTTGGGGTCTTCCTACAATAGATGTTTGGAAAAGAATTCCATTGTCCAAAAAATAAGGTTTTAAACCACGAAATTCCGTACCTTGATCACTACGTACCATTTTAATTTTCGTTCGAAATTGTCGTTCGATTATGGCGAAATAATTCTTCATTGTTTGGTCGACAGTGCTCTTGTCTTTCAATAAATACACCCATATACTTCTCGAAAAATCGTCCACAATCGTGAGAAAATATCGTGATCCACACGTTGTGGCGTGTGTATAAGGTCCCCCTAAATCACAATGTATAAGATCAAAAATAGTTGCAGCCTTATTATTACTCAAAGTAAAAGAGTCTCGGGTTTGTTAAGCCCTTAAACAAACATCACAGTACTTGCTATTAAGCAATTTATTCATGCTATTATTAGGAAATAATCTATTAACTACTTTAGTAGATGGGTGTCCAAGTCGCTGATGCCAAAGTCTGCATTGGTTCGGATCAATTTGTGTTCGGTTCGCTCGTATCGGTTTTGTTACTCGGAAATAGTAGAGCCCCTCGGATTCCTCACCCGCTCCAATCACCGTCTTCGAAGCTAGGTCCTGAATTGCACAAACGTTATTAGTGAAGTGAACAATAAACTTTGAATCATTCAATAGTTGTGATACGGATAATAAATTGCAAGTAAACTTTGGTGCATAAAGGACATTAGTGAGCATAATCTGATCAGATAATTTGATCGTCCCTTGCTTCGTAGCAAAGGTGTTGTCGCCGTTCGGAAGTCCAATAGGACATGGTTCGATCTCCAAGGTCTCCTGGAATAAACTCAAATCGCCCGTTAGATGGTGACTAGCACCCGTATCAATTATCCAAGTTGTCTTACCGTTCATCCTGTCATCCGGAAGTCTTGATTTTTTCGAAGCCCACATCGCCATGAGCTCGTTCCATTCCTCCTGGGACAGAGTATTCAAGTCTACTCCTTCCCCTGTTTGCTGTAATGTACTTCCCTCTATGCGAAGAGAAGAGCCAGACGCCATATTGGCGCGAGCTCCACCGCGCCCTCGTCGTCCTTTGCTGTAACCACCGCGTCCTCTGCCCCTGCCTCTTCCTCCACGTCCACTCACAGCCCTGTCACGTGGCCGGTCTCCCCACCAATCTGGATAACCGACAACACCAAAGCATGTCTCGGCCTTGTGGCCATATCTCCCACAACTGGTGCACTCTCACTCTTTGTCGGAATCAAAATGAGCCCCCCCGAGCCATATCCTCCTGGAGGACCACGGGACAGGTGAGCCATAACTTCGTTCCGTGCTTTGATTTTCGGTTGCACATACGCTCTCACGCCCTCTTCTTGTACAAGACTTGAGTAGGCCTGATTTGCGGTGGGGAGAGGTTCAATGGCCAATATGTTAGAGCGTACTGCCGCGAAAGTCTCATCAAGTCCCATGAGAAATTCCCTGTAACAACCCTAAATTTTTGACCAACTATAAATAAAAATAAATTTAGAATTGTCACGCCGCAATTGACTACCAAGTCAATTGCTAGGCTAGAAATTCAACTACAATAAACCAACGGAAAATAAAACAGCGGAAGTCTTTAAATGTCGAGCTATATTTCTCAAAACGAAACCCAAATTACAAAGTCAAAACGAAATGAAGTCTGAGATAAAACAAAGTCTTTCGAAAACCCCAACATGATCAGCCTCGTAAGCATGCAGCCATATCATCAAGACCTGTCAACTATGCCATCGAAGATTGACATAGGCCCACGAACACGGTAGGGACGAACCAGACAACAGAATGTCAGCACAGGCTGAGTAAGAATTAACAAGCATAAAGAACAAATAAGATACGCGCCTTGAGGCGCGTAGCTAACAAGAACGAATTGACGTTATAACTTAGGAATATCAATAGCAACAGAGTGCATTATCAAAAGAGCATCGCCGCTCAATATATACATTACTTAATCATACTTTCGGCCAGGGTCCTACCCCATAGCCCCCACTTAACGAACTTTGTTCGAGCTAGAGTTGTAATTATCGCCCTAATAATCCCGAGTGTGCACACCCCTCGCAAGACAGGCCGGTAGGACGAGTTCCCATCTAGGAGGAAGACTATTAGGAAGTCGGTAGCTAATCCGACCCTACGTACCTTGATCAGAGGTATATCAAACGATGATCGGCCGAGCCGAATCCATCGTACTCTAGGTGGAGTCATTTATTTTCTTTCATCCATTTTATATACGTTATTCAAAGATGCATTATTTGACGATACAAAATATAATGATCATAATCGAGTGATACTTGACGCGAAACAAAAACTCAAGCGTCAAACATACACACCACTCGACCGAGTGGCCGAGTGGTGGTCTCGGCTAAGAGGCCGAAGGGCCGAGAAGGTCAAGAGAGCCGAAGGGCCGTGGGGAGTATGGTGGTCGAAAACCACAAACGAACATTGATAAGACGGAAGGAAAATATGCTCAATGATATAATTAGGCACAAGCGAAACGGGTAACAAGAATGAATGTGTAAAGCAAGAACATACGATGATCAAGCAAAGTGTATCAAACAAGATAATGGCTAGTGAGAGGTGTGTGATCAATGTTCTTACCTTACTAGCGAAATCACAAGATCAACTCAAGACTAGAACGGTACTTCCTCGAACACACAACCTAAAATCAATAAACAACACACTAATCACTAACCACACACTAATCAATAAACAACACACACTAACCGGTGTCATATGTATACCAGTGTTGACTTTCTGGATATATATTTGACACCGGTTATTTTCAGAATAACCGGTGTCTTAACATAAGACACCGGCAGTCCAGACACCGGTTGCAACCGGTGTCTATTTTGTTTTACACCCGGTGTCTTATGTATTATTTGGCGTAGTGTGCTTACCTAACAACGCCACATTGAGGGATAAATCTTAACTGAGGCTCATGCAAGCAAATAGTCGGTACATCCAGGTGGAGACAAGATGTACCAGGATTTGAGGAAAGTGTTCTGGTGGTCAGGAATGAAAAAGGATGTGGCTGATTTTGTGTCTAGGTGTTTAGTTTGCCAAAAGGTTAAAAGCGAACACAAGAGACCTCAAGGTAAATTACAACCCTTACCAGTACCAGAGTGGAAATGGAGTTCCATATCCATGGATTTCATTACTGGATTACCTAAGTCACCTAAGGGCAACAACATGATTTGGGTGATAGTGGACAGATTGACGAAATGTGCACATTTTATACCAATGAAGGACACGTGGAAAAAGAAACAGTTAGCCGATGCCTATATACATAATGTGTTGAGACTTCATGGTACTCCAAAGGAGATCGTCTCCGACCGCGATGCACGTTTTGTCTCTCTTTTCTGGAAAAAGTTACAAGAAGCCTTGGGAACAAAACTCTTAATGAGTACCGCATTCCACCCCGCAACTGATGGTCAGACAGAGAGGACAAATCAGACCCTGGAAGATATGCTAAGAGCCTGTGCTTTACAGTACCAAGGTGGCTGGGAGGACAAGCTGGATTTGATAGAATTCTCCTACAACAACAGCTACCAAGCCTCAATCAAGATGGCTCCATACGAGGCACTATATGGTAGGAAGTGCAGGAGTCCAATCTGTTGGAATGACATTAGTGAAACGATGGTTTTGGGTCTAGATTACATCCAAGAGATGACCGACCAAGTCAAACTAATTCAGGAGAGACTAAAGGCTGCGCAGGACAAACAAAAGAGCTATGCAGATAAAAATCGCAGTCAAATTGAGTTTAATGAGGGCGACATGGTACTACTCCGAGTGTCACCTACCAGGGGTGTAATGAGGTTCGGGAAGAAATGGAAACTGAGTCCTAAGTTCATTGGACCCTACAAGGTAACCAAGCGAGTTGGTGAAGTCGCTTATGAGTTAGATTTGCCAGCAAATCTCGAAAAGGTTCACAACGTGTTTCACGTTTCCCAACTCAGACGATACGCATGAATATCCAGGCAACAACCATAGCATTCATCATCCACCAACGATCAAGATCATCGCTTCCGTCTTCAGGCTGTGTCACGGTTCCATCGATGAAGCCAAGTTTAGCTTTGGCCATCAATGAATTCTTCATCGCCTTCGACCATTCCTCATAATTCGTGCCGTTGAATTCGACATGAGTTATCTTCGTTCCTGGATTATCGTTACCCAAGATGGAATATGGACTTATCTTCTTCGAATTGTCTTCTCCGCCCATCTTCAAGAGTTTTTCGTCTGATTTTTCGCCGCAGCTGGAGTTGTCCTCTTTGTGCTCTGAGATGGTTTCTTCGTCGCTCATAACCTAGCTCTGATACCATGAAACGATAAATCCAAGATGTGTTTAGCAGAATTGTTGCTGCTTCTCTCATTGATATTCACAGAGTTTATATACAAACGGATGCCTTGGAGAACAAGGCCACTACCTCTGCCTAAGGTAATTATACACATAATATGCTAAGGAAATTATATAAAATATATGGAACGAAATATACGAACTATATATTTTCCTATGGTATGATATGTACGATATATACGAAATATATATTTTCCTAATAGGCCTTAAATATAGTCGATCAACGACCCATTTGGACGTCTGAAGCCCATATAATCTCATAGACCTTTTGTAACTTAGGTTACATCATTAAGTCATTGCTTTTGAGCCTAGCTATGAGCAAGCAAGTGATAAGAACAAAAGCTTGCTGTAGCAATATATATAACAAGATTTTGCCACATCTTTGTCTCCAACCGATGCCGGACAAAAACGTGTTCCAAACTTCAACTTTGCTCAAATTTCCTCGATTATTCAAGCTCAACCTCTCTATTTTCGTAAGCTTACTCAAACATGCCATCACCCATATCATCCACGATTAGTGATGCAAGTTTGTAACCATTGTTACTAATCTTTTTGTTTTATGTGATATAGTACTATAGTAGTGATCACATTTGTAACCATTGTTACTAACTTACGAAACTTCTTGTGTGTAAACTCTTTGTCAAGTAGATGGTAGGCTAATCGTTCTTTAAGGATTCCCTACGAAACTTGAATGACTCAATAGTTTGTAACTCATAGGTATAGATATGTTCACAACTAAGCTACCTGACACATACAAATAATGTATTGTATTAAGGTGGGTCTCTATTCTCTACGTCCTTATGCTTTTATGTGCAAGTGTCGGATGTGCACGAGACTCCTTGCGTTGAGTTCACTAGTCTTCTTTTAGCCAAACCTTAAGCATCGTTTATGTTTCATCGCCATGCTTATTCAATCGATTTGTCAAATTTCACTACCGATATATATATATATATATATATATATATATATACAGAGAGAGAGAGAGAGAGAGAGAGAGAGAGAGAGAGAGAGATCAGGTGCGAACTCCCCCTCGCGTGAGAACTGCGCACCGCCATAGAGTGACACGTGCTGTCGCATGGAGTGACACCCGCTTTTAATCACAAAAAAAGATCAAAAAACAAAAATTTCACTCAGTTTCTCTCTCCTCCCCGTTTACCCTCTCCTGCTGTCAAACTCTCCCAAAAAAAAATTCATCTCACTCGTCGTCGTCGTCGCATCTCCGCTACTGCTGGTAATCCGTCGCTATCACGTCTCCTCCCACCGCCCCTGCGCACTCCACCGTCGCTGGTCCGTCTCCTCGCCGTCAATCAGGTTGGATTTCGTTCTCTCCCCTCTTCATTTCAAAAAATAAATCGCGTGCTTCTAATCAAAATAGAATTTGAAGTTTAAATCAAAATAGAATCAGAAGTTTACATTTTATTCTACAATAATTAAGTTATAGTTTAGATTTAATGTGATTTTAAGGCGTGATTCGAGCGATCTCGAATCAGGTTAAAGATCTTAGCATTTGTAGCTTTAATGAAATTTTCGAAATTAGTTTATTTTACTTTTAATCAGAATGCTTGTTTGTTTGTTAGAATCGAGTTTTTTTTTTTGTTGTTTAGAATCAAAACAGTTCATGTTAGTTCATGTGATTCTAAGATTTTTGGATTTATAATTTTGTGGAAAATACAATGACACCAACTAAACAAAATAATGACACTATATTTCGAATATTAGTTGAACGATCTAATTTTGAAATTAAATTTGTGGGTTTGAGATTTTTAGATTTCGTGGAAAATAGTATGACACTTGCTAAACAATAAAATGACACTAGGTTTGAGATTAATTTTTAGAGTGAAAAAAGCATGTATCATTCTATGGTAGTTCAGCGTCACTGGTGGGTGTCTTGTCACTGTATGATGCTTTTGAGTAATTTTAGAGTGGAAACCGTCTGTGTCACTCTATGGACAAACATGTGTCACGGTATGTACAAAACGTGTGTCGTTCTGTGTAATTGTATGAACTATCTTGTGTCACTCTATGGACAAACATATGTCACTGTATTTACAAACGTGTGTCATTCTATGGCTAGTTGTGTAATTCTATGAACAATCTTGTGTCACTCTATGGACAATAAAATGACACATATTGAATAATAAAATGACACCTACTGAACAATAAAATGACACTTGGTTTGAGATTAATTTTTAGAGTGAAACACAACGTGTGTCATTGTATGGACAAACGCATGTCACTCTATGGACAAAGGTGTGTCACTCTATGGACAAACCTATGTCAATCTATGGTTGTGTAATTCTATGAACAATCTTGTGTCATTATATGAACAAATGTGCGTCAATCTATGGACAAACATGTGTCATTCTATGTTAAATGCATGAAGCTGATTTTTATGCTCGAGAACATGTGAGAATGTGATTTCTGATGTTGTAGGAATTGTTATTGCCGAGTATGAAAAGTTGATTGTCTTTGAATGAGCTACGGTTTTCGTTGATCTTGATTGTGCTTGGTTCATAGTGTTACATACATTTTGGGTTTGTGTCATTCTATGGTAGTTTAGTGTCATTGGATGGTGGGGTGTATGTCATTGTGTGATGCTTTTGAGATTAATTTTTAGAGTGAAAACAGCCTGTGTAACTCTATGGACAAACATGTGGAAATAGATCAATTCCAAAGTGGAAATAGTCTTTTGAGCAGTAAAATGAGGATGAGAAATAGAGGACTACAGATTATGTAATGTCCTATGTCTTCTCAAGGGCAATAGTCTCATGTTATGGTACTATGCAGAGTAAAAATCAGTACAATGGGATGACAACAACATTGATCAAGGGCAAAACTTGCAAGTTCAAATCACATTAACTCGGAAACTATTGATGCTATATACTGATGAATGTACAAGTCTTATAGCATTACCACAGAAGGTATGGCAACACTGAATCCGAATGGTATTACTGTCATTTGGTGCTACATAACTTGTGATTTCCTTCTGATAAACATTGATTTTCTTAATAATCTACGAACTAAGATTACTGCCTAACAGAAATATTGATTTCAGTATGTTCGCGCTGATTTTCAGTGCGCCTACTGCTGGTATAACATTAATCTTCTGCTACTGCTGCTAGTGCTGCTACTACTGCTACCAGCAGTGTTCTGTACTGCGCTTTTTTGCTTCCGTTTTCTTGCCTCCATTAATCTCCTGGCTTGTTCTACTTGGCTTTCTTTGATCATCTGGTCTAATCTTTCTTGAACCAGATAATGTGCAAGGCTAGAGATTGGCGCACAACGGTCTGACCTCCTTGAAATCTCACCTTCTACTGATGAGACATTGGTTCTGCAGTTAGTACAACACAAAGGCCTGCAGACTGTGTTATTCTTTCATATTGTGTGAGTACTTGTCCTTGACTCTGCCCTTTGGCCTTGCATTTTATGGTAAGTCAGTAATCCTAATTAAGTGGCTAAGATGTTACTTAGTTTGATTAAATGGTGATTATTATCGGGATAATTAGTCCATGGGGTTGCGCTAATCATGATTATGCGCCTGACTTGTGATCCTAAGGATATTCAAAGAGATTAGGATGACATATTGGAAATAGTCTTTTAAGCAGTGAGACATGAGGATGAAGAAATAGAGGACTACAGATTAAGTAATGTCTTATTTCTTCTCAAAGCCGATTAGCTCAAACTAGTAGAGTGTGTGCAATGCACAAGGTGTGGGTTCAACTCCCATGTCGGCTATAATATGACAAGGAGGCTTGGCTAGTAGACTGTTTGGTGTTTGAAAGTTAAAGATTTTTTTTTTGGTACAGAAAGTTAAAGAAATTGTTGTTAGCTGTCTGATCAATATGTCCGAAAAACATCATATAGATTGCTGGTTCATTGAATTTTACCATGATGAAGAAGCAAAAACACAACAATACAAGCTTATTGCAGTCTACATAGGAATCGAACCTACACCTTCCGCCAAATGGACGGAGCTCTACCAATTGAGCTAGTAGACTATTGAGTTTAAGACACAACAATAGAAGATCTCGAAATAAACATTACCATGATGGAGAAGCAAAAACAACAAACACACCAAAATATGTAGGAGCACCAATCAAGAACTAAAAAGTTCACCCATACAAACATCAATAATGAACAGTCATACCCACGACTTTTCCTCTAAACTTCAGAGATCATAGGAATATCGCCAACTATCACCAAATTGCTACACCTCCAACAATGCGACCACACCACAACAACCACCACCCCAACCCAAAAACGACACTGAAAGTCTAAAGTTAACCTGAAGAATAAGACACAAAATTAGAACTAAGCCAAAAATATGATTTCATTGATCCTACATTCAGGTTCCATATATAGTAGGTCTAATACATACGTGCATATTTGATGGTTCAAAATAAAGCTGAAGGCAAGTTAAGATTGATTAAAATAGGACTCTAAGCATCTCCCTTTCCAAGTACAATCCCCCCGCAATATCAAAACAATTACTCCAAGCCTCTTTCTTTTCAAGTACACCTCCATACAATGACACCCACCGTCTATACAATAACGCAAGAGTGTCCATACAATGAGACCTCCATCCTATGACACCTATTGTCCATACAATGACACAAAAGCGTACACACGATGACACCTCCACCAAATAACGCTCGTTGTCCATACAATGACACAAGAGCGTCGATACAATGACACCTCCATACAATGACACAAAAGTGTCGATAGAAGGACACCTTCATACAATGACACAAGACTGTCCATACAATGACACAACAGAGTCCATACAATGACACTCAAAATCTATCAAAATGTTCATATAATTTGCAGGAAATAAAGTAGAAACCCTAGATTTCATCTAAACCGGAAAAAACTGGAAAAAAAAATACAGGATCAAAACAATTAGGACAAACAAAATCAAAACGATCAATTAGGACGAACAAAATCAAAACAATCCGAAACAAAAGTTAAATGCGGAATCTTGCCGGAAAATCAATTTAATCAAGTTGATTAAAATTCAAAATCGACAAATTGAAATCAAGATAATTAAAAGTTAAAAGCGTAATTAAGGAGTGAGAAAGAGAAATTACCGTCGGATTTCACCGGCGAGGTGAAAAGGCTGGCCGGGAACGCGCATCAGTAGTCGCCATCGAACTTCTGCCGTCGTCGCACTTCCTCATCACTTGGAAACTGCCAGGAGTAGTTATAAAACAGATCGAAAGCAGGCATAACCTGGAAAAATGCGCCAATATATAAATTAATTGAAGAGAATTAAAGAATAACTGACCTAAGATCTCGTTGATGTCGATCACGTTGCCAGAATCTTGCCGGAAAAGCTAGAGTGTAGCGGCGAGGAGAGAGAATAACGAAGGCGGCAAGGAGAGAGACCGCAGCGGCGTCGGAGTGCGCGAGAGAAGAGATAATAATGGTCACGGTGACGGAACCGGAGGCAGAAGCGGTGGCAATGACAGTTGAGAGAGTGCGCGAGAGAGAGAAGAGAGAAAATGTGGAGGAGAAAGGTTGCAGTTGAGGAGAGAGGGTTTGAGGAGAGAGAAACTGAAAAATTGAAAATGATTTGGAACGTGGAAAAAAAACCCGGTAATTTCTTATTTATACCACAGACAGGTGGCTTAATCTGGGGCGTCGAAAATGGTAGATCGGACGGCTCTTATTTGTAAGTTGTATCTTATATATATGTAATGTTGAGTGTATTTATACTCACTTATTTATTCACAATGTTATGCAATGAGTGTAGTTAGAAATGACATTTGGTTTACTTATATGACAATCCGAACTCATATAATTGTCTTAGTTTCATTACAGTTCAAAATTAAGCTTAGAGTCAAGGAATAAGCTTAAAAGTAGAATTGAAGCATGCACAGTTCGTTTCACAATTTTGATTTCCCAAAAAGTATATGTCCTGATCTAAGAAAAGATATGATTGTATTCATACTAGTTTAAAACTACGCGTTTAACTTAAGTATATATACTACCAATGCATTGTACACGTTTAACATAGTTCAAATCTAATAAAAATCAACAAGACAAATATGGTACTATATCTTCACTTTATCTATTATTTTTTTAACATGAACTAAATACACTATGATGTGGGCAATTAATAAAGCTAACAAGTTTGTTTGGTAAAAAAAAAAAAAAAGTTGAGCGCAAGATCTTTGTCCCACATCGGACAAGAGAAAGAGATCAGATGTGGGCAAACTTCTCTTATATAAAGGGTTGAAAATCAGCAGGAGTGGAGTATCTTGTCAGCTTGTCCTAAGGACAGCCTACCGAGTTTGGCTGTTGGGCCGATCAGCTGTTCTGCTCAACTGAATTATCTGAACAAGCCCGCCGGGATGGTCTGAGATAGTCCGGCCCGAGTGCGCCGTGCCGTCGTGCCACATGTCGTGCTTCTTCGTCATCAATGATTTTCGACACGGTGGCACGGTAAAGTTGGGCCTTTTTAAAATTTTATTGTCATAGTTCACTTTTTATTAGTAAGGAAGGAAGGAAGCTCAGGTCTCACACATGAGAGAGAGGGGTTTCTATTAGTATTGATCCAAATGGTAGAGATGCAAATTGCACAACTCATAGTATTTTGTAATACTCAATCGGAAAATATAAACGTGTGGTAATCAAAACAATTCCGCATAACAAAATTTTCCAAAATAAAAACAACTCAACATTTGCCAAAACAAATGTCAATTCTACAATAGCTACCAAACCTTGGTAGCCATTCTAAGAATATCAAATAAAGACCATTGATTTTATTGACTAAATCTGGACCATTGAATAGATTTGACCACAAAAAAAAGAAGTAAAAAAAGACAAAAAAAAAAAAAACTACACCCATCGGCCCATCCCTTCTCTCTCTCCTCGCCCTCCCCATCCACGGCTTCACCCACCATTTCTGCCCTACCGCCACCAACCCTAACTATCCGTCCAACTTGAACGCCATACATCGTCTCCCGTCGGCTCTTCCCCAGTCTCCTCACCCTACGACCACGCTCTGCCACCCTTATCTCCACCCCTTTCAAATCGATAGGGGCGGCGAACGTAGAGGATGAGGGGCTTAAGGCGGCGAGCGTAGAGGATGATCGGCGGCAATCACGTGACTACGGAGGAGGATGGACGGAGAGAGGGGCTCGTGCAGGGGGAACAAGCGGAAGGCGACGGGTGAGTCTAGTGGTGACGGAGACGACTACTAAAGTGGTGTTGAGTATAGGTGGCGGTGGTGGTGGAGGCTTTAGTGACTGGTGGTGGAAAGGGTAATGGAAGGGGAGAGCAGAGAATAAGATGAAGGGTGGGAGTTTGGGTTTATTTTATTTTATTTTTAAATTAATTTTTTTTCAATGGGTCAAGATATTGAACGGTTGAGATTGTTCAGGTAAAATGAAGGGTCAGATTTGCTTTTCTTACAATGGCTACCATGACTTGGTAGCCATTGTAGAACCACCCCAAAACAAAACAATACAAAGTTTGTTCCAATTCAATGTTGTAGTACGTGTAACAATACAATTTTATTTTATTTTATTTTATTTTATTTTATTTTTTTTTTTTTTGGAAAAATGTAAGTGTATTATAAGCTCAAAACTTGGCAAAAGCCACTCCAATTTACAACCTGATGGACTGTATAGTTAGTACAAGACACTAACTTATACTTTCCATCCAATTTCTATCATTTGTAGCCATATTCTTATACATTTTTGTTGCTCTAATTTTAACACTCCAAATTATCTCCTGCACTACTCTGTCCGGCATAGGGACAACATCCTCAAATCTACACTGATTTCTTACCCACCATATGTGGTAGATACATCCATAAACACACGCTGCAATCACTTGTTTTTGAAATTTTGATTTACTCCGTCTTTTGCTGCACCATTCCATGACTTTTCTGCTGCGTACTTCACATTTTAGCTTCTTCCCCAGCAATTCCTTGCATTTTTGGCTGTATGGGCATTCAAAAAACAAGTGGTCACGAGTCTCAATCCCCTGCTGGCAGAGATAACATGTACTATCCGCACAAACGCCAATTTTCATCAACTTCTCTTTGACATTCAGACTTTCCCATCCAGCAATCCAAGAAATGAAGCTATGCTTGGGAACACAGTATCTGTTCCAAAGCATTTTCGTCCACTCCTTATCATCACCCTCCTCAGTTAACCATTTATAACCATCCTGTATGGTATAATCCTTATTTGAATTCAGCCATTTCCCACCTGCAAATGCTTGGCTCATTGAGTTCTTTATCTTACAAATGCATTTCCAATGCCAACTTGTATCATCTGTGGGATCATAAGCATCCCATCTCTGTCCTTTGAGGTATATACTGTCAATCCATTGTATCCATAATCTATCCTCCTTCTTGTACACCCACCAACATCATTTAGCAATGGCAGCTTTTGTAACACCCCGGCTCATCGTCTGAGCCGAGAGTAGTCACCTATGGCACCTTGCCAGGCTGTGGGCTGACCTCACAAACCAACACGGGTCCTTTTTGGCGCATTTTGACCTCACTAGTGCGCACCCTGGGAAACTTCCCAGGAGGTCACCCATCCTGAAATTACTCTCAGTCAAGCACGCTTAACTTTGGAGTTCTTATCACATGGGCTTCCTAAAAGGAAAGTCGACTTTGTTGGTATGAGTAGCACTATCAATCCTCTTAAGCACCTCATATGAGCCCTTAATTTCTCAGGAACCTCCTCTAAAATCTGGGGTATTACATTCACCCTCTTAAGAAAGCAACGTCCTCGTTGCGACTGGCAGCCAACCATAGTCTAGCTCCAGGATCTTTCCCTCGCTAGGCTGCTGATCTGGGCTCTCCTGACCACAAGATCAACACGCGGTCGCAGGGTTGCTCTGATACCATTTGTAACACCCCGGCTCATCGCCTGAGCCGAGAGTAGTCACCTATGGCAGCTTGCCAGGCTGTGGGCTGACCTCATAGACCAACACGGGTCCTTCCGGCGCACTTTGACCTCACTCGTGCGCACCCTGGGAAACTTCCCAGGAGGTCACCCATCCTGAAATTACTCCCAGTCAAGCACGCTTAATTTTGGAGTTCTTATCACATGGGATTCCTAAAAGGAAAGTCGACTTTGTTGGTATGAGTAGCACTATCAATCCTCTTAAGCACCTCATATGAGCCCTTAATTTCTCAGGAACCTCCTCTGAAATCTGGGATATTACAGAAAAAATTGTTGACAGGATCAGATCATGGGGGACAAAGAAACTCTCATATGCAGGCAGAGCAACCCTAGTGAAGTCTGTTTTGATGCACCTACATTCCTACTGGGCGCAGATTTTTACAATTCCCAAAGGAGTGATGAGGAAAGTAATGGCAATATGCAGGAGTTATATGTGGGACGGGTCTGAAAAGTACCTGAGATCACCACTAGTAGCCTGGAATAAAATTTGCAAACCAAAGAAGCAAGGTGGGCTGGGTTTCAAGGAATGCTTGAGTTGGAATAAAGCTGTAATACCCCGGCTCATCACCTGAGACGAGAGTAGTCACCTATGGCAGGTTGCCAGGCTGTGGGCTGACCTCACATACCAACACGGGTCTTTCCGGCGCACTTTGACCTCACTCGTGCGCACCCTGGGAAACATCCCAGGAGGTCACCCATCCTGAAATTACTCCCAGTCAAGCACGCTTAACTTTGGAGTTCTTATCACATGGGCTTCCTAAAAGGAAAGTCGACTTTGCTGGTATGAGTAGCACTATCATTCCTTTTAAGCACCTCATATGAGCCCTTAATCTTTTAGGGATCCCCTCTGAAATCCGGGGTATTACATTCACCCCCTCTTAAGAAAGCAACGTCCTCGTTGCGACTGGCAGCCAACCATAGTCTAGCTCCAGGATCTTGCCCCCGCTAGGCTGCTGACCTGGGCTCTCCTGACCACAAGATCAACACGCGGTCGCAGGGTTGCTCTGATACCATTTGTAACACCCCGGCTCATCGCCTGAGCCGAGAGTAGTCACCTATGGCAGCTTGCCAGGCTGTGGGCTGACCTCACAGACCAACACGGCTGCACTCCATATTTGACAATTTCCTGGATGCTATTGGTATTCCCAGGTACTTAAATGGGAGACACCCCACCTTGAACACAGAGACATCAATAATGTTCCTTATCTTGTCATTTTGCAACCCTGAGAAATAAATCTCAGATTTGTTAGAGTTCATTTGTAGTCATGATGCTTTTGAGAATGTCATAAATCCCCTTAGGATCAGCATAATAGACTCTACATCCTCTTTGCAGCTTTTGAGAATGTCATAAATCCCCTTAGGATCAGCATAATAGACTCTACATCCCCTTTGCAGAACATCAACAAATCATCAGCAAAGCACATATGGTTTAGTTTGATTTTTCCACACTGAGGATGATACCTGAACTTTGGATGATCTCCCACTTTTGCCATAATTCTAGACAGATACTCCATGCATATAGTGAACAAGAGAGGAGATAGGGGGTCTCCCTGTCTCAAACCCCTTCCAGCCTTAAAGAATCCAAATCTATTTCCATTTAGGGCAAGGGTGAATGTTAGAGTAGTTACACAGCACATTATTAGTGTCTTCATTCTTCACCCATTTAGCCCAATTGAAGCATCAATAATTCAGTCATGCTTATGGAATTCAGGTCTTGAGAATTCACCTGTCCAGTTGAGAAAACCATTAGTTAGTTATATCATATACATGTACTAATTAAGAAGACATTGATATTAGTGTAATGTAATATTAGTGTTATGTAACTAGTGCGTGCTTACAAATGGTGGCGACATGATGGGCGAAGTCATCATCTCCATGTTTGAAGTAGGGGATTGATCAAGGTATGGAGAATTCGGAGTACTCTGTAATATAGTGATAGTAAGTTACATTAGTACACAAATACATTAAAAAAAAAAAAAAAAACACACACACACACATCAGATAAAAATTCTCCCTCCGCCCCATCTACGTTTACCTGTTTGCCTTGGACGGCCTTTCGACCTTACGGCTTTTGGATCACGAAAGGTAGTAGTTGAGTCATAGTTGTCCGGCTCGTCATTGTTCTCATCAAACATGGGGTTTTCCGCCCCTTGCCCATCACTCTCTACACTCCTGTGCCAACTTTCATCTATCAAATTATCTCTCGACTCCTGTAATACCATTGCCAAGTACTGACATTTTTTCGGAGGAATCAATAGCTTCGTCAGCAGCTGTAAAAAACAGGCTCTCAAGTTTCTTTAGCCTTTTCATCTCATCAGTTCATTTTCCCCCAATGCCAACCAATTTGATTAAGTTGTGATAGATCCCTCTTTACATCCTTTCTCCATCTCCTCAAAATGTATTGTTCTAGAACTGAAGTGATATTTCTTTTTAGCATCACCTTACAAGCATGCCTGCGCAATAAGCCTTTCCATAAAAACAATCGACATTCACAATCAACTTTACCACCTTGTACATCATACATTACCTTAAAATTCCAAAATCTCACTCTATTCTCACTAAGTTCTTCTCTTTTCGTGACCAAGTATTCACAGAGGCTACTATTTTCGGTTACCATATCAGCTTCACAGTATATCATCGAAGAAATTTCATCTCGCACCTTCTTGAACATATTGAGAATGTACACTTGTTGAAATTGCTCCTCTATCTTGAACTTTGATTGACAGCGAATATTTCGGCTCATGCACATTGCATCCTTACCCACCTCCTGCTGTATTTTTGCACCTAAAGCATCCTCGAATTGCTTTACAAATGCTCTTAAAGTGGTTCTACTGGTGACATATCCATCAAAATAAGCATTCATGCTTTAATTTTATTCCTTTGAGTGGAAGACATTCCCACCCAAAAGTAATCTTTAACAAATGCGAGTACCCATTTTTCTCTACCTTCATACAATATTTGAAACCATGGCTTTTCCTCTAGTTGGAACTCTGCCACCATATCCTGCCAATTGGTCTCAAAATCCACTATATTCATACTATCGTAAACACAACCCATAAATGTGTCCCATCATTGCTTATACCTTCTGTGACCTCCAACCTTGTCCGGGAACTTATCCAATATACGCCATAACCATCTATGTCTTGAGTTTGGAAATACTAGTTCAATACCTTTGCCGATACTTTTGCATTGATCTGTTATAATTGCATCAGGGGCTTCCCCTCCCATCGCTTCCAGCCAATTTTTAAAAAGCCACTCGTATGTCTGCGCATTTTCATTGTTGATCAACGCACATCCTAGTAAAATGGTTTAACCATGATGATTCACACCAATAATTGGTACAAATGACATTTTAAATTTGTTTAACAGATAAGTGCTATCAATTCCAATAACATACTTAAATTCCTTGTACGCGTCTCGACTCCTAGCATCAACCCAAAAGACATTACACATCGCACCATCTTCATCCGCATCAATTTTATAAAAAAATCCCGACTTAGTTGCTGCATCCTCGATAAAAGTCTATGAACAATCTGAGCATCATTACCTTTCAAGGTAGACCTTCTAACACTCTCCACATAGTTGCGACAATCTGTTGGCAAGCATGTCATGTTTTGAGGCCCTCCCTTCTTAATAGTGAATGCTCTAATGCTCTTACTTGTTTTCACCCCGGCCTCATCAAGAAGTTGAAGTCCCAGTTTCACATCTGATGGGATAAACCTGTTTTGGCGTATGAATCGTGAATAATCTGGATTTATTTCGTGATTATGCTCAAGTACGACCTTTTTTATGCCCCATAGACCATGAGATTTCCTCGACACAGTTACTCGAACCGGTCATTTCAATCGTGCTACTGGCCGGGTCTTCCTTTCTCTTAAATTATTATTTGGTTTCCTCGAACCTGACCTCTGACAAGCATATACTTGACGCATAAAGTTTCCACTTTTGCTTATTGTACAAGTGAACTTCACACAGACAAAACCTTGTGAGCGTGCATATTTTTTGAGCATTTCATGCATGTCGTCAAATGCGTATGCCATTCAGACTTCCGGTGTTACTACCTCTAGATCATCCATCTACATCCAATAAGAACAATGAAAAATCAATGATCCAAAATCAATAGAACGATTCATATATAAGATCCCTATAATAGGAGTCTAGAACATTGGATCTTTTATTAAAAAACAAAGTCCAAAAATAAACTTGCTTAAAAAAATTGATTAATTGAAATTGTTAGAACTTGTTGAAATAACATCATAAATACTCCACATGTGAGTATCTCATATTGGAAAAAAAGAAGAGATTTATTTGCCATATAAAGCAACTAGTTACTCGTCCTATTGCCAATTGGTTTAAGATAGAATATCCTAAAGCCTATAATGTGGGTTATCTCTTCTCCTATTGTGTGTTACCTAGTCCCGTACGTAAATTCACATGGTATCAGATCCCATTGTTATAGTCTTGGGTCTCAATGAATTAAAATGGGCTGAAAATACCGATAAATCGACACAAAATGAAGTTGGACTTTACAGTAAGCCAGCCTGCCCTTAAAATGGAATTCACATGTGTAAGGGGAATGTAATGTTAAAATAACACTCAAAATACTCAACATGTGAGTGCCCAACATTGTAAAAAAATAAGAGATTTCCAATTGGTTTCAAGATGGAACCTATTTGGGCCATTAAACTGGACTATCTCCCCTTTAAAAAAAAGGGGGAATATCTCTTAAGCTAGCAAGTGTGGCCCAGGCCCGTGCGTAATTTCACAGAACCATATCAAACTTTTTGGAGCACAACTTTATGGATTTTTTTTTTATAAAACGTCCAGTTTGGTGGTTCTTTTGTTTTAAAATTAAACACATGACTAATAAACTTAATTTATACCTTTAGTTGACTAATATACATCTAAAACGAACTGACACGTCATCATCTAACGAAAACTTTAACAAAAGTTAATAGTTGGGTACCATGTGCATAAAGTGGTACCTTTAAAGGTACCATGGACACAAACTTATCGAGATAGTACCATGTGAAAAAGGGCGAACCTCAAGTATACCTACAAAGTGAATTATTCGTTATAAAAATGGCTATTTCTAGAACTACGGGCGTGTGTAGACACCAAATTTTGTCTCACCCTTTGTATTTCATTTTTATTAATCTATTTCTATTGATTAGTTCTATTTTACTTTATTATTTTTGTTGCTTAATGATTTCGAGTGCTATTTTATACGATTTACACGATGAAAGAAGATGATTATGTTGATCATTGGTTCACAATTCATATTATTGGTTTTGTAATGTTTTGATAAAACAGTGGCCATTAGAAGGAGTTTTGAGCTGATTTGCACATGGGTCAACTTTGGAGCCTCATATCTCTTCTACTATTTGGACTTTTACTGTGAAACGACTTGGTGATGAAAATTCATGATTATAGTTTTTCGGGAAGTGGTCATAAGCCATATTTGGCCAAGTAACGAGGGAGATACGTCCGCTTGGAAATCGCCCGATGACCCGGTTTCTACCGCAATCGCGGCCTCGGATCCGGGAACGCGAATGGAGAATAAAATTGATTCCCGCGATCGCGGGGGATGGAGCCGTGATCACGACTGTCCCTTGCCGGGATTTCCAAAAGCATTTTCTTCCTAAATTAATTCCTAAGTCCTTATTTAGTATAAATAGCAAATTCATGACTCTGTATGAGCATTCAATCTTTCAGTATTCTTGTAACCGTCGGTACACTTTTGTATGGAGAACTAATTCTTCGTTATTGATTGATTTAATCCAAGCTGCGATTCGACCAAATTTTGAGTTCTTAATTCCTTTATTTACTCTTAATTATTGTTAATCCTCTCGTTTATATGTTTATGAATTGTTTGTTCTAGATTGATCACTTAGGGTTCACAATTCTACACTTAGCCTCTTTAATTATCGAGTGTTTAATTAATTTGGTAAAAGTAAGAAACTTAATGTAGTAATTTGTATGCTGATCATCGTTATTAGAATAGGGACAGGATTAACTTAATCGGCAAAGGATAGACTGAGTTGGATATGCGGCCAATTTTCTATTGATATTGATCTCAACTTAATGTTGATATTGAATTAAATCTAAACGAGTGATTAGGTTTTTATTAATTTGGGTTATTAGGAGAGTGCAGATCACGCCTAATTACTATCACGTTAGGATCAATAGAAACTTATAATTGCACAATAGAGTAATTAAGAAGAAATAATTGAGTTACAACGAGGACTAATTGTTAGAATTGCTAACGATAATTAGAACGATCAAGCATTCGCTTAATTGATAAATCAACCACTTATTTCATTGTTTTACTTGTTAGTTTAATCAACAACTCAATCAATCAATCAAAACCCCCCAATTGTTACCATTGTTTAATCACGCTTCTAATTACATATAACTTGTAGAATTCCCTGAAGATAGGACTTTACTTCTCTATCACATAGTTTTAGGAGAGTATTGTATTATATTTGGAAGAGTGACACGACTTAGTTCCATCAAATTTTGGCGCCATTGCCGGGGAATCAATTTTGGTGTTTATTTGTTTGTTTTGTGTGTGATTTGTTTTGTTTAATCATGAGTGCTTTTGATTGTGAACAATATGCAAGTGATGAGTTCCATAATCATTATTCCAAAGTTGAGGCATTGGATAAAGAGTTGATTTCACGTGGTGTTAAATTTTCTACTTGGCAATTAAGTAATCTTATCAAAGTGGCTACTCAAAGTTTACAGGCTGCCGTGTTGAGACGTAAGGAGCTCTTGCATCCTACATCTCTTGAGAATCTTGAGACCGATATTGATGAGTTTGATGAAATTGAAGAAGCTTTGGAAGTCTTGAAAAACATTTGGAAGTCCCTCTTGACCATGAAGTTGGTAGATCCCCACTAGTGGAGACTGTAAGAGAACCTTATACTCCTATCATCCTATGATGGTGGATGTTATTGGTTTATATGATGGTGATTGTGCGAATGATGATGAATTTTCTTCTTGTTTGACTAACCCAATGTTTCCACAGATCTTAAAAATTTCACCGAAAGGAGTTGAGGATGATTCTTCCTTGACTTGTGCTATACAAGATGATCCATCTCTTAGAGTTTCCTTAGATGTGATGTTAGATGATCAAGCAATTATTGTCACTTTAGGGGAGAATAAGGTGAGAGTCAATGATAATGAATATGAAGGGGTCAAGATTTGCTTATTAAAGGAAGAGCCACCTACATCGTCTATGAGTGTGTCCCCTAATTTAACTCCCAAACCCCCATAGTATAAAAGACATCACTGTCTTTCCCCTCCTACTCCCAACTTACCCAAGCATGAGCACACCAATGATAACATAGGAAATGATTTTGAATATAGCGGCACGGACAATCCTCATCTAAATGATTTTGCCTCTATTGTTTATCTATTATTGTTTACTAACGTTTTCTATTGTTACTCTTTTGACATCTATGCTAGCTCTTTCGACAAACTGAGCTTTGGGTTGTTCCGCTCTTAAGTTATACAATCTCACATGTTCTAGGTGATCGAGGGAGAAGCCCCACGTCGATCCAAAAACGTTAAACAAGTGCGCTTCTCGGTAGGTAACCCGTATTTTTTATTTCATATTTTTTGTGTTTGATTTAATGTGTTTGTTTTTGTGTGACAAGAAGATCACTGTCGGTGATAGTACATAAAGGTATGTATTTTATTCCCTTTTATCTCTCCCTTCTCATTATTCTCACCATTCTTTCCCAACCCACTCTTTCTTCACTTAGTTTCTTAGACCATCTCTCTTTGTTTCCTACCCATGATTCACCACTTTTGCTTGTTGTATCCCTTCACAATTTTGCCCATGTCACTCTTTATGTAACCTCATTGCTTATTCTTTGGTGTAGTTGGAAGGTGGAGATTGGAATTATTTGGTGGTGGTTGAAGGTAGAATCTATGTGAATTATTGTTATTTGATGGAGATGGAATTTTTGGGAGGTGAGTGTGTGGTTGATTGGTGGCGACTTTTCATTGAGGGTGTTCGGGTGATGGTGTGAGTTGAGAGTGGCTCTACACCTTGTTTCTTTCATATGAGCCTATTGCCTTGAGAAGGTTGAGGATGATTTATTTGGTCTTGCTTTTGAGAGAGAAGCTTTGTAGTTTTAATGGAGATGTGCATCTTTCAGGATATGAAAACCTGATATGTCTATTAGTGCAAGTTTTTGTGAGACTATCTCTTCCCTATTTTTTATAATTGTCCTATTCCATTTACTGATATGATTCACATTGAGGATAATGTTCGATTCAAGCATGGGGGAGTGGATAATCGTTGTTGTTCCGGATAAAATTGGACCAAGTTGGACTTCTTTTACTGGACAATCAAGATTTGTTATGAAGTTGGGAAGACGCCTTTGGGACGCCCTGGAGGAGGTTCAGACCAGCCTTCGGACCTGCTCCTGCACAGAGAAACGTTACTAGCCTCGGCGGGGTGACCGAGGAAGCCCCCTCCGATGCCTAAGTCAGCGTTTACATAGTATTTGTGTAAAGAGTGGAGAGAGAAACATGTCCCTTCATACCTTTGAGTATGGGGTATTTATACTAACTTTGTCTTAGTTGTGTGGTTGTAAACAATGTACGTGTGTGGACAGAATTTGGCCACGTCATCAATTTACATAAATGGTGTCCACCTCAGGGAGATGTCCTGGAGTGTTGACCCTACGAGGTGTGGACCTTGTGAGCTGGTCGGGTCCATACCAGCTCCTACCTAGTGGGCTGGCAGGGTCCGTACCAGCTCCTCCCTGGTGGGCTGGCAGGGTCCGTACCAGCTCCTATCTGGTGATCTGGCAGGGTCCATACCAGCTATTTCCTGGTGAGATGGCCGGGTCTATATCAGTTCAGCTGGTGTGCTAACAGTTTCGGGACCAGCTCTGACCAGCTCGTCTGGTATAGCTTTTGACCACCTTGTCCAGATAGGCTACCAGCTCATGCGGAGGCTGGTTAGTTGGTCTGGGGAGCTCCTATAGGAGGCTTATTCCCAGACTGTTTGTGGGTGCTCTTCTTGATATACCGCAGGTGGGTTGATCTTGGAATCACCCCGCAACAATAGCCCCGAGTGGAGTTGGGTACTTGTATACTATGGAGGTATATGTAAGCTTCTACCTTGTATGTAGTTGTCCAGACTTTTCCGAAAGCTCCTTGTGATTTCGGATTCTAGTCGATGGAGGCTATCTTGATCTACATGGATGTTCGGTGTGGATTTTGGTGTTGTCGAACGATACTGTCCAGACTTACCCGGATGGTAGATGAGGGTCCGAGCGTGGTCGAAGGGTGCTCTCCAGACTTATCCGGAAGCTTTATATAGCTTGGGATTTTAGTCGAGGGAAGCTGTTCGGACTTATTCGGATGCTCATACATCCTGCCCTCGTCGATAGGTGTTCCTTAGTAGGAATCTTCTTTCTTGGATTATGTGTATTTGATGCAAGCTGTCTGGAGAATCGGGATTATCCTTTTAGAAACCGTGCTATTTTCAAAGGATTTATAAGCCCCGAGCTTACTACGTTGAGGCCTCTTTTGCTAACGAGCTCTTCTCTTCTATAGCTTTCTTGTAGACTTGACAGCAAGGATCTACCTTGTCAGCGAGGGTGATGCCAGCTTGTTGGTCGGACCTCTTTTAAATTAGAGAAGACAATGCTAGATTGAGTTGGTCGAGTCTTCTTATGGTTGCTGGTGTATAGCTTGAGTTGCTTGTGCCATATTAATGGTGAAAGTGTATAACTCAAGCTTACCATACCTTATCTTTGGGTGGAGCTGCCAGCTTGGGCTGGTCGAGATCTTTTGATAGGTGTTGGTGTATAGCTTGAGCTGACCGTACCATTTTAATGGTGTTGGTGTACAACTCTAGCTCACCATACCTTGTTCTTTGTAGAAGGTGCCAGCTGGGGCTGGTCTTAGCCTTCTAATAGATGCTGGTGTATAGCTTGAGCTGACCGTACCATTTTAATGGTGTTGGTGTACAGCTCTGGCTCACCGTATGTTGTTCTTTGTAGAAGGTGCCAGCTGGAGCTAGTCTAAGCCTTCCGATAGGTGCTAATTTATAGCTTGAACTGACCGTACCATTTTAATGGTGTTGGAGTACAACTCGAGCTCACCGTACCTTATTCTTTGTAGAAGGTGTTAGCTGGAGCTGGTCTTAGCCTTCTGATAGGTGCTGGTTTATAGCTTGAGCTGATCGTACCCTTTTAATGGTGTTGGTGTACAGCACGAGCTCACCGTACCTTATTCTTTGTAAAAGGTGCCAGGTGGAGCTAGTCTTAGCCTTCTGATAGGTGCTGGTTTATAGCTTGAGCTGACCGTACCATTTTAATGGTGTTGGTGTACAGCTCGAGCTCACCGTACCTTATTCTTTGTAGAAGGTGACAGCTGAAGTTGGTCTTAGCCTTCTGATAGGTGATGGTGAGTAGCTTGAGCTGACCGTACTATTTTAATGGTGTTGGAGTCCAGCTCGAGCTCACCGTACCTTATTCTTTGTAGAAGGTGTCAGCTAGAGCTGGTCTTAGCCTTTTGATAGATCGCCTTTCTCTGATGAAGTCTGCCTTTCCATTTAGCGTTTGCTTCGTATAGCTGGCTTCTTGTCTTAGGTTTGAGAGGGGGTCCTTCCTTTAGCTGTCAACCATCTCCGTGAGCTCCATAGCTATCACTTAGAGTTGCTCCACGGCTGTCGGTTACTAGCTTAGCTGGACCGGCTCTCCTTTCGGTAACAAAAGGGGCACTTTGAGCTGTCCTTAGCTTTTCCGCTGTTCCTGCTTTCCGTCTTGACTGGTATCTTTTGGAGTTTGCTTTTTAGCTGCCCTAAGTGGTCCAGCTTGTGCGGCTCAGGTAGCAAGGAACTAAATCTGGCCTAGCTAATATTATCTCCTACCAGCCTGATCGACACAGGTAGCACAACTGGATGGGCATGCTACCAGGTCTCCTTGATCACAGGCGATGGCAGCTGACACTTGGCCATTTTCGGGGTTTTGTTATCAGGAGGAACTTTCTTCCTTTGTTTCCTATCCCCCTTACGTCTACCATTTGCGTGGGCTCCCTGATGGTGTAAGAAACGACCCATGTACGGAGCTAGCTTCGGATGACAGCCCGGGCTAAGTGTGTGCTAGCTCACTGGTATTCCCATTCCTAGCCGATACACTTAGTTCCTTTAGGGAGACAGTTTTCCTCGTTCCCTTTTACCGTTAGTCGCTTGTTCCCGGGTTTCCTTATCTTTCAAAGGACCTTCAAGCCAGACTAGGCATGTTTTTCTGAGTTTTCTGTTCTCTGTTGGGTCCCGCTAAGGGCTAGGCATGGGTATAGCTGTGCGTCCTGGGTAGGAATATAGCTACGTGTCCCAGCTCAACCGGCCTAGGTAGGGTACTCCTTTCTTGTGATAGCTACGCATCTTAGACGAGCTGTAACACCCCCAAATTTCCTTCCTTTTTAAAAACATTTTTTAGTGAGCCAAGACACAATTAAGGAAATCCAGAGGTGTCACTCCGCACTCAAGTCAAAGACCCGAATGCTAGGAGATTTCAAAAGCCAGAATATAAATGTCTAATGGTCTGAATTAGTCTATTACAATCCGAAATTAAATTACAACAATCCAAAATCCAAAATACGAAATCAGAAATAGTTTAAGTATTCTCAATAGTCTAGAGCTTAAAGCCTAAGCTTTACTTGTTTCAACTACTATCTAGTGAGTCGTCGTCCCCGCAATGTATCATCTACTCCATACCTGTGGTGGATTTAAAACACAAAAACCACAGTATGAAAAGTCAGTGAAATTGAGTAAGCTAACACCTCAACTCGTAGAAAAGCCAAAACCCTTACCTGGATTTTTAAAAAACGTTTTAGTTTTATTTTCGAAAACCGCACTTAGCACATTATCACATAAACTAATCGTAAGACAAATCAAATCGCCAAAATAGAAGTATCACAATCACTACAACAAACGTATAACAATTCATAATATAACCCAAGTCATTCTTTACGATCTTTAATGAGAAACTCATAGCGAAATTTATAAGTGGGACGAGTCGAGTCTTTGTCAACTCATCCAAACCATACCATTCATATTTTGATAAGTGGGTGAGCCGGATTTTTACCGAGCCACGATACCATACTATTATATACGTGGGTGAGTCGAATCTTTGCCGACTCACCAAATCATACCATACCATACAAGACTACTACACCTTAAGTGTCCACACCCCCTATTAAGTATTGCTAACCCAATAGAATAGTACTAGAGCCAAGCCCTCTTAAAAAAACCGATGCGGTGGGGCAATAAAGTGGAGTCGATGTGACTCAAACCAAATAAAGTGGAGTCGATGCGACTTAAACCAATAATCATCGTGTATCCCCATAC
The DNA here is from genome assembly GCA_963680865.1 of Spergularia marina. Lineage (NCBI taxonomy): Eukaryota > Viridiplantae > Streptophyta > Magnoliopsida > Caryophyllales > Caryophyllaceae > Spergularia > Spergularia marina. The sequence continues at coordinate 12,803,564 of OY804548.1, forward strand.
TTTATTTATTTATTTTATTTATAATATCGGTCGTTTACACAAACTTATATTCCAATAATCATACAATCATTCAAATTTCAGCCATAACAATATCAATTGCACACCCATCAATCATAATTCCAACAACATCTTTTCAATCATAAAGCAGACAATATATCCATGCAATAGTCAAATCCAATTCAATCAAGATACGATAATCAAAACAATAAATCGTTCTCCACCTAATATGATACTAAGTTTTCATCCAGCACACCAATCACTTAGCATATAATTTTGAAAGGTTTCTACAAGTTTAAGAAAGGTTGGGCATGCTAGCTTACCTTTTCAATGCACACAAGGACACGACAGCACAACGGTCACTAGTATTTTTCGTCTACGAACTCGAGGTCTACAATTACACAATCAATAAATCCCAAATCAATACTAATCTCCTCCAATCATTCATCTAATACTTATGTAAATCTTATTTTATATGCAATGCTCATGACCTCTTAAATTTCTAATCCAACAATCAACAATCAACCAACAATTTCAATTCTAATTCCATAGTTAGCTACTATTACTTAATTAACACTCAATTTGTTTTGAAAATTCTCAAGGCTTAAAATTTCTTTTAAAACAGAATCTAATTCATGAAAACAAACTTTTAATTATTATGATTTATTAAAACAATTCATATTATGTTTTAAACATGAAAAACATGGTTTAATTACACAAAAATTATTTAAAAACGAATTAATTCAATTAAATTTCGAAAATCAGTTTATAACTCTCTAAATTATCACAATGTCGAAATACTAACCATCCTAATTGATTCAAGCTAATTGACCTAATTAAGAAACAATTAACCCAAACTTTTCCCCAAATTACAATTTCTTCAAACTTGAACAAAACCCCAATTAAATCTCAACTAAATTCAAGAACCTTATTTAACAGATTATAAACATGCTAGAATCATAATTCACGAAACTAATTGGACTTAATGGACTTAATTCGAATAATTACACTAATTAAACCCAAATTCATAATTAGTCAAAATCAACATAAAACCATCATCAAAATCAAATCTTTATGCATAGAACTAACCCTAATCGTTTACCCAATACTTATAACATACATTAGAACTGATTAATCATGATTTGAAGTAAGAAAACAGGGGAAGAAGAAGGGGGCGATATTGCTCACGAAATTGAACGAGGAAAGAGAGAGAGGACACGGTGGTCGGCAGAAGGGCGCGGCGGCGAGCAGCTGGGCAGGAAGAGGAAGCGATTGGCGGCGCCGGTTGAGAAGGACGAGCGAAGAAGAAGAGGACATGGGGGGGGCTTCCTCTGTTTTATACAGGGGAAGAAGGGGAGATCGGTTTTTTTTTTTTTCTTTTTTTCCTTTTTCCTTTTTCCTTTTTCTAATTTCTTTTTGGGTTGGGTTGGGGTATAAGTTGGTGTTTGGGCCAATGGTGTCGATTTGGGTTGATATTGATCCATTGGCTATGTCTGACCCGGTTTAGGAATAGGACCCAAAATAGGAATTCCGATTTTAGAAATCATTTCCGAACTCATTTTGAAAACGACTCGCAATTAACATTTAAAATCTTTTGCACTCCAATAATCTAATTAATAAATCTAAATTATTAATATAAAATCTTTTGAAATTTCGGGATATTACATCCTTCCCCTCTTAAGAAAAATGCGTCGTCCTCGAAGCGCAAGTAATTAGGTGAACTCGTTAAACAAACACATAACACATACCAAATCATATGATGCAAATGTATGAATGCAATGCATGCTTAAAGTAAAAGAACGAAGTTAGTATCACATTCTTCCCCCCTTAAAAGGGAGTTATGTCCTCGTAACTCTAGTTATATCTTGTCAAAGAGGTGTGGGTATTTTTGTTTCATGTCATCCTCGGCTTCCCATGTAGCTTCTTCAGTTTGGTGGTTAGTCCACAGCACTTTGACCAACTTGGTGACCTTGGTAAGGGTATTCCTAGTTTTTGTGTGTAAGATTTTCACTGGATGTTCCTCATAAGTCAAAGATGGATCTAATTCCACTGTTTCAAGTTCTAAAACATGAGAAGGATGTGAAATGTATTTCTTGAGTTGTGACACATGAAAAACATTATGAACCCTAGGAAGGTCCGAAGGGAGATCTAATCTATAGGCCACCTTTCCAATTTTCTCTAGAATAGTATAAGGACCAATGAACTTAGGACTTAGTTTCCCTTTCTGACCAAATCGCATAACCCCTTTTGTCGGTGAAACTTTCAAAAATACTTTCTCTCCTATTTCGAATTCAACTGCATATGACTTCTGATGATCTTGTGCTGATTTCATTCTTTCCTGTATCAAACGAACTTGGTTCATTGTATCTTCGATCAACTCTGGTCCTAGAGCCACTGTCTCACTTATGTCGCTCCAACACAAAGGTGTCCTACATTTTCTACCATAAAGTGCTTCGTACGGTGCCATCCCTATACTTGCATGGTAGCTATTGTTGTAGGAGAATTCAATCAATGGTAATCTATCAATCCACGACCCTTGGTAGTCCATAGCACAAGCTCTCAACATATCCTCTAAGGTCTGAATCGTGCGCTCAGTCTGACCGTCTGTGGCTGGGTGAAACGCAGTGCTGAAGTTCAATTTAGTACCCAAGGCCTTCTGAAATTCTTTCCAAAAATGAGCTAAGTAATTGGGATCTCTATCAGAAACAATCGTACTAGGTACGCCATGATATCTCACAACATTGTTGATATACGCATGTGCCCTTTGCTCCATGTTCCAAGTGTCCTTCATAGGAATAAATCGAGCAGTCTTAGTCAGTCTATCTACAACCACCCAAATTTGATTCATACCATTCTTTGTAACTGGCAATGCTGTCACGAAATCCATGGATATTGAATCCCATTTCCAAGTAGGTACATCTAATGGTTGCACTAGTCCTCCCATTTTTTTGTGCTCAAACTTTATCTTCTGACAAGTAAGACACCTAGAAACAAATTCTACAACCTCATTCTTCATCCTTGGCCACCAAAAGAACTTCTTTAAATCCTTGTACAACTTATCTCCCCCAGGGTGAACTGAGTATGGAGTATTATGTGCCTCAGTCATCAATCTTTCTTTCACATCATTACACTTCTGAGGTACACACCATTTACCTTTGAATCTAATACTACCATCACCGAAAATCTGAAACTCATTGGTCAAACCACTCTCAATCTTCTTTCTGATTCTCTCCAACTTGACATCACCAGGTTGTCCTTGACGAATCTCATCAAATATGTCAAGAGTGGCAGTCATACTAAACAAATGATTCTCCAAAGCCCCATGTTCTACCACCTCTAGATTCATTTTCTAAAACTCCACGCACAACTCATTAGGGATAACCCACATAGAGTTCAAGGTATGACTCGATTTCCTACTCAAAGCATCTGCAACAACATTAGCTTTCCCTTCATGATACTGAATCTCCAAATCATAATCCTTAATGAGTTCCAACCATCTCCTTTGTCTCATGTTCAGTTCTTTCTGTGTGAAGATATACTTAAGGCTTTTATGGTCAGTAAAGATTTTACAAGTCGTGCCATATAAGTAATGTCTCCATATCTTCAATGCAAGCACAACAGCAGCTAATTCTAAGTCATGGGTGGGATAATTTTCTTCATGAGGTTTTAGTTGTCTAGACGCATAAGCAATAACTTTCCCTTTCTGCATCAACACACAACCTAAACCCTTTTTCGATGCATCACTATACACCTCAAATCCCTTAGATTCTGACGGTAAGGTTAAAATAGGTGCCGAAGTCAACAATTCCTTCAATTTCTGAAATGCTTCCTCACAACGGTCATCCCACTCATACTTTGTAGTCTTCTTCATTAAATTAGTGAGGGGTCTAGCAATGGTCGAGAAATCCTTCACAAACTTCCTATAGTAGCCAGCCAAACCCAAGAAACTCCTAATATCAGTAACTGATTTAGGTGTAGGCCAATCTTTCACAGCTTTAATCTTTCCTAGATCAACAAGAATTCCTTCACTATTTATGACATGTCCCAAGAAGGCTACCTTATTAATCCAGAACTCACATTTAGACAATTTCGCTTACAACTTATGATCTCTCAATGTTTGCAAAACTAGCCTAAGATGCTTTTCATGTTCTTCCTTACCCTTTGAATACACCAAAATATCATCAATGAAAACCACGACAAAACGATCAAGATAAGTTCTGAAGATTCTATTCATCACATCCATGAACACAGCAGGAGCATTAGTCAATCCAAAAGGCATCACAATGAACTCATAATGACCATAACGTGTCCGAAAGGCAGTTTTAGGGATATCTTGTTCAGCAATCCTAAGTTGATGATACCCAGATCGCAAGTCAATCTTAGAAAAAGTGTCAGCACCCCTTAATTGGTCAAACTAATCATCTATTCTCGGCAATGGGTACTTGTTCTTAATGGTCACATTATTCAGCTCTCGATAGTCAATGCACAACCTTAACCCACCATCCTTCTTCTTAACAAACAAAACAAGAGCTCCCCATGGCGATACACTCGGTCTTATGTATCCCATCTCTATCAACTCTTGTATTTGATCTTTCAATTCTTTCATCTCAGTTGGTGCCATCCTATATGGTGCTTTGGAAATTGGTGCAGTTCCTGGCACTAAGTCAATGGTAAACTCTACTTCTCTATTAGGAGGCATTCCTGATATTTCATCTGGAAACACATCTGGAAACTCATTTACCACGGCAATTTTATCAAGTCCTTTTTCTTCCACACTCGTGTCCTGGATAAATCAGAGATAGGCTAGGTGGCCCTTCCTAATTTTGGTGAAAATGGACATGGCAGACACAATTTTGATAGCTGGTTTATGAACTACCCCCCTATAAGAAATTCTTTGCCCCTTGGGTCCCTTCATAGTAACTTTTTGTTCAAAACAGTCAATGTTGGCCTTATACCTACCCAACCAGTCCATCCCTAGGATAACATCTATATTTAGAAGGTCGAACTGGATAAGGTCTGCAGGTAGTTTGGTTCCCATTATTTCTACATCTACCCCTTCAAAGATTTTGTCACATGTAACGACTTTACCAGATGGAACAACTATAGGTGTAGAAATTTGAGAACTAGGTTCAAGACACAACTTATGAACAAATGAAGATGAAATGAAAGAATAAGAGGCTCCAGAATCAAATAAGACAAAAGCAGGAGTATTATGGACTAGGAAAGTACCGGTCACCACATTGGTTGTAGTATCAGCCTGAGCTCTATTCATGACAAAGATTTGACCTGGATTGCGCTGGTTGTTCCCTCCTTGAGCATTAATGTTGGCATTCCCACCAGTGTTCCCATTGGCATTTTAGCAGCAGCTCCATTGCTGTTACCATTACCAGCTTAAGCATTGTTGTTGTTACCTTGGAATCTAGCATTGTTCCCATTATAGTTGCCCCTGAATTGGTTCTGGTTTTGGTTGTTGCCTTGGTAGTTGGGACGAGTGTTATTGTTGTAGGAATTTTGTTTGTTGTTTTGGTAAGTAGGACGAGGATTGTTATTGTATGAATTTTGGTTGAAGTTTTGGCTTCCCCTATTGTTTCCCACATAACCATTTCCCATTTGATTTTGGGGTTTAGACCTACACTCAAAAGCTCTATGTCCTCTTTTCCCACAGCTATTGCAGTTAATCAATCTTCCAGCACAATCAACTCCACGGTGATCTCCATTGCACGACTTACAATAATAATGACGCTCAAGCTTCTTGTCCTGATTACGGTTTTGGAAATTGTTCCCTGTAGAGTTTCTGTTGAACCCTTGGTTACCCCCAAAGTTGTTTGGCTTTGCCCTCTTATCATTCCCATGGTTTTGGTTCTTGCCAGTTTCATAAGTGTTGGATGTTTGGGGTTCAAACTTTCTTTTGTTGTTTCGGGTTTCCTCCCTGAGCTCATGCACTCTCCACCCACTAGCAGCTTTTCTATAAGCCTCATGCACATCAGCAAAGGTCATCATGACCATGGTTTCCTGGAGGCTGTAGTCAAGTCCCTCAATGAATCTAGTGATCTTTGAGGCGTCATCTGGCAAAATAGTGGTTGCAAAACGAGAAAGTTCAAGGAATTTGGCATAGTAATCACGCACACTTCCCCGGTTTTGTTTTAGTGCTAGGAATTCAGAGAGTTTCCTTTGCCTAACATGCTCGGGGTAGAATCTCTGTCTTAGGGCATCCTTAAGGCTATCCCAATTGAAGTTTGGTTGAGCTTGGAAGGCTGCTCCAGCGGCTGACCACCAAATGTCAGCTTCTCCTTTAAAGTAGAAGACAGCTCCATCTACCTTCTGGTTTGCTAGACAGTTAATGGTATTGAAGATTTTCTCCATATCTCTTATCCAATTCTCAAGTTCAGTAGGATCTTCACGCCCATAGTAAAAGTCAGGTTTCCTTTGGGATATCTTCTTAGCCCAGTCAATCACAGGTGGTTGGTTATTGTTTTGCAGCAATTGGACCACAGCAGCTGCAAACTGGTGAAATCCATAGTTTTGTTGTTGTTGATTCATGTTTCTGTTAATTCGTCTTGTGTAGTAGCGATGAATGGGGTGCATATAACCTACATTAAAGAGTTATTTATGATTACATTTCTACTTTACTTAATAGTTCAATGTATAATGCAATTAGCACACGACAACAAATCAAGTAATTAATAAAAGAAGTCATATAAATCTCATTAATAATAAAGCTTAAAGCATCCATGAATAATAAAGCATATAAATCATCGACGCAGCGATGTCCAAACAATAATCTAAGATGCTACTATAGAGCATTTTTATTATAGTTATTATGCTAGTCACTAACCCCCACTACTAAGGGTAGGGTGGGAGGGCACTACCCATGTTTTATTATGCTTCCTCTATTGTCGAGTCAACTACTTCTCCATCCTCTCGCCATTCCTTGTGTGCCTCTAGGAGTCTCGTAGCTAGGATCTCTGGAGTGATCAACCATCTACCTTGATGGGTGTACTTTTCTACATTGGGTAATGCTCCTTTCTTAATAAGATCTCTATATTTACCCTTGAAATACGCCCAGGGTGCTCTATTTGGTAGAGTCCTTAGAATAAATCTGGCTTGAGCAAGAGGGTGGAAATAGTAGTCATCCTTATATTTTCGCCCATAATAGTCACAATGATTAGCTACCCTTTGACAATATGCCACGATCTCTTCATCGTCTCTCATCCTAAGCCTCAATGGGTTGTCGGCTTTAATTTCAGCTTTGGTTGGTGTCCTAATTAAACGAACCATCCTATAAAAGGTACACATTAACTTAGCACTTATCCCCATTGAAGCAATTATGAGTACAATAATCAACATATAAATGAATCAACTTGAAATTCCTAACATTTCAATCTCCACCAGTTCTAATGTGGTTTATTCCAATCATCACAAGAGATTATGACATTCACACCTTAGTTACAGTACATTAACCAACCATAGACGTATCATAGGATGCTTGTAAAATTCAAAATTTCGTAACGTGATCCATATCATTCCAAACAATTAAGGTAACTTTTGACCTTCTGAAATTCTATCAATCTCATTCATTGCATTCCAATCATTTCATATTTTCAAATCGTCGCATTTATTTATAAAACTCCACCACCATAATTTGAATTCAATCAAGAGTAATCATACATAACCTCACATGCAATATTAATACAAGTAGTAAGTAAAGAGGAATTAAGCACACATAAATAAGCAAACCCATCCCCCATACGGCTTGGTTCATTTTAATTTCTATATTATTATTTTGTCTTGTTCATTCTTTCATTCTATTCCCTAATCTTATTAATTCATTTTGAGTTTTTGACCTAACCTGGCTCTAATACCTACTGTAACACCCCCAAATTTCCTTCCTTTTTAAAAACATTTTTCAGCGAGCCAAAACACAATTAAGGAAATCCAGAGGTGTCACTCCGCACTCAAGTCAAAGACCCGAATGCTAGGAGATTTCAAAACCCAGAATATTAATGTCTAATGGTCTAAATTAGTCTATTACAATCCGAAATTAAATTACAACAACCCAAAATCCAAAATACGAAATAAGAAATAGTTTAACTATTCTCAATAGTCTATAGCTTAAAGCCTAAGCTTTACTTGTTTCAACTACTATCTAGTGAGTCGTCGTCCCCGCAATGTATCATCTACTCCATACCTGTGGTGGATTTAAAACACAAAAACCACAGTTTGAAAAGTCAGTGAAATTGAGTAAGCTAACACCTCAACTCGTAGAAAAGCCAAAACCCTTACCTGGATTTTTAAAACACGTTTTAGTTTTATTTTCGAAAACCACACTTAGCACATTATCACATAAACTAATCGTAAGACAAATCAAATCGCCAAAATAGAAGTATCACAATCACTACAACAAACGTATAACAATTCATAATATAACCCAAGTCATTCTTTACGATCTTTAATGAGAAACTCATAGCGAAATTTATAAGTGGGACGAGTCGAGTCTTTGTCAACTCATCCAAACCATACCAATATCGTGTATCCCCATACTTTATTTATTTATTTTATTTATAATATCGGTCGTTTACACAAACTTATATTCCAATAATCATACAATCATTTAAATTTCAGCCATAACAATATCAATTGCACACCAATTAATCATAATTCCAACAACATCTTTTGAATCATAAAGCAGACAATATATTCATGCAATGGTCAAATCCAATTCAATCAAGATACGATAATCAAAACAATAAATCGTTCTCCACCTAATATGATACTAAGTTTTCATCCAACGCACCAATCACTTAGCATATAATTTTGAAAGGTTTCTACAAGTTTAAGAAAGGTTGAGCATGCTAGCTTACCTTTTCAATGCACACAAAGACACGACAGCACAACGGTCACTAGTATTCTTCGTCTACGAACTCGAGGTCTACAATTACACAATCAATAAATCCCAAATCAATACTAATCTCCTCCACTCATTCATCTAATACTTATGTAAATCTTATTCTATATGCAATGCTCATGACCTCTTAAATTTCTAATCCAACAATCAACAATTAACCAACAATTTCAATTGTAATTCCATAGTTAGCTACTATTACTTAATTAACACTCAATTTGTTTTGAAAATTCTCAAGGCTTAAAATTTCTTTTAAAATAGAATCTAATTCATGAAAACAAACTTTTAATTATTATGATTTATTAAAACAATTCATATTATGTTTTAAACATGACAAACATGGTTTAATTACACAAAAATGATTTAAAAACGAATTAATTGAATTAAATTTCGAAAATCAGTTTATAACTCTCTAAATTATCAGAATGTCGAAATACTAACCATCCTAATTGATTCAAGCTAATTGACCTAATTAAGAAACAATTAACCCAAAATTTTCCCCAAATTACAATTTCTTCAAACTTGAACAAAACCCCAATTAAATCTCAACTAAATTCAAGAACCTTATTTAACAGATTATAAACATGCTAGAATCATAATTCACGAAACTAATTGGACTTAATTCGAATAATTACACTAATTAAACCCAAATTCGTAATTAGTGAAAATCAACATAAAACCATCATCAAAATCAAATCTTTATGCATAGAACTAACCCTAATCGTTTACCCAATACTTATAACATACATTAGAACTGATTAATCATGATTTGAAGCAAGAAAACGAATCGAAACTAATGATTAGTAAAAATAAAACGAAAACAGGGGAAGAAGAAGGGGGCGATATTGCTCACGAAATTGAACGAGGAAAGAGAGAGAGGACACGGTGGTCGGCAGAAGGGCGGGGCGGCGAGCAGCTGGGAAAAAAGAGTAAGCAATTGGCGGCGCCGATTGAGAAGGACGAGCGAAGAAGAAAAGGACAGGGGGGGACGTCCTCGGTTTTATACAGGGGAAGGGGGGGAGGTCGGTTTTTTTTTTCTTTTTTTCTTTTTTTCCTTTTTCCTTTTTCCTTTTTCCTTTTTCTGATTTCTTTTTGGGTTGGGTTGGGGTATAAGTTGGTGTTTGGGCCAATGGTGTCGATTTGGGTTGATATTGGTCCATTGGCTATGTCTAACCCGGTTTAGGAATAGGACCCAAAATAGGAATCCCGATTTTAGAAATCATTTCCGAACTCATTTTGAAAACGACTCACAATTAACATTTAAAATCTTTTGCACTCCAATAATCTAATTAATAAATCTAAATTATTAATATAAAATGTTTTGAAATTTCGGGATATTACACGAGCTATGTGAAGTTTGTTGTTACCAGGCGTGTGCCCCGTATTCTGTATACGGGTGTGCTGGTTTGTTCCCCATAGGTAGCCTTTAATGAGGTTACACGAGGTGGGATGGCCTACCAGGTGGTTTGTCTTTACCGCCTGGCAGATTGCCATGTGGTTGGGCTAGCTTACCAATTGGTTTATCTTTACCACCTGGCAGCTTGCCATGTGGTTGAGCTGGCTAACCAGGTGGTTTATCTTTACCATCTGGCAGCTTTCCATGTGACTGGAGCTGGCCTACCAGGTGGTGTATATTCATCACCTGGTAGCTTGCCATGTGGTTTACCTAACAGTGCGGGCTGGCCATAGCCTGCCTATTGGTGAAGGTACCAGCTCGGTCTAACCTGGTATTCATGCTGGTAGAGGTGGCAACCTTGGCTGACCTGGTCTTCATGCTGGTACAGCATTTAGGACAGGACTTGCCAAACATCATTCATTCGAGGTATTCTCTTTTTGGATCGCATTGCGGCGATCTTCTTTTGGTGGGCTAACTCTTCATAATTTGCCGTGATTTTCCCGGTATCTCCTGCCCCTTACTCCTTTGTTACCATGTGCGATGATAAAGTATTATAAGATTCAGTATACCTTCCATGAAGGAGCTGTCCTGACTTATCCGGAAGCTTTACGCAGTTCCGAATGTTTGTCGAAGGAAGCTGTCTCGACTCTTTATGGAAGCTCTCGTGACCTCTCCGGATAATTGAAGGAGGTTGTTGGTGGTTCCCATTTTCTTTGTCGGCTCCTTTGTAAGCTCCACGTCTTTTGTGACGAAGGTTGTGGCAGCTCCGCTGCTTCCGCTCAAGGACAGCTTCTCTGGTGGCTGAGGTGGGCCAACCCCTGCTGGCTAAACCGGAACAGTAAGCTCCTTGGATTTGTCAGCTCCTCCGAGGCATGTTTACCAGTTTCATAGAGGCAGGTCTGCCAGCTCCTTGGAGACAAGTCTGCCAGCTCCTCGGAGATAAGTCTGCCAGCTCTCTGGGGGCAGGTTTGTCAGCTCCTTAGAGGTAGATCTGCCGGCTCCTTGGAGACAGGCCTGCCAGCTTTCTTGGGGCAGGTCTGTCAGCTTCTTAGAGGTAGATCTGCTGCCTCCTTGGAGACAGGTCTGCCAGGTCCTTGGAGGTAAGTTTGCCAGCTCTCTGGGGGCAGGTCTGTCAACTCCTTGGAAGCAGGTCTACTAGCTCGCGGGGACAGGTCTGTCATCTTTCGGAGCAGGTCTGCCAGCTCCTTGAAGGTTGATTTCTCATCACTTATCGGGGTTGGAAAGTGAATCTTGTCACTATCAAGCTGCCCCTTAGTCTGGGTTTGTACCTTGTAGGAAACACAATGTGAATCAAGGTAAGCACATGATCACTCATTTGTGACATCCAAGCATAATATAAAGAAGATGTTGTGCAGTACTTTAATCTCTTATTTAGATTGATTTATCTAGTAAATGAGAAAAAAGAGAGACACTTAGGCTTGAAAAGCGAGTAAGTTAAAATCCGCTTTTAGGGGGCGTTTAATCTTTTAAGCTCTCCGAACTCGGCTTTAGAGACGTTTAACCAGCTCAAAAAATTTGCAAATCCCTTTCGGAATTTGCCATCGCGTAGATCTCGTCGAGATAAGCGAATTGAAAAAAAAGCATGCCTCAATGAGTTTAATCAAATAAGTAGGAACACTTAGATTTGCAAGAGGTAGAGATTCATGTTCTATTTAGCCTCTCGGCTGCTGGCTACGTGGATCTTCTCCTACTTGTGGGGCGTTGATGACTTCATGCAAGATACCGATCTTTCGAAGCATTTCGAATCTCTATGGGAGTTGAAAATGTATGTATGGCTCTATGTCTTCCCCACAGACGGTGCCAAATTGTTCCGGTTAAAATTGGACCAAGCTCGCCTTCTTTTACTTGACAATCAAGATTTGTTATGAAGTTGGGAAGACGCCTTTGGGACGCCCTGGAGGAGGTTCAGACCAGCCTACGGATCTGCTCCTGCATAGAGAAATGTTACTAGCCTCGGTGGGGTGACCGAGGAAGCCCCCTACGATGCCTAAGTTAGCGTTTAGATAGTATTTGTGTAAAGAGTGGAGAGAGAAACTCGTCCCTTCATACCTTTGAGTATGGGGTATTTATACTAACTTTGTCTTAGTTGTGTGGTTGTAAAAAATGCACGTGTGTGGACATAATTTGGCCACGTCATCAATTTACATAAATGGTGTCCACCTCAGGGAGATGTCCTGGAGTGTTGACCCTACGGGGTGTGGACCTTGTGAGCTGGTCGGGTCCATACCAGCTCCTACCTGGTGGGCTGGCAGGGTCCGTACCAGCTCCTATCTGGTGATTTGGTAGGATCCATACCAGCTCCTTCCTGGTGAGATGGCCGGGTCTATATCAGATCAACTGGTGTGCTACCAGCTTCGGGACCAGCTCTGACCAGCTCGTCTGGTATAGCTTTTGACCAGCTTGTCCAGATAGGCTACCAGCTCATGCGGAGGCTGGTTTGGGGAACTCCTATAGGAGGCTTACTCCCAGACTGTTTTTGGGTGCTCTTCTTGATATGCCGGAGGTGAATTGATCTTGGAATCACCCTGCAATAGTTGTTATATTGTGATGTACTTATTTAGTGATTTTAAAAAGAAAAAAATGAAAAAGAAAAAAAAAAGAGTGAAGTAAGGTAGAAAAGAAAGTAAGGAAAAGATATGAGAGAAAAAAGTGAGCCGGTGAGGACAAGAAAATTTTACGAGAAGCTAGGTGAAACCCATTGGGCACCTAGGCAAAATGAGTGGAGTGTTGTTACTTATCGGCGGATGACATAAGAAGGGTGCTAGAAGTTTCGTGTCTGGGTAGAATTTCTCTCTTTTGAAGGTATAAGGAGGTTCAGTTGGATTTATAGATAAGGAGATAAGACTAGAAAATCCTCGATGCATTTGAAGATATAAATGGCGATTGGGGGTAATATCGAGGTAGTATTTGATCCAACGGTATTATTACGGACCTAGACTCCAGAGGGAGTTAGGTGTGAGCGGCTTAGGGAATGCACTACAAGTGGGTGCTTCAAAGGGGAGAGTTTTTTTAGCACCTTACAATGTTGGGTAAGCTGAAATCACAAGTGATTTTTCTTTATTTTTCAACTTAGTAGTCTATAACAGGTTTCCAGAGACTTCTAATTTCTTTATGTTCTTATGTAGGCGTCACTGGGTGTTGTGCGTGATTGATGCTCATGCTAATATTGTCTACTATTTGGATCCATTACCAAATGAAGAACTTCGAATCTCAGATGATTTAACTAGAATCATTAATACGTAAGTAAAATTCCTAAATTAAAGCTTCAAGAATGTAAGTAACATCCAGGTTGTTCAGGATGATGTACTTTCAATAACGAAGTGGGTGTTTAAGGATTTATTTTCAAGTATGGTGGAGTGGAGTAAGTACATGAAAATGGTTTTGGTTGTGACATGATGTGGGGACTTGTGATATCTCTTGGAAATTTTCATTGAATTTGCAAGTGATATTTTTTGGATTTGTCCAGTTTCAGCCGAAATGCTGCCAAATTTTTTAAAAATTAAACTACCTTAACATTTGACTGGGTTTGTAAAAGGCTGTAATAATTTATCGGAATGGTGCACAAAGAAGTTATCCTAAAGCAGTGAAGATTGAAACAAAGTGGATTCATATACAGGTTAGTAGCTTACCTTAGCTGATTGCATTTTTCGTTTTGTCATGTTCATATAGTTCAGTGCTTCACCTAAATTAACCTCTACTATGACATCACTATTTGTAGTGCCCACGTCAAACAAATTTTATTGATTGCGGCTACTATGTGTTGCGGTTCATGAAAGAGATTTTGGATCATAAACTGACGAACATTCCAGAAACGGTAATTAACATTTCGTTTGTTTAAATATTGTTAATTATATATGTTACTCGCATAATACAAGTTAACTATTTTCTACAGTATTTCGGGGACTATTGGTCGTCTACATATGATCGAAGTCAGATTGATGAAGTACGAGTCGAGTTAGCGCATCAAATTATTGCTTTCGCTGAGTTCAATAACTAGAGAAATATCTCTATCTCAAAAGTGTTCAATAGCTTTATTATTCTGAATTTCTTGGATGATTATAAACATTATTATTGTAGCTTTATGGGATAATGTAATAGATTTCGAAGTTTAATATTAAATCGATGGTGTGATTTAGCATCCTCCATGGTGTATATATTTCTATTTTCGATCCGCTAGCGGCACATCTAAAACGGCCCTGGTTCGCTGTGAATGGAATGGAAACGGCAGTAAACAGACCTGCGTGTTTAACAGCGTTTGCGTGGGAGGCGTTGTTGCTTTATTCACTTGATTCACAACGGTCAATGGCCAACCGCTGTGATATTTAACTTCAATTCACAGCGGTTCGTGGCACCGCTGTTAAGTGCTTGAGCTCATACCACAGCGTTTACAACTACATCGGTTCACCAACCGCTGTAGATCATGATTCCGACCGCTGTAAATGATAACTTGTGGCGTAGTGGTTATAGGTCCCTTTGCTATATTTTTTTTTTTTTTTTTTTTTTTGCAAGAATGTGGTTCTTTTATTCATCCTCAATGGGGAAAAAAAAGAGCAGCTTACAAAATGAACACCAATAGGAGATCCAACTAGAAAGAGACTACTATGCTACCATGGCCTCAACAATTTCCTCTGGATTACAATTTTTGCTCAAAAAGTACATTCGAACACTTACTACAAATTTAATTTGTCGCAGAATCCACTCTGTCTCATGCTCAATATCAGCAAATAATCTTGAGTTCCTTTCTTGCCAAATCATGTATATTGCCGCATTGAAGCTGCAGATTGCCCATTTGTGCCTCCAGCTTTTCTTGTTCTTGTAATTTCTGATCCATCTAATAATTTTCCTGGTGTCTTTATGAGGCATATTCATTCCAATCCAGCTTTTGACATCTTTCCAAACATCACTTGAAAAAACGCATTTGAGGAAGATATGATCATGGGATTCAGCTTCTTTCTTGCAAAGGGCACATTTGTTCACCATTTGAAATCCTCTTCTTATCATATTATCGAATGTAGCAAGCTTTTTTTGTAAAGCCATTGCTGCTACAAAGCTGTGCCTAGGAAGATTGATGCCACCTGTTCTTGGAAACTTGCATCTGAAATGCTCATAGGCAACCTTAACATTGAAGTTATCTCCTTTTGTCCAATTTCCCAGCCTTTGCTCTATAGTTTCATTTTAGTTTAGGCTACTTCCTAACACGTCTTTAATCCTGATAAGGCTTCTCCAACTCTTAAAGTCAGAGCTTTTGCTGGTGGCATTGAGAAGACTGTTTTTGTTCAGCTTATAAGCAATTGTCCATCTTTCCCAAAGTCCTTTTTACCTGAATGAAGCCTCCATAGCCATTTTACCATAAGGGTTTTGTTCCATACTAATTCTACAATGGCTACCAAGTCATGGTAGCCATTTCAATGTTTGACCATATGAATATTAAAAATAATTAATTAAATCATAAAAATAATTAAATGACAGTTTCTAAATATTCCACTCATCCCCATCCTATCCTCTCGCATCCCCACCCCTCCACCCGACCCACCCTTGCCCCACCGCCGGCCAGCCCATATCGACACTAATACGGGAACCTCCCTTGCTAACTCAACCTTGAGGAAAACGTCGACCCTGCTCCTCCGACCCCGCCCCCGCAGTATGTATATATCGTTGTGGTGGCCGAAGTTCTCGAACCTTGCTCCCCAACCACCACGCTAACATTGGTATGAATAGGGGCCTGAGAATAGGGAATGTGCGGCTAGCTGGGAGGGGCAATGGATCAGAGAGGAAGCGGTATAAAGAGTGAAGGATAACATTGGTGTTGGTGGTGGTCGGTGCCGTAGCGGTGGCGGGGGAGTGGTGGAGCTGGTGGCTGGAAGGGGGGAGAGCCGGAGGGGTGAGGAGTCTGAGGACTCACTGAGGAGAGAGAAAACGAAAGGAATGGGTAATTGGGTATTATTGGGTTTAATAAATTAATTTTAGTTATATTTAGGGTCAAACTCAATGAATGGTTAAGATTTATTTAAGCAAATCAACGGCTATGATTCATCCTTTTACAATGGCTACCAAGTCTTGGTAGCCATTGTAGAATCACTCTTTGTTCCAAGCCAAAATCTCCTTGATGTTCATGCCACCTTCCTCCCTCGGGCTACAGACGCTCATCCAGCTTTTATATATCATCTTTCTAGTTCCTGGCTCAATATTCCAGAGAAAGTTTTTGCAAATTCTGTGAACTTTCTTGGCAATGCCTTTGGGATGAAGACACAAGCACACCAAAAGTTCTCAGCTCCAAAAATCACAGAATTTATAAGTTGAATCTTACCAGCATAAGACAAGGTTTGGGAAGCCCAGTGCTTGACAAAGTTTTTGATTTTGATGGTCAGTTGATCATACATTACGTTCTTCAGCCTTGAGTCGCTCAAAGGGACCCCAAGGTATCTAAAAGGAAAATCACCTTCAATAAACCTTGTGAACTCTAGAATTTGCTGTTTGATAGAGTCATTTACCCCTCCAAAATAAATTTCTGTTTTTCACTGATTTGCCTGGAGGCTTGAGATAGAAGCAAACTTCTTTAAGCAGTCCATTACAGCAGCAACTGAGGGAAAAACCCCCCGAACAAAAATCATTAGGTCGTCTGCAAAAGTGAGATGCGAGAGCCTAATTCTTGAGCATTGGGGATGAAAAGATAACTGATTATGGCTTGGCATATCTCTAAAGTATCTAGAGAGAATTTTCATTGCAAGGACAAAGATATAAGAAGATAGAGGGTCTCCTTGTCTGATTCCACTCTCACCTTTGAAAACCCCCTCATAAATCCCATTAATTTTCAGAGAGAACAAGGTTGTGGTAAGACGGGTGCAGATCAAATCCACAAATTTGCTTGAAAAGTTATATGCAAGAAGCATATTCTTAATGAACTTCCAGTTTAAGGTGTCAAAAGCTTTCCTTATGTCGACTTTTATAAAGCATCTTGGGGAAACTCTGGTTTGAGAATAGCCTTTAACCAGATTCTGAGAGAGCACAACATTATCAAAAATGCTTATACCTTCAGCAAAAGCTGCCTGCTCGTCTCCAATGAGGCTTGGGAGGGTATCCTTCAGTCTATTAGCTAGAATCTTGCTGATAATTTTGTAGAAACTGGAGCAACAAGCAATTGGCCTGAACTGCAACCCTAGAAGCATTGTTTTTCTTGGGGAGTAGAGTTAACATTGTAGTATTGACTTTTTTTAGGAGGTGGAGGTTCTCAAAGAAGTCCATAATAGCAATGGTGACATCCTTCTCCACTAGGTTCCAGGATTTTCGAAAGAAACCTGCATTAAAGCCATCCTGACATGGGCTTTTGTCAGGGCTCATGTTGAATAAAGCCTCCCTGATTTCCTCCTTAGTAACTTGCTTGGTGACGTTGCCATGTTGCTCAGTTAAGATGAAGCTACCTTTTCTAATGAAGTTGAAGTCAAGCTCTTCAACCTTTCCTGCACTGCCCAACAAACTTTTATAGAAGGTGATGAAGGCTTGGGCTACTTCAGAGTGATTATTGCAGTCATTTCCATCCTTATCCTTAATTTTTGCAATTCCACTCTGAAGTCTTCTTTTAGCAATTCTTGCATAGAAGAATTTGGTACTGCTATCTGAGAGGTTGATGTGAGTAATTTTTTATCTTTGTTTCAGCATACTGAATTCTGCGTGCTTGATTTTTCAGAAATCATCCTTAGCAATATCAACCTCCTTTTTTAAATACATGTTCCCAGAGTCCTTTTCAAATTGAGCCTGCAATTTCCCTAAAATTTCCTTGCACTTTGAAGCTCTTGCTGGTAGATTAGAATAACTTTCTTTATTAAGCTTTGTGAGAGCATGCTTAGTGGATTTAAGCTTCTCATAGAGTCTATCCACAGGCCCGCCCTTACATTTTATCCTCCAGGCTTTAGCAACAGTATCATCATATTGCTTGTGAGAGGTCCAGCAATTCAAGAATTTGAAATTCTTCTTTATTTTCCTTTTTTCCATAATAGTCACCACTATTGGAGAGTGGTCAAAAACTCTCTGGGAAGGAACTAAGCATGAGAGTCCGCAAATTGGTGAATCCATGCTGGGTTTACCATAGCACTATCCAGCTTTGCCCAAACATTATCCCCATACTCCTAATTATTAGTCCAGATGAATTCACACCCACTACATTTCAGATCATCCAAGAAATAGTCAGAGATGCAATCATTAAAATCCTCCATGTCTTGTGGATTAGGGGATTTCTACCCCCTTCTCTCCTGAGAATTCCTGGTGACATTAAAGTTTCCAATAACAACCCAAGGTACAGCTATAGTGGAGCAGCCTAGACGATCCTATGAGAGATCTCTTCTCTCCCCTGCATCATTACTCGCATAGACCAAGATAACCCTTATCTGTTTAATTTATTGGAGAAGATATGAGTCACATGACAATGAATCAGCTGGCTTGTCATCTTAATTATTTCTATTTTAACTACCATTGGATTTCAGATAGCCCAAATTCTCCCATTATAGTGACATCCATGATTTGTAATCACCTTACATCTGCTTAAATTTCTTTGAATTTTTGCTGCAGCTTTATTCTCCTTGACTCTAGTCTCAATTATACCTAAGAGATTGATATTGTATTCAGCTTGAGACTGTTTAATCTCCTGTTGCTTGAGGCTTTCATTGAAGCCTCTCACATTCCAAGCTGCTACTAACATATGGGGGGTGGGTCTGGAGTAATACCTTCCCCTAAAAAACCCTTCAATCCCAAGTCCATCTGCTCATCACCATTCTCCCTTTCCAAAAGAATTGAGAAGTTATTGCTTAGAACAGTTGGTGGAACATTTACTGCCCTTTTGTACTTTTGGATGTTGATTTGTGCTTCCTGAAGCCTATGTCATCTATACTATATATACCTGCTAGTTTCTGATAGAGACATTGGAGGTGTAAAATGATCATGAGTATTATCATCCACAACCACTTGGCTCTGCACTGCTATCTCATTTCCCTGAATCTGCTCATGCTCAGAGGCCTTGTCTCTGTGTATATCCTTCGAGTGATCTGGCCCTTCAGTCTGAGTCTTAGGCTTATACACCTTAGTAATCTTTGAGACAGGTTTAGGCATGTTTAGCTTACAACTTTGAGACTTATGCCCTAGCTTTCCACAAGTCGAACAATAGTGTGGCACCCATTCGTAATCGACCTTTTGGATCAGCTGACCACAATTAGGTGTATTAACAACAATCTCTCCTGGCAGCTCCTTTGAAACATCGACTTCTACCAGCAATCTAGCAAAGGATAGTCTAGTTTGGCTAGTAGTGTGTTATCAGAATAGAGAGATTTTTCCAATTTACTTCCTATCTTGCTCACTCCATAACCATGGGTCTAGATCAGGTAAGAGAATCCGGACAAAAACAATGGTCATACAATCTAACTCCTGTGAAATGTTAGGAGACCATGGCTTAAGAATCAGCGGATTGCCACCTAGCTTCCATGGACCTCCTTTCATCACATTGTTCATTTCCACTTCTGATTGGAATTTGAAAGTGAACCAACCCCTCTTAAGGTATTGCACAATTGGCTCACCTAGGTTTCCCCAACGTTTTTGGACATACTCCTCAACATCTTTCTGCCTCGGCTTTTGCCCCAATCACATTACCAATCAGGGTGAATTTCCGTTTCTCCAATTCATCCGCAGTATCACACTCCTCAATAGTAATTTCCCCTTCTTTACTACTAGAGACATCATAGTACAGACTCATTCCAGCTCTAGACTTACTAGCGACAATCGAATTCCAAGGCTTGAGAACAACCTCCGCTTCCAGGATATCCTTTGGCTTTGGTTGCTCTTTTGTTCGCAACTAAGCTTCGGAGTTCTTATCACTAGAATTTGCATTAAGATTTTGGGTGGAAGAAAGTTTACCAGCTTCTGCCATGGCACAATTGATTAGATCATTCACTTTTATCGGGCTGCGAGGTTGCTCGGCTAGCTGGGTTTGAGTTATAAATTTAGATTCTGGATGATCGAAGTTAATATTGATATCAACCTCTTCGTTCTACTCTTGCTCTTCTGATGTTGTGTTTCTTTTCTTTGGCCTCCCCCTCCTTTTCTGGCTAGCCATGGAAAAACAACTACGGAGAAGTTCCGTACAGTCGTCCAGAGTAGCTCCCTGCTTCCAAAGCTTTGTCCCTTTGCTATATTTATGATGAGTGGTTTGTGCATTGATGCATAAGATGGTTGGGGGCCGTTACATTGAGATTATATCCGTAACGGTGCCAAACTAGAAAGACAAAGACCACAAGTGAAGTAGAGGAGATGGGTAGATATCAATTCTCACCCATGCTGCTTGTCAAAACACATTGGGGACTTAGTGGAGATGTTTGAAGTACTTGAGAACGAGTAAAGGTCTAAGCATGGGGGAATTTGATGCGTTATGATTTCGAGTGCTATTTTATACGATTTACACGATGATTAGGAGATGATTATGTTGGTCATTGGTTCACATTTCATATTATTGGTTTTGTAATGTTTTGATAGAATATGTGGCCATTGGAAGGAGTTTTCAGCTGATTTGCACATGGGTCAACTTTGGAGCCTCATATCTCTTATACTACTTAAAATTTTACTATGAAGCTACTTTGGATATGAAACTTCATGATTTTAGCTTTCCGAGAAGTGGTCATAAGCCTTATTTGGCCAAGTAACGAAGGAGATATGTCCGTTTGAAAATCGCCTAACGACCCAGTGTCTACCGCAATCGCGGCCACGGATCCGCGAACGCGAATGGAGAACAGAATCAATTCCCGCGATCGCGGGGGATGGAGCCGTGATCACGTCTGCCTTTTGCTGGGCTTTCCAAAAACCTTTTCTTCCTAATTTAATTTCTAAGTCCTTATTTAATATAAGTAGCAAACTCAAGACTTTGTATGAGCATTGAATCTTTCAGTATTCTTGTAACCGTCGGTACACTTTTGTATGGAGAACTAATTCTTCATTCTTGGTTGGTTTAATCTAAGCTGCAATTTGAACCAATTGTGAGTTCTTAATTCCTTTATTTACTCTTAATTATTGTTAATCCTCTCGTTTATATGTTTATGAATTGTTTGTTCTAGATTGATCACCTATGGTTCACAATTCCACACTTAGCCTCTTTAATTAGCGAGTGTTTAATTAATTTGGTAAAAGTATGAAACTTAATCTAGTAATTTGTATGCTGATCATCGTTATTAGAATAGGGAGAGGATTAACTTAATCAGCAAAGGTTAGACTGAGTTGGATATGTGCCCGATTTTCTATTGATATTGATCTCAATTTAATGTTATTATTGAATTAAATCTGAACGAGTGACTTATGTTGTTCATTAATTAGGGTTATTAGGAGTGTGCAGATCACGCCTAATTCCTATGTGTAGACAGCCTACTTGGGGGCTTCCCTTAGCGCCCGATAATGACAACGGACTTAACGCAATAACGGATTTTGTATGCTAACGAAATTTATAGCCGGGTTAAGGACCAAATGGTCGTTTGATCCAAGGGTTGACCAAAGTGTTATGGTGGATTAGGTGCATTGTAATTGTTTGATCGCATTTCAATTTGGCCCAGTCAAAGTCGAACGTCCATAGTACCATCGGCCCAACTGCGTACTACGTGTGTGCATGGCCCAAAGCCCTGGCATTCCACTGGCATCCAAGTGAGTTTCCTTAGCTCACTCCTATTTCTGGAGGTTGTTATGTGTAATCTCGTTTCACACTTCCATTTTTATCCAGATAAAATTCATATCTTCCCATTTTCATACCTCATTCATTTCCCTATCATTTTTTTAGCCCATTATCCTCCTATTATTTTTATAGTTTTATCTTCTCTATTGTTGATATTATCCATCATCATTTTCACACCTACATTATCCTATCCTTTTGTTTTCTTCGAGGCTAAATCTAGGGTAGCCTAGCCTAGTTGGTTTCCTATATAAAGAACTCTCAGTTCATCATCACACACACAATAAAAATCTAAGGAGAATTTCACGCCGTTAGCCACAAAAACCCATTTTCATTTATCCTTGTTCCTAGTCATGAGAACAAGGGCATGACACATACAATAACATCACACTCTCATATACAATTCACTTGATACGAAGGACCGTTCACCATAGCGCGATCACCACTTCGAAGGTCACTCGATCGTTGGGTCAAGTGGAGGAAACGGCTCGCGAGTAAGGGTTGGGCTCCTTGGCATACAAAATCGAGATCCGTGAAACATCGCAAGTAAGTCCTGAGGGCCCCTAATTAACAAACGTTTTACTCAAATGATTTTCATATAAAACTCGCTCTTTAAGATGTATCACATTTGATTTTACGTAGCATGTTTTCTGTTTCTTAGTTAAACTTGATTTATGTATGTGTGAGTTTCTATGTGTTGCTTGTTCTTTTAATTCATATGAGCATAATTGTTACCCACTATCTTTCTGTGAGTACATGTGCAATTCGTATGTGTTAGTTTCTTTTATTTCGTCTGCATGAATTTAATTCGTTTTGCATGTTAACTATTATGTGTTTCCGTCGTCGATTAATTACTTTTTATTTACTATGGATCAATTAGTAGAGACTGTCGACCACGACGGGTGGTTTGGGTGCCTAACACCTTTCCAACCTGTAACTTTGCACGAACCCATTCTAGGTTCATGAAGTCCTAAAAAAGAAAACCTTGGTGGCAACTCCTGGTCAATAGCAATTCATTTATGGAGGGCGAATCGGCCCACAAGGCCGGTACAGTACCTCACAGTGGCGACTCCGCTGGGGACTTGCAAAACTTGAAAATTGATCCGTAATAAACTTTTAGTAATTAATTGGCATTGCATTTGCATTTAGTTAGTTTGCATGCTTTTGTTAGTACGCGAGACAAAATTACCCAATTAGTCACCCGTGGTTTCGAGCACGAAAGACGCCCCTCCTCGTTAGGCCTTTGGTCACTACAACGAGCATCGCGGTTAGTCTTTCACCCCATTGACGTCTATGCTCGTCCATTCGATGAGTATAGGGGAGTAACTCTATTGCCACGGTCCTTCCGTAAAGCAATAGAGCATACTCTTAGTCGTGGGTAATCCTTAACCCAAACCCACCATTTTTATATAAGCCTAGAAATTTAGCCGTGACACCCCACTACATTTTGATCATGAGATACTTGTTTTTAAGTCTGACTTGTTGAGATTTGTTTGAACTTGTGTGTTTCTTGGTAGTTTGTTAGTCATGTGTTAGCTTCACTATGCCTAAATTTTTAAAGCCTTCAGTCTTACACGTTTCACTAAACCTTCTTTTGAACCTTGCCTACCCCTACCCCTCACCTAGGGTCCTCGTCACAGGAATTGAGTCACAAATTACTTTGTTGTACATTGTACAAATCCTCATGATATAACAGATGTGGGTTCATTTCAACGTCATCGTGTTCTTTTAATCCAAGTACAAAAATCAATCATTAAATTCAAATGAAGGAGATCTAGACTAAAGATGCTTCCAAAGATATCTAGTACTCTATGTTAGGTATCTATGTTCGACAAATTCAAACTTGGGGCTTCTTTGTCAAGTGAAGAATGAAAATATCATGAACTCTCAAATGTGCACACAATTTTTTTTGCCTCTCTTTGTTTCCTGGATCACTTTTGGATGTAAAGTGTTCTTCAAAGAGTATTAAGACCATGTCAACCACAAGAGTCGAGCTCTAGGGCATCCATTTCATGTTCTCTCATGCATTAAACACATTTGCGTTCATATACACATGAATGTCCACCAAGAGTCTACTAAGGTCAAATTGTGTTGCATTTTCTTAAGTCTCCACGAGTCACTTGTTGCATGCATGTCATGGGTTGATTTGTATTTGGGGTCTCATGTTCATAATCTCAATTCAACAACACTATATATTCAAAAGCAAAGTAAAAGCACAATTCAAGGACAATAGAGAAAACACCAATAGTTCTCAACTTCAGGGTTTAATCTACACCATGTCTCTACCAAGGTTCGGAAGATGTTAGAGAGCAAAATTACACACGACGACTTTCTACTTTCTTACCTCACAACTCAATCTGACCACACGCCAGGCTGTCTTGACAATAGCAAGAAATCAAGATCTTAAGTCTCCAAAATAGCATAAACTTCAACAAAATGCAAATCCTTTTGTCAAGTTCAAATAGTTCTCTAGACTATAGAACAAACACATTTGCTCAGAGCATGTAATCAAGAGACTTGAAAAAATTTCAGTTGCAAGACTATAAAATCCTGATCAACATTCAATTTCAATTCAGCAGTCGTAAGACTATAATCTTGTTCAGCAGTTGATTTCAATTTAGCAGTCGCCAGACTATAAAATCCAAGTTCAGCTCAGTAGCCGAAAGACTATAAAAGTTCCAGAGCAGCAGTCGAAAGACCATAAAAATCAAGTGCACCAGTCGATAGACTATAAAAATTCAATTTGGCGCAGTTGACGACGGACTATAAACGATGACTTATCCTAGATGACAACTTCGACCATTTAGGATAACATCTACAATGCGTCAACAAGTTTCGGATGATAACTTCGCCCATCCCGAATGCTAAACATTTTTGCCAACAACCAAGCTACGTGAAGAACTATTACGAGTGGTTACTACGCTCATTCAGAATAGGTACAATTTATCAACAATGCGCTAAAGCATGTCTTGAGTTACAACTTTGCCCATACAAGATACTTATTCAACACATTTCGATTGACAACTTCGCCCTTTCGAGATGGTTACTGCGTCCTTTTTCTCGATGCTTTTATGTGACTTAGACGAGCGTTCTATGTTCATATTAGCATCTGATTGCATTTGCATATAATTTGTATGTGTGATCCTTTGACCTTTGTATTCTCAAAGACTCGGCAAAATTAGAGGATCCTATAGACACCATACTTGGGGGCTTCCCTTATAGCGCCCGATGATGACAACGGACTTAACTCGATAACAGGTTTTGTATGCTAACGAAATTTATACCCGGGTTAAGGCCCAAATGGTCGTTTGATCCAAGGCTTGACCCAAGTGTTATGGTGGATTAGGTGCATTGTAATTGTTGGATCGCATTACAATTTGGCTCAGTCAAAGTGGAACGTCCATAGTATCATCGGCCCAACTGCGTACTACGTGTGTGCATGGCCCATTCCTCTGGCATTCCACTGGCATCCAAGTGAGTTTCCTTAGCTCACTCCTGTTTCCAGAGGTTGTTATGTCTATTCTCGTTTCACACTTCCATTTTTATCCAGATAAAATTCATATCTTCCCATTTTCATACCTCATTCATTTCCTTATCACCATAGCGCGATCACCACTTCGAAGGTCAATCGATCGTTGGGTCAAGTGGAGGAAACGGCTCTCGGGTAAGGGTTGGGCACCTTGGGATACAAAATCGAGATCCGCGAAACATCGCAAGTAAATCCTGAGGGCCCCTAATTAACAAACAATTTACTCAAATGATTTTCGTATGAAACTCGCCCTTTAAGATGTATCACATTTGATTTTACGTAGCATGTTTCTGTTTCTTAGTTAAACTTGATTTATGTATGTGTGAGTTTCTATTTGTTGCTTGTTCTTTTGATTCATATCAGCATGATTGTTACCCACTAATTATCATGTTCCTTTTTATGAGTACATGTGCAATTCGTATGTGTTAGTCTAGGTTATTTCATTCGCATAAATTTAATTCGTTTTGCATGTAAACTGTTATGTGTTTTCGTCATCGAATAATTACTTTTTATTTACTATGGATCAATTAGTAGAGACCGTCAACCACGACGGGCGGTTTGCGTGCCTAACACCTTCCCAACGAACCCGTAACCTTGCACGAACTCATTCTAGATTCGTGGGGTCCTAAAAAAGAAAACCTCTCTGGCGAATCCTGGTCAATAGCAATTTATTTAAGGAAGGCGAATCGGCCCACACGTCCGGTACGGTAACTCACACTATGTCTATCACGTAAGGATCAATAGGAACTTATAATTCCACAATACAGTAATTAAGGGGAAATATCTGATTTAGAACGAGGAACAATTGTTAGTATTGTTAGCGACGATTAGATCGACCAAGCCTTCGCTTAATTCATAAATCAACCACTTATTTCATTTGTTTACTTGTTAGTTTAATCAACAACTCAATCAATCAAAACCTCCCAATTGTTACCATTGTTTAATCACGCATCTATGTACGTACATATACAACAACAACCAAGCCTTATGTCCAAAATAATTTGGGGTCGGCTAACATGAATCGTCATCCAGTAGCCGTCTTGTGTACGCCGTAAAATTTCAAAAATGCTGTGAACCATTTAGGAATATTGAAACACTTTGAAAAGGAGTTTCAGAAAGTCATGAAAATAAATAAAAAGTTTGAAAATTAGTGAAAAACTTATGAACTTTGAACACCAAGTCAGGAAAAGTTTTGGAAAAAGTTAGGAAAACAAAACAAAGAAAGCGAAAAGAGTCAAATTAAGTCCTCCGGATGGATAGCGTCTCTCCACACCACCCTATCCAACACCATACTCTCTTCAAGCCCTAGTGATGTGCTCGGTTTGTACGCTCTATATGTCCGGTTTTTATGTTGCTTTTACAATCAAAATGATGTAATATACTTCTAATTTGTGTTAGGGTATCACGGACAACATTTCTATGTGATTTTGGTTGTTTTGGCAATCTTTCGAAGGCGGACATTCATTTGGAAGAGATTTGGAGCAGATTTGCAGAAAATCAACTTTGGAGCTTCATATCTATGGAATTTTGCTATGAAACCACTTGGAAATGATTCTTCATGTTCTTAGCTTTCCATGAAGTCGTTACACGCCTTTACCGGACAATTAACGAAAAATCTACAGCCTTTTAAAAAATCGAGGCAGGAACTTTTCGCGGCCCGCGGACCGTGGCTGACAGTTGGCGATTTGCATCAGGATCTTTTGGCGGTCCGTGACCATGCTCTTGGCGGCCCGCAATGGCCGTATTTTCCTTTTTTCGTATTTTTCTATTTCACATTTTTAGTGAACTATATAAATAAGAACCTCGACGTTAGGTTATATTATTCAGATTTTTTAGAGAAAACAAGTATTTGAATAGATTTTATGAGCTAATTCTTCTATTTCTTAATCGATTAATCAAAGCATCGCATTGACAATATCGTGAGTTTGATCTATTCCTTTTATTGTTTTTAATTATTGTCTTATCTTTGGTTTTCAATTCATTCAATTATCTTTTGTGATTGCTAGGTGTACAACTAGTATAGTATTATTGCCTATGATTGATTGATTAATTGCTAGTTTAGATTAGTCAAAGGAATCCATTGTTTGATTGATATTTACGTAGTAGCAACCCGAATTCATTGATTTGTATGCAATGATTGTAGTAAATTAGGGCAAATTTGACTCACATGTTAAATATGAACCGTACGTTAGTATTGCATGTCTTTATCGAGATTTCTCTAATTCTTATTGCTATTATCAAATTGAATCTAATCGTGCGCTTAGGTTATTTGATAGTTAGGGTTATTGGGTAGTGTCGATCACGCCTTTTAGCTATTATTAAGGAGAGAGTTGGGAATTCTGTTTCCACGTTAGAGTAATTGGAATTGGTAGAGGACTACTGTTAACTTGAACCGATTAGTTAGTGCGTTGTGGGAATTAATTGATCAAGATCCGTTTTACTATTAAATTACATTTGACAACCTGCTTTTGTTCACTCCAGCTAGTTTGATAAACACAACTCTCAATCCCCCTTTATTTGTTACTTAGGCACTTAATTCATTACATTTGACAATCCATTTCCCTATGGATACGATCCCTACTTCCCTATTACTGTTATTAGGATTTAGGAGTATTTTTGGTAGATAATCACGACTTTACTCTCACCACCTAGGAAGCTCATATCACTTCTAATCATTCTCATCCAAGTCATCTTGGGTCTTCGTTCTCTGACCCCTACTAATATTATCACTTTCCTACCCTTCTACTCTTATAACCGGCGTGTCACTAGGCCTCCTCCTCACATGGTCATACCACCTCATTCGGTTCTCCATCATCTTGTACTCGATGGGCACAACCCCTACTTTCTCCCTAATAACTTCATTTCTTAACAGATCATGTCTTGTGTGTCCACACATCGACCGTAGCATGCGCATCTCCGTCACACTCATCTTATGAACGTGATACTGTTTCACGGCCCAACATTCCGTGCCATATAACAGTGCCAGCCTAATTGTCGTACTATAAAACTTACCCTTCAATTTATTGGGCATTCCTCGATCACACGAAAGCCCTGTGGCATTCTTCCACTTCAACCAACCTGATTTTGATCCTATGGGCCACATGTCTATCTAATTCTCTATCCTGTTGAAGAATCGACCCCAAATATCGAAAGAAATATGATCCCTGATTAATCTTTCCATCCAACCTGATCGTGCATGTCTCCGTTCGCCTAATGCCGCTGAACATACACTCCAACTATTCGATTTTTCTCCGGCTCAATCGAAGCCCTCTAGACTCCAAAGTGTGCCTCCATAGTTCCAATCTCCTCTCCAAATCTTCTTCTACTTCTGAGATCAAAATTATATCATCTGGAAACATCATACACCATGGTATATCATCCTGGATTGACCTCGTCAATTCGTCCATGACTATAGCAAAGAGAAACGGACTAAGTGTCGATCATCGGTGCACTCCAATTGTAATATGGAACTCTTCTGACTTTCCTAGACTAGTCCGTACACTCGTGTTAGCTCCCTCATACATGGCATTAATGATGTTAATATATTTTTGTGGAACTCCTTTTTTAGTTAGAGCCCACCAAAGCACTTCCCTTGGCACCTTATGATAGGCCTTCTCCAAATCAATGAACACCATATGTAGGTCCTTTTTTCCTATCCCGATACATCTCAATTGTCTGTCTTATGAGATGAATTGCCTACATAGTTGACCTCCCCAGAATGAATCCAAATTTGTTCTCCGAAATCTTCACACTTCTTCTTAATCTATGCTCAATCACCCGTTCCCAAAGTTTCATTCCATGACTCATCAACTTGATCCCGCGATAGTTGGCACACTCCTTAACATCCCTTTTGTTCTTATACAAAGGGACCAAAGTGCTCTTCCTCCACTCCACCGGCATTATCTTATAACCTCTCCAAATCATATTCAAAAGCGTCGTCAACCATTCCACACATTTGTCTCCTAAACACCTCCAAACCTTAATAGGTATGTCGTGTAGCCCCCACTACAAGAAACACGTTGATTTGCGA
This sequence comes from Spergularia marina, assembly GCA_963680865.1. NCBI lineage: Eukaryota > Viridiplantae > Streptophyta > Magnoliopsida > Caryophyllales > Caryophyllaceae > Spergularia > Spergularia marina. The sequence goes on from OY804548.1 coordinate 12,833,128, forward strand.
CGGAGTAAACTCGTCGCAAATCAGCCAAAACTCGTCTTAAATGGTCTTTTACGACGAGAATCCCGTCTGGTCGCGAGTCGTCCCAAAAGGCTCCGTCGCAAATACTTTGCGACGAGTTTACTGTACCTCGTTGTAATATGTCTTTTTGGGACGAGGTGTTTTTCTCGTCGTAAATGCTCTTTTGCGACGACTTTTTCTCGTCGTAATACTTTTTCGAGACAACACATAATAACACAATTTAATATTTTTTCCCTCACATGGACCGGGAGTAGTTCGTTCTAGAATAATTTTATCTCACCCTTGCGTACCTTGGAAAACTTCCCATGAAGTCACCCATCCTAAGACTACTCCCCAATAAGCACGCTTAACTGAGGAGTTCTTAGCACATGATTTCCTTACTTTGAAAGTCGACTTTGTTGGTATGATAAACACTATCAATTCCTTTAAACACTCATATGAGCCCTTAAATCTCTTAAAACCCTGAATATAATTACACGATCATTGTTTACCCTTAAGCTTGTTGCCGTGATTTTTTTTTTCAAACTTATTATCACACAACAACTATTCCGTAGTGGTGCAAAGAGTTCAACGAATGAAACCAAACCTTTTATAATCAATGCACTGAGTTGCATTACAAATTGATTAAAATAAATTTCGAATATTATTCACTACATCTTAACTCTAGTTTTACTTTTTTTTTTTTTTTTTTTGCGACGAGGGCCGGGTGTCATCGTAAATAACTTGATTATCTACAACGAGAAATAGATTCTCATCGTAGCTAATCTATTATCTTCGACGAAAATTAGATTCTCGTCGTAACTGATTTATTATCTACGACGAGAACTGAAACTCGTCGTAGCTTATCTATTATCTACGATGAGAAACTGATTTCCGTCGTAATATATTACTTTTTACGACGATAAATTTGAACTTCGTAGATGATACTATTTTTTACGACGAGATTTTTGATCTCGTCATATACGGTGCATTTTTTGCGATGAGAATTCCGTCCGGTTGTAATTTTGGTTGCAAATGAACGTTTTTCTTGTAGTGCGCCCACTATTTTCTTCCGTCTCATCTTCTTCAAGGCCATCCTCACCTCTCCCTTCTGAATTCTCTGCATGAACTCCCGATTAACAATACCTGGGTGAATGTTCACATTTCCAATATCATCCACTCGATCACCATTGAACAAGGTATCAAAGTACGATCTCCATCTCTTCGTAATCTCCTTATCATCAACAAGGATTCTTTGATCGACATCTTTGACACATTTCACCGTACCAATGTCCCGAGTCCTCTTTTCCCTGATACGCGCAATTTTGTAGATATCCTTCTCTCCTGCTTTGGTATCCAATCTTGTATAGAGGTCTTGGTTCACCTTCCCTCATGCGTCTCTTACAGCTTTCTTTGCTGCTCTTTCTGCCTTTTTATACTTCTCGCAGTTCTCCTCACTTCTATCTTTCCCCAAACTCTTATGACATTTCCGCTTGTTCCTTATCGGGTGTTTCACTTCCTCATTCCACCAAGATGCATCCTTACTAATTAGACCTTTCCCCTTAGATTCACCGAGAACCTCTTTTGCCGCCTCTTTTACCTTATGCGACATAGTAGCCCATAACAAGTCTAAATCTCTTTCCACACTAGTTGACCAGACATCCATCTCAACCATCTACATGTGGGAACCTTTTCCCAAAGCATCTCTTAGCTCTGAAATCCAATACCACCAATCTATGATGCGTAGTCGCACTCTCCCCATGTATCATCCTGCAATTTGTAAAACTCTTGCTCCAAACATTCATTACCAAAAAAAATCAATTTGACTCGCATTACTTCCGCTACTGTACGTCACCAAGTAAGACCCTCTCTTTTCAAACCACGTGTTCATTATACTCATGTCACATGCCAACGCAAAATCCAAAATGGCCGTTCCTCCTTCATTTTTTGACCCATAGCCAAAACCTACAAGCACGCTTTCAAAACCGTGTCGCGCTAATCCCACAGCCCCTTAAGGTGACCACCTCTTCGAGCTCCTCCCAAAATTCCTGAAAAATAGATGCATCCAACAATTTGTGGTCCATAAGCATTTACAATAGTCATAATCTCACTCCCAATTACCAACTTCACTGTCATAATGCGATCGCACTTCCGCGAAACCTCCATCACATCATCTATGTACTCCTTATCGATAATGATACCAACACCGTTCCTACTCCTACCTTTTCCATAGTACCAAAGCTTATAACCCAATGGTGTAATCTCTTTAGTCTTCGCTCCAACCCATTTCGTCTCTTGTAAACACATAATGTGAATCCTTCTTCTCCTTGTAACCTCCACAACCTCCGAAGATCTCCCCATCAAACAACCGATGTTCCACGTTCCAAACCTAAGCCTACTACCCTTACCGTTATGAATAAGCTTCCTTACTCGCTCTCGTTCATGGTCTGAGAACCTTTGCACATTTGACACCACCCCTGGGAGCCAGAGTGGGGTGCGAAATCAAACTATTTACGCAAAATGGGTCCACGTAGGATCGACATTCCCCAAGCGAACTTCGGTTTTTTTTTTTTTTTTGAAACAAACCAAAACCGTCATGGCGCGTGACAGTTGTACTCATAACCGCTTCGAATTGGGGCGGTTATGGACCATAACCGCTGAGAATTGGGGCGGTTTTGGCCAATCATACAATTTTGACGCAAAAAGAACTCGTCAAAAGCGTCTGAAAACTGAGCGGTTATGGTCATAACAGTCACGCGCATAGTGGTTTTGGTACAAAATTTTTTGGGGTCCTACGTGGACCCATTCTACATAAATAGTTTCGTTCTACACCCAAAACTTGAATTATTTTAATTTAAAGCATTATTTTAAAAAAAAATGTCCGAACTTTCTAGTTTTTAGGGATAAAAATGACAAGTTTCTTCCTCAAATTAATTCATTTAATTAATTAAATGATTAGACTTAATAGGGAGTCTAATTAATCTACCTCATTGAGATGTCAAAATGATAAAAATGATTTAGACTTAATTAGGAGTCTATTGAACCCAATTTATAAATAGAATTGGACTTAATAGGAAGTCTAATTAATCAACCCACTTGTTTGATTACTTTAACACTTAGTATGTAGTCTAGGTTAATTGAAGTCAAGTCAATGAAAGTCAATTGAAGTCAAGTCAATGAAAGTCAATTGAGGTCAAGTCAATGAAAGTCAACCATATTCTAAAGCCAACCAAAATGGAACCAAATCTATCAAAATCAAACCAATGTACCCAAGTCTACTAAAGTCAAACAAATTTACCCAAGCCTACCAAGGTCTACTAAAGTCAACCATTTCTACCCAAGTCAACCCGACTCTACCCAAAATCGACTAAAGTCAACTTTGCAAATGGATGTAAGTCTAACCAAGTCAACCTGAGTCGATTAAAGTCAATAAGGACTAAAATTGACCACCCCTTTGTAAATAATGTAATTAATTAAACGAAAAACCCCTAAAAATGTTTTCTTATTTATTTTCAAACGTCTTTTTCTTAGTTTATCAAATTAAAGTCGTTTTCTCCATTTTCCCCAACGGTTTAAGAATTCAATTCTTTTTAAAACTTTTTGTACAAGGAAGTAAATAAATTTTTCTTGATGTGTTTTCCATGTAATGTTTTCTTTATCCGTTCTTTGTATGCAATTTGGACAAGGCCCTACCCCATCACTAGGCAAAGATTGCCAATTTGCTTATGTGCGATTATGAGGTCGATCAACATTTACCTCTACCAACTATTCTACCAATGCCCCAATGGAACACTTTTTGATCGAACATAATCGAATCGACGATTCATTTTCCTTGTATTGTTGTAGAGCCTACATGGGAAGCTCTAACGACACGACTAATTCCACCAAGTCCAAACACACAACCCAATCCATTCCATTAAATTTCCTCGCCAGAGTCAATTCAACCATTGTCAAACTATTGAGAGGTCTAATCTTTAAACCTCGCATTAGAGGGTCGAATCATCCATATTAAGACCTCATTCAGGAGGCATGCATGGTTCATGAGGCATGGTGATCAATGGCGATCGCCGTCTCGATGAGAGACACATAGATGCAAGCCGAATATATCTTGCTCTATTTTACCGTGGATCGACTTGACTCTAATGTAAGTCATCTATATTCTCTTAATAATACGACTTTGAGTGAAATGACTTTTTACCTCTTCTAAGAAAAGTAACACCCATCTCTACCCCAACATGGGTGATATCGATCCCCAGACCTCAGTGGAATCAATCCGATCATTTCACCAGTGGAATGATATCTACCCCGTGGATTCACTCATGTACCTCACGGATATTAGCCGAGACCCCTCAGTGGAAAAGGCCAGTGTCGTAGGGCTACCCGTCAGACACTACGTTGGGTTTTGATCCTCGAGTAGATTACAATCCCACAATAAGAGGTATGTATGACAACTTTGGTGTTCAAACCGCGGCCCCCAAGTCCATACAAAAAGACTCAGAAAATTTTGTAAATTCTTCTTCTAATCTCTTACGTGTGAACGACAATGAATATATATGTGCTTTTCTATTTTTACTTATTTATATGGGTCTTAAGGTAACCACTACACCGAAATGATTAGAAGGAAATGATGTATTAGTAATTACCTGTCTTTATGACGGCAGGGGAGACGAGTTCCAAAAAGCTATTGTAGAATTACGCCGAGCTCGATAGGAGAGAAAATTATTGGGCAATAAAGGGAATATTGAAGAGAAATCAAATTCTGTCAACATATCACTTGGAAAAATAAAATTGTAAAACAATTTTCAAGGATTTTGCTTACTCGTAATTACTTTGCTGGAGCCTATGCAATTCTCCATGCATAGAAATTAATTGATACGGTATTACTCCACAAGATTCCAACTAATTCACCCTTTAAAATTACTACAGCATATATATACATCTGCTACTATAAAAACCCCCAATAAATTGTAATCTTTGGAACACACTCCTCATTCTTCTCTCTCTAGCTCTCAGTATATTATAGTAGTATTATAACATACTACAACTATAGCTAGAATATAATTAGTTGAGTTGAGTATTGCTAGAAAGATGGATTTTTGGGGTCATGTTGTCCATGTTGCACAATTTGCTACACCAGTGTTGGCAGTGGTCGCACCTGTTGTTGGATTCATTCCAGTTATCGGTCCGCCGATAAGCGCCGTAGCTGCCACCGTTGTGAAAGCACCTAGTAATATTGTTGCGGTTGACGCTGCAGCCAAGCTCTGTCAAGATCTCAAGTGACGTGGCCTTTTCATTTTTGTTCAAGTACTAGCTAGTATGCTGATCAACTAACTGCGTATGTACGTGGTTTATTATTGACATTATTAGTATGTAATCTGTTTTTCTCTCCCGTTTGATTTGGATTCATTATTATCGGAATTTAAGTTATTTATCTTCGCGTCTCTGGATTAAATCTTTCATGGCATCCATTGTGTTGAGTATTGTCCCTCATCTTTTGGTAAGTGAAAAGAATAGTGTTAGTGTCAATTGTTGACAAAACTCATGTGAACCAGAAATGAATTCTGGACAACAATGAGGGGATACAAGATAGATAGGTATAGCCTATAGCATTTATTGTGGGAGTAAAAGTCAAGTAAAGCATGCAGAATGTGCCGGGGACTTGCATTGCTCCATGTCTATAAATGGACAAGCTAAGAACACATTATTATCATCCCTCGAGTAAGAGCATAGTGAGTGTATCGGTAAGAGTAGTAATAAGAGTGTGTGATTTCTTGTGTATACTATCCTTGTGATACTGTACTACTACTTGGTGGTGATCAATAAAATTCATAGTGCAACCGTATTGAGGACGTAACCAAATTGGTGAACCTCGTAAATCTTGTGTCCCAAATATTATTCTTATTATATTATTGTGTGTGTGTGAGTCCTAAACCAAAATCCCTACAAATTGGTATCAGAGCCTGGTTGGGCGGGTAAGGGAGAGTGTCCACAAAATTCAAAGTAATGGAAGGAATCAAAATCACAGTCGACAAGTTTGATGGGAATGATTTTGCATTCGGGAAGATGCAGATAACCGACTATCTGTATCGGAAGAATATGCACCTTCCGTTAGATGGCAATCAGCCGTCTAGCATGGAGAAGGCCGAGTGGGAGCACTTGGATAGGCAAGCACTAGGTGTGGTGAGATTGACGTTGGCTCGAAATGTTCCATTCAATGTTGTTGGTGCAACGACAACGTCGGAACTGATGATGGCCCTAGAGAATATGTACGAAAAACCATCTGCGGCAAATAAGGTATTCCTTATGCGTAGATTGTTTAATTTGGAGATGAATAATGGAACCACAATGCCTGATCATATTAATGAATTTAATGTGATCACAAGACAACTTAATTCGGTGAAGATCAGTTTTGATGACGAAATCAAAGCCTTACTTTTGTTATCATCTCTATCTAATAGTTGGGATACAACTGTTATGGCAATAAGCAGTTCGAAAGGAAGAGAGAAATTAATATTTGATGAGGTACGTGACTTGATTCTTAGCGAAAGTATTCGCAAGAGAGAGTTAGGTGAAACTTCCAATGAAATTTCAGCTGGCTTATTTGTTGGGAGTAGAGGTAGAAAAAATGGTAAGGGTGGTTATCATGTAAGATCAAAATCCAGAGGGAGAGGAGACCCTGTGTGTTGGGATTGTGGTGAAAGTGGTCATGTTAGGAGGGATTGTCCAAATCCCAAGAAAAACCGACATCACATCAATAATGATGGTGAGGCTGATATTGCGGTTGAGCTAGAGGGAGATGTTTTGGCTGTGAGTGCCGAAAGTATAAGTGAGTCTTGGGTACTAGATTCGGGCGTGTCTTTTCACGCTTCTCCAGATAGAAAGCTCTTCCACAAGTTTGTTGGTGGAAGGCGTGGTATCGCTTACTTAGCAAATGGTGAGCCCGTGGCCATTATGGGAAAAGGTGATGTGAAAATTCCAACCCCGTATGGGGATAGGTGGGAGTTGACAGATGTTATGTTCATTCGGACTTTGAAAAAGAAGTTGATATCCGTTGGTAAACTCGATGAGGCCGGTTACAAAGTTGCCTTTGAGAACAGTTCCTGGAAAGTAGTCAAGGGAGCTAATGTAGTAGCTCGTGGGACGAAAAATGGAACGTTGTACACCACTACAAGGTGTGATGGCATGGTGAATGTAACGGCGAAAGGAATGAGAAATGATGTTTCGCGAGACTTGATGCAGGATCAGAAAACTATGCATAGTGGGTCGCGAATGACAAATGATGGTCTGGAAATGCACAAGGTGAAACTGGTACATGGTAAGATGTACGATGATTCAAGAATTTCCAAGGGGGCACGTAAGGGTGTTTCGTTCGGGTGGGAGTGCACGCCTGGAAGGACGATGAAAGAAACCCAAAAAGTATGGATGCCGGTGGAAAGGTACTTGAGTGAAAATGAATCGGGGCGAGACGATACCTTGGTTGGTCTTTCTTACTTATAGTAAGTAGAGACACGATTGCACTAGATGGATCAGAAGAAATGTTTATGTGTCACTTACGTAAGGTTTTGGGAGGTGGGAGATTGTTGAGTATTGTCCCTCATCTTTTGGTAAGTGAAAAGAATAGTGTTAGTGTCAATTGTTGACAAAACTCATGTGAACCAGAAATGAGTTTTGGACAACAATGAGGGGCTACAAGATAGGTATAGCCTATAACATTTATTATGGGAGTAAAAGTCAAATAAAGCATGCATAATGTGCCGGGGACTTGCATTGCTCCATGTCTATAAATGGACAAGCTAATAAGAACACATTATTATCGTCCCTCGAGTAAGAGCGTAGTGAGTGTATCGGTAAGAGTAGTAATAAGAGTGTGTGATTTCTTGTGTATACTATCCTTGTGATACTGTACTACTACTTGATGGTGATCAATAAAATTCCTAGTGCAACCGTAGTGAGGTGATACGGTGTAAAATGTAGTGTGTAATCCGCATGTTTTAGGCATTTTAGAATTTTTTTTCGAAATAGGGCTCAAAATATAAAGATTAAACAAAATGGGTCGGATTCAAAAACGTTTAATGTTATGGGGTGCACGTCACCCCATTTCAGGTTCGGAACAAAACCGCCATTACCACTGGCGGTTTTAGGTGTCCCAAACAGTACATATGAGCTTCCGGGGGATCTTGGGCAATTGTGAAACCGCCATGGGGGTGGCGGTTCCACTTCAAGTGAAACCGCCATCCCCATGGCGTTTTCATCACCGAACTGACTCTGGGAAATAGAAGTAAAAATTTTGTTAAGGGTAAAACCGCCATGGGGGGTGGCGGTTTCACTTAAGTGAAACCGCTACCCCCCATGGCGGTTTCACGTTTTTTTTTTCCATATGTTATACGCGAATTTGGGGAAAAAAAACACATAACTCACCCGACTCTCACCCCCGACTCACCCCCAACTCTCATTATTACATCCTCTCACCCCGACTCTCCGCCGCACCGCCGCTGCCGCTGCCCTCTGCTCCGTCGCCGGCCGTCCCTTCTTTTACTCCAACACTCCTAATTGTTCCTATTATTTAGGTAATGTGTCTCTCTCCTTAATTTAAGTTAATTTCACTCATTCTAATTTAGGTTAGATTCAATTCATTAGTTTAATTGTTTGTTTTTTTTGTTAGATTACTAATTTATTGAATAATTTGTTATGTTAGTATTGATTATGATTTGCATTTTCATGGGTATATAGTAGAAGTTGAATTTTGAGAGATTTTGTTTAATATTGTAATTAAACCACCCTAATTTAGGTTAATTATTTGAGTTCATTGAGTTGTTTTTTAGGTTAGATTACTAATATATTTAATCCAATTTAGTTAGTATTGATGCTTGAGTTTAATTATTAAAGTTCATAAGTCGATTTTTAGGGTTTTGGTTAATTGAAGATTTATGTTGGGGTTGAATTTCTTAATTTAATTAGTTTATTTTTTTCATTATAGAATGGAAATTACTGGATATCCTTTGGTATGTTATTGGGATGGAGAAATTGTTGAAACTAGTGGAAATGTTTGTTATAAGGGTGGAAATGAGAGTTTTGTATTTGCTAGTACTAATATGACTTATAATGACTTCATTAAGGAGATTTGTGAGGCAATTAAAATCAATAGAAAGAGTGTTTCATTGACGGTGAAGATGAAGTACCCGAGTGCGGGGTGTTATAAGGTTGTACCCCTTAATAATGATCGTTCTTTACTTGCTATGTGGGCAATTGTTCGACACTCAAAGGTTCCTTCTATGGACATTTATGTTGAAGTGGGAAGGTTAGACTCTAGAAATGTATTGCCAACAACGATTTCAACAACGCCCAATACTTCTCTCACATCAATGAGATTTGGGGATGTTGCGCAATATGTTTCCATTGAAACCAATAACATAAATAAAGGAACCTTGAACGAGGATTTAGAAGGAGATGAGGCGGAGGAGGAGTTGAATGTTGTTGAACGTATGATTGATGATGAAGATGAGGATGATGATTTGGTTGGGAAGAGTGCTCCACACGTAGAATTCAATACGATTCATGAAATTGATCAACAACATGTGAATGCTTGGAAAACACGGGTCAATGAAGTTGAAGTTAAGGTTGGTAGGGAGTTTATAGTTGGTCAAAGATTTTCAAATAAGGCTGCTTTGATAGAAAATGTAACTTTGTACTCTGTACAACGTAACCAAACTTTCAAAGTGCCTGAATCCAAACCCCACGCTGTCACTTTCAAGTGCGGTAGAACGCCAAACCCATGCAATTGGAGGCATAGGGCATCACAAAAAGAAGAACAATTTTAAGAAGCCTTCACCATTGTCACTTATCTTGGGCCTCACGAAGCTACCTGTGTTGGTGACTTTATTCCACGCGACCATATGAATTTGAAACGTGGATTCATTAGTGAAGCTATTAAAAACCTTGTTGCCAAGGATTGGTCCATTACAGTTCCAGTTCTTATTGAATTTATCAAAGATAAATTCAATTATACTATCTCATATATGAAGGGGTGGAATGCTAAACAAAGGGCAATTGCAAATTTATATGGTGATTGGGATGAATCCTACACTTTGCTTCCTCACTTCATGCAAGCAATGAAAGAATCCAACCCGGGAACTATTGTGCATTTTGTAAATACGCCAACAGGCAAACCTAATGAGGAAACTTTCTTTCAAGTGTTTTGGGCATTTGGACCATCAATTCAAGGTTTCAACCATTGTCGCCCTCTTATTACTATTGATGGCACTCATTTATAAGGGAAATATAAGGGTACTTTACTTATTGCAATGGCAGTTGATGCTAACGACCAGCTTTACCCACTTGCTTTCGGTATTGTTGAGAGTGAAAACACTAGTAGTTGGCCTTGGTTTATGGCATGTATAAGGAGCTTCGTGACAGATAGAAAAGGTCTTTGTGTTATATCAGATAGACATGATGGCATCAAAGCTGCTATGAATGATGAACACATCGAAATGACTAAGCCGCATGCCTACCATAGATTTTGCATGCGTCATGTGGCATCTAACATCAACACAAAGTTTAAAAGTAGGGATTTGAAAAACTTGTTTGGTTGGACTAACACACAACATCAGAAGAAGAAGTTCAATCGTGGTTTCAATTGAATGGGTGAAATAAATATTGATATACGACGATATTTGACCAAACATGGCTTGGAGATGGAGAAGTGGTCAAATTATCATGACAGTGGGTTCAGGTATGGTATAATGACTACCAATATGGTGGAGTGTTTCAATGGAGTTTTGAAAGGAGGCCGATTCTTACCATCGTCGCACTTGTGAAATTGACATTTTATCGAGTCAATGCGTACTTTGTGGAGCGGCGTGAGAAGGCAAAACAAAGGCTTGAAGAGAGACATGCATATTGTAAGAAAGTAATGGATGCCATTGCTGTAAATTCTGAGAAGGCCGCACACCATATCGTTGTGGCATTTGATAGAGGACTGTTTCAAGTGACCACTGGGTCGGGGCATAGAGGTAGTGGAAAAGGGAAACATAAGCATACTATGAATGTTGTGACTAAAACATGCACTTGTAAAAAACTTGAAATTTACAAGTACCCTTGTTCACATGTACTTGTCGTTTGTAGCTCAATGGGTTTAAGTACAAATGCGTTTGTGGATGTGTTTTACACTAGTGGTGAGTATTTGGGGTCATACGCACCCAAATTTCAACCCATTCCGGATGAACCTTATTGGACACCTCTTGATGGTCCTAAAATCCTTGCTAATAAGGATATGAAACATGAACCGAAGAAGAAGGGTACGAAGGATAAGTCACATTCAAAGCGATTGCGTAATGAGATGGATGAAAAACCACCATCAAAATCATTATGTGGCATATGTCGTCAACCCGGTCATAACAAAAAAACATGTTCTTTAAGAGGGTAACATTTTTTGTTGATCTTTATATTGTTGTGAACTTATATTTGCCTAATCTTTTTGTGTAATATTTTAACTCTCTTTTTTTTCTTTTTGGAGCCCTCATGGAGGCGGATCTTCATCCGGGACCAATCAAACCGTCTCTTCTCAAACTGCAAGACAAACACAGGAGTCAAGCAATTTGGGACGGAGAGGAGGTGAGTCCGCTTAGATGTAGAACTCACATAAAATGGCATGGCGAGTACCGTCCTAGTAAGCGGGTAGTTAAATTTATTAGGAAAATCCAGTTTTATGGGGCGCATAGAGTAGCTAGTGTTAAGTTAGATCAGGATTTAATAAGTGCGTTGGTAGAAAGATGGAGGCAAGAAACCCACGCTTTTTACTTAGCCGTTAGGGAGGCCACTATCACCTTGCAAGATGTGCAAGTTATGTTAGGTTTGAGGATAGATGGAAGAGCTGTGACGGATGAGACCCATCAAGATTGGCAAGGATTGGTGACTAAATTGTTGGGAAGAGCACCGAGGGCAAATTTGAAGGGAACTTCTTTGAAAATTTCTTGGTTGATGACCCATTTTAATTATTTGCTCAACGGTATGGACGATGCCGTATTTCATTGCTATATTCGAGTGTATCTTCTCATTTTGTTTGGTACCGCTCTATTTCCTGATAAGAGTGGGGATGTAGTTCAAGTAATCTATTTGCCATTGTTAAGTGATGTCAGTAGATTGGATGATTACTCGTGGGGAAGTGTGGTACTAGCAACATTATATCGTAACTTGTGTCGAGGGTGTTGTAAGGGTGCATTAGAGATATCCGGACCTCTTATTCTTCTTCAATTGTGGTCTTGGGAACGTATTCCTATAGGACGTCCTATGAACATGGGACCATTAGAATATGAGGATAAGGATGAGGATAAGGATGAGGATGATGATGAAGATGAGGATGAGGATGATGATGAGGATGAGATTATAGCTAGTCCATTTTGGGTCACAACATATCTATGGGAGAGATGCATTAGGACGTAAGTGGCTTATGATCGATCGACGAAGAGCCGATGGGATTTTCTCTCTTACCGCTTATAGAGATGCATTTGATTGTATGACTCATGATCAATTAAGTTTACTTATCCAATCCATTGTTTTGTGACTTTTTAATCATGAAAATAATTTGGTAATTCACTTATTTATTTGTTTTAATTTAGTTCATTTGGCAGCCTTATACAGCGGATGTCATCTCAGCTCTCTCTCCGATTTGTTCTAAGGATGAACAAGATTGGTGTGTTTTGGCTCCTATTATCTGCTTCGATATTGTAGAGTGGCATTGTCCGGATCCGGTAGTACGCCAATTTGGTTTGAAGCAAACAATCCCGATGGACTGTGATACTTCGGTGGCTCTTCATAAATTGGATAGGAGAGGAAATCGCAAGATAAGTTGGAGTGAAATCCACAATGTCTATATCGATTTATGGCGTAGGCGTCGAGAGAGGGTGGTGGCTAGTACCGATGCAGATGATAGCACGATGGATTACAATGATCCGTATATGGTTTGGTATCGAAACCATACTCGTCGTGTCATTGGAGCTGTTAAACAATCTCATGGTGGCCCGGTTTCCTACCATCCTTCTTCTCCCTCAATTCAATTGCTTGTAAGTATGATTTATCGTTATTTCACTTTTATTGAATAGTAAGCATGTTTAGGAAATAGTTAGTGCAATCTTTTGATTTTTGTGATTGTAGACCCAAGGTTTTGCAACTCTACACATGAGGTGTGAGCATGACCTTCAAGCTGCACTAAATGACGGATCTAGTGTCAATTTTGTCCAAACTTTAAACGACATCCGCAAACATTGCTCCGAATGTCTCGAGAAGGTGGGATTTTCACATCTTATCCAACAATCTCAAGAACAACCAAGTGCAAGTTTGGATGATCATTCTCCTCTTATACAATATATGCGTCGACGTAGAGTTGGTTCTCCTATGACACCACACTACGTCAAAAATGGCCTTCGAGAACCTACGTAAGAGAACGGAATTTTAATAAACCGTCCTTAAAAGATGTTTCAGAATGGGTCTCAATACAACCGTTATGATCATATGAAGAGATGCAAGAATGGTGTCTTCAAGACGAAATTCAATCTACTCATATGATCATATTCATGAGGTAAAGAATTTGCATACAATAGTTCTTATCTTTTCATTTTATACTAATCTAAATTTATCACATTTTATACATGCATAAATTTCCAATTTGTATGATATAGGTACTTGCATAATATGGCCACCCAAAATGGGACAATTCATTGCTATGGGTTTTTGGATCCAAGTATGTTGTCCCCAATTAGTGTTGCAAGCAACGAAACACGTGTGGCTTATATTTTAAAAGCATTTCAATGTACCTCATGTTTAAGTGGTGGTAAATTGTTCTTTGCTCCTTATAATGAAAGGTATCTTTTGCATTCTTATAACACGTTTTGATTATTTGTCTATTTTCGGCCATGAATGTGATATTATTGTTTCATAATTATAGTGCCCATTGGATGCTTGCGGTGGTGAATCCCGGAGCACGGATTGTTTATTGGTTAGATTCCGCCAATACAAGAGATGAACCCCCACAATTCTTATTTAATCTACTGGCCGAGTAAGTTTTATTTTTATCTATTATTTTAATTTCGAATTATTACTACTATGTTATATGATAAGAACTTGTGATGTATATAAACTTATAATGTGTATGTAGGAGCAACAATAGATTCCATAGTGCTAATCCTCTTGCGAGTCTTGAAAAATCCTCAAAGTTAAGATGGACTGTGGTGACGGTAAATCAATCATAATAACTTGTTGTCTTTTGTTTTTCAATTAATTTTTTATCTAAAACATGTTTATATGGAGTAATTAACTTTATTTCGTGATTTAATGTAGGTCCCTCGACAACCTTTAGGATCAATGGATTGTGGCTACTATGTGTGTCGCTATATGAAAGAAGTAATTGAAACGGGCAAAAATTTCATTCCCAAATCGGTAATTATGAAAAACTACTAACTTTCATAAATTTAGATTTTTCTCAACAATGAATTTGGAATCCTCTCACAATAGGTTGTGATTATTGACTATAGTTTTGTGTTCTTTTGTAGTATGTTATCAAAGACCATCCGCAGTACTACTCCGATAAAGAAATTGATGAAGTGCGAGACATATTGGCCGACATAGTTCTTCGGGTTGGTCAAAACGATGAAGACATCATTTAGCATGCGTATATAAGGTAATTTAGTCATATGTAGTATCGGATAGTTAACTACCTTAGCTTGCATGCTTATGGTAGTTGATAGAGAACTTAGATTTTGTAGGATGGCAGGGAACTTGGATTTGTTGAATATATAGTAGTTGTTAGATGAAAATGGTGCTGGACATTGCTATTGTATTTTGGAGTATGAGAATGGAGTAGAAGAATGGGTATGATTTGTGGAGTAGAAGAATGGAATGGGTATGGTTTTTTCTCATTTCTTCGCAGGTTATAGGCGCTGTCCGCGTTGTTTTGACGACGGACTGCCAAATTTTTCTGGATAGGAGGCCTGTATATTCATCCCAAAAAAAAAAAAACACACCTAAGAGAACGGTTTTTACCCATAGGTACCCAAAAAAATGGCGCGAGCGAGGCCTAAGAGAACGGTTTTCAGTAAAACCGTTCTAAAAGGTAAGCCTAAGAGAACGGTTTTGTAAAAAACCATTCTAAAAGGTACCCAGGAAAAATGGCGCCAGCAGTGCAATTTAAAATTTAAGCAGGGCCTAAGAGAACGGTTTTGTAAAAAACCGTTCTAAAAGGTGCCCAGCAAAAATGGCGCCAGCAGTGCAATTTAAAATTTAAGCAGGGCCTAAGAGAACGGTTTTTGACAAAACCGTTCTAAAAGGTAAGGTACCTTTGAGAACGGTTTTGTTTAAAACCGTTCTAAAAGAGCTTTTAGAACGGTTATGTTCATAACCGTTCTTATACCCTTTTAGAACGGTTGCAACCGTTCTCTTAGGCTTTAAGTACCGTCGTCTAGAGAACGGTTCTACAACCGTTCTGCTTAACTTTAAGGGAACCGTTCTTGAAGGCCATTTTTGACGTAGTGCCAATTATGGAAGGCGACACTCCGAGTTCTTCCTCAAGCCAACCCGCTTCCTCAAGCCAACGTCGAGCTACACGCCGCCGCCGCCTAGCGGAAGATTAGCTATTAATATATTAGTTTGTAATGTATGGGAACAATTTGTCAATTTTATGTTGTATTCGACTATTTCAAGTATGTAAAAGACGTTTTAAGTTATGAAATAAGATACCATGCCATTCGAGTTCTCATCTTGGCTTGTTATTGGTGTTATTGAACGATTGTGGTCGTACCATTTTGGTTTGGGTTTGTCTGAGTTGCAGGTGGAACGGAATAGAGGGAAAACACCCTAAAAAAAAAAAAAAAAAAAAAAAAAAAAAAAAAAACTAGAACCGCCACGAAGCACAGCTGGTTTCAAAGGCACACAAACCACTGCTCTCCATGGCGGTTTCATCACAGAATCAAGAACTATGGGAAACGGGGGGTTTCATTTTGGTTAAGGGTGAAACCGCCATGGGGGGTGGCGGTTTCACTACAAGTGAAACCGCCACCCCCCATGGCGGTTTTACCCTTAAACAAAAATTTTACTTCGATTTCCCAGAGTCAGTTCGGTGATGAAAACGCCATAGGGAGTGGCGGTTTCACTTGAAGTGAAACCGCCACCCCCCATGGCGGTTTCACAATTGCCCAATCCCCCCGGAAGCTCATATGTACTGTTTGGGACACCTAAAACCGCCAGTGGTAATGCCGGTTTTGTTCCGAACCTGAAATGGGGTAACGTGCACCCCATAACATTAAACGTTTTTTAATCCGACCCATTTTGTTTAATCTTTATATTTTGAGCCCTATTTTGGAAAAAAAATCGGCATTTTAAGGGTTATTTGAGCGTGGTTTTATCGTCATTCGTAGACCATTTTATTCGGAGTAATTTTGGAGCTTATTTGATGGTTTTACGGGTTTTCGGTGCTCAAGACCCTTTGGCGGCCCTTGGATGTAAATGGAAGATCGAGCTATGACTTGGAGCGGGTTTCAAGGAGAAGTTAGCTCTTCTATGCATCGGGATTTACACTAGTTCGAGAGAAGAAGAGAAGAGAAGAGGAATTCAATTTCCTCGATTCGAGGGAATGTGTCCTCGAGTCGAGAATTTCCTCGCTCGACTCGAGGAGAGTGTTCCTCGAGTCGAGGATTCCGTCGCTCGACTCGGGGATTCCTCTCTTCCCGAGTCGAGGAAGCTAGCTTCCGAGAAGCTTCCCATGGGCTTCCGTCGGTTTCTTTTTGCCTAAGAAATATCTAATTCGTCTTTTAGTGCAATGTACTTAGACTTAATAAAGGGGCTTGAACCCCTCAAAAATACTAATCACTTTTCATTATATTTTTGCATCTTGTTCTTATTTTCTAGAGAGAGAAATTCAAGGAGAGATTAGTGAGAATTAGTATTTTCATTATGATTTCCATTTCAAATCTTGTTTTAATAATTAGTATGGGGGGCTAATCTCCTTCCTAGACTCTTGGTGTAATCAAATTCTCCATCCTATGTATTAGTAAGTATTTTTCTCTCTAATTTGCCTTTAATTTCATTATAATTAATTTCTTGTTCTTTAATTGCTTGATTTACCTTTATTTTATCTAATTGGTTGATTGGATTAAATTGGGTATTTCATATGCTTGGTTAATTGTTGATGGTCATTGATTATTAACCCTAAAGGAAGCAACTTTCACATGATTAGTGTCGCGGTTGAGGCTAATTAGTGATTTGGGAATTAATTAGGCAACTAATAGATTAGATGTGAACAATGTCGCGGTTGCGGCTAATTAGATACTCATTTGGGTTGTTCTTAATCTTTTATTAGTCCTTGTTCTTCATATCTTTGGTTGTGATTTGTTTGAGTGGTCACTAGACAAATTAGGACTATAAGGAGGGGAATTTGGTAGCGGTTGCTCAAATTCCCCATAAAAGAGGATTAATTGGTTAAAACAGGGATTATTAGTGAATTGGTAACATTAGAGAGAGGTAAAATTTACTATAATAGGATGTTAGAAGAGATTATCACCGAGAGTCGCTTTAATCAATTTGATAGTTCGTTTATTTTGCTTTTACTCAAAACTCAAACCAAAAAACCCCCCTTTTTAATTGTTTATTTCTTTTGTTTATTTTTATTTCCGCATTAGAATTGCATATTAGGCTATCCCTCTTCCTTGTGGATACGATACCCACTTACCCTTGTTAGTTTAGTAGGAATAGTGGTGATTTGACTAGGAATAACGACTTTCTAGCTTATCATGAGGACGTAACCAAATTAGTGAACCTCGTAAATCTTGTGTCCCAAATATTATTATTCTTATTATATTATTGTGTGTGTGTGAGTCCTAAGCCAAAAGCCCTACACATTGTACTCATAGAAATAAACCACACGAAAGTCGAAATATTTGGGTTTGCATCTTAACAAGTGCTTTATATTTGCCCTTACATATATACTCATACATGTACACTTCAAATAAGTGTTCATTTTTCCAATTTATTTAAGATAGACACATTTATGACCAAAATTCAGACACTTGGCCACTCATACACATTGACATACAACTTTAGTGGAAGTATATAATAACAAATACACGAAGTATGTAAAAAATAATACTGCGGGCTACTATAATATTTTTGCCATTTGCAGCCGCTGCAGCTACTGTGACAAACATGATGCATGTCGATCGTATCGTGATACAGATTACAGAATGACTCTCCCTTCCACAAATAGTAAGTAACAACACAATATATAGTATAGGCTTCCTATTGTGGTTCAACCATCTTAGCTATATTTTCCCCCGTAAAAATAAAAGGGAAAAAATCATGATGGTAGTAAAAACAACACTAAAAATGCATGGTAGAGAATAATTAAGATGAATGAAGAATGTTGAGTACTAAGGTGTACGTGATTAGTTAGCGGACTTTGAAGTTCTTGCCAGAATAAGTCTTGCCGAACTCCCATCCCGCAGGCGCCACGTTTAGGGAGGTGGAGGTCCGGTGGTCGCTGGTGGTGACTCGGAACGAGATGGCTTGGCCAACCAATACGGCGTTAGACTGCCAGTTTTGCCCCCAGTTTCGGCTCATTCCCAACCAATCTGTGTTTGTACCCTTAATTCTAACACGTATGATATCTCCGGCTCCAGCAACATTGGTTATTACTACCAAGTTAAAGTATTTGGAACCGTTCATTGTGAATCTTATTCCACCACTCTTCCTGCATGGTATCCTGTTTATACAAGAAAATAATGGCAAATATCAGATCATTAGGAAATGAAGTATTTGAAATTATATTCTAATAACATTATGTTTACAATACATTACGATTAATTACCGTTGTAATTTAGCTTAATTACTTGGTTTTAAATTATCTTAAATTCCCTTTTAAGGAAAAAAGAAAGAAAATTATCATATATTTTTAAAACTAACAAATGTTATCGCCCCATTAATGATATTAGTTTGATGTAGTATTCATTTTATAAGTTTTCTTTCAATAATCAATGAGTCATATTTCATACAAGCACACGACTATTTGAACATTTGTTTATTAGGTCTCTAGCAACGTGACATGTATATAGATAGGTCTGGTAAATATTCAGAGCTACTAACTGACTAAGGTGTTTCGAACAATTCGACAAATCATGTGGTACGGTGGGGCTGTTCCAACTCCAAAATGCAGTTTGTTTGCATGTTTTCGAGTAAGGAAATGAGACGATAAGACGAGCTCAATGCCTCAATTCCATGAAGGGGGGGATGAAACTGCAAGTGCTGCAAAATGTTGCATGTGGCCAATATCTTAGCTTGTGGTCTCGGATTCTCCGCTGATGAGCTAACTACAATCTATCCATTGCGGCGAAAATTGTTGCATTTAAACTCTTGCGTACTTCCCGTGCACCGCTCACGTTCATGCATTTCTCCTCTTAGACCTATGTGTTAATTTATGGTCTTCTATCTTTATTTATTTTCTCTTTTCTATGGAGGAACACGTCAACCCGTCTATATTTAGGAAAATTATAGGAGTCTATATGTAGACAAATTACATTAAGTTTGTAGTAAATAAAATGTGATGTTTAGTAAATTTTCTAGTACAAATATGGAAATAGTTAGTTTTAAGGAAATGACAAAAATTAAGGATTAGTTATTTTGGAAACAAATCAAATTATTTATTGTTTCCATTGATATATAAAAAATATTTTTGATTTACTATCATTGACATAAATTTACTACACATTTTTAAAATTTACTGCACAAGCAAATTAATTACTGTCGATTAAATTTATTTTACTACACTTGGTGTACATAGATTGAATTGTAGACAATTTTCTTTGTGTCTATATGTAGACTCCTAAGATGATCCTTTCTTTTATTCTAATTATAGGCTTGTATGTAGAAAAAAAATTTACAGGTAAAGTAGTGTTTAGTAACTTGAACAAAATGTGGTTTATTCGATCAAATAACTCTTTTATTATGTTTACTACGCTTGGATAACTTCATTTTCCTTAGGTTTGAGTTGACTAAGCAATATGTCACAGTAAAAAAGTTTACTAGAATTTGAACTATTTTGCAATTTCGTTCGTCTTTCAAAATATCACTCCTTTTATCTTTGTTGTTACTTTCAATTAGTTTTATTCAATTTACGACCATAGCATTACTTCATTGAGTTTTCTTAAAATTAAATGCACCATCCGTAAGTTTTAATTAGCAGAAAGTTGAATTAATAATTATTCACTAATGTCCTCAAAGTACATTAAAATGGACTAGTAAAATTTAATGAGATGGAATAGTTAATTTGTAACGTACAAGGAAGGAAAGAGTAAGGTTTAGTTGGACAAATTCTGCTAAAAATCAGAAGGTCCTTGAAAAGGTTTTATCGAGGAAGGGATCCATAAACAACGAAGCTTCCTCAAGGATTCTTTCTTAATTCTGCTAAACGACAAAGTGATCAATTGGTGCTTATATAACGGACCAAATACCCATGTACAGCGGATCGTCAGATTCGTTACTCAGTTGAATATCCTGTCACAAGGGCAGCTCAGAAGCTCTGACTTCTAGGTAACGAACCTACGTACTCATCATTCTTCACCAGTTAGATTTTTATATAGTTCGTTTATGTTTGGTTTGAAAGATTAATGGGTTCACAAATAAATGAGCTAATTTAATGCGAGTATTATTAGGTTGACCCACATTGGATAGTGCTCCATTTAGCTCGAGTTTGAGCCGAGCTTTGGTCAAGCCGATTCTGAGGGTTTTATGAGCAAACTCAAATCATTTACAACCCTCATTGAAAGATATACTAATCAGAGCAGATGACAGCGATATATATAGCAACGATTGGCGTTATTAGAGACAAATATAGTTCTAAGAAAATCAGGCGTATTGTAGTAATTTGTAAATAAGACTTACCGGCGGTATTGGACGGGGATGATACCAGCATGGTATTGGGCCAGCTTAAGGAAGGCAGGCTGGGCAAGGTCGAAATGTTCGAGAGGAGGGTTGCACCAGCCGCCAGCGTCGTTGGCCTGGGCGTAGTTAGGAGGGCAGAAATTGGTGGCAGTTACAAGGATGGATGGGTTGCCAGGAGTACACCACTTTGGATCGTCGACACAGTGAATCTCAAAGCAGGCTCCACATGCTTGACCGTTGTTGAATAATGCTGTGCTTAATGCTGCTGTTAGCGTCCCATATCCTGAGTTGTACAAGTTTCCGTACCCACATGCTCCCCCTACATTTTTCAACCAAACATTTTCTTTGTTTAGCCCTTATTCGACCAATATATATATATATATATATATATATATATATATATATATATATATATATATATATATATATATATATATATATATATATATATATATATATATATATATATAAAGCTAATTGTTAAAGGTCTATAATGTAAAGACCATTAATCTAATTTGATTAATATTTATTTATCACCTCAGTCGAAGCACCAAGCTGACGATAATAAAGGTCTAATCACTAATTTTATGCGCCGGGCCATATACATTGTTTCGAGTGAACAAGCATATTTTTCAATATTTTTGGAGGTATAGAACATGTGATTAACTAGGCCTCAACTATCGACTTAAAATTTCTAAGAAACAATTAACTGGTCACCAATTTGCTTATTAAACTTTAGTCGTTGAGACGACTTGCTCTTACATAGGACGACATATGATATATCATCGTATTGCTCCTACAAGCATGACTTAATAACTATAGTCTGGACTCCATTTGATTTATTTCTTTAGGTTTTATAGGTTGGAAAATGTGAAAAATGCAGAGAAATAAATGAAGCCGAAGGAGAATAGTGCATATCATACAAAACTAATGCAGGGAGACAAGAGGAATAATGAAGTATATGTACGTATAAAGGTGAAAGAAACAACATACCCATAGTACCAGAAGCATCGTCGCCCCCATAGAAAGTAGCATGGGCGTTAACCCATGGACCAGGTTGGTAAGTCCCAGGAACTCTGCCATGTACAGTAGTGATGAACAAGGCAGCTAACAAAACGAAGCACACCATACTAAGTGTCCCCATGTTCGTATATGCGTATATTAATGACTTATTCAACAAGCTCCCCAGGCCAACTCAGAAAGAACAGAGGGATCAGAGAGGAAGATGGGGAGGGAGTAGTGAAATCAGGCAGCTAAGTAATGAGAGAGGAGAAAGAGGTGGGGGTATTTATGGTGTGTGCGTTGCGAGGAATGGTCACCCTCACAGGTCATAACCCACAGGCTCAGGGGATCTGGAATTAATTATATGGAGTATGATTACTGTTATTATTACACTAGCTGTTTTTATATTTTGTTTTTTTTTTTTTTTTCTTTTCCAATTGGCATTATTTTTGATGCTATACATATGCAAATGAATTAAATTTTACTCTAGTTGAGAAACGGTAGTACGGTAACTTATCTTGAGACGTACGCTATATGGTACTTGCTCACTATCACACTTGAAATGTCAACAACACTTGGTATGTTAATTAAGACTTGATTATTAACATGCATGTCTTCCGATGAGATACACTGTCATCGTCATCCCTACTTAATACAATACTTTTTTGGTAGGAGCTTAATTAGACATTGTTAATCATTGGTATCAACAAGCCCCTATGAGATTGAGCTTGAGCTTGATCTCTGACTGATAAGATTATTTGGCCTTACAAATTTGTATTTGAGTTCGGCTCATTACAGTGCTCAGTGTATGTAAAATTGAAATTAGCAAAATAAGAGGATTTAAAATTTACATACTATCGATTAGGGCTCTAGCTTGAGCTCGATCTGCTAGAACTTCAGACGAACTTCAATTAACTAATACTTCAAAGATATTTTTGCGCATGCTCGAATCATATTACTCTTTGTCAAATTTTTACCAAGTTTTATGAAATTCGTTTAGTTTTATTTAGACCTCTTATGTTATCTATCCTTATTAATTCCAGTGGCACTCTTGTAGGTGCGGACTATATATTGCATTTATTAACGTTCGAGTTCAATTACGCCCATATAATTAACACACTATAGCTAGCATATCTTGGACAAGTGAGGAAAGAGGGAGTGAGTAACAGAAATGAATGCAAATTTGATAAAATTAAAAATAACCATCCCATGAGTACTGACAATGGTGTACGTCAACTCTTCTAAAATAATGGTTATCTTAATAATGGGCTTGTAATTAGATGTAATCTGAAAGGAATTCAATCAACAATTATTAAATAGTTAACTTGTTTTGATAACTGATTAGTCAATCCTCCGAGTTTTAGTTTAATTTTAATTACCATATATTTAAGTAAATTGCAAAGCCAAATTCTAATAAGTACACTTTATTTGAGTTTCATAAATGCTAGAAACATGAGCAAAGTAATAATAATAATAATGGAATAATTGAGAAAATAATATGAGGGAAAGGTGGCATGTGCCACTCACATGGGTGCTAATTAATTGGGGAATTACCCATTTATCAGCTTCTTTCAAGCGTGACGAACGTGGTCACATGGAGACAATTATGAAATGATCGTATTCCTTCGTAGAACGTACAAGTATTGTACTGGCAAAGTAAGAAGTTGGTCCTTTATGCCTTTTTGGTTATTTCTATATGCCTTTGTGGTTATTTCTATATGCTCCTCTTTTATTTATTTTTTCTCTCTTGTATGCCTGATCGAGTGTATTTTACGGTAAATTATATCATACTCCCGGAAGTACAAAGAATATGGTGTTTCTTCTCACAATAAAGGAGTACAGACCACATTTAAATAGATTTAAAATAATTTTAAGTGTGGTCCATTTCCTCTATTGTGAAAAGGATCATCATGCTCCTTGTGCTCCCGAAAGCATGATATAACCATTGGTATTTTACGCCAATAATACCGAAATTTATTATATAACATTGTGAGTGTCTGAGTACAGAGGCTGAGCCTCCCTAACTTTGATTATTTCAGTCTAGACCTGGCAAAAGTTCGTGTCCGTGTCAAATATAAACGGGTTCTTAGATCTTTGACACTAACCAGACCCGATTATTAAACGTGTCGATAACCTTGACACTAATCCGACCCGTTTATTTAAAATGTAACACTTTAACAACCAGTTTAACCCGCCTAAAAGAAAGGTTCATAAAAATTACTCCCTCCGTCCCAGCTCAAACGCCCCATCTTCCGTTTTGGGACGTCCCACCTCAAACACCCCATCTATTTTAGGACATATTTCTCTCTCCTACTTTTATTAAATTATCACATCCTCTCTCACATTATCTCTCCTACTTTTATTAATCCTCACCTTCTCTTTCCTCATTTTTCCTAATATTACCTCACTCAACTTATTATATCAAATTTTCTTATTCAACTACAAATAACGCCCGGGGCATTTGAGTTGGGACGGAAGGAGTACATTTTATTAAAGAAAAAATGTGGAATTAAGGTTATTGTGTCTATGTAACTCATCATTAATAATAAAGACTAGTTTAAAATGAGTAATTTCCACGGTTACATTGTTTGAGTATCGAATTGGGCACTACACAACTTCAAAACTCAAAAGTCAAGGAGGTCATACGAGTTGACAAGATTATCATATCAGATATAAATAAAAGGGTAAATTCGTGTCTGTTCTGTGTCGAAATTTTCAACATACACTAACCCAACCCATTTAGTTAATCGTGTTAGACGAGTTCATCCGTCTAATTAAATGGGTTGAAAACTCTCAACACTAACCGCTATTTTCGGGTGCGGTTCATGTCGTGTTGCCGTGTCGTGTCACCTTTTGCCAACTCTATCTTAGTCTAAACACGTAAATGTGTTTAATGACTACCTAATTAATTAACGGATGAGAGCATTTATCTCTGGTGGCTTGGTGCTCCTAGTGTTAATATTATCGATTGATTAATATATAATCTAGGTTCCACCCCCTTGATCAAGATATGTAAGTCAAATGTTTGAGTACTTGCGTCAAGCATTAATGGTAGTATTGTGTATGTAGAGATTCCAATTAATCATTAATTACGGTACATAATACAAGTGATGGCCTCTATTAATGCTGTGGGTGCTCCTGATCTTTCCTACCTACGAGCTATCTCATCTCATCTGTATGTGTACGTCTATCTCCGCGTTTGACTACAGGTGGATCGTCGGGCATGGGCTTTCAAGCTCAATAATTATTATGAACAACAATAACAACACCAACAACAGACAATCATTAGTTCAAAATGATTTAGAATCCGATAGTATGAAAAGTGGAAAGAAACAATATAGAAATAGAATTGGAATATGTTGAAACAAATGACTGCAGGATTCATTTTAGATTTAAAGTTTTGTTGGTGAGAAAAAAATATGCTAAATTCATTTAAAAGGAAGGAGAATGAGATTTTTTTTTTTCTTTTTTTTAAGTCATAGATTTAACATGTGCCTAATGGATATACTTTAGAAAACCCGTTTTGCATTTACGTTTTGAATGTTTTGGAAAAGAAAAGAAGATAAAAATAAATAGTAATCCCCTTTGTCAAAATATATGACGTTTGCACTCTTTGAGGTGAGGCATTGACTTTCGATTAACAAAAAAAAAAAATTGTAAGAAACCACCTCCAACTTTCACTATTTTTGGGAAAACAACTTATTAAAATAAATTTGGGGGAGAACCACCAGATATAAACAAAACTAAAGGGTAGAAACACCTCCACTAGCCACCCTTAACGACCACTAGCCACCACCATTCTTGCCGCCACTGCCATCACCCACCGCCGACAAGGTCACACCGACCACCACATTCCCCAACCTCCATGTCCTCCACCCTCCACGACCCTTTTCTCTCTCCCTCCCTCCACTCTTTCCTCTCGGTTTTCGGCCACTACAAGCATGGTACGGGTGATCGATGACCATTTTTGTGGTGTCGAGGGTAGCTAAGGTGGTGGTTGGTGTTGACGGGTGCTGATGCGTGGTGGTTAGAGGTGTTGGGTGGGTGGTTTGGGTAAGGAGGTGATTCTACCCCTTGGTTTTGTTTATATTTGGTGGTTCTCCAAAAAAAAAAAAAAAAAAAAAAAAAAAACAAAAATTAAGAAGCTGGTTTTCATAAAAATGGTGAAAGTTGAAAGTGGTTCCTCACAAATTTTTCCAAAAAAAAACTATTAAGATTTATATGAGCAAAGTTATACTCGTTATGTAACACTACGGAATTTGGAAAGTGGTTTATGGGGTGGTTTGTCCCACATTGTGAAACTAAAACTCACATGATCGGTTTATAATAGATTCCTACCATCATACTAACAAAAAAGGCCTTCACCTTTTAGAGCCCAAGCGAGGATTTATGGGCTTATTGGTGACTACCCATCTTATTGGGTTGTGTTGCGAAGTATGATGGATCAGGCTGTTACAGATGGTATCAGTGCAACCCTGTGACCGCGTGGTGGGTGCTGGGGCGAGGCCCAGACCAGCCGTCTAGCGAGGGAGATCTTGGACCTGTGCTGATGTTGGTATGGTTTGGTTTAGGCGCAACGGGGACGTTGCGTTCTCTAAGTGGGGGAGTTTGTAACACTACGCAATTTGGAAAGTGGTTTGTCCCACATTGGGAAACTAAAGCTCACATAATCAGCTTATAATACATTCCTACCATCATACTAACAACAAAGGTCTTCACCTTTTAGAGCCCAAGCGAGGATTTATAGGCTTATTGGTGACTTCCCATCTTATTGGGTTGTGTTGCGACGGACGGTGAATTGGGTTGTTACACGTTATATATATTAGCATTGAAATAAACTTTCATATATAATATTATAGTTTCATAAATTTTTGTGTATCGTTTATATCAGCAAAGTTATATTCGTTATTGTTCATACCAAACACAGGCTTAAAGTATATTTATGTTTAACGTCTCACCTCGACAAGTGAGAATACAATATATTTTGAGAAGGAGGGAGTAAAACACATCGAAAAAGTAAGGGATATCATCCACGGTACCTCTGAGGTTTACGAAATTTTTTGTGGTACCCTTGTGGTTTTTGTAATACCCATGGTACCCCCGAGGTTTGCGTTTTGCTCTAATTTTGACAGAAAAGTTAACTTTATTAGCATGTGTTAGGTTTAATGTTTTAAATTCCAACAATATAAAAACAAATAAATCTGAGCCATTCATTTTTAACAATCAATGGTTCACAATTAAAGGTTTAAAAAAATAAAAATGGTTCACAATTAAAGATAAAAAGAAAATAATAAAAAACAAACATAAACCCCTTACTTTCTCTCTCCTCTTTTACCCACCCTACCACCCAACGCACCACCACTATCATCAGCTCCCACAAGCACGCACCACCATCATGATTTCGGCGACCACCACCACCTGGTCGGCAGTAGGCCATCGAGCCTATCACCACCAGGGCTGAGCATCGGTTCAGGACCGGACCGAACTGGACCAAATCAGACGGGACCGAGAATCGAGACTCAGAAAATTGTGGACCGAGAACCGGACCAAATCCCCCTCGGTCCGGTCCCTTGGACCAAACTGAATTTGCCCAAAAAACCTGGAACGAGGTCTGGACTGAATTTGAATTGGTCCGGTACGGTTTTCGGCCCGGACCGAGTTTTTGCTCTCCCCCGACCATCGTATTTTCGTCCTTAAGCATCTACGCGCGATTATTTCTCTTCAACCCTTCTTTTTTGTCACCTCTTTTCCACTCTAATTCCACCTTGCCTCATACTCGTGGTTGTCTTGTTTGGTAAAGGGGTATGGTTTTGATGTGTGTGAGTCGGGGATTTAATTAGGGGCGGTGAGAGCGTAAATAGGAGAGAGGGGTTTGAAAACGGTGGGGGAGGGGTTGGATTGCAGAAAAGGGTCGTCGGCGGTGGGTTAGATTGGTCGACGACTAGGTTGAGGTGTGTGTGGAGCCGTCGGGAGGGGGCGGGGCAGAAGTGTGTACAAGGTGGGGACTAGGGTGGTGGTGGATTGGTTCATGAGCGAGGAGAGAGAAAAGAGCTTTAATTTGGGGCTTTTTTGAAAAAATTTCCACACTTTTTTTTTTTTTTTAATTGTGTAGTATTGCTGTATTGACATTCATATTTAACTCTTCTGTTAAAATTAGAGCAACACGGAAACCTCGGGGATACCATGGGTATTACGAAAACAAGTTTTTCTTTTACCTATTATGTTTAACATTTTTTATCGAGCACTATTTCGTTAAATTGTTTACTTTCTAGCTATCATGCCCTCCAACTACACCACTATGATAACTTGTCTCGACTCGAAACTATGAATCCTCGAATCAAGGAAAGCACTCTCAAGTCGAGGATGCCGGCCTCAAATCGAGGGACTGGGCCGCTCGACAATTACTCTTGCCACGAAAAAGTCACACGCGGCAAAGAACTACTATAGCACCTTACATTTTGTTCATTCTTTAAAAATTGTGAAGTCGGTGCTATTGTGGAAATTTTATTACGTCTTGCCAATGTTCAATTCCTAGACACTACGATGCTGAAGTAACCCAAACGAGACAATATGCGGGGTTTACACTTATAATTTTAATATTTGATCAGTTTTCATATTGTAAGATCGACTTGCTCGGTCCTATCTAATTTTATTTTTGTTACCATTACCCTTAGGGCTAACTTCAAGAATTCAATTTGCATCAATTTATGTGATTTTCAACTAGGTAATAATTAATGCTAAACTAGGAAAACAAGAAATATAAAATAAACAAAAATACAACTCTATCAATTTCTCTCTCCTTCCTCTCCACCCAACCCATGCCCCACCGACAACTACCTTGGCCTTTTGCGAACCGCCGACGGAATAAAATGACACCCTAATTGGGGTGTAGTGAACCCACACAGGGAAATGTAATTCTAAAGTGGCCGAAAAAAGGGTATGCCGGAAGTGGACCCTAAACCCTTTTTCCGGTTGTATTTGAGGTGCGTAAAATTGTAAGGGTGTTTGGATAGGGTTGGTTGTAGTGAGGGGGAGGAAAAAGAAAATAGTGTAGTTGAATTTATTATTCTCATTTTCTTACAATTTTTTTTATATATTTTAATTTGTAAGATCTTGGAACTCACATAAATTTGCAATATAATTAAGGCTTATACCAAGGGTTGAGTATAACAGAATCATTATTTTTTTAAATCCCCTTTACAAAAAAATATTCAAATTTAATCCCATAAAAAAATTGTGTCTATTTTGACTTATATAATAAATTTAGAAACGAAGTAACTCTTTCGAAAATAAAATTTACGCTAAAAGACTTAGATTGCGCCATGGTGAAACTTTACCGAAAATGATTTGTACACTATGAAACTTGTGCCATGGTAATGCACAAAGTCTCATCAAAGATGAGTTCTTATTAAAATATTGAGAAACTATTATATTGTGTTACAAAGTGACTCTTTTACATTGCTTCTAACCATGATAATACTTTTAGTAATCATTTTAATTTAATGTTGTATCACATTATGTATGATTTTGAATGAACCCATATTATAAAGCTATCTAAATTTTACTTGTATAAAGTATCTCCTTTAGAAATCTTAGATTAAGTGTAATGTCATTAATTAAAATAATTAACAAAAGTAATATAATGGTCACTAGTTATACAAATTGGACCACAATGTAAACAATAGAGCTGAGCCTCTCTAAACGGTCTCTTACAAAGTCACAAGAGCAAGATGGTGAAAAAAATTTACACCCTAAACTGAAATTTGCGGGATGGTAAAAATATGGGCGGCAAGATGAAAGTTGCTAAAACTACCCAAAATAACACTTTGTCACGTACTGTTCAAGCTTCACTTTCCTCGTTTTGCCCTGGACATCAATTAACCGCCTACCCGCCTGAAATCACCGCTTCATCGGCCGCCTGTCCTCCGAGCCGCCTCCCTGATTGTTTCCGATCGAAGGTATGTTGCAATCCTATGAATCAATCTTAATTTCTGGATGTTTATTAAGTTTGTGTTTTTAAATCAATTCAATCTCTCAGTTGCATATGATTCAACTTTAATCAACAATGAAGATCATCACATTTCGTACAGTGCTAATAGTTTCGTCAGTGTTACGCTTGGGTTTGATCTTGTACGGAGACTGGCAAGATGGTCATATGGAAGTGAGATACACCGATGTTGATTACCTCGTATTTTCCGATGCCGCTGCTTTGGTCTCCGCCGGCGAATCGCCTTTCAAACGGACCACTTACCGCTATTCCCCGTTGCTCGCCTTTCTCCTTTTACCCAATGCTATCCTCCATCCTTCTTGGGGCAAGTTCCTCTTCTCCGCTTCAGGTTCCAACTCTTTACATTTTAACTTGAGATTTAATTTTCATTTCTATCGCGTTTATTGTGCAATGCTTATACCGTGGTCCCGGAAGCACTAGGAGCACGGTGGTGCATCTCACAATAAAGGAGTAGGGGGCCATACTTAAAAATGATTTTTCATTTTTTATTTCATAGTCCCACCTCTTTGTTGTGAGTGGTCATTGTGCTCCTAGGACCATGGTATAATTTACCTCCATCGTGGATGGCTTTTGTGAGATTGTTTACATTGTTCGAATGGAGAGGGAGTAGGAAATCTATACAGACTAAGTTTATATGTGTCTACATTGCAGATATGTTGGTTGGTTACCTTATTCGCACAATTTTGAAGCTGCGTGGGGTGCCGGATGATAAGTGCATGTATTCTGTAATGGCATGGCTTTTCAATCCATTTACGTTTACAATCGGAACACGTGGGAATTGTGAACCTATGGTTTGTGCAGCTATCTTGTGGATCATTACTTGTATTTTGAGGGGTATGATTTTTTGTCTCTTTTTATGAATGAGATCAACATGGCTCAGATTTTATAACTGGTTGTCAAGCTGCGACAAACTGAATGGCTCAGACCTAATGCCGCTCTTGGCACCTGTGCTTCGTTCTAAAAAGTTCACATGCTATCATATATTGTGAATGGGAATTGTCTTCGTACTTGTTCAGCGGTCTGCAACGCAAAGTTAACCTCATCTCTTCTTAGTTGCAATGATGTATAATCATGAATCGTGAATCGTTTAAGGCTTCCATCTATAGTTGAAACTGATGCTGTGTTTTCAATTGGTCTTGGTTTCAAAAATCCATTTACGTTGGTGTTTGTTTCTAATAGTTTTTGTCATTTTTCCAAAATAAGCATTGGTTTGTAAGCTGTCCCTAAGGGGTTTTGTTTGATGTCTGGCTGTCGTGGGTTCTACTCATTCTGCACTAAGAGCAAAATATGCTACTTAGTACTGAACATGTTTATATTATCTTGTTTGTATGTTGGCATTTCTAAACTTGATTAACTGCTGTGTTGGTAGCATATAGCACTCTTCTTTGAGGCATGCCCTCAGGGTTAGAAATAGGGGTTTGAACTTTTTAGTTTCATTTCTATGTGCTCAGACATTTTGGGAGGTTGTCAGAAAACTTCAAAAACTGAGTACTTAAGTTTAATATTTTTTTGTTTTTGTTTTGGAAGATAAAGCGGTTATCTGTCTTTCTTAACAGGTAAAGTGTACCAAGCCGCTATCTGGTACGGACTTATTGTCCACTTCAGGATATATCCCATTATATATGCACTTCCTATTGTATTAGTTCTTGATCCAAGATATATCCAATCTGGGAAGAAGCCGGAGCTTGTAAAATGGAACTCTCATCCGTCAAAAGCATCTAAAAGCTCGTATGATACAGATTCAAGGACTTTATGGACTGTATTAGGAAGCTTCTTCTCGAGCACAAGAATCCTGTTTGCACTGATATCCGGTTCCATTTTCCTTGCTTGGACTGCTGCTTTTTATTACTTATATGGGTGGGAGTTTCTGTATGAAGCACTGCTTTACCATTTAACTAGAACTGATCCAAGGCACAACTTCTCGATATATTTCTACCACATATACCTCCATTACCAACGTGAATTCTCAATAGTGGAAAAGCTCATCTCTTTCCTGCCACAATTCACACTACAGCTGGTTCTGATATTCAAATTCGGCTTAGATCTTCCTTTCTGCTTTCTAGCTCAGACAGTGGCATTTGTAGCATTCAACAAGGTTACATCCTGGAAGCTAATTGCAATTTGTATGTGTGATTATGAGCTCTACATATCTTGATGGATCTGACTTTTGTTTGCACAAAACAGGTGATAACAGCACAATATTTTGTGTGGTTCTTTTGCTTGTTACCGCTGGTACTGCCTTGGAGTAAGATGAAATTGAAATGGGAAGGTCTATTGTGTATTCTGTGTTGGATCGGAACCCAACTTCACTGGCTGATGTGGGGCTACCAGCTAGAATTCAAGGGACGGAATGTTTTCTTGCAGCTCTGGATTGCAGGCTTACTGTTCCTAGGTGCTAATTCATTTGTGCTCATTGCCTTGATTCGCTGTCATTATTATAGCCCCATTTTTCAACGCTTCTGTGCTAGTAGCTCCAAGGGCCACTTGAAGATGAAGTAAATATAAGCAGACCATCCTAACTCCCACGGGTTTATTCACTACAGGCTTGCTGCCCCCTGTTGTAACTTGATCTGGGTTCAGATACAGGAGTTCTTTAAGGGATGCTATTGGGTTGTAATTGCTGAGGTCGCGCTAGGTGGACAATGATCAAGTCGCATTGGTCAGTTGCTGTGGCGCTGTTTCACACTTTCAGATAACGGCCTTGGTTATTAAGCTTGATACTCCGGTCACTTGGCTCTATCCAAAGTTGGCTTCTTTCATACTTTCATTCTTTCAAGTAAACTTATAGTTAAGCTGAAAGGAATGACTCATGTCCCTTGCTTGACTGAACCGACGATTCAGCTGATTTTGAACTTCAGCTGTAATTTTTGTAGCTCTCTTGTTATTATTCATGTCATTGTGCCAAAGTCGTAGGTTTTCGGATGAACAAGAACGAAGGTGAAACTGATTGGCATTGATCACCAGAATTAGTGTATATGATTTAGGCTTGTACACCTGTCCTCAGATTTGTAATTCTTGTGTTGAACTAGTATAAACATGAAACTGCTTGGGGCTCATTGTATAGGTCATTACGCTTTCAGTGCGTAGTTTGTCCCTGCTGTGAAACTGGACTACCTCATATTGATAATTGTTTCCCCTTTTTTTTTTTTTTTTTTTTTTTTTTTTTTTTTTTGTACATAGGAGCAGCTAATGCTACGGGGGTAGCTGTGGGGGTGAGGAACCCAGGACAACCTCCGAGCAGGTTGGCTTCTAAACCACTAGGTCAAATTTGATCATCTCATATTGATAATTGTACCAAATCAGCAATGTTAGTATCCGTTTGTTTGTGATAGATTCATAAATGACTTATGTGGGACCTGCATATAAGTTTCTGCTGCGTTCATGTTGAGCGGGGTTTACATGCGACACATTCCATCTAATTCCTTAGTACGGAGTATATTTCATTAAAACAGTAAAAGTTTACAAGAAGTACTATATCAAAAATCCAAATTTGCACCTTTTTAATTCCATCAACGAAAGGGAAAACACCAGGCCCTGATGGTATCACGGCTGATTTTTTGCAATATTACTGGGATGTTGTTGGTGATAATGTTTGTCAAGC
This sequence comes from Spergularia marina, assembly GCA_963680865.1. Classification (NCBI taxonomy): domain Eukaryota; kingdom Viridiplantae; phylum Streptophyta; class Magnoliopsida; order Caryophyllales; family Caryophyllaceae; genus Spergularia; species Spergularia marina. Next base: position 12,866,652 of record OY804548.1, read on the forward strand.
TGTACTTCACTTTTTTGAGCATGGTTATATGTTGAGAGAGTGAAACCAGACGTTTATTGCTCTCATTCCAAAGGTGGATCATCCTGAATTCGTTAATCAATTGCGGCCAATTGGTTTGTGCAACGTCCTGTATAGGTGTGTTTCTAAGTGTTTGTCTAAGTGTCTTCAGACCCTGATGCCTCATTTAGCAGTGGAGTTTCAAAATGCCTTGGCCAATGAACTTCTATCCACAATTAATCGGAAGAAAAGAGGTAAAACAGCTTTGGGAGTGCTCAAATTAGAGATGAACAAGGCCTATGATAGGGTTGATTGGTCATTTCTACTTCGTGTTCTCCGTGCATATGGTTTCCCTCCTCAGTGGCTCAATTGGATTCAGCAATGCGTCACTACTGTTTCCTACAAAGGTGTTAATTAATGGTGTTCCTTCAGTCCCTTTCAAGCCTTCCTGCGGACTACGGCAAGGAGATCCCTTATCTCCTTACCTCTTCATTCTTTGTATGTAAGTGTTCTCGAATATGCTCCCGGTGGCAGAGACACATGGTTTGATAAGTGGTATCAAAGTTTCTCGAAGAGCGCCCTCAATCTCACACTTATTTTTTGCAGACGATGCTCTTCTTTTTTTCAAAGCCACTCCTCGTGACTGTTCGAATTTGGCCTTGGAGATCTCGCAGTTCTGCCAAGTTTCAGGTGAGATGCTGAATTTGCAGAAATCTTTCATCAAGTTATCCCCTAATGCGAACCAGGAACTTCGGCAATCACTTCTTCGAAATATGATTGTACCATTGGTATCTCAGCTAGATCATTATCTAGGGTTGCCAGTGGACTTTGGTGCCTCTAAATCAGCGGTCTTTTGGTTTATTATGGATAAGAGTCTTCAAAAGCTAGCTTTGTGGAGTACTATACCCTTTTCTCAAGCTGGGAAGTTACTTCTTATCAACTCGGTTTTGTTTGGCATCTTCTCTCATGCTAGCTCTGTCTTCAAGATTCCGTCTTCTATCTGTGCCAAGGTCGATAGCATAGCAACTGCGTTCTGGTGGAAGTGCTCTCGGTCTTCGTCCGGTATTCATTGGCTTCCTCGACAGAAGCTTCAATTGCCCAAAGGCCTAGGTAGGCTTGGTCTTCGTAATACCCAGACTGTCAATACTGTCTCTCTCATGAAAAGCGCCTATCGTATACTCAAATAATCCTCAGCTTTTAGTCTCACGGGTATTCATGGCGCGGTATGGTAAATTCCCGATCACTTCCCCGACTCCTTGCTTCCGTAAGAGTGCATCCTGGGCTTGGAGGGGACTTTACCATGGCTATTTGAATCTGTTTCCCAATCTAGCTTGGAAGGTTGGAATTGGCCAATCTATCTCGGTGCTGTCATCTCACTAGTTACCGAATCACTCTCTTCAAATCAAGATACGTCTCCCCTTGGAGATTACCTCCATTTGCGTGTGAGCAATTTAATTCAGCCAATCACCCATGAATGGGATGGTCGGAAGATCAGACGTTTATTCTCGCCTGAAACTTGACGTCAAATTTTTTCGATGGAGCTGCCGAACATGGACAAAGAAGATCTCTGTTTCTCGATGCATTCTAAGGCTGGAGAGTTCAGCAATAAGTCTGCCTATGCTTTTCTTGTACGCAATTTCTCTTTAGCCCTTGTTGCTCCAGAGATTGCACAATGTTTTTGGAAACGTTTTTGGGCTTTTGACTTACTACCAAAGTGGAAGATTTTTATTTGGAAGTTGGCTCATAACTCCATGTTTGTAATAGATTATCTTCAGCATCGAGGGTTGAATATTCAAGGTATGTGTTGTTACTGCCATTGTGAAGCTGAAACTGTGGATCATCTGTTTCGTACATGTGGGTGTGTTAAACACATATGGAGTGCTTGTCCGTTGGGGCTTCAAATTACAGCGAATCAAGGTACACAATTTTCGAATTGGCTTAGGAAATAATACTGTTTCTATCTAAACGATCATCGGATTTCCCCCTGGCTATTTTTTGTGCCATTCTATGGATAGTATTTGGGTGCATCGAAATGATATTATCTTCAAAGGTACTACTTGTTCCCCAACGTCAGTACTATGTATGGCAACCAATCTGGCAAGTCAAGCTTTGGCAGCTAATTCCAATAATCAGGCCCCCTTGTCTCAACCTTTGGTTCCTCCTCCAGGATTTCTTGCTGCGTATCTTGGGGTGTCTAAAACAATAGCTTCTTGTGGGGTTGTTTTTCAAACGAATGGAGCTTGGCGTGCTGGACAGAGTTGGGGTGCGTCAGCGTGGGATGCTTTTCATCCAATGTCTGGAGAATCGATGGGAAGGGGGTGTGATTGTCGATATATGGGATCAGCTCTACAGCCCAAGATGTGGGCTGTCAAATGTGCTTTACAGTGGGCGTCTAGTATTGGGATTGATTCAGTCAACATCTTCACAGACTGCTCAGTTTTGGTTAACTTGTTTAGGGGGGAGAATAAACCAGATATCAGTGTGCTTTGGCTTCTCCAACACCTTCAAAGGCTCGGGAGTGCAATGCGATGCTGCAATATTTTCAAGGTTGATCGGGAATATGTAAGCAGTGCTCATAAGCTTGCGACAGACTGTCGTAAAGGAACGATATGTCCTTTTTCAATCTTTGAGCTTTCTCCCCCTCCCCCTGTAAGTTAGTACTGTTCGTTTATGTTAAGTTACTATTTGTCAAAAAAAAAAAAAAAATTCCATCAATGAATAAGCCTGTGGGAATGAAAATTCTTAACTAGAGAGCCAATACAAGTTGGTATTTTGCCCAGAAACAGCTTGACCTTCTATTAACAATAAATCTGTCACCTTGAACTCCCAAAAGTCCAATAACTATTGATCACCACGACTTTGGAGCAATTTCTATGAACGGGGTGATATAGGCGATGGTTGATTTCACACTGCTGATTCCGGTGTTGACGTGTTCTTTTTTGCATAATTGCCAAACATCGAAGTTCTAGTACAGGACTACAAGGTCTATCAACACATCAAACCATTACGACTTGGCGGTTGAATCAGCCTTCATGACAGCACATAAGACTTCAGGCACATCGAAATAATAAGACAGAGTGCTCCAGAAAAGCAAGACCCTAGTCCTGGATTTTTGTCTCCTAGGGAAGCAGCACCACATTCCACAGCAGCCTAAAACTTAAATTTGTTCTTGGATTTCCCATCCTTCTCCTGCATCTTTCGTTTCCTTTCTTTTTCTCATTCTCATCCTGACATAGATCATGAAGCATGTTAAAAAAGGTAAGAAACAAAGGAACGTAACCACTCAGATCTCTGCTACCATATCACTGAAATCTTAATGCAGGCTACGTAATCTCTCTTCTTCCCTTGCCTCCTCGTACCTGTAGAATTGAATGGATGGAGTAACAACTACAAAGAATCTAATAGACTGATATGGAACGAATTTGAATCCAATGGAGTTGTGGAATAACTCCATGGGGTGGAGTTGGGTGAATCACAGCCATCAATTTATAATCAATGGTCACAATCCAATCTCCTCCATTTTCCATCACCTCCCCGATTCTCTCCCCTCCCAAGTCCACCCCAACAAGAACATTACACCACCACGAACCACTTGCGAAGTTGACTTCACCGGAGATCGGAGACCACCATGGGTTGACCACCACATGATGCAACCACCTGGGGTCTCGTCGGCCACCGGATTTGTGGACAAGGACCACATGCATGGAACTTCGGTAAGTGATAACATCACCCACTCCACCACCGGAAAATGGTTTAGGGTCCCACTTCTCGGCGCCGGGAAGTGGGACCCTAAACCCTTTTCCGGCGACCTTAAGAACACCACACCCAAAGGGGTTCACCCCACCCCTCATAGGGTGTCTTTTCGTTCTCGCCGGCGAAGTCGGTGGCGTTGCCGGTGTGATGAAGGTGTTCGCTGACCATGGTTGTTGGGATTTTTCGGGTGGAATGGTGGTGAAAGATGGATTGGGTGTGGTTGGTGTATTTTAAAGGTGGATGAATTGGAACAATTTGGACCATAGGATTTAAATGGATGGTCGAGATGATAACTCTACCAGGTAGAGTTATCTACCGGATCTTCACCCACATGGAACTTAAAGGACCAATAAACTTAAACATAGATTAGATTACTGGGAGCGCAAATGTTATTATAAGAAAGTAATATATTTCCTAGTATTTAATATCTCATGAATATTGTATTATCTATATTTTAGGACAGTCAATATCTTGTATTCCTCTATCTTAGGTAAATGTATATTTCGTAATCTTTGTAATGTCGACTACCCTAAGATTAACCCTAATTGTACTCTTGTATTTATACTCACTTTTGTACATCAATACAATTAAGCTTTCCCCTCAATCTCATGCTCTTACATGGTATCGGAGCATAGATCCTATGCTCGGCCTAAACTCCAAAAAGCTTCTAACCTAGCCACCCTCATTTGATCCGGCCACCCTCTTCAAATTAGGCCAACCCTCAACAACCATGGCCAAACTCCCACCCGACCAACCCTTTTTGATCTTGATGATCAACTAAACTTATTCTGCCCTCCTTTGTGCATGATGTGCAATCTTATCATCTCAAACTCCCTTAAATCAAAACCTGAGCTCGACCTCTCGGCCAAACTCAATAAAAAAGGCCACCTAAACTCCTTATTCCCTTTTTATTTTATTTATTTATTTATTTTTTTTTTTTTTTACGTAAAACTCAATCCTCTCCCTTCTTCTTTAGGATATCCTCCCTCAAGTTTTGATCAACTTCGTTACTTTTTTTTATATAAATTTACAAATGAAAATTACTCCTTATCATTTGGTCGCTTCTATTACCCTAAAAATTCAAAGCCAAAAATTCCTTCTCGGCAAACTCATCCTAAATAACACTCCAAAACTCCAAATCCAATCTCCACCGTTAAAATTGATCATCCTAATGTTATCAATAACATCCCCAAATTTAGTACGAATCGGACAACGTTTGGCCACCCGATCGTCGACTTCATCATAACCGTGCACTCAAAATACGGGAATACTAATTCCACTCTTTTTCTACAAATCGTGTCAAACGGCACATCCTCCACAAACTCAAATAACGTTGTCACAATACTCCACGAGCCATTGTGATTACGTACTCTCAACAACTCTCTTTTGTTGATGTGTATGAGACCCTTATCCGCACCAACAACGCTTTAAAACTCCAAATAAAATTACCCTTTATTCCGCTGCAACTCATTCGAAACTCCCACCACAGTCTCTTTAATCCAAAACGGCAAACACTCTCACAAACTCCAAAACCCTCTAAAATCAAGATTCACAAAAAAAAAAAAAAAAAAAAAAAAAATTCATCTCTAGACTCTATGATCTCACAACTCAAGTTTCATCAACAACGACATCCACTTCTACTTCTCAAGATCGGACTTACTCTATGACCGTCCATCTTGCGGGGCCGTATAAGGAAATAATATATTTCCTAGTATATAATATCTCATGAATATTGTATTATCTATATTTTAGGATAGTCAATATCTTGTATTCCTCTATCTTAGGTAAATGTATATTTCGTAATCTTTGTAATGTCGGCTACCCTAAGATTAACCCTAATTGTACTCTTGTATTTAAACTCACTTTTGTACATCAATATAATTAAGCTTTTCCCTCAATCTCATACTCTTACAGTTACTAGTTGTTCAACCGCGTGCGTTGCACGCGGTTGCCCAACTCTACTTGTTACTTGCATCGTGTCTTTGTGAAGTAAGAACACACAAATTGCTTTGACGCAACGACATCATCCATTGCATTTCAGACTAATTTACATTGGTGGTATACTGTCCATAAGCTTTAGTTTAATGGAAGGTCAGAAAGTTTATACTTCCACGTCTCCCATGAACACAGCAAAATGAACAACCATGAACAAAGTACAAACGATAACATCTAGTTTAGGCATATTCATTACATAAAATTGTTCAAATTATTAAACCATAACAATGGAGCAAGTCCAAAATACCGCAACTCAAAGTCACACTACACTGAGTTGCGGGAGCACCATTGTCGCTTCATTCTTTTCATTGAAGCATTCATTACCAAAAAAGACTTGGTTACTGACCCTGTGTTGCTGATTAGTGCTATAACCACACAAAGGCAGGTGACCTTGCTGCACTCACTGCAGCCTCTCAACACCCCTGAGCATCCACTTCAGGACCTCATTCCTGTGGAGTGAAGTCGCTGGTCCTAACTTGATGTTGTACTTGTTCTTGGACAACTCCACCGCCATCTCAGTGTAGAATTTGTTTCTATCCTGAAAGTTAAAGTTTTAGGTTGTATTAGTAGGAGACAATGAACTGAGCCAATTGTTAGCTTAGGTGTACATAGTAAAGTGTGTATTATGGAGTAACAATTTTTTCGTATGGCACACGATTGTTTCATGTGTTCAAAATTGTGGGCAAAGCATTTATTTGGTTGTAATTAACCAGGCCACATTTAGCAAATGAAAGCAGCACTACTTACATATTCGGCCATGTGGTACAGTTCAGTGGCCTGAATCTGGAGCAATTTTCGTGCATCCTCTGTGAACGCCGTGAAGCTCATTTTTCCAGTTTCATCTTTGGCCTCCAGCAACAAGCTCATCCTGCATTTTTAGGAGGCATAATTGGTACTTAGGTCAAGCAATTTCTAAGTGCGTCTCAGAAGTCATGTTGGTAACTAAGTCAAGGCATTAGACACTTACTTGGGCACAGTGGTGACCTTTTCCTTATCGCAGTGTTCGCAATCATAGACCACGTCTATGTCCTCACCACCGCCCTTTCCGCAGCCGCTACAACCGAGGTATAAGCAGACATCAGTCTCAGTGAATGGAGCCACGGTGACCTCCAACCAAAGCCGCTCTTGTATAACTGTGTTGCTCACCTGCGATGTAATCATTGTATGAGGTGTTAATGGAACGGAAGAACTATTAGCCATACATTTTTGTGTTTATACACCAGCGGACATTAAAAATTTGTATGATATGACTCACATTTTTGTCCTCAAGGTCAGCAAAGGTTACCATCCTTCTCTCTCCCTCTGGGGCCCTGACAAATTGAGCCACTTGAGCACGTTGTGTCAGCATAACACTATGCTTGCATGCCTTGTTTTGTTTATGCTCTGGTCAATATCAACAATAGACAGCGTAATTAATCAGATATTGCGTGTTTGGCTTACCATTCCAGCAGCTGATCAGCTTGTTCCCCCTTTGGCTTGATGTCAATCAGCGTGGAGAGAGTTGTTCCAAGGGTGAACCCTGCATTCATCAGAACCTAGTTTAGTACATGGTGCATGGTGCATTCTACTGTTTACGCAATAAAACAGCTTTACCGTTGTAGTCTGATGGCTTCATATCGGTGAACGTAACCACCGGGAATTCAGGAAAGAGAGCCTCTATTTCTTTAGTCTCATTAAGTGCAAGGTCAGCCCAGATCGTAACCAACATTGTCTCATCAGTGCTTGAATGTCCATGTGTTAGCAAAGGCGAAACAATATAGGAGTATAACTTAATTCTGCAAGGCCTATTTCTAAAGATCAGAACAGTTTTTTGCTAGCGCATTACCTGCAGTCAGTTATGACTATCTTCCTGACAGCAATGTCTGTGCCTCCAAACCCGTGGTGATACCTAAGTGGCTTAACTACTATAACTACCGCCATCACATCTGTTCATTAAAACATTCACATCAAACAGTCTTACACCATGAACCCAGGGTCAAACAATCAACATAGCTTGTAAGCGTACACTGTAATGTTTAGCAGCCTTACCATAGCAATCATCAGGGTTGTAATAGCGAGGGACATTTGCGACTGTATGGTACACAACTTGTTCATCATCCTCTGGGAAATGAAGTTGGCGGATGACGGTCTTGCTGCTGAAGTTAAGTGTGTACAGCAGTTTGTCATGGTTTTGGTAGTCTGGGTGTGCAGTTCTTATGTGTGCATTGGATATGTCGTATATCTTGTTACGCTCAATGGCATTCTCGTACGCAGCTATATCTGTGTTAAAGAGGGTGGTTCTCATACGGGAACCCTGCAAAAAAAAAAAAAAAAAAAAACATAAGGTCCTGTTCTACTATTAAGGGGTGAATAGCTATTGCGACGTCTCACCCTTTCATCCTCAAAGGTGATCCTTTGGTAGGATGTTTTGGGATTCCTGGGAGAGGTCTGCTTCCTCGTTTTATCGATGACCTTAACTTGAACCACATAGTCCCTGGCCTTATTGTCCAAATCCGGAAGGAATTTTCGCTCTGGTTTCATCACCGATTCCTGTAGAGGTCAAACAACATGTGATTTTAAGCACAGCATAGCTCATGGATGCACTAATAATGACTGAGGCTCTTTGCTAAAATTAGTGAATCCCTGAATATGGAACCACTTTGTCACATAGACATATGAAAGCGCATTTGAAGAACTCATTAACAAATTTTTTCAGCAAGGTTTACTTTAACTGGCGTGAATAGTAAAGTATACATCATAACCGAACAAACACTTTATAAGTCATGTTCATAAAACACTTAACAGTATGTTATTATGGATCCATACCACTGATACAACAAACGCAATAACCATAACTGAATAGCTAAGCATACGTACGATATACAAGCAAACGTAAGAAAAGTAAAGTCAGAGGCCAGGTTCACAACTTAGGAGAGAAGAACAAGGACAAAAGTAAAGGTGAACAATTTGAATGAGCCTCCAGACTAAAAAAGAAAAAAAAAAATGCAGAAGTTCATGTAGCCCAAAAAATAATGTTGAAATTCAGCCACTCTAGCTTGTTGCAAGCAAACGCGTTCATTTTATTTCTGCAGCTCTATTTACATGAGTTAAAAAAAGATGAAGTTGGCTGAAAGTTTTATTCACATGCTATACTCTGGCCGTAATAGTTAAGCATAGACGGTTATGAAGTTTGACTGTTGTTCTTTAAAGCTAGATATTAGTACGTAATTTATTATAGTTCCGGAAGAAAAAACATTATTTTAAGCATCTAAGGAAATCACGAGAGAAAGAACACGCCAACGGAAACAAGCAATAGACAGAATCATTTAGTGCAAAGATCAAAAAGAACATTCTAATAGAGTTTGTTATAAGGATAGAATCTGACCTTTTGTTAAAAATGCTTTAGTTTGATTCCTCTTTTTGCTATGTAAGCCCTGAAAGTAGAACCAGAAATGTTTTTTTAAGTGGAGAAAGTGACATGGAAGACAATGATTTAATAGATAAAAGTAGGACTGAGCAGAATATTTGCTTTCCTGATTTTCTGGAAGAATACCTGGAACTCTGTTGGCTGCTACATCAGTCACTTGTTGTCCCCTTGCTTTTGACCCTTGTGGACTGTATTCAAGCTCTTGGTCATAGACATACGGCTCCATCTCCTCTTGGGTGTCCTTGTGTCAGTCTTTCATCATTTCCCTTTTCCCAAGTTCTCTACAAAAACATATAGCATTAACGTTTTAATTTGTATATATATATATATATATATTAACTGGTCGCAACCCTTACGCTAGCTCATTAAACATTTGCCTTTTTCCTTTTGCATATCTAACACGTTAATTACCCGTCACCTTCAAATCGAAGAGTATATATTTCAATTGTGCAATGGATTTGTGTGGTGACCTCTACAAATGAAGTTAATTGATTGCGGGACTACTATATTTGCCTTATAACTATTATAAGTAAATACTAACCATTGAAATTTAGTTTTTCAAATGTAGACATCGCTTAAACAACATATTGAAATTTAGTCTTTCAACTGATCACAAGTTTAGTTTCTATGTTAGATCCATTATTTGTAATTGTTGAGATAATTTCACAAAACGAAAATACGATAAGCAACAACGAGCAACCCCAATGGAACAGTGGCCCATTTTAAGGGACGACATGGTCATTCGCTATTGTAGCAATCAGATCTCCATTGGAATTGCTTGTTGTCGCCTGAGGCACCAGCACTTGTATCATCTGAATAAGAAGTCAAGATCAAAATCAACTTCAAGACAAAAAAACATATGGGTTGTTTGGGAACTGACCATTAGGTTTGACGCAAACCAAGCTGGAAGGGCCTCTTGCCTATGCAAATATCCAGTCTCAAGCTCATCCGTCAAAAGTCACAACCTGTGTAAAAAAGCAGCCTATTTAAGGTTTAAATGGTGCACAATGATTTCACAAAATGAACTCCCCAGCTTTACCTAAGAGATTTTATTTATCCACAAATGACTCTACTAACCCTGGCCAACTGTTTTTGGGAGAGAGCTGAACTGATTAATGCGCCCATTCTTTTCTTTCGACTGTGAACTATACTCTTCAATATGTACATGTGTCTAAAAGCTGGTACTTAAGAGTGTGTTTGGACAAAATTAGTGAAGTTGTTAGAGAGAAGACATGATATCCAGTTTGAAAAACACAAAAGGTAGAGTTACATACCATGAGTAGAGTCCGAAGATTGTCGCAACTGCACGCTTGCTGGCTGATTGACAAATCTGTAAACAACACCCAAAAAATAGCCCGATAAAAAGGCCGTCATACTTCACAAAGAAAAGGAGGTCAAACACGCCTTTTATGCCGCTGTACTTCATAAACCCAACAGCATGCACACCCTTGTAAAAGTGCTGGCACGTAGTTAAGGCATCTAAGATGCAACCAGACTAAGGGTTTCACATGAAAAAATCTCAAACAATTTGTGGAAACAAATGCATTAATCACACACACACACATGAAAACAAAGGGAAGATGTATGACAATATGTTGTCGTTGGAAACAATTTTGTTCTTTATAATTAGACAACGCGACAAACAACATGCATCTTGTCTATCCTAAGAGCCATTATGTTTCCGACTTTTCTGTCAAAAGTCTTGTCCCCTGACATACGAACCAACTCCAAAACCCAGACCCAAGAAAGAAAAAATACACAAATGCAAAAAAGAAATTGTAAATTTCTGAATATGCTTCGTCATGATGTGGCTGCATGGGAAAACATGAGCAAAATCCCAGAGCAGCTTGTCAGTTATCGAGGAGCAGTCCTGCAGATTTTTGATAGTTGTGGCATTGTCTTAGGTAATAACTACTTGTTCAGCATTGATGATAGCAGGTAATGAGAAGCCGCAAGCCCAAAACAAATATAATAAATGCCAGCTGCCTGCAGAATTGACGACAACATCAAAATTTTAGAGTACATGTAACAACATAAATAAAAAACTGAAGTCTACTATCAACTTAGTGTTAAATTTCCAAATGTTGTATGAAAAAGTTATGCTGCACACTTAGTTTTTATTGAGTTGGATAGGGTCGTGGTTTGCATGAACGGGTGCAAAGCGGCAGTGGGGTTTTACAAGGAGCGCTGGCACCTTAGGTCAGCAACGAGAGACTTCGATGCAGCAGTTTACACACATTCTTATGCATGACGCTGCTCCATCAAACTCCCTCGCCGCCACCTGTTGTACGGCCTCCTGTAGCAAGGAATAGACGGGTAAAGCCCCAAAAACAATTTAGAAAACATTTCCTAAGTCCATGTTTCAAATTTTAGGCAAGGTTATCGAGCGTCTATGTAAAACCCCACGAAGTGTTACACTTTACATGAGAACAAGAAACTCCCATGGTGCAGATTGATACACCTTGGGATTCTATCGTTGCCACTTGAGAGATCACCACTTATAGAAATAAAAAGGCGAAGGCTGTTCTCAACTTTAGAGAAAATTTCCATGCAAGTTTATTACTGAAATTTAGTGCTACCCGGCTCATAAATTTATTTTCAGTGACACACGGCACATGTCAAAACTAAGCCAACTTCTAAACCCAACAATATAAACCATTGACATAAGACGATAATCTGACACAACATCACCTCCCAAGACAACAACGGTTTCTAAGCCATAAGTTAGTCTAAACATCAGACTTCGTAGTTCTATGACCGCGGTACATTTAATAGCCAAGTTGCAAGGGTCTTACCGTTCATACTAATGCAGTTCAACCACCAGGCAAGGCAGATTGGCCAAGAAGCTAATAATTTGAGTATGTACATTGGCAATCAACCATCTACGACGAAAGGAATGACAACCTGCACATTTACACACAAACGGTCAATTCCCCCCAAAAACCACAGATGCCCAAATAAATAAATCATAACAACTTGCACATTTACACATAAATAGTCAATAACCCATGAACCAAAGACGTCTTCAACATCTAAAAAGACATACCATAACAGATTCCAACAATTTGACATGTAAAGACCCAACACACCTAGCATGCTAATTCTCTATGATGCCTGCTCGCTTCAACACTTCAAAAGAAACTATATTTTTCACAGAATTGACATCTTTAGTTTCAGCAGTTGCTGCATCCACCAACACTTTCAATTGTATAGCTGTTTTAGCTCGAGAGAGCGCAACGTACAACTGCCCATGAGAGAAGCAGGGGTGCGGTAAATAAACACCAACACGCTCTAAGGTCTGACCCTGGGCCTTGTTAATAGTCATGGCAAAACACAATTTTATAGGAAACTGTTTTCTCTGGAATTGGAATGGATATTTTGAAGAAGCAGATGGCTTGAGTGTTATCCTTGGCAAAAAAACACGCTCACCCTTGTAGTAGCCCGCTGATATTTCGCACTCAATCATGTTTGGTAAGAATTTTTTACAGACCATCCGTGTTCCATTACAAAGGCTTGCCGCTGGGTCTAGATTGCGCAACAGGATCACCGGACATTCAGGCTTCAAAGCCAATTCGTGGGGGCTCATCCCCCCAGGGCACAGAGTGTTCAAGAATTCGCAAGGGTACATTTGACAGTTATCATCCACGACACTATAAAAGCTTTTGTATGTATGATGCTCCCCTGGAAATTCAGCGATCAATAGGCTGTTGATTGCATCCACATCAACATTTTTTGGTGTCAAGATTGCCCGTTTGTTAAAAATGTCAGAAGAGAAGGTGGCATCTGCTAGCTCCGAGAAGATGACACTGGATAGCTGTGGCAAAAGCTCTGCCTCCTCAGAAGGCTGCATCATTATAGTCGGTGGCAGCTTCACAAAACCATTTCCACTTATTTGTAAAGCCCCATTACCAAGCTCTAGCAAGAAGGCAGAGAAGCAAGGGTCATCTCTGGCCCTGACATTCTCTGTTAATCTAAACTTTTCTAGCATAGGCCATAATCGCGAACTCAAAATACTTGCCTCAACAGCTTCAGATTGAGTCCGTCGTGGAAGTACTGGTAAAACCTGTCGAAAATCGCCCCCAAAGACCACAATTTTGCCACCAAATGGTACTTTGCTTTCACATAAATCACACAAAAGCAAATCAAGAGACTCTACGTTCTCTTTTTTCGCCATGGAAGCCTCGTTCCATATAATCAGTGTGGTCTGCTGGAGCAATGAGGCAAGACTGCTTTGCTTGGACACTTCGCACGTAATAGCCCCACTATCATCCGTAGGTATTTTGAAACGGCAGTGCGACCAGAAGGCATGTTTGAAGCAGCAATGCCTGAAGAGGCGGTTGGTAAACAAATTTTACCCATTGAACGAATCTTAGCGTACAATGCACAGTACAAGAAGGTCTTTCCAGTCCCGCCCGGGCCATCTATGAAAAACACGCCTGGTTTTCCAGCCTTCACTCGGTGGACTATCGCCTTATACGCTGTTTTCTGTTGAGGATTGAGCTCCTTTCTCGCATTGATATACTCTTCTGGAACATGGGCTTCTAAGGCATCAATAATGTCCCGAGTCTGCCGTACCGCCTCGTCTTGCACATCATGGAGGTATTCTAAATTGAAATCTCTAAATGATTTCCCCATGCCTTCTAAATACGACTCAACTTTCTGAGCCGTCATCTGCAAAACCTTTAACTCATTTTGTGGAAAAACTAGTTGGTAATCCTCGGAGAGAGCGTCATAATACTTTTCCCAGCATCTCTTAGGGTCACTTGGCTGACAAAAAATCAACACCGTAGCAAACAAGAGGCGTAGGGCACGTGGCATCTGAAACTCCACAGCCTCATCCATGCAATTCTCTACAGACTCATCGGACTCTAACAACCCTCGTTGGTAGGCTGCATCTTGGAAGGTAGCACATTCATGGCCACCCACCTTTTTGAGGTCCCCATAAGAAGTAGGACCAGGAACTTTTGCCAATAATAGCCTAAGGTAATACCGCTCTCCATCCCCCGGAGCTGCAGAAGCTAACCTGCCCACAACAAACCCACGTTTCCTGTCTTTCCACAATTTTCCTTGGGCATCCCATGTGAAATGTTCAGGGTACTCGGAGTAAAAATACTTACGAACATTAGGCCCCCTTTGCGCATTCTTAGTGAAAAACTCAGTAAGCATCGTTTTTGAGACACTTACATCATAAAGCACATTTTTGATGTTTTCATTTCCTCGAAAACGAACCAAATGCATATTGTTCGTGTGAATTGGAAGGGGAGTTACTGGTGGATAAATCTCAAACAAATCAAACCCAAATATTCTCCAGGCTGCTTCGAGTGGCGAAACCCACCGACCAGCTTGGTAATTTTCGATTTCGTCTACCGGTCCTTTGCTCGTTTCTTGCACAATAGAAAAGGAAACACGGTCGTGTCCCTTGTAAACGTACTTATATAGGTACTTAACCGCTTTGATGGTCGAGCAAATTTCCACGTTCATGTGGCAATCAAACTTGGCCAATAGATAAGGATTGTAAGGGACAACCCATCTATTGTCCAGGTTCGCCTTTCTTACACGGACCGTTTCTCCAATATCCCTTCTCTTATAGACTGGATAACAATCATCACCAGTTGTTGTGTACTCAGCGAAAGGTTTAGGATAACTTGCCTTGCATTTTTTTGTATGACCATCTAGCTTCATAAAAGCACATTTGGGGTTCAAAGATCCACATGGTCCCTGCATCATGTGCTTTATGACAGCAGCCCGTAAATGGGGGTTATCATATGATGGGATTTCAGCACACGTGTAGTTATCAAAGAGCTCAGGGTTTTGGATTTTGTGCCTAGGTTTAAGAATTATGAGGAAATGAGCATGAGGGAAACCCCTCTTCTGGAATTCAATGACGTATATAAGAGCTGCGACCTCTCCGAACACATGGTTTTCCATTATTTCCTTCTTTAAAGCAATCAACTTTGCACGAAAAATCCTGGCAACCAAATCCGGCCTGTTCTGGTTGTGGTCACCTTTTCGAAGTTGTTCCTTTATCTCAGGCCAATTACCGTTGCAAGTCATTGTGAGAAAGAGGTCTGGTTTCCCATATTTTTGGACGAGGGTCATTGAATTGAGATATCGCCTCCGCATGTCACGTGGGCCCCCAATAAAAGACGGAGGCAAAATAACCCTATATCCAATATTGGCAGCATCATATTCGCCTTGAACGACTGTGTCAACTATCCCTTGGTAAAGATCTGCCCTTATCACATCTTGATATCTCCGATAAAAATCCAACCTGGTATTCTCAAGCTTTACGTACATGTCCACAAGGTATTGTTGATATAACCGACCACAATTTAAGAGGTGATTATGAGGCCGTATCTGGAGCTTGTAATTATAATACTCTCTGCATGATATGTTCTTTCCTCGTTTCCCAGGCCTCGCAGAAGCCGCTGGCACCCATAAAAAAAATGAACACAAATAAAGTAGGGACAGAGAAAGGTAAACAGATACCACAAAAGGTGTTAGCAACTAATAACTTTGGTAAGTCACAAACCTGCTTCCTCCCGAGCTAGCAATTCCTCCGCATCGTGTAACACCGTGGCTACATGTGTTGTTTGGGATTCAACAGGTTGCGAGGTGCCGTCTCTAGAAATTCTACTCATTCCTGGATGCCAACCGCAATCTCCTCTAGGATATAAGAGAGGATACTGCAACGGATCATAGCAACCATAATAGTGCATGATTCTATGAGTCTTTTCAGCCTTTCCGTAAACAACTATGTGTGGCCCGCTCGACCCATCTGAAGTTGAGGAGTCGAGCCACACCGCAGCAACTTCGTCAGCAGTAGGTGCATTATAGACTCGCTGGTCTAAATTTGGACTATTGTTAGCGCAATCCTAGTGTTTTCAGTTACATTCAGCTCACTTAGTGACTTGAAAAAGCAGGCATAAGGGTTGTCCTTCATAACATCCATTAAGATATCGACAACTGAAGGAAGTAGCTCTGGGAAAAAACCCAAGCGATTATTCTTTTCATGATCAGCATCATAGAAGTAGAGTTGTAAGTACCGTGGTTTGTCATCATAGGGCAAAAGATTTGGCACGAAGTGATAGATTTGTCCGTGCGCCTTGAAAACATAGATGCCTTGATCACTCATCACGTCAAACGACCCCCCTAAAGATGTAAAGGCAAATAGATTGTTGTACAACGTAGCGTATGTCCTGAAATGCACACTATCTGCACTTGGCCCGGTGAACAAATCCACAAGTTTCTGAGGACAATCATTTGATGCCAAGCTGACCTGTCCATCGGAGCAGCAGAATCCTTTGGATTCGTACATGAATTTGGTCGCCCCACACTTATCACAAATGGTTGGCCGGCTTAATTTTGTACTGTGGGTCGGCACAGGCTGACCGCCCAGGGCAGCTTGCGCACCTGTGTATTTAAAGGCAAGTTTTAGGCATGTGTCCTCACACTTACTTAACTACAATAAATGGTAGCTAAAAAGAGACCGTACATTTCCTCTTTCTGCGAGCCTGTGGTGTTTCTCTAGGCTTTCGAACCCTGGCTGGACCGGTTGTCACATCCTCGTGTGTAGAACCGCTGGTCTCACCTTGTTCAGCGACAGCAAAATTCGTTGGCATGCCCATAATGCAATGCTGCAGCGAGCCTGCGCATTGGGAATGCAAGTTTAATTGTCAAGCCTAAACCCATACATTAAGCACAACACTTGTTTAAAGCACGCGAACCTTACTCCTCCGTTTTTTTGTTTTTTTTTTTGCCACCACCGTTCCTGAAGGTGCTGGAGGGGCCGTAAACGCTGGATCAATAACGAGGTTTGTGCCACCATTCAACGACACGCCTTCACGTAAATTGCTGCTCCCATATGAAAGTGATGTTGTTGGCACAGAAGTTGCTAACATGCGCTGGCGCCGTGACACTTCACACCGAAAAAAACATGGTTTAGCAGACCAAGATTAAAAAATTATGGCAAGAAGAAGATTTGCGAAGAAGGTTTTGTCTTTTACTTCTCTGTTTTATCAAAGGTGTCTGGCTCATCATTTGCGGGGGAACTACATTGGGCGCAATTGACAGCACATCGAGGGAGTTATTTGCAGCATCCTGCACTTTATCAAGCATGTCGCTGGATCCGCCTGCCATACTTGTTGTGTGGCATGGTACTCCCTATCACACATAGGTTAAATAACACGTTGTAGAGGCACTAATTTCCTAAAGGAGTATTAACAAAGCGTCTCACCAGATCCGCAGTTGCACCGGCAGGCGTAGAACGATGACTCTTCCTTGCCGCACCAGTCCCAAGGGCATCATCACGCCATCCAGCGATGTCTGATTGGCTGCACCCACGTTTTTCTTCTGTTAACAATGTAGAGCGCTTAGCCATCCATTCTTCACAAACAAGCGAAACTATTCTCTAATAGTTAAATCTAAGGTTTCAAGGGAGTCCAGCACACCCTAGAAATTGTGTGGTTCTATATATAAGCAACGGATGCCCATCAAAGTTTTGTATATTCACTATTGGTGATATCCTATAACCTGGATTATGGGCATCAGAACAACCTAATTACATACCCATGCTAACGCGAGATTTAATGTACACTGCTTTGTTAGAAACTCTAGATATAAACTGAAAGCACCCATAAATGTATCACAACACCATACCATGCCGTCAGTAAGTGTACAAAACATATTTCCACGTCATAAATGGCATGGTCCACTATGTATGCCTACGCGAGCAATCACCAAGAACAATAAATTTGCACATCACCACATGTACAAACGTTCACCCTCGTTTATCACCACATGTACATGCGCTCACTCCCGTTTAACACCACATTTTCAATCATTTCAATAGACAAAACGCACAAAAGGCACATGAGAACCCGTCAAACCACATGATAAAGAGGAAAAATTAAAAAAACACACACACACACAAATAGAATTTGGGTAAAGACGTACCCATCAATACAGGCCAAATCGCTGAACCAAGCAACCTCGGCAACAGCCCGCAAGCGTGAATTGTTTAAAACACAACGTACGACAATGTCGCCATAACCTGCACAAAAAGGCATACAACACACTGAATTTCCTTCCCACGGCGAACGGGGCACATATTTAGATCAATCCCCAGGAAACCAATAAGTGCTTAAGAACAAACCAATCTTGAACATATTCCCGCCAAATTATAACACAAACATACATCATAAGTTTATGGTAGAGCAGTAAGGCAAACAAAACGGTGCTAAACATTTCTTTGCTTTTTTTTTCTTCCCAAAGACGTGAATTCCGAACAGCTTTAGAGAAAGGAAAACCAAGAAAATGGCATTATATTAACAATGTCAAGCCGTACACACCTAATTCGATTACAATCAAAATTCGTCTGAGTGCACCAACACAACACAGACACAACACCACGCAAGTGCTAGTCATAACGGCCATAACCTAGACACCCAAAAAAGGCCAACCTAAGAAGCCCCAAAAAGACAACACCCTCGTACACATAGAGGATTTGGGGATGGGGGATCTAACTAGTATCCGACCCTACAAACTCACGACCCCTTGCAATTGCCCTCACATGGCGCCATCCACACTGAAAATAGTAGCCAGGTCGTCGGGTATATTGTACAGGCAGCCCGGGGTAACAACAGTATCGGTACCTACATACGAGGTAGTTGTGCATGTCCTTCGTTTTCTCGGAGCAGGAGGCGGCGACCCAAGAGCTGGGATTTGGTTCTCTGGCGCATGTGGTGTTCTGCACTGCATGTCCAAAGCCAAAGGCACAACAGCTAACGATCTCGCAGCACTTCCAGACTCTCTTTAACAGTGATATAGCTCTCGCGTTCCACCACACACTGTACTTCAGCCCCCCGCATCTCATGGTAGCTGAGGTCCTCAATGTCAAAGCCAAAGAGTGGTTGTAAGCACCTTATAGCTCGCCTTGCCAGGTTCTGCCCTGCCAAAGCCTCAGTAGGGCCTGTAGGACCCATAAGCCACTCCATGCGAACGGCATTGTGTTGTATGCCAAAAAGACATACATATTCCGCACGCCTTAGTTTGAAACAACTGACCTCAGTCACCTCAACAGAAAACTCCTTCAGAACATCCCCTAAAAGTAGTTCAAAATCAATTGACACAGATTCAGTGATCTTATCTTCGGCTACACGCCTTCTTTTTCCAGCACGACCGCCTAGTTTCTCTCGCTGTGTCTTGTAATAACAAAGACAAGCCTCGTACTCCTCTTTTTTCTTCAGATTGTAATCTACAATATGAACCTCCTTTTTGGCCATATAAACAGCAAAGCCTCCTTTGCAGCCTCTTGTTCAGAATCAAGGGTCAGAGAAGGGCCACCCTCAAAGTAGTAAGCTAAAGGTTTCTGGTCGTCTGGGCGCACCACCACCGCAACAATATTACCCTGGGCACCTGTCCTAGTGTACAAGGGTTTGGTCCAGCCGATCTTCTTCACCACATCAGCAAGCAAGCTTCGGTAACATATCCTGATAATTTTCCTCTCAGTCTCCATTGCCTGTACAGTTCAATTCCAGAATTCAGTCCCAACGTCTCCTGACCCCCACGACACCTGTCCACCCTCACACGGCACCCAAAAACCACGATAAAAAACACACTCTATGCACCAGAACATTTAAGAGAAAACTCTAAACCCCCCAACAACACACACCAACCCGAGTTTTTTTAAAAAAAAAAAAAAAACACAAGACAACCTTCGGTACGACTGAGCACATACTTTGGTTACAAGAACATTATTACAATAAGCAAAAAGCACGACAACATAACTAAAGCCAACACCCCAGCTTCCCAATAAGACAGGACAC
The DNA here is from genome assembly GCA_963680865.1 of Spergularia marina. NCBI lineage: Eukaryota > Viridiplantae > Streptophyta > Magnoliopsida > Caryophyllales > Caryophyllaceae > Spergularia > Spergularia marina. The sequence goes on from OY804548.1 coordinate 12,886,629, forward strand.
AAACACCGCCGCAAACACCAACATGGAAAACATACCATGGAATTAAGCACAACAAGCGAAAAGCCCTACATTAGCCATATGCATGCTAAGAGATCTAAAAACACACAAAAGAAAAAAGTAGTCACCAAACCTTGTGTAAGCAACCACAGGTAACGTGCAAAGAAGAACGAAGTAATGTGGACCGCAGACCTGAGACCATGCACAGAAACGTTAGTTAGCTTAGGCACACGCACATCTGCCATATTTTAGAGGCTTATCTAAAAAGATTTTTCTCTTTTTTTTTACATTCAATTTATAACAATAGCACATGGACAATATCAGTGAAACGGAGACGATAAACAACCGCGCATAGGCAAGATACATCCCGTAGTTAGCGAGTAAGGGCACACCGAGCAGAATTGCTATTAAGCAAAGAAGTTAAAAGTATGCAGCATAACTTAAAAAAAAACAAAAAAAACCAGAGTCGTCAATAAACAGACCCAAGACAACAAAGTTTTCAGGGTTAGGTCATACCCCAAAACCCAAGCACAGTACAGCACTACATGTTTTGGGAAAACTAATACGGATTTATCCACCAATGAGCTTAAGGGCACGAACACAAAGAGCTAAGCACTTTTCTACAACAAACACAGCTCCACTCAAACACCCAATTTGTTTTGAAAGCACAATAAACAACATTTTACAGCACAAATGATTTAACGCTGGTTATGTCAAAGTAAGGACTGTGTATATTAAATCCAATATAGCGCAACAATTATGTCAAAGTAACCAATGCGTGTATGCTAACTCCAATGTACCATGGTTGTGCCACACAAAGATATCAACACACATATAAAATGTGCACTTGTTTAGTAAAAAAGAACACTTGTACAAATCACACAGAGATGAACTCACATGTATAGTCGAGGAATTCGCCATAGTATAGCCCCACACTGGACAGCTTTTCCACGCCACAGACAGAAATCCATCGAGACCCAAATATTGACCAGAGCTCAGGATTTGCAGAGAAATGAAGCTCGAATACAAAGAACACAACCAATTAAACTAAATCGAACCCAAACAACATAAATACAGATAAAACCGAATGTTGTTACAAACGAAGGAACTATACCGTGAAAATGAAACACCAAATCAGCAATCCAAGATTAGACAGCACAGCTGGAAAAAAGAAAAAAAAAAAAAATTAAACACCATCTTAGAAAACAATTAACTGTAAACCCATTCCAGCATGGCTCAAGCTTTGAATGATCTTCCTCTTTACGTACATTTGGAGATCAATTATCATGATATTCATCACTCCTTGTTCCTTAATTGTAAGTTATTAATCACTTCGTTCTTATTAAATTTATAGCACAAAATGAATACATAATCGCTAGACACGAAAATGGACCTGATTGACTGAAAATTTCAATTAATCTTAAAAATCAAAATGCAATACAAATGGAACAATAATAAAATAAAAATTCTAAAAGTTGCAATCATAAGCAACGAAATGCCAACCTAATTGAATAAAACATCATAAGAACCCAAAACAATTGATGTGTTTTCTGACCTCTTTATAATCCTGAATTTCAAGACAATGTGTTTGTTTTTTCGGCTGATCTCATATACATTTATATCTTGCCATTCAACCCCACAACCGCAAATTTCATTCAAGACAATGTGTTTGTTTTACTGCCGTAATACCAACCAAACTTTAGCTTGATAATTCCAATCCAAATATAATCAAAGAAAGCACTCACCAAGACAAAAAGCAGCCGAAAAAACTCGAAAATGGAGCGCGCTCAGAAACCCGACCGTGCTGCAGAAGGGAACTAAATTAGACAGCCAAATCAAACAAATAAAAAAAATTAAATTAATTTATTTGTAATCTGTGAACCACCAAATCAATTTAACAACCAACAGTCATGGAATATAATCTTAAACTAACAAAATAAATTAGCAACTGACAACAATGAACAACAATATGAAACTAATAAAATACAATTGCTTACCAGATCGACGATCGGAGACGAGAATGAACTGAAGATGGCAAGAGGAGAGAGGAAGCAGCTCGAAAAAGGGAAGACGAGAGCAAATTGAGTGAGAAATCAGGGAGGAAGATAGCTGGGTTTCGATGAAACGAGAAATCAGTAATGAGAGCAGGAAGAAAAGAGGGGTTCCTTCTAAGATATTTTCTGAGAAATGAGTGAAGGGGAATGAGAGGGGAGACGTGGCAGCAGGAAACCCATTCCTTACCAAAACGACAACACTAAGGGGGCAGGCTTTGCGTTTTTGTTATGAACAATGTCTAAATAGTAACCCATTTAGACATCTTTATAAGGGTAGGAGATCAGGTTTAGAAGAGTAAAACTTACTTTGCCAACAAGACATTCACCTTTTGAAGCTCAAGCGAGGATTTGCGGGCCTAAGAGGTGATTTCCTATCTTATTGAGTTGTGGTGCGATGGACGGTGGTTCGGGCTGTTACAATACCCATTTACACCAAATAGATTTTATGTTGCTTGGTAAGTCAGTGATTTCCCAAGTATCATTCTCTTTTAATGGTTTGAGTTCAAGGTTCATAGCAGCCATCCACTTGGGATCTATGGCTGCTTCAGATTAGTGTGTAGGGTCTGGATTTTTAGTGATTAATTGAACAAGATTGGAAAATTTTGTGGTTGGCTCAAAATCTGCAAGATTAGCTACTTGTTGGGCCATAACAAGATTTTGGACTTCAAAGTCTTTTGTCCACATAGGTGCTCTCCTTACCCTTGTGGTTCTGGGAGAAATGACTGCACCACCTTCTTCAACCTCAGGTTCCACCTATGGTTCTTCAGGGGTGTTATCAGCTTCTGTCTCCTCCACATGAGAATGAAAATCCATAACTGTGAAGTCATCAATAATCTGATGTGGTGAAGAGGTTTTGGATGGGCTAGTAGCATTCCAGGTCTTATAAACGAAGATATACTCATAGAAAATTACATCTCTGGACACAAAACACTGTTTGGAGACCAGATCATACAACTTGTACCCCTTTTGGTTAGCTGGATAGCCAATAAAAACACATGGGACTTCCCTGGGTTCGAACTTGTCTCTAGCTCTGCTTGGGTTGTATGCCATAGCTAGATAGCCAAAAACTCTGAGTCTGGAGTAGTCAGGTGCCTTATGGAACAACATTGAGTATGGTGTGTTGTTTGATATGACACTCGAGGGAATTCTATTGATTATATAGGAAGCTTCATCAATTTTGATGCCATTCTCTTTCTGGAACACCAAATTAATGTGTTCCTAGTAGGAAATTCAATGCCTAACCAGTTTTTAACCCAATCCAGACACAGTTTTGAATACTGGCATTGAAAGAACACATGCCCATGAGATTCAGTTGCATTCTCACAGAGCAGACACTGGTCTTCAGTACAGATTCCAATCTTTTTGAGCTTGTCCCTCATCTGCATCTTCTGCAGAACTGCAAGCCATCCAATGAATGCTGTCTGAGGAATAATGAGTCTGCTCCAGATGTATTTCCCCCAGCAGACTTTAGTATAATCTCCACATATCTAGTTGTAACCTGCTGAGACAGAGTACTGTTTTCCAGGTTGTAACCAGTTTTCATTCTTAAACCCATCTTTCATCTGATTCTTCACCCCACAAATCTTCGTCCAGAACCAGCTAGCATCTTTAGGAGGTTCATAATCCTCCTAATTCCCATTCTTTAGATATATACTATTAATCCACTTTATCCAAAGCTTGTCAGGTTGGGTATATAACTAAAAAGCAAACTTCCCAATGCATGCTTTGTTCCACTTCAGAATATCTCTTATTCCTAGTCCCCCAACTTCCTTTGCCTTGCAAACTGACTCCCATGCTACCAGGGGGCTCCTTACCATGTGCTCATTGCTATCCCATAGAAAATTTCTGCAAATAGCATTGATTTTCCTTACCACCATCTTTGGAATCATAAAAATTCTTGCCCAATAATCATGGAGGTTAATCAGGACAGATTTAACAAGTGTGAGACTGCCAGCATAGGAAAGTTTTCTCGATCCTAATGCTCTTATTCTCTTAACCACCTTTTCAGTCAGGACATGACAATCCAGTACATAAATTCTTCCAGCAGTAATCTGAATTCCAAGATATTTAAAGGGAATTTCACCCTCTTTGAACCCTGAAAACTCAATCACCTCTTGTTTTAAATTGAAACCCATTCCTGCACAGTATATTTCTGACTTTGATGTATTAGCTTTTAAACCAGAAGCTTTAGAGAAAGTTGGAAAGCCTCTTAGCATTAAAATAACTGATTTCAGGTTCCCTTTGCAAAACAACAGCAAGTCATCTGCAAAACACAAATGATTCAACTTTGTTTTACCACAGAGAGGATGAAATCTGAACTCCTTGTCTGCAACCACCCTCAATATCCTGGCCAAGTACTCCATGCAAATAGTGAATAGCAGAGGAGACAGGGGGTCACCCTGCCTCAAACCCCTTTTGCCTTGAAAAAACCCAAAACTAATGTCATTAAGAGAGATCGAGTAAGAAGGGGTTGTCACACATTCCATAATTCAGCTTACCATTTTTGGGGGGAAGTTTAAAGCATCCAACATTTCCTTCAAAACTCCCACTCTATAGAGTCATAAGCCTTCCTCAGATCAATTTTCATCAAGCATCTAGGAGACACACCTCTCCTATTATACTTCCTCACCAAGTCTTGACATATCATCACATTTTCTACAATATCTCTTTGCTTGACAAATGCACTTTGGCTCTGATTAATAATGCAAGGGAGGATACCTCAAATTCTATCACACAGGATCTTTGAGATGCACTTGTATACAATATTGCAACAAGCAATTGGTCTAAATTCAAGCACTGATGCAAGGTAGGGATCATGGTCAACATAGTGCTAGTCATTCGTCTTAGTAAATGCCCACTAGAGAAGAACTCCAAAACTGCATCAGTAACCAACTCACCCACTATATCCCATGCATCTTTAAAGAATTGACTAGTGTATCCATCAGGGCCAAGACTTTTTGAGCCCTGAATGTCAAACATAGACTTCACATCTTGTCACTGGTCTCATCATCTCCTCCTGCATATTTCCATTAAGGGTAGCCTCTTTCCTGGTAGTAGGCACATGCACACTCTTCCTCTGGGCAACTTTTCCCAATAGATTTTGATAGTACTCAAGAAAAGCCTGTTGAATGCCCTCTTCATCTTTCTGAATATTTCCATGCATATCAGCAATTTGTATCACATGATTCCTAGATCTTCTAGCTTTAATGGATGCATGGAAAAAAGTTGTATAGTCATCCCCCCTCAGGAACCCAATGAGCTTTGCTTCTTTGTTTTAAAAAACTCTCATTTGCTCTATATAAATTCCTATACTTGTTTGCTATGTCAACCTCCTTAGCACATAGTTCCCTGTTCCTTGGATCATCTTGCAGCATAATTTGGATCTTACTTAACTCTTGACAAGTTTCAGCAGCTCCATTCTCAATGTTTGAGAAAGACTCTCTATTAATAGATTTCAGAGGCTTTTTCAAAGCTTTCAACTTCTTGACCAGCTTAAACATAGCATAGCCTTTTATGTTCACCTCCCATTCCTCCTTAACAACCCTCCCAAAATTACTTGCTTTACTCCACATATTGTCATTTTTAAAGCAAGTTTTCTCCACATTCTTATCTCTGTACAGAGAGACCACACATGGAGAGTGATCAAACAAGCCCTCAGGAAAGAAATAGGCCTGGCTATCAGAATAAGAAGTTATCCATTCGGTATTAACCAACACCCTATCAATTCTACTGAATACCCTAGTACTGTCATTATGCTTGTTATTCCAGGTATAAAAGCTCCCTTCAGATTTGATATCCTCTACACCAATATGATGAATGCATTCTAGGAAATCCTTTATCTCATGTAGAGTGACCTTAGAGCCAATCCTCTCATTTGTATATAGGACATTATTGAAGTCTCCCATTATAATCCATGCTTCACTTATCCATTGGCTAAAACTTACGAGTTTTTGCCATAAAATCCCTCTTTCTACAGCATTGTTAGACCCATACACAAAAGTAGCAAAAAACTCTTTCTTGGACCCTAATTCCTCAACTTTGACATGGATGTATTCTATATCCATGCTAACAATTTGAACCCCATATCTTGAGGAATCCCAGAGGACCTAGACCTTACCACCCTTGTGGTAATTGTTATTTGTTGTAATAGACCAATTAGAGCAAATACTAAGGTGAATCCCAGGCACAACACTAGATTTTACCTTAGTCTCTAGGAGACCAAATAACCCTACCTTATGTTTATTCATAAACTTTCTTACTTCCCCTTGTTTGGTTAAGCTATTTAGTCCCCTAACATTTCAGAAACCCAGATTAGCCATGGTCATTTTGACCATGGTTAACACTACCATTTCCAACCCCAACACTTGTTGATCCATTCCTCACTACTGTAGCATAGGAAATTGAAGGCGCACCTAATGCTGCAGAATTATAATTAGCTAGGGAAGATAGGTTAAGTTGCCTGACACGTCTGCCGGTTGAGACAGGAATTTGAGGGGTTGTTCCTGCAGGAGTAATATGTTGGAGTAGGTGTCCTCCGACAATAATGCGTTGACTAATTAAATCTAATTAGGAATAAACCTGGGATATATTGAATATACAAGTCAGTTGATTAACGTAAATCGATAACGGTTGGCTGTTGACGGCGGTAATCAACTGATCCCTCTCGGTCACACCGATAAAGATAGTTTCTCCAAAGGATATTATATTTGTATTTAATACAATATAATATAGACCCTAATGTATCAGTTAAAGAGTTAACTGATTATATTGGATAGTGTTTTACGAGTTCTGAACTCTGGTCGTGTAAACTGCGGTTTTTGTGTGAATTGTCAAAATTGACAATTAGATATTTAAATTACAAAAGTTGTAATTTTAGCTTAAAATGATGTAATTAGTAATTATTATATAATGATATAATAATTAACTGACACTTAAAGAAATAAGTGTACAAATTATACCCAAATTGTAACATAAGATGTTAAAGGGTATATTAGTAAGGGTAAAATGGTAATTTGAATTACCTATGCTATATATACCTTGTTTTGATGGTCAAACAAAACATAACATCTTTTTTACACAAAAATCAGATCCTAATTAGAGAGGAAAACAAGGAATAAAAACCCTTGTTCTTCTTCATCCTTTTAGCTACTTTGAAAAGAAATCAAATTTTGATTTCTTCCTTTTGCATGCACATATAAACTTGATCAAAACACTTATCTAAGCCTAGTATATCATTAGCTAATTTGTTGGCTAATTATATATAAGGTTTCAGGGTTAAAATCTCATAAAACTAGACCATTTTGTGAGATTTTTGGAGAGCTTCTTTGGTGGATCAAGGGAGGAGGTTTCTGTAACAACCCTAAAAATTCGCTTAAAGAAACTTGGAATTTATTTAGAATTGCTACGCCACAATTGACTACCGAGTCAATTGGTAGGCTACGAATTCATTACAATAAACCAAACGAGAAAACAAACAGCGGAAGTCTTAAAATTTGTCGATCTACAATTTTCAAAACTATAATCCGAAATACAATAAATAAAAGAAATTAAATCTTTTGAAAGCCCCAACATGCGCGACTTCGCAAGCAAGCATCCACATTATCAAGACCTGTCAACTATGCCATCGAAGAATGACATAGGCCCTAGAATAAGGTAGGGACAAACCAGAAAACAGAACGTCAGCTCAGGCTGAGTAATAATCAATAAATATAAGTACAACAATTAAGATACGCGCCTAGAGGCGCGTAGCTAACAAGAACAGATTGGCGATATGAGAGAAAAGTATCAGTAACAGTAGAACGGAATATCAAAGGTGCATCATTGCCCAATACACTTATAAATCTGTACATAGTACAAGCCAACATGTTAAAATTATCAGTTAATATGTTTCGGCCAGGGTCCTACCCCACAGCCACCACACTATCGAACTTAGTTCGAGCTAGAGTTGTAAGTATAGCCCCTAATAACCCCGAGTGTGCACACCCCTCGCAAGATAGGCCGGTAGGACGAGATCCCATCTAGGAGGAAGACTATTAGGAAGTCGGTAGCTAATCCGACCTAACAAGTACCTTAATCAGAGGTAAAATAAAACGATGATCGGTCAAGCCGCAACATCGTACTCTAGGTGGTATCATCTTTATTGTTTCATAATTCAATCCGATATTCGTACGTTATTAGAGAGTACATTATTTGATAATTCGAATCACAGACGGTCGAAACCGAATTGAAATACTTGGAAACAAAAATAGAAAACGAGACGGTCCTTCATAACAAGCGACTCAGCCGTGTGGCCGAGTGGTGGACCAAGGCCGAGAGGCCGGATGTGGTAGAGGCCGAGAAGGCCGTGTGGCGGGTGGAGCCGAGATGAAAAATGAGTGGCCGAAAGGCCGTAAGACATAGACAAGCTCAAGTAAAATACGCTCATAAGATTAGTTAAGCATGAGTGAAGCGATAAACAAGGATGAGCGCATAAATCAAACATAAGAATAATGAACAATTATAAATGTGAGCCAAACAAGGTGATTATTAGTTGATGGAATTGTGATCATAGTTCTTACTTTACTTACGATTAGTGTGTCGGTGACCAACTCGAAAGGAAACTCCTCGAACACACACCCTAAACACAAATAGTAAACAACAAATTACTCAACCGTTCTACCAATCGATACTTGCACAACACTTGATCGATAATGAAAAATACTCGCACATACTTCCACACAAGACTAAAAGCACCTAACCACAAAATAGGGGCAGCTCTACAATAAGCCCTTAAACATCACCAATCAACCCCCAAATGATCTCCAAACAACACCAAATTCGCACTACACCTTACCAAGTACACTAACAACAATTATTCATCATTAAATCACCAAAACAACATCAAAATCATCCGAATTAGGCAAAAATCAGAAGTGGGCAGAATACATATTCATAAATCAAAACACCATAAAAGTTCCCAAATTAAAACTATGGTTTACCCATCTCACACTAAGCATCTCTTCCAAATTTCACATGAATCCACCCATAAAATCACCCCCAAATACATATGAACCCTAATTTCAAAAGCCCTAATTTAGAAACCAATAATTCATGCATCAAAACCATAATTAAGCATGATTATAACCTATTAAAGCAATACCCACAACCACAATCATGCTTAAACTATAATTAACATGAAATTAAGAAAGCCCTAAGTAGAAATTATGAAAGAGGGTGTAGAAACATACTACTCTTGATTGTAGAATCAAGAGAGAGGGTCGGCTAGGGTGACGGCGCCGGCTGGTGGCAGCGGTGGTTGGTTGACAGTGATGGTGGTGGTGATGCGCGACTCTCTTTTCATCTCCTCTTCTCTTCTTCTCTTTCACGTACTTCCTCTTCTTCTTTTTTTCTTTTTTTTTTTTTTTTTTTTTTTTTTTTTTTTCTGCTGCTGTGTGCGACGTGAGGAGTGATGGGGAGGGTTTGGGTTTTTATTTTATTTTATTTTGGTAGAAAATAGGAAGGGTTTAGTAAGGTTATTTTGGTAGTTTTGCCAAATAGTTGTCCAATTAGGAAAGCGTCTCTAAACGGAAGGTATACCCTAAGTTTCTAAAGATAGAATCTAATATCCTCAAAATGAAACTCTCCCGATACCTTAAACACTTCAAATGACCCAAAAATATGGGGTGTTACAGTTTCTTAACTTGGAAACCCAAGATTAAGGAGGAGGATCCTCAATAATTTGCAGCTGAAGATCCTTCATTTGAAGGAAGGTCAAAATTCCTCTTGATTGAGGTATAAAAACTTGTTTTATACACTTTTTATTGCTTTAATCTTACATGCAACTAAAGATTCTTAGCTAAACTTAATTAGGAGTATTTAAGTACTAATTAGAGGAGTCTAATTAGCGGCTAAATAACTTTTATGTGGTATCAGAGCTTCGGTTTAAGTTGCATGTTAATTTTAAGCTTTAATTAGGTTAATTAGTAATTTAATTAATTTTTAATGATAAAAAATTGGTTTTATCATAAAAACTAAATTTGCATGTGATTTTTTGGGCATGTGGATGCTCCAACCGAAATTATGGAATTTTGGGAATTTATTTGCTATTTTTGCTCATTTTTGGTTGTTTTTACAAGATTTATGCTATTTTCTAATTAATTGGTAATTAGATTGACATGCATGCTAATTTTATTAATTTAAGAAATTTATAATTTTTCCAGAATTATAATGAGTATAATTTGCAGAAATTATTTCATAATTTTATTGGTCATTTGTTATTAGTTAGTAATAATATAAATGGTGATAAATTGATTTCTTAAAAGAAAATGACCAAAATAATTTGCAAAATTTTTGTCCTTAATTAGCTACTGGGTGTGAGCATAAATCACTTAATGAAATAATTTCTAATTTTTTTCATAATTAGTTATGATTTATTTAGATATTTTCGGGTTTATTATGTGATTTTTGGACAAATAGTTAGCAAACATAATCAAATTAAACTAATAAATTCAATTTTAGTGGAGACTAAATATCGGAAAACTAATTAGTTGGTAGTTATTTTAAACTTAAAAGGTGTTTTAACTGTTGGTTATTGATTCTAATAAGTTAGAATCAGAAATTCCTAAATTTACCGGGTTGCTTGTACTGTAAAGTTGAAAATCTGATTTTCGATCTTATTTGCATGATTCTTAGTATAGTATGGCCATAGATTACTATAGTATCAGTACTGTACCAAAATGTAAGGACGGTATCCGATTGGTTTGTAATAATTGCGATCTCGTATCGCCGGTTTGTAATACTTTAATTCTTTTATTTTTCAAAAATGTATAATAGGATAGTCCACATGTACATTTATTTATATTGAAGATCGGCATTTTCACGGAGCCAATGGTTGGCGGATCGAGACAGAAGTGAAGACGGAGCCTTTGAAGCTTTTGAAGCCTAGTTTAGGTTTAACTGCTTTTGTTAGGTTCTAGTCTTATGGCCATACTAGGACTTGGATTTATTTGATGCATGCTTGGTTTAATTTTTGCACAATTATAACCAAACGTAATCCCACATTGTCATATTCATTATCCGCGACTCGCTAGAATTAGTTCACTTAAAAGCGATAGATAGAATATGACAAGATCTCTCACTAAAATGTAAAATCGAGATTTAGTCCTTTCACAACTCACGCCTATGCAACCCTTGTTCATTAGGGGCACGCTCGCCCTAGCGGGGTGTTTCCTTTTTACCTTGGGGGAGTAGGTTAATAAAGAGTTATTACGAGTGAATTTTGGTTTAATCTTGACGTGGTTTGCAATACAAGTCTTGCAATCCGGGACTAAAGGATTGATTTAGTTGAAATCGATCAACCGAGAGTTCTAAGTGTAGAATCAATCATGAGTTGGTTCACCGAAATTACATAAATTTGGGATGTATCACCCTCCGCGTACCTAAATTTATATAAGATCGGATCTCGGAATCATTTATATAATTAAGAGAGATCATTATATAAATGCATAAATTTTCAAATAATTATTTTAATGTGAATTTGATGATGAATTTAATCGATTGTTTTTCCCACGTTGTAGTTTAAAATTTGAAAATGGCTCAAACGTCCAATTCAGTAATATCCAAAGACTCCTGGCTTCGTAATTTTATGGAAAAGAATGAACTAAAGGAGGATGGAAGCAATTTTACTGATTGGGAGTTAAACCTACGTTTAGCCCTTCAATCTGATAGAAAACAAAGTTTTCTATACGAACCCCCGATTCCTGCTCCAGGTCCTGACGCCACCCCTGAAATGATACAAATGTATCAAGAGTACGCGCATGAATCTGACCAGATTAAGAATGTATTGATTTTTGCTATGCACCTGCGTTTACAGAAACGCATGATTGATTTCAGTGCATATCAAATATTCGCTCGGCTAACGACTAGTTTCTCGCAAAAGCCGCGAATACTTCAATATGAAGCAGCTTCGAGTTTCTTTGAGACTAAGCTCTCAAAGGGCCAACAAGTTGGTCCTTATGTTCTCAAATTTATTGAAAATGTTGAAACTCTTGAGAAGTTAGGTTGCCCAATTTCTGAAGATTTTGCGGTATACCGTCTGCTTAATTCTTTGCCTGCAACATTCGGTCCTTTTAGGACTAATTACAACATGAATGATTTAAAGAAAAATCTTCATGAATTGCATGCCATGCTTGTACAACATGAGAGGGATATGGTGTCTCGTGGGAGTGGGAATAGAGATATTTTATCCATGGCTGTAAAACAAAAGGGGAAGTTTAAGAAGGGTGCGGGGAAGGGTAAGAAACCCGCGCGTTGCAAAGGAAAAGGAAAGGTTGCTTCGGGCAACAATTCCATTGCTAAGAGAGGCGCGACTCCTGAACAGAATTGCTTCCATTGTGGAAATTTCGGCCATTGGAAGCGAAATTGCCCAAAATATCTGGAGGAGAAGAAGTCGATGCCAGGTATATATATGATAGACATTAATTATGCAAGTACCACGTCCTGGGTATTAGACACTTGATGTGGATCTCACCTTTGTAATCACTTGCAGCGGCTGACGAAGGCACGTCGGCTGGCAAAAGGTGAAGTTGACCTCCGTGTCGGGAATTGAGCTAAAATAGCCACCATATCAGTAGGAACGTATATTCTGTCACTTGCCTCAGGGCTAGAGTTGTATCTAAATAACTGCTATTTTGTACCAACTCTAAGTAAGAATATAATTTCGGTTTCTGTTTTAGACGCTGAAGGTTTTGAAATTTCAAAACGAAACAATAGTTGTACCTTCTCGTTTAATGATATGGTGTACGGAACAGCCAAATCTATAAACGGTATTTACGTTTTAGATTTGAAAAATGAGGTCTATCATGAAGCAAATAAAAAGCTCAAAATAGGAGATCCCGATCAATGGAGTTCGTAAACCATTTGATTTTGGATCATATGGAACATGCGAATCTTGTCTTTTAGGCAAGATGACTCGAGCACCTTTTTCAGGAAAAGGAGTACGAGCTAGTGATTTGTTGGCCCTCATTCATACAGATGTTTGCGGTCCAATGACAATCACCGCCAGAGGTAGTTATGACTACTTTGTCACTTTTACAGATGATCTTAGTAGATACGGCTACATCTACCTAATCAAATACAAAAGTGAGGTACTTGAGAAATTTATAAAATTTCAAAAGGAAGTAGAAAACCAATTAGGAAAGAAGATCAAGGCCTTACGATCAGATCGGGGAGGTGAATATCTCAGTAATGACTTTGATATTCATCTGAAAGACTGTGGAATCATATCACAGCTTACACCTCCTGGTACACCACAATTAAATGGTGTAGCTGAAAGAAGAAACCGTACTCTGTTGGATATGGTAAGATCAATGATGAGTCAAACCGAGCTTTGTGATTCATTGTGGGGTTTTGCTCTCCAAATTGCCATTTTCACACTCAATAGATGCCCGACCGAATCAGCTCTGAAAACTCCATATGAGTTATGGAGAGGAAAAGTTCCTAACCTTTCATTTATCAAGATCTGGGGTTGTGAAGCATATGTTAAAAACAAGACTGACAATAAGCTTGCACAAAGATCTGATAAATGTATCTTTGTAGGTTATCCTGTACAGACTCGAGGATATTACTTTTACAATCGTCTAGAGAACAAAGTTTTTGTGTCTCGAGATGCTGTCTTTTTAAAAAATGAATTTATTTCTAAAAGACAGAGTGGGAGAAAATTTGAACTCAGCGAAGTTAAAGAGCCACAAATGCACAATGAGGCTCAAGATGTTTTGCCAGAAGACATTCCTGAATCGTCTAACTTTGTGGTTCCATTCTCCACTCCTAGAAGGTCAGCCAGATCAAGCCACCCACCAGATCGATACCTAGGTATGATCGAAGATGGTGGTGATCACTTTTTGCTTCTAGAAAGTAATGAGCCTGCAACCTACATAGCAGTCATGACTGGACCGAATTCTGCTAAATGGCTAGAGGCAATGAAATCCGAGATAGATTTCATGTACGAGAATCATGTATGGGACTTGGTTAACTTGCCTGAAGGAACCAAGGTTCTGCAGTGCAAATGGATCTTTAAGATCAAGAACGGCATGGATGGAAATCAAGATATTTTCAAAGCTAGATTGGTAGCTAAAGGTTTCACGCAAGTTCATGGTTTAAACTATGACGAGACCTTTGCGCCAATTGCAATGCTCAGATCTATTCAGATAATTTTAGCGATTGCTGCTTTTCATGATTATGAGATATGGCAGATGGACGTTAAAACAGCCTTCCTGAATGGGTTTCTGGAAGAGGAAGTGTATGGCAAAACCTGAGGGTTTTATAGATCCAAACAATCCTAAGAAAGTTTACAAGCTTAAGAGATCCATTTATGGTCTTAAGCAAGCATCTCGGAGTTGGAACCATCGGTTCAACCATGTGATTAAACAAAATGGTTTCACCCGAAGTGTCGAGGAACCTTGTTTATACATGAAATTTAGTGGGAGTAAAGTAACTCTCCTAATCTTATATGTAGATGACATATTACTCATTGGGAATGATATCCCCATGCTTAACTCCGTTAAGGATTGGCTCGGGAAACATTTCCAAATGAAGGATTCAGGAGAAGCACAGCGCATCCTAGGTATTCGGATCTATAGAGATAGACCAAAAAGAATACTAGCGTTAAGTCAAGAAACTTATATTGATAAAATTCTTGACAGGTTCAATATGAAAGACTCTAAAAGAGGCTTTTTACCTATGGGAAGTGGGATAATTTTGAGTAAAGCTCAGTGTCCGACTGATCCTAAGGATATTGAACGCATGAAGTCGATACCTTATGCTTCCGCAATCGGTTCGATCATGTATGCTATGATGTGTACGCGTCCTGACGTGTCATATGCTTTACGTATGACAATTCGTTACCAAGCCAATCCAGGCGAGAGCCACTGGATAGCCGTTAAGAACGTCCTTAAATACTTAAGAAGGACTAAGGACACGTTCTTAGTTTTTAGAGGGGATTCTGAGCTTCGTGTAAAGGGTTATGGGGATGCTAGTTTCCAAACAGATCGAGATTATTCAAAATCTCAATCAGGATATGTTTTCAAACTGAATGGAGGAGCCATATGCTGGAAGAGCACCAAGCAATCGGTGACTGCAGATTCTACAACGGAGGCTGAGTATCTTGCAGCATCAGAAGCTGCAAAAGAGGCAGTTTGGATCCGGCAGTTCCTAGAAGGATTAAATGTAGTCCCTACAGCAGCAGATCCTATTGTAGTCTATTGCGACAATAGTGGAGCAATAGTTCAGGCTAAAGAGCCTAAGTCTAGTGACAAATCTAGACATGTACTCAGGAAGTTCCATGTAATTAGAGACTTTGTGGAACGAGAAGATATATCGATTTGTAAGGTTAGGACAGACGATAATATCGCTGATCCTTTAACCAAGCCATTATCACAGGCTAAACACAATGGTCATATTGCCTGATGGGTTTGAGGTGTATGCCTGACATGTGTTAGATTATATGTTGTAATAGTTAATAAGTGCATTACCTTTTACATATATGATAATTAAATTCATCATTCTAAGTTTTTGTTTTTAAACTCTTTAATAAATTCAGTTTTAATAAAATTCTGAATTATATTTATGCTTGGTTGATTCCTAATAGGTCGTGGAGACGATTTGAACCCTATTAAGTGAACAGGATTAACAGTGTATTTTGTCTCGAGTCATAAATTGAGGTGACGTCTCAATTGACTAGATTGTAAGTCGGTTGATGACTAGTTCAATGGTCATGGATTTATATAGATGAATAACCGATTACATAGACAGACTGTAGATGACACTCTGTCAGACATTTGACCAATTATAGAACCTTTGTGTCTGGTCGTGACAAGGTAATCTATATTATTCCAATTAGTCGATTCTTTCGACCTGAGATTGTTTGTCTGAGTTTATGCAGTAGGCGGTGACTTTGATTTATGTCCTAAGTCGTGCCGTAAAAGGAGGCTAAAAGGACATCTATTGGGTCATAACTGACTGTATGAAACAAAGAAAATAAGTCAAGAACGGATTGTCCACCCACGTCAGGGTATAATATCTTTGGGCCACTCGAGGAATTATGACTGGAAATGCGTGGCCACGCTCGGAAGAGATCTATGATAGATGTTTCGGTCAGACAGTCATAATCTAGATCGAGAAAACCACTTCTGATAATGATCCAATGCAAGTTCGACCTGAAAGATACTTCGCATTGAGTGGGAGAACAAGAGAATTGGTAACGCATGACTTGTCTAGGGCAAGTGGGAGATTGTTGGAGTAGGTGTCCTCCGACAATAATGCGTTGACTAATTAAATCTAATTAGGAATAAACCTGGGATATATTGAATATACAAGTCAATTGATTAACGTAAATTGATAACGGTTGGCTGGCTAAAGTTTGACGTTATTGTCGTTTGACGGCGGTAATCAACTGATCCCTCTCGGTCACACCTATAAAGATAGTTTCTCCAAAGGATATTATATTTGTATTTAATACAATATAATATAGACCCTAATGTATCAGTTAAAGAGTTAACTGATTATATCGGATAGTGTTTTACGAGTTCTGAACTCTGGTCGTGTAAACTGCGGTTTTTGTGTGAATTGTCAAAATTGACAATTAGATATTTAAATTACAAAGAGTTGTAATTTTAGCTTAAAATAATGTAATTAGTAATTATTACATAATGATATAATAATTAACTAACACTTAAAGAAATAAGTGTACAAATTATACCCAAATTGTAACATAAGATGTTAAAGGGTATATTAGTAAGGGTAAAATGGTAATTTGAATTACCTATGCTATATATACCTTGTTTTGATGGTCAAACAAAACATATCATTTTTACACAAAAATCAGATCCTAATTAGAGAGGAAAACAAGGAATAAAACCCTTGTTCTTCTTCATCCTTTTACCTACTTTGAAAAGAAATCAAATTTTGATTTCTTCCTTTTGCATGCACATAAAAACTTGATCAAAACACTTATCTAAGCCTAGTATATCATTAGCTAATTTGTTGGCTAATTATATATAAGGTTTTAGGGTTAAAATCTCATAAAACTAGACTTAAGGTATAAAAACTTGTTTTATACACTTTTTATTGCTTTAATCTTACATGCAACTAAATATTATTAGCTAAACTTAATTAGGAGTAATTAAGTACTAATTAGAGGAGTCTAATTAGAGGCTAAATAACTTTAATAATAAAACCATTTGGTACCCTCCATGTGTCCCAGCATTATCATTATTGTTACTAGCAACAACATTTTGGACTGGCTTGGGTCTCCAAACTTGCCTCACAATTCTCTGCACAAGTCTGTGCTTAGGTCTTTCTTTTTTCCTGCAATTCTCACCAATATGACCAATTGCTTTACAGACATTGCAGATAGATGGCTTCCACTCACTGGTCAATTATTTCCCCTTTTTGATCCATAAAATGAATCACAGAGGGAAATTCCTGATCTACTTCTACCTCAACCAATGACATAACCAAGCATACTCTTCTCCTCAGTGGCCCTATCTGCCTTTATGACCTTCCCTACTATTCCAGCAATCTTACCAATACAATTTGGTGTCCAGAATTTCAAATCCAACTTTAATAGTTTAATCCAGATAGGCACTTTCTTAACAAATTGCTTAGTGATTTCCATTTCCTCTGTGCATGATAGCACAATTAGGGGTTTATTATCAAATAAATGGTGTCCAGCCCTCAAGACATTTTCTTTTTGTTCCACTGTTCCAGATCTGACTACAAACACCCCATTCGGCATCGATGAAATTTTATCTAACCCTTTTTGTCCCCAAATTCTATTAAAACACCATTCATAACATCTATTGGTGGATTAGAACCTAGTACAAAACATACAACAACACTTTTCCAATATTCAACACCCTCCTGCACATCCTCCTCAGTAAGGGTCAACAAAGTTGGCCCCTTTCTCCTATTCTTTGAGCTTAGATGTGTAGTAGAAGAGTTATTACCTCTGTTTTGGTAGGTTAATGTCTGCCACCCAGCTCCCGAATCATCTTCCTTGTCTACCACAATAGTAGCAGCACCATTTCCATTCAAGGTCCTTGGGGCCTCCACTTCACCATTTCATCCTCCTCATCTTCATCATCAGTAAGGTTTAGGGAAGGGATGCCCTGAATCTCAGCCACTGACTTAAGCTTCCTCGCATCCTTCGTCGTTGGTCCATCTTTGGTATCATAATTCCTCTTATTACTACTATTCTTTTTCTTATTTTTATGTCTCTTGCCTGAATTCCTACTCTTCCCTGAGGCTCTAGACCTTGCCATAGCAGGAATCTGGATTTTTTGGGGAAGAATGAAGAATTTTCAGACAAATCACTCAATTTTTTGTGTCGTACGGCCTAGTTTTTGATTTCCCAGACTTTAACATTTTCTCTTTTTTTTTTTTTTATATTCCGTTACTGTAAAACTACGGAATATGAAAAGTGGTTTATGGAGTTGGTTTGTCCCACATTGGGAAACTAAGGTTCATATGATCAGTTTATAATAGATTCCTACCAACAAGGCCTTCACCTTTTAGAGCCCAAGCGAGGATTTATGGGCTTATTGGTGACTTCCCATCTTATTGGGTTGTGTTGTGACGGACGGTGGATCGGGCTGTTACAGTTACTCTTGTTCTTCATTAAATAGATCCATGTGGCCCTGTTATAGTCGTCAACAATGGTGAGAAAGAATCTATGTTTGAGTCTAGTCTCTCTTTTGTAAGGTCCCCAAACATCCAAGTGAATGAGTTCAAATGGTTTACTTGTTCGATGTTCACCTGTGGGGAATGGTTGTCTTGTGAGCTTAGCCATGGGACAAGTAATGCATACCAGACCTTTATCTAGCTTAGCAATGTCAGAGTTGCAAGTAGTATACTTCATTTCTCTTTAGAACAATGACCAAGCCTGTAATGCCACTTGCAAAAAGTATCATGTTTATCATTTAAAAGAAGCTTATCAGTACTTGTTTTGCCTGCTGTTACACTGTTATCAAGCTCTACACTATCTGGATCATCACTTAACATGATATGTTTTGACATTAAGCTACCAGACTTAACTATCTCAGACTTATTTAACTTAGGCATCATTGTTGCATCATGACCAACTCACTGCATGTCCTTAGCTATTTGCTAAGTAATATACTCCCTTGTGCTCCTTGCCCACACCTCTAATTTTCTTCATCAATAAGTCATGTATGACAGACACATTCTTATAAAAAGACACATAACAGTCTTCTGAATTGGTGAGTTTTTGCACAGAGAGAAGATTATTCCTGAAATCCGGTAGATATAACACTTGTTCCGAAATCAACCCATTTGTAAGCTGGCAATTTCCTGTGTGGGTGACATAGGACACTTGTTCGATTGGAAGGGTTATCTTTGGTTTAAGCTCAAGTTCCTTAACACCATCTAAGCAACTCAAATCAATATCATATGATCACTAGCACCGGAATCCACTATCCAACCAGAATTCATGTTACTTAGAAAAACAGAACTGCAAGAAACATTACCTGCAAAGAGCTAGCTCACTTTCAGTGGTTTTGGTTGGAGGAGCTTCCAAAAGTTGCCATCTTGCTCTGGAGATGCATGATTTGGTTGAGTGTGGTAGAATCAGACTGGTTTCCAGCTTCATCAGACGTCATAGCATTGTCAATTGACTTTCCTTTGTTCCATGTGTTCTGCCTGTTCTTTTTGTTGTTCTGCCATTTGTTTCCCTAATTTGAACTGAAATCCCTTCCCTTACCAAGGTTCTTTCTCTCATGGTCTTCAAAAAAAATCCTATCACAAACCAACACTCCTCATACTTGTGCCCTGACTTCTTGCACTTTGGACATTTTGGCTTTTGCTGTTCACCAAAGAAAGCTGTACTCCCACTGTCAATATTCATCTTGGTGACAGAGTTCAGCACCTGTTTCTGAATCTCATCTTGCTAAAGTATTAAGACCACCTCCTCCACTGTGAGAAGGTTTTTCATCATCAGAAATTTGCTTCTCATTGTTGCATAATGAGGATCCAATCCATTCAGGAATTGAAGCAGCTTTCTCTCGGCTGCATCTTTTGTGAATGGCATCAGCAAATGCAATGGTTTCTTCTGTAACTTCGGTGATGGGTGGCCAATCTTTCATGTTTTCCAGGTTCTACCAGAGTGTCATCAGTTGAGTTAGTACTCAGCAATGCTCTCACTTCCCTGAGTGAGCTGTAGGATCTCCTGCTCAATTCGATTCTTTCTGGCGCCATTTCTCACCCCATATATTCTCCCAAGGTAGTCCCATATCCCCTTTGCTGATGCTATAAACCTCACTGTAGCCTTGACTTCAGATTTCAAGTTGTTCAACAACAGCTGACAACCAGATCATTACAGATATCTCCCATTTCTGCTTAATCAGGATCTGTTTTTGATCTCTTGACTCTTCCAGTGAGCTTCCTCCTGGTGGCTAAACTCAATTCCATCTCTCTTTTCCACTCATAGTAGTGGCTCTTGTTCTCTAATTTGGGTTCTACAGAAAGAGGGTTACTGATTTCTGAAGGATGAGTGTAAAGTGGATCTCTCATCTCCACCTTTTGATTTTGGTTTTGGTTTTGATTGGATTCTAATCCTCCTGCCATGTTTTGATATGACAATGGTAGTGCTTGTTTTGGGTTTTAGGTTTTAGGAAATGTTTAAAGGAGAAACAGAGAATTTTCCTAGATAATTTTGTGTAAGAGAAAGAACTTCCTCCTGGCTCTGATACCATTAAGACTCCTACTGAGCAATCCATGAAGATGAGAATGAGTTCAACTCAGCTAATTAGAAGGAAATTGTAGACAGAGAATTTGAGCTTGAAATTTTGTTGTATATTCTGATTGATAATGTACAACACTCATTTACAATATATATCAAGTTCTACTTATCACATGTGACTCATTGACAATGATGTTTGCTAAATTAGGCTAATCCTTAATATGGAAACCTTCTATGACCTTCTTCTATCATGCATATAGCATTCACTAATTCCTAGCAACTTGGCTTCACATGTTCACCCTTGGTCTCTGTTCTCTGATAGAGACTTTGCTTCCAGCTGTGGCATTGACCCTATACTTTGTTTTCCAAGCTAAACTTTTGAACTCCTGTCTCTAGCTTTTTCTCTTTATAGTGTAGCTGAACAGAACAGTTTGGAAATTAAAGCGGAATTTTAGCGTTCCATACTCCGTCACCCTCGCGATTTGAGCACAACACGGGATTGTGATCATCACTCAGCTTCAACTGAAACTCGATAGAGAGTGTTTGGATACAAGGATTCAATCAAAATTTTCAAATTCTTTCGAATTTGTATCAAATCCAATTAGGCAAAAAACAAATGACATCTTAAGCATCTCCAAACATTTAATTTATATATGAATTCCACATTCACAAATGATAAAATTAAAATGATTACAAATTTTCAAATTCTTGTTTTCAAACGCTACCTAATATCCAACTCAAACCCAACCTGACAGAATGACTCATGATCAAACAATGATCTGCTATATGATGATCTGATAATTTTAAATTTAATAACAATTTAGATTAACGATTTGGCAATGATATTATATACGAAGTAACTAGTTTCAACTTTGGAATTTGGGGGGAATCCCCTCCAACTTTCACTATTTTTTTTGGAGAACCACCTTATTATTATTATTATTTTTTTATTTTTTTTTTGTGTGTGTGGAGAACCACCAAGTACAAACAAACCTAAGGGTAGAACCACCTAGCTTACCCAAACCACCATCTCACCATCTCTAACCACCACTCACCACCATGAGCCAACACTAACTACCACCATTCACGCTGCGACTTTCATCACTCACCATTGACAAAGCCATATCGACCACCATCTTCCCCCGCCTCCTTGTCCTCTACCCTCCACGACTCTTTTCTCTATCCCTCCATCCTCTCTTTCCTCTCGGTTTTTCCGGCCAATCAAAGCTCCCTCGCACCCGTTCTTCTTCTCGCCGTCCCAACTCCGACCGTCGCGACTCCTTTCCTTATGTTGCAACTCCATAATCGTTGGACGCAGAGAGATTGAAAACCAAGGTGAGGGAAAGGAGAAGAGAATGAAGGGGGTGGTGTGGAGCATGGTGGCCGGCGGTCGACAACCATGTTGGTGGTGTCGAAGGTAGCTAAGGTGGTGGTTGGTGTTGACGGGTGGTGGTGCGTGGTGGTTAGAGGTGTTAGGAGGTAGAGCTGATCATTTGCGGGCCTACCCTTACAAATATTTCCAACGGGATCAAAGATTTATGTCCGTGTCCGCTATAATGAGTTTGCTAGTGTCCATACCGGCCATTTTCAGGGTAACGGGCTGCGGGTTTTAACTAAATTCAAATTTTGAATGAAACATAGATATACAACATGAGTACAAGTTCATAAATTGTCGATGTTTTAGTACAACACAACATCGAGAAATCGTATTTTACATAACAAGTACAAACAAGAAATTATTATTCTTATGTTTTCTTTCTTTCTCGCTTTTTCTTTTATGTGATATGTATAAAATAATGTTGCATGATTTTTTAGCGGTTTAATGGGTCTGCCCATGGACAATTTTGATTAGCCCATAATCGTCCCGCTACTACTAGCGGGCCGGGCCAAGCCCGCTCATCCACAGAAAAAAAAATTCAATTACGGTGTCCAAGCCCGCATAGTTAGCGCGTAGGACGGGACGGGCCTAGTGGGCTGTCCCGCCCATGATAGGCTGTGATTTGGGTAAATAGGTGGTTCTACCCCTTGATTTTGTCTATTTCTGATGATTCATCACAAAAAAATAAATAAATTAATATTGTGTTTAATTTCCCAAAAAATGGTGAAAGTTGGTATACTCTTTGATCGATTAGTGTGTAGTCCCTCCAATTCAAAAAGTTTTTTTTTGTTTCATTTTGCAGTTTTGAGTTGCCATGTTAGGGATTAATTTAAAACCAAATGAAAAACCCATTTTCTTTATAATCTAATAGAGTTTATAGACTGCAATGTAGAATGTAATATCTACTAATTTTTGCAGTAAGTGAACGATTCATTTGGTCTAAAAATAGTTCCTAACATAACACCTCAAAACTGTAAAATGAAACAGGAAAATCGTTTTGAATCGGAGGGAGCATACTTTTAATCATTACATCTTTTTATTTTTTTTATTTTTATTTTTTTAATACATCCTCATTAGATTGTTAGCAATGAATTGAAATTCGAAAGAAGAGTGACCAATGTTTTGTTTTTACTGCTCCAACCTTTGATAAGTTAGCCTCACATATTAAGGGCGGTGATTGTTTTGTAATCCTTCTATATTATTAAAGCAGACTTTTTTAGAGGTCTCATAACAACCAGAGGTTTTTTGAGAGTTTTGATAATTTTATATTATTAAAAGTAACTAAGTCCATATAAACAGACGATTGAAGTATTAATATAATATTATTAAAAGTCATCCTACTTTCATATAAACACATGATTGAAGTATCAATCTAAGATACAATAGGATGGACTATTAGTTGTAGTAGTATGTATACACACTTACTCATGCACGTGCATGGTGCATAGCTTCACAACGACCGAAGGTTTTTAGAGAGTTTTAGTAATTTTACATTATTGATCTTATGATTATTATTTCACCAAAAATCAATAATAATTTACAAAAAGTTGGTGGGGAGCCGAGATACGATCTGAGCCCCCACACCCTTTGTTATGGAAAAACCAATCCTAGTAAAAATAAAAGTTGCAGCCTGCGCCACGATATCCTGCGTCCTGGAAAAACTGCTGGATCCGCTTTAGCAGAGCAACAACTGAGAGCTCCAACTACCCTAAAGAGGAGAAAGAGAAGGGAAGGAAGCCATAACCCAAAGCAGCGCACCTAGCCTCATACTTAGCACGCTTACGATTGGCTGTTTCCCGCACCACCTTATCTGGCTCAAAATCTATCAATCCTGTCTTAGTCATGAGCGACGACCCAGTCAAATCAACGCAAGCGTCACGCCCTCTATCTCAAGAATAAAGCAGCATGTCTGTTGGGCGAAGAGGTCGGCAATCAGCACCAATCATACCAATGTCAACCTCCTTTCCAGCTGAGATCCCTGATCGATAACAGATGTCAACCAGCGTGTCACGAACAACATTATGGCGATGTTTAACGCCATCCAACCCCGTACACGATACAACATCATCTCCGAATATATCACCCACAAAGACCCTCGAGCAAGCAGAGCACGGGTGATCAATGGTGAATAAAGGCACCCCCAGACGGTAGCAAACCACGCAACGATAAGTGCGACCATTCATAGTCTGACCCAAGCCCGAAATAATGACCACCCTAAGCCAATAGGAACTGTACGCACCCTGCTGAGAACTCCACAAAGCCAACTGACGCGGTGTCAAGGTATAAATAGAAGCGGCATCCCTAGCTATCCGAGCGAAATACATATCTGTCAATCTTTTCATAAGTCTAGGGCAGTGATCTCGCCAGGATTACCCAAGATATCAACCTCTAAAGTCTGATTAAAAACCCCAAAGAGACAACACCAACATGACGAAGAAGCTTAGACTGCAGGTCAGCAAGACTGAAGCCGCGACGCTAAAAAAGCATAATGGACAGCATCCCCGGCCGAATAGACAGCAAGCCCTCCGAACGAAAAAGGCAAAGTAGCAAGCCTCCACTACCAGTCACCGAAACCCGGACCAGAAGCAACAATGATACGCTCTAAGTAAGAGCGTAGGGCCACATCAAAAGGTAGCTGGGCCGACTCAAAAATCTACGGCGCATAAGTACGCAGGGCGAAATATAGCTTAGAGAACTCAGTGCAAGCCCAAAGAAGTAACAACTCGCTCTGAGGATCGTTAAGCTTAGCAACCACATCAATGAGTTCAAAGGTCTTAGCCACCCTCTCCAAAACCATAGAACTACAAAACTCGAAAATCGACACTGACAGGCCCACCTAATAACCGACCCCGAGGAGAGGCCTAGCAATATTAGGGGGCAAGACACCAACAAGCCGCCTCCGCAGATCCTCCGTAGGCCAAAAAACCTCAGTTTCATCAACATTAAGGTGGAGACCAAAACGAGGACCCTCTGCCTGAATCAACTCCAAGACCTGACCTACAACCAAGGTATCACCTACAATTGTGTCATCATCCAAATACCATGCCTTCAAACACAAGTCAAAAGCGTCTCTAATCTTACACGCCAAAGGGTGCAACACTAGAGCAAAAAGCATCAGGGCTAGGGGGTCACCCTGCTACACCCCCAGACATGACAAAAAAGTGTGCTCTCCATAATATAATCGAGCGAGGTTGGAGTAACAGAACTCCACCCAAGGAGAGAGAGGGAGGTAGCGAAGACGAACCTCCTGAAGAATAGCGGCGCAATCCACCATGTTGAAGGCATTCCGAAAGTCTACCAATAACATCGAAAGACCCACCTCCTCTCCACAACCCTCAACCAAGCGGTTAACAGCATGTAAGATTGACTCAACACCCCTAGACACACCCACACCAAACTGAAGGTCCGCGAAATAATCGCCCAAAGAAGGACCCAATAAAGAGGCCCCCACCTTGGAGACCAGACGCCGCCACACTGTGCCCACAGCAATAAGGCGAATACCACCGCCTGGCTTAACTATTGGAGTGAGTGGCGCGCTAGCTACAAACGAACCCAAAACAGTAGGACACTGCCCATCTAGAACGAGGTTAACCACACGAGTAATCGAGGCAAGCAGCTCATCAAAAACTGCCACAGCGGCACCACTCAAACAATCCATAAGATGCTGAGCACAGAAACCGTCACGCCCACAAGAAGTACCTCGTGGAAAAATCCTAATCCGATCTAGAACAACAGTAACCGAAGCATCAAAATGAGGCTGATCAACAGGTAAGGCAGGCAAAGATGGTCCAGGAGCAACGGTTACAAGCAATCCTACGTTTGTCACATGATTGGAGTATCAATCTAGGATACAATAGGACTCTTAATTTTAGTAGTATGTATGAACACTAACTCATGCATAAAACGTACAATCATCAAATAGGAAATATGGCCAGGATTGTTGAGACTTGAGAGAGATGAACGGAACTTAAAGCTCCCAAAAAATAAATGGGGCGGAGATAGGAGAGAGTTCAAGAAGAAGAAGAAAAAAGGAAGTAAATGGTGAGTGGGTAAAATTGTTGGGTTAAATTAGGAAAAGAATTCAACACATAATTAGTGAGCATAATGATGTTTAAGGTAATTAGAAATAGAAGAACGCAAAAGCCGTTACAGCTCCGTTAGTTTTTTTATGAGAAAACAGAACCTCAAGGGTACCATGGATAGATTCGAAAACTTAGGGGTACCACAGATGACAGACCAATCTTCAGAGGTACCATAGAGAATTCCCTTATTACATTGATTGGTTAGTTATAAGTGATTACTATGTCTCAAATATATATATATACAGGAGAGATCAGGTGCGAACTTCCGTTTGCGTGAGAACTGCGCACCTCCATAGAGTGACACTGAGTGTCACATAGAGTGACACCCGCGTACAATGACACAAAATGTCTATAGAACGACACCAACATACAATGACAGAGAAAGGTTTATACAATGACATGAAAATTTAGAACTCATGTAGGAATCGAACCTACGACATTCGTGTATGTACCCAAATGCTTTACCAAATGAGCTATCAAAACCACAATTCATACAATGACACCGAACAATAACACCGCGTGTCCATAGTGTTATTCTATGGACAAACTTGTGTCATTTTATTGACAAACCTGGGTCATTCTATGGACAAACCACCAATAACACCGAAGAGCCCATAGTGTCATTCTATTGACAAACCCGTGTCATTCTATGGCACCAGCTCCGACAACCACAATCACACAAGAGTGTCCATCCAATGACACCAACTACCCATACAATGACACAAGATTGTCCATACAGTGACACCATCATACAATGACACGAGAGTGTCCATACAATGACACAGACTATACATACAACGACACCTAGTGTCGATACAATGACATCGATCATCCGTACAATAACAAACACCCATCGGAACAGCCACAATTACTGCCACCACCGCAACCGCAACCAGCCACCACCACCGCAACTACAACCGCAACCGGAACCTGTAACCGCCGCTGCCACGATTTCACCGTCCTCGCTCACCACAGCCGGATATGATCGTCGCAGTCGCAGTCATCGTAGCCGTCATTCCTGAAATTCGAAAAATCATTCAATCAAATCATAAGATCTACAAATAAAAATCTTAAAAATACAATCAGATCCAAAAACAACACGAAAATTTGCGATGAATAAAATTACCGATTGAACCTAAAATAATCAGATTTGCGATGTATAAGATTCAACATCAAACAAAAATAAAATTAAACCTAAAATAATCAGATCAAATAACATGAAAAATTATCGATTGACAGAGATTCGAGATTGAAAAATTAATACCTGCTGATTGCTTGAATCCAGATAGATCGTCGTTGACGTCGTAGGAGCGATCGAGAATCTCACCGTTGTTGTGGCCAGCATCGCCAGCACCGACAGGAAAGGCTGCAGCTATTTCCCTCTCGTCTTCTCCTTCTCTGGTAAAACGCTGCCGTAAAATTTCATTCAAATCAAGAGGTGCACCGAGAAAAACCGAATCTAACCAAAAATAATAATAAAAAAACATCGATTAAAAATTCTATATCGATGATACATGAAAATCGGCCGCGAAACGGCGAAGATGCGACAGCGATGGCAAAGAGGCGATGGCGACGACGGCGAAGGAGACGGCGAGGTATCGGAGAAAGTGAAAGAGGAGAGAGAGAGAGAGAGAGAGACTGTAACAACCCTAAATTTTGACCAACTATAAATAGAAATAAATTTAGAATTATCACGCCGCAATTAACTACCAAGTCAATTGGTAGGCTAGAAATTCAACTACAATTACCCAACGGAAAATAAAACAGCGGAAGTCTTTAAATGTCGAGCTATAATTCTCAAAACGAAATCCAAATTACATAATCAGAACGAAATGAAGTCTGAGACAAAAACAAAGTCTTTCGAAAATTCCCAACATGATCAACTTCGTAAGCATGCAGCCATATCATCAAGACCTGTCAACTATGCCATCGAAGATTGACGTAGGCCCCAGAACACGGTAGGGACGAACCATAAAACAGAACGTCAGCACAGGCTGAGTAAGAAATAACAAGCATAAAGAACAAATAAGATACGCGCCTTGAGTCACGTAGCTAACAAGAACGAATTGATGTTATAACATAGGATTAACAATAGCAACAGAGTGCATTATCAAAAGAGCATCGTCGCTCAATACATACATATTGTTTAATTATTCGGCCAGGGTCCTACCCCATAGCCCCACTTAACGAACTTTGTTCGAGCTAGAGTTGTAATTATCGCCCTAATAATCCCGAGTGTGCACACCCCTCGCAAGACAGGCCGGTAGGACGAGTTCGCATCTAGGAGGAAGACTATTAGGAAGTCGGTAGCTAATCCGACCCTACGTACCTTGATCAGAGGTATATAAAACGATGATCGGCCGAGCCGAATCCATCGTACTCTAGGTGGAGTCATTTATTTTCTTTCATCCGTTTTATATACATTGTTCACGCGTGCATTATTTGACGATACAAATTACATTGATCATAATCGATAGATACTTGAAGCGAAACAAAAACACAAGCAACAAGCAAACACACCACTCGACCGAGTGGCCGAGTGGTGGTCTCGGCTAGAGGCCGAAGGGCCGAGGAAGGCAAGAGGCCGAAGGCCGTGGGGAGTATGGTGGTCAAAAGACTGCAAACAAACATTGATAAGATGGAAGGAAAATATGCTCAATGCTATAATTAGGCACAAGCGAAACGGGTAACAAGAATGATTGTGTAAAGCAAGAACATACGATGATCAAGCAAAGTGTATCAAACAAGATAATGGTTAGTGAGAGATTTGTGATCAACGTTCTTACCTTACAACGCTAATCCTTAATCATCCAATTATAAACTCAATCCACAATTCCCTAATCAAAAAGATGTAACCATAAGTCTTACAACTCACAACTATCACTAATATGAAACGGATCCACAAAGGGACAGTGGTAAAGAAACACGAATAACGTCTACCTCCAATATTGGATGACCACCAAATTTTAATATGTTGTATAAGGGTATGTCATAAACCTCTCCTCAAACTTTCGTCCACAAACTTCAAGCGGATCAACGGGAATCAACTTCACAATGAACCACGAATAACAATTAGGGTTAACTCACGAAAACCAATGTAACTTTTGATACAGAAGTCTAGGCCTTACAAATTTGAGATATGTTTTCAAAGATATAGTTAGGAACATCTCCACAAAATATCGTCTTAAACTATCTTCTGAGTCGACGGGAATCATCAGAATACCGAGGCGGCGACACAGTTTCCGGGTAGATAGATACAGCTCTACTAAAACACCTCTAAAGTGAGCATCCCATGGAATCTTGGCATGATCTACATGTTTTTAGATTCGTATCAAAATCACGGTTCTAACGCCACCAACCACGACTTAAGAAAAGGTCGTATGAGAAAGTTATGTGTGTTTGGAGTTGACACAGTTGTGCTGAGATCTTGTGTGGGTGGAGGCTACGAAAAGAAGAGAGAGGGAGAGAAGGAGGCCGAATGGTTATGAAATAAAGCAAGGGTTTTCTTTATTATATGTATATATAGGTATGAGGGTAGACTCGGGTTTGGGCTTTATTCGTTGGGTAAGATGAGTGATCCATAAACCCGACCCAAACTCAATTATAGGAACTCATTTTATCTTCCAATAATCGATTTAAAAAGTAACACCCTTATTAATTAATTACCCAAAAATACGGGGTGTTACAGTCTTCCCCCCTTAAAACAAAGATTCGTCCCGAATCTTAAATTCATTCTCCAAAGTGTCCTCAATTACCGTCCTTCCAAGTTTATAGTTCTCCAAACACTTGTTCAGTCACACAACTCCATTTACAACTGCTTGAGCATTCGAGCAAAGAGAGGGAGATGAAAGTAAATAGGCTTATATGTGTTTGATAATATACATGGTACTAGGACACCATATACGATGAGAATAAGTAGTGACTCAATAACATAATGGCATGTATGAAAGGAAAGGAGTGAGAAATGGTATGTCAATACGTGTGCATCGTCAGTGCACAAAACGAGTACGTGTGCATCATTTGTGCACAGAATAGGTATACATGCATCGTCAGTGCATGTAGTAAGTATGTCAATTTATCAGAATAATTCGATAAGATGCAACACGATTCATATAATAACAAGTGAAATCATGTAATTCACATAATTCAGAGCCAAGGACGAACATGCGACGTTCTCATCCCCCTTAAAGAAAAGGTTCGTCCTCGAACCAATGTACTTTATGTATCATGCGAGGAAATTATCTGACCATCAATAAATGCCACTTTTCACTTGTGTTTCCCAAATTAATATTTCATTGTCTCTTTCTCATCCCCAGGTCGACCATGCTTTGTCGTATTTCCTCGTGATTGTCGTTGACAGACATGGAACACATTACTAAAATAGAACCTTTCCTGAAGCCGGCCGGCAACTCAAACTTGTACCATATATCGATCCTTAGAAGTTTTACTGAAATATTTATGTCCATTTGAATCTCATCGTTGCCACTTCCATGTCAAACCTTTATTGGAGTGTTCCCATCTACACAAGGTATTGTCATTTAAATCTCATCGTAGAACTTGTATCTAAAATCTCAACTCACATGTAAGTTGAACTTCCACAGTCATATTTCTTAATGCATATAGGCAGCTGGCTAAACAATATCTTAATATTCCATGTATCCTTCACATTCTTGTTCGACAAAGTGAATTGATATCGATCTTCCCTCTATTGTGAGCCACTCAAGTCGTCATCCTCGTTATATTGTTGTGAGCTCATAAAAGACGTTGTAACCTTTTAAGCTAAACTTTCATCTCCATAATTGTTGTCATCTAGTGTCGTTTTACCCCGGCAAGATATTGTCGTCATCTAATAATTGTTTTATCGCACTGAGTAGACTCATTTTTTTTTTTTTTTTTTTTTTTTTTGCTAATGACTTTACATAGACCTTTATGCTTGCTTGGTGTGTCCGGGATTTTTATATTCTCTATGCCATTCACGATGGTTCCATAACTCCTTAAGTTGTTGACCACAACTTTTGAGTTTCCACCTCATCGTTAACTTGTCGTCTCATACTACTCATTAAGTTTCAGTAATCTCGCTGAATGTCTGATGTTAGATCCTTGAATTATACACCTATTTCACCCTTTTCGTGATGGCCTAAACTCGAATGTCTCTAAAGTTTAAGACTATAATCATCACTTTAACCTCAATTCAAGTAGGTCATTCTCCTCATACTCATTGGGTTTCCTGAACACGCCCGCTGTAGTTCTCCAAATTTTATCCGTTCATGACTCACATCAACCCTTAAGTAATACTTAGAGTCAACTTCTTTGGTTGTGCAAACGAGTTTAATCATATAATCATATGACCTTAATGTGTTAAGAGTATCACCCGTCAGCTAGGAGTTTTCCTTCTATATCCAGTTCTCATTTGATCCTCAAAACCTATTGTACAGGCCTCGGAGTCACTTTTCTCTGTTTCTTGCACATTGGAGTCTTCTTGAATCCATGTCTCACAGGTGTAGACCTTAAAGCAATACACAAGCTTTATGTATCTGCAAGGAAACCCTTTCGGGACTTGATCAAACACATATTCGTATCCAAAGTTCCCAAGTGTTGACGCACTTTTTAGCCTTAGTCATTAAGACCATCATCCTAAATTGACTTGAAGAAACTTCGCCCTTGTAAACATGTAGCCTCAAGTCTCAAACTTGTCAAGCTAAAACTGATATGATTATCCTTAGTTCTCTTTTGTTGTCTTCTCATCTGTTTCATAACACCAAAGCCGCCTGAACTAATGCAATACAACTGTAACTTCTCAAAAAGGGGTTTAATTTTATTTTCAGTAACTCAATACCATAGGCGTTATGTAGGTAGTATCAACTCTGATCATAATAACAATCGCTAGATCCTCTATACAAAGTCCTTTTCGATTATCTAACACTTTTAAATTTCTTCCACGACAATTCCAATCCCATAACTCTACATCTTCGAAGTTCTCATTCCTTTCCTAGTTATTTAAACCAAAATGTACTAGGAGTCATCCTTTAACTTGAAATTAAAATCAAAGCCTCCAACGACTTCAAATCTCGAGATATGATGCTCAAAGTGCCTTGAACTCAAAGGGCGCATCAACGCTACCACCTCAGCATTCCATTAACTTGTTTGTCAGGGTAAACACTATCAATCCATATCGACTAAGTTCATTTGTCGCAAGCCACAACGTCAAGAATGTAAATTTAACCAAATTAGATATAGCGCCCCATACGTTATCTTTTCCATTAGACTTGGGTGTCAATCACTAAGCACACCCCATCTCAATCTTAATTTATCCACCAAAACATGATCTACAATGCCTTTAGAAAGACCGATGCCAAGGGCATAGTGTACAAACACCACTCATGAATAATAGCATTCCATGCATATGAAGTCTTAAAATTAACCTTGCAGTAGTGGATTCAAACAATATCTTTATGTCGACTTTGCCCTACACATTATATGGTACATCAGTCCTACTAACTTATGACCTCGATATTGTTGTAGCACAGCGACGTTCCTTTTCTACTTACGTCTACACTCCATTGTTGAAAGTCCAGAAGCAACTTATGAAACAAATATTGTCCTAGTGGTTTTGTTGTGTTATGTTTGACTTGTAGGTTGGAGGTTCAAACCTTGTAACAAACAAATGTGTCCCATTTCCTTCAAGTCTTGCATGTACGCGACTAGTTGAATCTCCTTCACCACTTCGGTTTTCGAACAATTGTTGAAGTCATAACCATGTTATCTCTTCCATTTTATTAATTATACCAATCACGTACCAATAGGTGTAACTGACCTTGAACGTTGAATCTTTGTCCCCAAACCATCTAATTGTACCTCTAAAATTTTAATACCCAAATTTAATTGATCAATCCTCATGATAACCTCAAAATTTCACTTCCCATTATATATTAGGCGCCCAACACTTCTATCATATGATTTACCGAAAGAAAACTCATACAGATATATCGATGATTCGAGAACTCATGAATGTGTCCCTTTGCTCATTTATATTCCATAATACTACAATCATGCATAGGCCGTAATTCATACAATATAGTCCCAAATCAAATTTGATTACTCACTTAAAACCCATAAGCACCAACCTTTACCCAAACGGCCCTAACTTGAAGAATCTTGTTATGGGTCCCGAGGTAAATAGTTTACCTTTATGATTCGACTTTCAAATGAACCAAGTATGAAATCCCATGTAATACTAATAATCAACCAACCGTATTATTCGAGTGTTTTATTTGATTATACGAAATTAGAGTAGTGCTTTCCTGTTTAACTCGTCCATATGATTTATCAATTACTGATTCGATTCAAATTCTGTAAGGAGAAAGACGGAAAGTAGTGCAGGCTGCGCCTTGGCCAAAACCGGTGGACACTCTCCCTGGTGCCAACGTGAGCCATCGGTCAAACCGAGTCCGACCATTTAGAACGGGTGAGTCGAGGACACAAAACACACAGACATATAAGTTTTCAGATAGCACGTGATCTCAATCAAATAACATTGACCTGAACATATTTATAGGGGCATTGTCTCCTTTTTCTAAAATGATTACAAGACACATAGTCTAAATGCAAAGAAAACAAAGCAAGGGAAATCACAGAAATCCTCAATTTTAAAGTATCGAACCCAAAATCGTGTCACTTCTAGCTTGCACTACTTTAAAACCTCACAACTCTTGCAGAAATATATATTGACCTTCAATTTGTCCCAACAGAATTTGATTCATTTCGAGAGTTCCTTCAAAATTTAGGTGCTTCCAGTACCGTAAATTGCATAACAAATCCTTGTCATCTAACCCCAAAATGTCGAAAACAATCATATGCCTGATATCCTCAATAAAATTCCTCAGTTCTCTTAACGTTACTTGGCATTCCCAATTTCTCAGTTCTCTTAACGTTACTTAAAATCCGCGTCGATGGCATTTGAATGACGTAAGGCCGAGTATACAAGAACCTACCACGCATAAGCTTAGCTCCTTCATAGACTCACCATTACTAGTCCCTTCTTCGACTTTTCCCTTTCCCTTAAAATAATCGTTGTACTAGATTCAATTGGTGGAGCAAAGTTAGATTGAGTAGTGTCGGCTGTTTCTACAGGAATAAGCATAGGTTCGTCTCGATTCATTTTTCCCAACGATCTTATTTGATTCAATACCATGAATAGAGTTTTATGGTTAGGAAAAGAGGAAGTAGATGATTGCTTCCAAATTTGTGGTTTACCACCATCTCACATACACAAACCCAAGGGTATGTTCTGTCTCATATCTCACCTAAAATGGCCAAATCCTCGATAACTATAAACATTCAGTGCTCAAATACAATCATACTATCATCATCTTCAACTCATCCCTAATATAAACCCAAAAGGTGCTTAATGCCTCTATTTAACTTGCAATACTGTCGATCTATTCCAATACCCTAGTCGCCTTAAGCATTTCAATATCACATTCGAAACAATAAACTAAATTTCGAAACTCATAAATCAATAGATCATCAATTACTGTTAGCACCAAAGATAATCTCCAAAGTGGGTCGGTGTAAAATATCCACTTTTAGAACACCCAAAAATCAATCCAAGAACTCCATGGTGTAGTACAAGAAACAAGTAGCACGTAGCAACTAGCATGCGAATGAATCCACCCGACTCGCCCCCATTTTAAAACTTTCAAAATTTGTTTTGAAAACTTTTGTAGACTCGACGAATCAGAACCTATAGCTCTGATACCAACTGTAACAACCCTAAATTTTGACCAACTATAAATAGAAATAAATTTAGAATTGTCACGCCGCAATTGACTACCAAGTCAATTGCTAGGCTAGAAATTCAACTACAATTAACCAACGGAAAATAAAACAGCGGAAGTCTTTAAATGTCGAGCTATAGTTCTCAAAACGAAATCCAAATTACATAATCAGAACGAAATGAAGTCTGAGACAAAAACAAAGTCTTTCGAAAATTCCCAACATGATCAACTTCGTAAGCATGCAGCCATATCATCAAGACCTGTCAACTATGCCATCGAAGATTGACATAGGCCCCAGAACACGGTAGGGACGAACCAGAAAACAGAACGTCAGCACAGGCTGAGTAAGAAATAACAAGCATAAAGAACAAATAAGATACGCGCCTTGAGGCGCGTAGCTAACAAGAACGAATTGACGTTATAACATAGGATTAACAATAACAACAGAGTGCATTATCAAAAGAGCATCGTCGCTCAATACATACATATTGTTTAATTATTCGGCCAGGGTCCTACCCCATAGCCCCACTTAACGAACTTTGTTCGAGCTAGAGTTGTAATTATCGCCCTAATAATCCCGAGTGTGCACACCCCTCGCAAGACAGGCCGGTAGGACGAGTTCCCATCTAGGAGGAAGACTATTAGGAAGTCGGTAGCTAATCCGACCCTACGTACCTTGATCAGAGGTATATCAAACGATGATCGGCCGAGCCGAATCCATCGTACTCTAGGTGGAGTCATTTATTTTCTTTCATCCGTTTTATATACATTGTTCACGCGTGCATTATTTGACGATACAAATTACAATGATCATAATCGATAGATACTTGAAGTGAAACAAAAACACAAGCAACAAGCAAACACACCACTCGACCGAGTGGCCGAGTGGTGATCTCGGCTAGAGGCCGAAGGGCCGAGGAAGGCAAGAGGCCGAAGGCCGTGGGGAGTACGGTGGTCGAAAGACCGCAAACGAACATTGATAAGATGGAAGGAAAATATGCTCAATGCTATAATTAGGCACAAGCGAAACGGGTAACAAGAATGATTGTGTAAAGCAAGAACATACGATGATCAAGCAAAGTGTATCAAACAAGATAATGGTTAGTGAGAGATTTGTGATCAACGTTCTTACCTTACAACGTTAATCCTTAATCATCCAATTATAAACTCAATCCACAATTCCCTAATCAAAAAGATGTAACCATAAGTCTTACAACTCACAACTATCACTAATATGAAACGGATCCACAAAGGGACAGTGGTAAAGAAACACGAATAACGTCTACCTCCGATATTGGATGACCACCAAATTTTAATATGTTGTATAAGGGTATGTCATAAACCTCTCCTCAAACTTTCGTCCACAAACTCCAAGAAGATCAACGGTAATCAACTTCACAATGAACCACGAATAACAATTAGGGTTTACTCACGAAAACCAATGTAACTTTTGATACAGAAGTCTAGGCCTTACCAATTTTGGATATATTTTCAAAGATATAGTTAGGAACATCCCCACAAAATATCGTCTTAAAATATCTTCTGAGTCGACGGGAATCATCAGAATACCGAGGCGGCGACACCGTTTCCGGGTAGATAGATACATCTCTACTAAAACACCTCTACAGTGAGCATCCCATGGAATCTTGGCATGATCTACATGTTGTTAGATTCGTATCAAAATCACGGTTCTAACGCCACCAACCACGACTTAAGAAAAGGTCGTATGAAAAAGTTATGTGTGTTTGGAGTTGACATAGTTGTGCTGAGATCTTGTGCGGGTGGAGGCTACGAAAAGAAGAGAGAGGGAGAGAAGGAGGCCGAATGGTTATGAAATAAAGCAAGGGTTTTCTTTATTATGTGTATATATAGGTATGAGGGTAGACTCGGGTTTGGGCTTTATTCGTTGGGTGAGATGAGTGATCCATAAACCCGACCCAAACTCAATTATAGGAACTCATTTTATCTTCCAATAATCGATTTAAAAAGTAACACCCTTATTAAATAATTACCCAAAAATACGGAGTGTTACAGAGACGCTGAGAAGAAAGAGAGAGGAGAGAGAAAATACAATGCGACATCAACACAGCGAGGAGAGATTCCGGCGACGGCGGAGGTTGGAGGAAGTGGCGACGGAGAAGCAGAGATAATCGAGAGAAAAATGAGGAAAGAGTGAGGAGAGAGAAGCCGACGGTAAGAGGAGAGAGAAAATGAGGAGGAAAATGGAGAGAGAGAATGAGGAGAATCTGAGATTGTGGGAGGCTGAGAGGCCTGAGAGCTGGTTAATTCTTTTAATTTTTTTTTTAATTTGTGAGAGCTGGTCTAATCTGGATCGTCCAAAATGTAAGATCCAGCGGTCAGGATTGGGTGCGTAGTACTCACCTAAGAAGGGGTACTCTTATGATCCTCACTATATATATATATAGGGGAGGCTAAGAGGCGTGAGAGCTGGTCAATTCTTTTAATTTTTTTTTTTTTAATTTGTGAGAGCTGGTCTAATCTGGATTGTCCAAAATGTAAGATCCAGCGGTCAGGATTGGGTGCGCAGTACTCACCTAAGGAGGGGTACTCTTATGATTCTCACTATATATATATATATATATATATATATATATATATATATATATATATATATATATATATATATATATATAGGCGGCCTATCCAGTCAGAAGTATAATTTCTGTTAGAAATCAGAAGTAATCTCAGTCATTGATTCAGAAATTAGAAGAAATCTCAGCCATTGATTTTAGTTAACTCCATAACCTAAACTACATAACTCCAGCCGCTTAACTCCACCAACTAAAATCAGTAACTCCAGACGATTAACTCCACAAACTAAAATTCGTAATTCCAGTCATCTAACTCCACAAATTAAATTGTATAACTCTAATAATTTCAAAACTCAACCAATTTCAATTTAACTCTCGTAACTCTAACATAACTCCATCATCTAAAACTCGTAACTCCATAACTCCTTTAACCAAAACATGTAATTCCAACTTAACTCCATCATCTAAAACACGTAACTCCAACTTAACTCCACTAACCAAAAAAGGTAACTCCAACTTAACTACACTAACTAAAACAGGTAACTCCAACTTAACTCTACTAACCAAAACACGTAACTCCAACTTAACTCCACTAACCAAAACACGTAACTCCAACTTAACTCCACTAACTAAAACACGTAACTCCAACTTAACTCCACTAACTAAAAAAAGTTACTCCAACTTATCTCCACCAACTAAAACACGTAACTCCAACTTAACTCAATTAATTAAACACATAACTCCAACTTAACTCAATTAATTAAACAAAAGGTTACATCAGAGGTTCCTCAAATTCCTTTTTCAAAAACTTGGATTGGGAAATTGAGGATAAACTGGAGCTGGAATTTGGGCCGAAGACGATTTCTTCTTCTCTTCTTGGTCTTTGGACCAATCAGAATACCTTTGAAGTACCTTTTCACCATTGGAGCAAAAATCTTGGACTAATTGGAAAAAGCCAGGGAAAACAGTAAAGTTTTTCCACCATTTGACATTGAATTGTCGATGGAGCGTGAAAGGTTCATTTTGACATCGTTGGAACCAACAGAAGGACCAACAAGAGATCCATGCTAGACGGAAAATCTTGCAGAAATCCATAATATTGATCATTTCCCATTGGGAACTTCGAGCAGTTTTGGAACAAAAATATTGATATGGTTTTTGTAATTCTTCTGGTAGTAAAGAAGGTTCGAGACCATACTTACGCCACCATTCGAGAAACCAAATTAGAAACTTGGGGTTATTTTTTAGGCAAACAGAATGAAAACTAATAAACCATGAATGGTTATAGCTTTCAACAAGGAAGACTCTGTGCCAAGCTTGGATGTAATCATAGTAGTTATAGCTGGACAAACCATTGTAGGATTTGGATAAAGACTTGTAAGCCCATGGAGAACTTCCCCATTCGGAGGCTATAATAATTTGGAAAATAAGACACTTAGAGAAATTTGTTTCTTTGGAGATTTTGTCATCGATTTTACAGGAGTTTGAATCCAATAAAATTTGACGGTAAAATCCTAGGTCTTTCCTAGGATCTTCGGGAATCCAATTGAAATTTGGAGGTAAGGACTTTGAAAGAAAGGATTGGACATCATTTTTGGTAGGAATATTGGAGAGTGAGAGGAACATCAGAGGTTCCTCAAATTCCTTTTTCAAATATTCTGGATTTTTGGAGGAAGACCCTTGAGAAGGTTTTCCCGCAGTTTGAGCAAAAGTTAATGGAGGAAAATCTTGTAATTGTTGGAAGGGATTTTGAGCAACTGGAATGCCTGATTGATGAGGGACAATTTGACTATCTGGAAATGAAGATTTTGATTTGGACCTGTTCTTACCCATTTCTCCCCTGTAAAAATTCACGAGTGAGGAAATCGGGAAGTGAATTGTTTTCTCCTTTAATATATTCAATATCAAAATCGAAAACTGATAATATAGCTTGCCATCGGGCAAAGATCTGTTTGGAAACAATATTTTGAACATCTTTTTGTAAAACTTCTTTGGCAGATTTACAATCCACCCTTAATAAAAACTTTTATATTTTTTAATTCATTTGTTTTAGTTAATTATTTTCCGCTTTTATACCCTATTAAACACAATCTTAATCGACATTTTGGATTAAGTTGAGAATTTAGCAATTTGTAATAAATTCGATAAACAATGGAGAAATTTCGGCCCAAATTAAACACATAACTCCAACTTAACTCCACCATTAAAACACGTAACTCTATCAACTAAAACACCTAATTCCAACTTAACTCAACTAATTAAACACGTGATTTCAACTTAATTCCTTAATTCAAGACGTAACTCTTGTAACTCCACCACCGAAAATACGTAACTCCAAAACAGAAAACAAACAAACAAACAAACAAACAAACAAAAAAAAAAAAAAAAAAACCCGAAAAACACCAAAACATAAAACCAGAAAATAACTCACCTTTCACCTTTCTCTCTCTCCTCCCGCACACCACCCCAAACCCTCTCGGCTACCTCCTCCACCACTGCTACTGTTCCGACTCCCCACCCTAACCTACTCCGGCCGTGACTCCCAACCGCCGACTCCACCATCTCCGCCCTCTCGTTTCCCCTCTCTTTCCTCGCATCACCACCATTTCAATTCAACTTACCACAGCGAAAACGAGAGGCGGCGTCAGAGTTGTGTAGATCGACGACAGAGAGCAACCAGACGCTCGACAATGTTGGAAAAGATGAAGCTCAACGACAGCGAACATCAGAGGCGGCCGGATCAGGAAAACTAGCGCGAAAAGGAGGGAGGGAGAAGACGGTTTTCGCGGCCAAACAATGCTCGACGGAAGAGGCTGATAACGGACGAAGAGTCGCGGTACTCCGACCAGTTGGCCGGTGGTGTCGGAACCGGCGACGGTTGTTGCCAGTGTACGCGACAGTGGTGGTGGGCGGCGCGGGGTAGGGCCTTGGAGAGAGAAGAGGAAATGGGAGGAGAGAGAAAATAATGTGAGAATGGGTTTGGTGTTTTTTTTATATTCAGTTTTCTTTTTAATTCTAGCCTTAATCTCGACCATTGATTCTAATGAAATAGATGACTAGGATTACTTCTGATTTCTGACAAAATTGTCACTTCTGACTGGATAGATTTCCAATATATATATATAATTATCGGTACATTTGAAGCTTTCTCGGGCCGTCCACATCAGCATTGACATCATCGACACGTCATAGCTGATGTCATCAACCCATATTTACGGTAATAAAATCATTCCCAATAGAATCTAAAATATTTGATCCACAATTAAAAATTGTCATTTTCCATAATTAATCAGTACATTTGATCCAATATTTCAGTTAATAGAATCTGATAAGAATAGAATTTGCGCTGGCAATATCTTTAAGGGTTTTAAATATAATCTGAAAGAATCTAAACCTTCCTAAAAAAAATTCCCAATAATCCGTGTTTTATGCGTAAGATAATTTTATATGCATTTCCCATAAATATTATAATATGAACAAAATCTAAATATATTCCTAAAAATTTTCGATATTTGTCGCAAATTACACAGTATGCATATATTCCTATTACATAACTGGAGGAAAAGATATTTTATAGCCTAAAATATTGATATTATGTATCATAATATTTGAGTATAGCCATTTACTACCCGAGATTGTAGCTAAGGAATTTGTCAAACTTTCCCTAAAAACATATATGATGACGCATCATACTCCGTATTATAAATGGAGAGGATCAACGAGACAATAACGCACCGTATTTCCTTCGTATATCTTTTTTTTTTTTTTGCAGATTATTATTATTATTATTATTATTATTATTATTATTATTATTATTATTATTATTATTATTATTATTATTTTTACTTCATAATTGTCAGTAAATAAGCAAGTTTCTCAATTACATTTTTTGTTTTTGTTTTTCTTAATCCCGATTATACATTGATTTGCAGGATTATTTGTTGCAGAACTTTGCAATACGACTTTCATTCCAAAATCCAAATTGATTAAATTCATGGATATGGTAAGCATGGACTAGATTCGATTGATTAGTGCTTATAGATAGTATTGTTTAATCCGTTTTTCTTTGGTTATTTGATCCATCTCCATATTATTTCATTATTCTGTGTGATGTTTTTTCGTTCAATTTAACTTAAGACCAATTTTCCATCGCGATTTGTTGATATTTTTCTTGGCTTTGATCATTGTTGAATCTGAATCAATATTGCAAATTTGATAAATTATGATCTGCTATAATTTTATGTGTACCGATTGGAATTTTTTTTTTTTTTGGTACAATACCGATTGGATTAGATCGAACAAGTAGACAAGTGAGTTTCATTGTTGTAGTTGCAGATGAACTGGAAGTATCAAATCATTGCTCAGGTATTATGAATTTGTGATCACTTTTTTTTTTGGATAATTTGATGATGGTATTTCGTGTTTTGGTTTCACAGTTGATGAATAATTACCAGGTATGTTTGAGCAGAGACATCTAATTGCAAATACTTGCTTAAACTTCATGTAACAAATAAAATGCAATTCCAAGGCATATTCACGACAAATTGAAAACTCCACTGACTTAAGATTTGAATTGAAGATATGATCTCTTTGACCACACGAAGGAAAGAGATATATGTGTGGATATATAGTTCTTTGACCCCTTGAGATCTCTTAACCATTTCACTTTTTGACCAAAATTGGAAATTTCATCAGCTTGCAGAATTGCGAAGAGTAGAAGAGAACACTTTTAAATGTATGTCATTTACACATTATGCGGGTAGACATTACGACATTTTTTTTTTTTTTACTGATTATCTATGACATTTAAAATCTTGATCTCAAGCTAAATCTCAGTAAAGTGGTCACCGTATGCTGCCATGCTGGCGAATGAACTACATCGAGATGGTGATAGTCAGTCGCAAATCTAAGTCAGTTTGTAGTAGAGAATAGAGAATGATATGCCAATACAGAAGGTGTTTCGGAATCAAGAATGGGGTGATGATGCTGGTAAGGAAAAGATTTGTGATGATCACTTATTTCGGTGTCAATAGATGATAATGGGGCAGAGAGGAACTTTACTTCATTTGAGAATAATTCATGTAATAGTTTAGTAACAATTTTGTTCACTATTATGCAATATTTCTATACTCTATAGGAGTACTTTTTCTAGGCTAAGCAAATTCTGACAATGAACTCGACGGGTTATAGTACAAAATAGTTCAGAATCTTTTAACGAGTGGGTGTTTTGGGGTTAAAACATATGGTGCGTATATA
The DNA here is from genome assembly GCA_963680865.1 of Spergularia marina. Lineage (NCBI taxonomy): Eukaryota > Viridiplantae > Streptophyta > Magnoliopsida > Caryophyllales > Caryophyllaceae > Spergularia > Spergularia marina. Next base: position 12,929,455 of record OY804548.1, read on the forward strand.
TTCATGTATTGTAGATGTCTCTATTTGCAGAAATTTAATCAAAGATTGGTGATATGATGCGTGATTATGATTTTCACAAGAATTAATTTATACATTTTCAATTCAATGTGCACGTATCTGATACAACTCTATTATTGTACCTTAATTAATTTCTACTCGGTTTCATAAAAGCATAACACATTGGGCTTGGTACTAAATAATCCGTACGTAATTTCTTTACATTTCATACTTAGTAAATTTTAAGCCTTCTTTAAAGAACAATCGATTTGTTCTTGATGACTTGGGAAAGTTACATCTCATAACGTCAAAACTCGAATAAAAAAAATGTCAACTAACATTCTAACCCAAAATAAGGCAATATCGTCTAAGATTTCACAAATAGATTATATAATAATGTGAAATAAGAAATATACAAAATTTATTATTGAAGGAGTAGTATTGAATTAGAGTTATTGCTAAGACTATGTAACAGCCTATGCATTTTTGTACAGGTGGGGTTCATTTTGTCTTGAATCCGAGTCAAAATTTTGTCAACAAGTCAGGTAGGATTCGTCCCCAAAATATGGTGGTTTGGTTAAATAAGGGTACAAGTCATCAAACGGGTCCGTGATCAATGGATAACGAATGGGTTGAATGTGGTTGAGTTATCAGAACAATTAAGCTTTTGATAAGTTGAACAACATGTCTCCTTTTTTTTTTTAGACACTAATATGGCCAGGAAATGATCATACTCAAAATCAGTATTTGAATAATTACACAGTATTTGATAAAATTAATTTAATACCAATCAAATACTTCAATTCGACATAAATACTTACCCTTACAATAGGCTTTCGCCAAAAAACTTCATCGTTCATAAGATCAGGGTTGTTCTTCAGAAAATAGGTGTGATACAGTCGAGCATGACAGCCCGTGCATTTTTTACACGGCATAATACTTATGAGATTTATTTTGGGGAAGAGGACAAATATTTTTTGGGGAAAAGGGTGATGACTTGAACATTATTGCACATACAATTGTCTTTTTTTTTTTTTTTCTTTTTTAAAGAGATGCTATTTGTATTTATTGATTTAAATTTTTAGATTGCATTTCTGTATTTTTGGATTAGCCAATTTACAAATTACTACACTAATAATATTTGTTACAACTCACTACCCACAAAATATTAGAAATAAAATAATCTGTGTTTATACTAATTTCTAAACGCCATCTATAAAACTGTCTACTATAATAGCTCGTGCAATTTTGCACGGGTCAATAAACTAGTATATATATAAAGTTGGATGGAATCCGTGTGGGCGCGACACGTCATCCTCCACCTCACGTGCCACATAGGTGACAGACAAACGTGCATTCTACACAAGCAATTCCACCTCATCACCTAACGCACAGTCAAATCCACAAAAATGAGACTATGAAGGTTTGAACCTGAGACCTCAACGATGCATTTAAACACTTCAACCACTAAGGGTGTGTTTGGCCAAGCTTCAACTTCTCCAGAAGTGCTTCCTAGAAACATTTTTGAGAAACAGTTTCTACAAAAATTGTAATATTCCAAAATTTCAGTATATTTTATAATAATATTGTAGTATTAGTAATGAATTTATTATATCAAAAATGAATTTAATTGTTATGTCGGGAGTCATTTTCGAAAAATAGTTCGGGATTGGGTTTTAAATTTGGATTTCTATTTGGGTCTTCCTATCTCTACTTGGACCATCTCTAGGTAGTAGCTACTACAAAATAAGCTAACCGAATACTATATTGGCCAAAACATCAAACAACCAACCTAAACAAAAAGAAAGAGGAAAAAGGAAATCATAATAAGGAAAAAGAAAATATAAAAAAAATAAAAAAAAACCCCTCAATTTCTCTCTCCTATCACCCGACAAACACCACCCTCCCCTTTTATTTTCTTTTCTTCATAAACCCCCTCCCTTGCTTCTCTTCTTCTTTCACACCGCCCATGCCTCACCAAGTACAACGCCGTCCTTGCTATCCCCGACGCACACCAATGACCGGCCTTCCTGCCTCTACACCTACCGTCGTTAAACCTCCCCTCTGGGACCGATGCACGGTTAGAAGCCGTTGGTAATCTCCTTCCTCTGTTTTTTGTCTTTTAACGCTATGTAGCTGGAATTCAGTTAGATTGGGTTAGTTTTTTATTTTATGTATTTAGATGTATTTGATGATGGGTAATTCGTTATAGTGAGTTTGTTGATTAAAGTTTTGATCTTTTAATTAGTTTAGGGTTGTTTTTGAGTTTTGGAGCTAGATTGTGATAAAGGGGTAATTAAATTTTATCAATCCGGTTTTTGTTGATTTTTGACTATTGTATGTTATGGAGTTATTTTAGTTAATTAGGGCTTATAGATTTAGTATGATTATTAGATCGTAATTTGTTCATATTTTGTAGAAATTGTTTTTAGTTTTTGCATTGAGATTATCGTTGTAAATTAGTTTAATAGCTAAAATTATAGTAATAATCAGGATTTACGAACTATGGTGTTTTATAAATTTATTTTCTGATTTTCATAATTTATTTTATTAATTTCGAATTTATGGGATTTAATGTATGAAAACATTTTTTTTAATTAATAAACATAGTTTAACTGATTAAAATAATTTCTAATTTAATTAGAATAATTAAGGGTTGATTTTCATGAGTTGAATTCTGCTTTAAAACTAATTCTAGGCCTTTGAGAATTTTTATAATAATTTGGGCGTTATTTGAGCTTTATTGGATAATTATTGAAATAGAATTATAATTATAAGATAATTAGTAATTGTGGTTTGGATTTGGTATTGTCATGTTCATACATTGCATATAGGATCATATTAACATATTGGTATATAGTTGGTTGGTTGGTTGAATAAGTTTGGGTGTTAATTTGGGAATGTCGTTTGTGCAAATTGTAGAAAATGAGTTCGTAGACGAGGAGTACCTAGTGATTGATGTGTTGTTCAGTTTCCGTTTACTTGAAAAGGTAAGCTAGCATGCTCAACTTTTCTTAAACTTGTAGAAACCTTTCAAAACTTATATGCTATATGTGAATGGTGTGATTGGATGAGAACTTAGTATCATGTTAGGTGGAGAACGATTCAATTTCCTTTATGATTAATATGTTATACTTGTGTGGTTTATTGCAATAGAAAGGTAAGGTGGATTTGATATGTGATATTGGTTGTGATTGGCTTATGATTGATCTAATTATGAATGTGAACTCTAATAGTGGTGTGGAGATTGGATGGCGATATAATTATTGTGTCGGAGCCTCGGAGTTGCTCCTAATAATGATTGTGTCAGAGCCATGGAGTTGCTCCTAATTATTGTGTCGGAGCCTCGGAGTTGCTCCTAATTATTGTGTCGGAGCCTCGGAGTTGCTCCTAATTATAGCCCCACCACATCGGTCTTTAAGTGGGTTTGGCTCTAGTACTACTCTATTAGGTTAAAAATACTTAATAGGGGGTGTGCACACTTAAGTTCTAGTAGTCTTGGATTATGGATTATGGATTATGGATTGTGGATTGTGGATTGTGGATTGTGAACTATGGATTGTGGATTGTGGATTATGGATTATGACTTATATCTTTTTACTCGTGACTAAATTAATGTTTAATGAATATGTATCGTGGAATGTTTCTTATGATATTAGTAAGTGATGAATTGAATGGTGGATTGTGGAATATAATTTTTGACTATTAGTTTGGAATTATAATTCCATAATTTATATGTTTATGTGCTAAGTGTGTTTTCGAAAATAAAAACTAAAACGTTTTCAAAATCCAGGTAAGGGTTTTGGTTTTTTACATGTTGAGGTATTAGCTTACTCAATTTTTCTGACTTTTTCAACTGTGGTTTTTGTGCTTTAAATCCACCACAGGTTTGGAGTTATTGATGCATGCGAGAACGCCGACTCATTAGAAATTAGTTGGATTCAATAATTAGACTCGTAGTTATTATTCATAGACGATTTCATATTTATATTTCAGATTTTGGACCATTGTAACTTTAAGTATTGGATGTAATAGACTATTTTAGATCATTAGACTTTTATATTCTGGCTTTTGAAATCTCCTTGCATTCGGGTCTTTGACTTCAGTGCGGAGTGACACCTCTGAATTTCCTTATTTGTGTTTTGGTTCTCGATAAAATATTTTTAAAAAGGAAAGGAAATTTGGGGGTGTTACAGAAATTCTTAGGTGTTTGGCCAACATAATACAGAAGTAGTTCTAAGAAACAGAAGCTATTTGAGTGTGTTTGGCCAATTTGTTTTTTTATTTTATGTGTTTTTATGGGTGGATTTGTTATATATTAGAATAAAGGTCAAATGAACTACTATTCTTTTGTTTTTTAATCTTAATTTAATTTTTTAATGACAAAAGGATCAAATTAGTTGCTCAAAAAAGTTCAATTGATCTTATGAAAATCTTCTAAGTGTACATGTAAGAGGAATGTTATATTGCTAGAGTGCGTTAATTAAGATCAATGTTATATACTTATTGCTATCTATGCACTATCCTCATTTCACCAAACGTTTTCAATTCCTTTATTACTCAAGCCAATACAACAATCCTCCATTCTTTGCATTGACCTGATGACATAAGCTTGCATCAAGACTTGCCTAATAGCCATCCTCATCCTTATCAAAGTGACTCAAAACAAGCTTAATGAATCCACATTTAAAACCCAAAAATCCAATGGACGAAGAAAGAGGTGAATTCAACAATTCAAGATAAGGGGTAAAATTAATTATTGTACAAAAAAAAAAGGAACTGAATTGAAAAGGTAAAATAAGGTTGTACAATCAATTGAAATAAAATAGGAATTAATTTATAAAGAAAGATTTCGAGAGGAGAGAGAATAAAAGAGAGCAAAAAAAATAATATTTGAAGAAGATAATGGAGAAAGTCTTCGAGCAAAAATGTAGCAGACAATGGAGTCTTGAGGAAATGGAAAAATGGGAGAGGAAAGAGGAGAGAGAGAGAAAGCTTCCAAGGTGAGAAATAGGAGAAACAGAAACAGAAGCTGGAAGCCCCAAATTTGGGCTTCTGTGTCTAGGGAGCTATTTGTTTTCAGAAGTGCTTCTGAAATCCGAGAAGCTCTTTCTCAAATTGGTGTGTTTGGCCTAGTTTCTCCTCCTTACCCATAGAAGCACTTGTAGAAGGTTGGCCAAACACACACTAAGGCAATTGATGATTATTGATTCTTTTGTTAACATAATTATATATAAAGGCATTTAATGTTGAGATTATAAATATATATGTGAAATGAAATATCAAAATAATTTATAAAGGGGGTTTGACATAAATCGTCGTATATGATATTATTCATAATCGTGATAAGAATAAATATTAAAATAACAAAAAGTTGAGAGCAAAATACGAAAATCGGTATGTTGCAGTTTGGAAAAAATCAAAGACAAGGATGAGTAATATCGTAATCTCTCTATTTCACTGATTTACGTATAAAACCAAACACACTAATTGTTTTTTGTGACACTTTTATCCACACTACTCAATGAAGATGGGAAGGAAAATGGATATTGATCACTATGATACTAATCTATCTACTTTTGTAATTTAGGGGTGATTGATATAAATCGTGGTATATGATATTATTCATAATCGTGGTGAGAATAAATATTGAAATAACAAAAATGTGGGGTAATAAATAGAAGAATAAGTATTAAGCTGTTTGACGAAGATTAAAGAAGTCGCTGACTAATATTCTAATATCTCTATTTCACTAATTTACGAATAAGATCAAACACCCTAATCAACGAAAACCGTGCGTAGCATGGTGTAAAAACTAGTATACTATAACCTTCTTTGATAAATAATAACTAGCAAAAAAAACAAAACAAAAAGCCAAAATTTCTACATCGACTCTGTTTAACAACGTAATTTTTGGACCATTATCGAATTTGTTCTTCTTCTTTTTCTATTTCCAAACATCACCCTTCTTCCAATACCATACCCAGATACGTCCATTTTTTTCTTAACCATTATCGCTCTCTCGCCCAACTTATTTTTTCATATATTCAACATCATTAGAAAATCTAAACTTACACATAGTTAGCAAGTTGTTTCGGCGTGTTAACAAATGCATAGATTAATTGAAATTACAAATCATTTTAATTAATAAGTTAGTCAAATTTACAGATCGTTCTAATCAAATTATTGGATTTTGGTTACCTTTTTTAGCTAAGATCCATGAAACTTTATACTTACGGAGTACTCCGTCCGTTCGCTTATAAAAACATGTAGGGTCGGAACACAGTTTTTAAGAAAAATAGAATAAAGAATGAGATTTAGGGTTCACTTGGTGTAAAATTACAACATAGGGGTATGTCTCACTTGCATTTTCAATAAACAAATAAATAAAGTGGGGGTGTTTTGGTCTTTACATATATAAATTGTTGGGGTGTCAACCCAAGTCCCACATTGAAGAAACAGGGACTACAATCCTTGTATATAAGTTCCACCTCCACGTTATATAGTATGAGGCCTTTTGGGTTGAAAAGATACCCATGTTTGAAAAACAGTGCGGGCTGGTAGTCGGGCCCAAAGCGGACAATATCATACTAATTGTGGAGCCGGTGGTTTGGCATTCCACAACAAGTGGTATCAGAGCCACGGTTTAAAGACACTCCTGTGGTGGAGTGGACTCTGGCGTTTGTGGGCATCCCCCTCTCGGTAACACCTCGTGACTGTGTGTCTCCGTATAATAAACGGAAGGAGGTCTGGCCATGAATTGGGCCTTGGTTTGAGGGGAGGATTGTTGGGGTGTCAACCCAAGTGCCACATTGAAGAAATAGGGACTAGAATTCTTGTATATAAGTTCCACCTCCACGTTATATAGTATGAGGCCTTTTGGGTTGAAAAGATACCCATGTTTGAAAAACCGTGCGGGCTGGTAGTCGGGCCCAAAGCGGACAATATCATACTAATTGTGGAGCCGGTGATTTGGCAGTCCACAACAAGTGGTATCAGAGCCACGCTCTGATACCACAGGAGTATTAGTTAAATGAATTATTTTATTTTGACAAAATATAATCATGGATATATATTCCGTTATGGATTAAGTTTAGAAGGAGTTAGCATGGTAAGGGAAAGGGGGCGGGGGAATAAAACTTTTTTTTTTTTGTCGGGCAAACATGACGCCATAAAAAAAAGTCAAACGGAAAGCTGAAACTTTTTTTGGTCGAAATCTGATAATTTGTAGGGTTTCACAAACAAATGGAGAAGTTAGGTAGTGCTCAAAAAAAAAAAAAAAAAAAAAAAAACAGTAGATATACATAGTAAACATAGGAGTTCAGTTTTATCATCATTAATAATAGAAAACATAATTAAGAGAACCGTGCAATGCACGAGCTTTCATCCTACTATAATTTAAGAAAGAAAAAAAAATACAAATTAAAACAATTATGAAGAAAATACAGTTGGATTCGTATCGAAAATACTTTAATGAAAATACGTGTGAAACATTTATTGAGGGAGTGGCTAGGCCTCTTTTTCGGACGGGGTCTTAGTGGTTCTCTACTTCTCTCCATGTCAAATAGTCGAGGTCGAGATCATAACTAATGTGAAACACATAAATTTTTCGTGCTAAAAATGAAAAATCACATGATCACAGCCACAGGGGTGGAGACTGGTGATTTGGTGAATAACATTACTTGTAGGGAAAGGCAAAAGAACCCAAAGCTGAGGGAAAGGTAGATACGGAGTACATCATATGTGGAATACTAGCCACTGATAAGTTTACATTCATGGTAATAACACTGGCGAATACAGATGCTATACACTCACATCAGAGCAAAATTTACAACAAGAATCGGCATTCGTATGGATCTAAAGAATGAAAGAACTAGTAATGCTTGCGGAGTTGTGGTCTTGTGGAGGCTTCACATGTAATTTACATATACAACTATCTATGTAAGGCATCTCTAGCATGTCTCCAGCGTACTTACAAAAAACAATACACATCTCCAATGATACGCCTGTTAATCAACTGCAGAGTTGAGTGCACAAACCACGGATTTGAGAATCAGTGATGTTTGACAAGAAGTAGGTTTTCGACTTTCCATTTGCCGGGCATGTCAAGTCCAACTGATTGTCGGTTTGTTCAGACTGCAAAACAGGCAAAGGATGTTCATCAATGTCAAGTTAAATCACATCTTTTTTTTGGAAAGTGATACCACATCTAATCTGATGAATATCATTTCACGCTGGTTAGCTGATCAAAGCTCCGCTAATCAGACTAGTAAGCATTTAAAGCCGAAGAGCTAAACTATACAATCCTACAATCCTTCGATCAGTGCTAGGTTCAATATTTTCCCCTACACATTACATGCATCACCAGCCCAAAGGCCTGCCCTCAATGGTGCTAGGATGAGGGTAAGGAAAATCCAACTCCAGAAGTAAGAACCAAACTACAATTTAGAAAAGCCTTACACATCAAAGTAAGCTCAAAGTATACTGTAATACCAAAGTTCTCGTGTAAGGGCTCAAACCTAAGATTAAACCACCAAATGATCCTCATGGCTCGCAGTTAAGTGTCAATACTTAATTCTGGATTCTGATGTTGAGAAATCAAATGACGATGGCAGGTTAACCTAACCGTCAAGTCTTAGTTGCTCCGTTAACCAGTTTAACAGTTCGGCACATTTGTGAACCTTAACCGAACCTATAAGTCCGATTGACCTGTTAAACGGTTAACCTAATGTTCAGGTTTGGTTAAAGATTTAACCTAAAACCATAAATGTAACATGAATAGAAAATAGCAACCACAAATACGATAACTTTTACAATCACATTTAATGATCTACTACAGGCCATAATACGTTAACAATGATAATAGCGCCTACTATTGTACTATGTCAAGTCAAAAATTAGTACACCTTGTGTTTTCTCTATATATTTTTTTTTTCATATAAGTTCGGTTCTGGTTAACCAGTAACCCCAAAATTAGGGACCTTAACCTACCCGTTAACCTACAAATGTTAAAGGTTCGGTTATCAGTTTGGTCTGGTAGGGTTATTCAGGTACAATTATTTTTGCAAACCCATACCACGGACTACATAATAATCTTTTTCAGAATATGCTTAGTTTCTAATTTCAGAATTAAGGACAAAATTAGTCTAGCAAATGATCTGAGACGAATTGTCCAAGCGACTGGGTGGGAACTTTGTACGTATCATATTGTACGTATCAAATGATGCAGGTCACAGGCATCAATTATACTTCCACTTGCCCACAGTGACAGTCCTCTGTATCATATTTTCATACCTCATTTAAACCACCATGATCACATGGGCATACATTTAACCAACTACGTTTTCCTATCGCCTAATGGTTGATTCCTTTCACAGCTACTTTGAAATTTAGGATTGTCTCTAGTGCGAAGGGCGTTCATAATGGGTGATACCTTTACTAGGTTGTTGATCAATAATTCCAAAGTTTGAGAGGGTAAGAGAAGTAGGATGTGAATATATGATCAGCAATAAAGAGGAACCACTTACTTGACAGTATACAGGTTGGGAATTACAGCTCCATCGTGATGTAGGTATACAACTTAAATAGTGGCACCAAGAGCAGTTCGCATTCCCATCGATTCCTTTAAAAAGAAGGATAAAAGCAACAGCAAACCTGTATATACAAGCATAGAAAGGCGATCATACATCTGCATCAAAAGAAACAGTTTTTGACTCGAAACAAGTGATGAAAGTAATGCAGTCCAGATCTACGGCAGTAACTAATTTTTGCAATTAATGTCTAGGGGAGGGCTGTCCAAGTGGACTCAGTGTCATAAACAGCATTTCTGGCTGGCGTTCACAGATCCACATGTACTCTAGATATGACAGAAAAGTTTGTGAGACTTGAGGTTTTACGACATTTCCCTGTAGTTGGTGCCAAGCCAACCATGCATCCTTGATTTTTAGATAATATGATGTCCTAAAATGCTCTCTAGCCTCAGGGTTTTTTTATTTTTTATTTTTTTTTTGAGATTTATCCTCAGGGTATTATGGTTCATATATGAAGCTAAAATATCCCGTGAGTGGCACAATTTGTACAATGCTTAACTCATTCCCAAACAGAAGGCTAGGGGACAGTAACATCGTTCTTCAACTTTCAAGAGACAACTAATAATTTGAAAGGAAACTGTAGCTGGATCCTCGATAAAGGGCATTAGACTTTTTTTTTTGGGTACAGACTATACTTAGAATTGTCATTTTGGATTTTTAGCAAATTTGGAGGCCCTGCGTCAATTATATCACAACAAAGAATCTACTGTTAACTTAATCAACAAAATAAGATGTCGGATTACAACCACTGCAATGAGAAACCAAGGAGAAAGCATATAAGCCAGAACACTTTCACAATTGTGAATTCTTTTCTTTTTTTTTTTGTTTTTTTTTTTTTTTGGCCATGACAATTGATTCTTTATAGGTTAAGCATGCAGATGAGACCATGTGGTACGAATTTTAGTAGTCAATTGTCAACTTCATATCTCTAATATGTCTTCTTAGGTCTCACCCCAGTATAAGCCAGAATGTGATAGACAGATATTGCAAAAGATAATACGGTCAAAAGTGTTTTTGTTTCTCAAAAATGTTCCAGTAGCAAGTATTTGGGGTCACTCTCATCCTTGAGGAACCATCCTACTTAACTTTCTGAGGTTATAACCAATAAAGCCTAGGGCCCTAGGCCCTAGAGCTAATCCTAGAAGTTGTTATGGGATACCGCACCTCTCTCACGTAAAATCAAGGATTACTGAGAGTGTGAGGATGAGTTCTTCCTTTTCCCTCTAGGATATGTAAATGGTGTTGTAGTCTTGGTGCTTATTCCGAACAGAAAAGCTCACAAAGTAATTTGAGCAGGATTTGAGCTTCAAACGAATCCTATTGCCTAAAAGGTGTTTGTGTACAACATGCAAACAAACTTTAACTTGACTACAGAGTCTTTAGATACTCAACAAATTAGCACGTACAACGGTACAAGAGACATGAACTAAAAACAAACATATGTATATATATCTTATGGCTCTTACCCGATAATTAGAACTATAAGAGAGATAATCCACAAGGCACATTGATATATCTTGTACTTGCGTCTGGCCATATCTGGAGAGAAACCAGGTGGCATATATTTCTTGCTAATCCATCCGAATTGTGGCCGAATCAGGAACACAAAACCAAGGAAAAACCCAGAGATAAACCCTCCTATATGAGCGAAGTTGTCAACATGTGGAAGGATACCAACACCAAGGTTGATGACAACAATGAGAACCAGCATTATCAAGGATGAGACCTGGAGAGGGAAAACAACACACTTTTTGAAGGATGGATAGAAATGGTAACATGTCAAACTTATAAACTTAAAATCATGGGATCGAACCTTGTTACTATATATTGTCCAGTTTATGATCAACTCAGAAAGCATGGCGCCTAATAACCCGAAAACAGCCCCAGAAGCACCAACAGATATGCTTGATCGAACAAAAAGAGCAGACATCAAACTGCCACCTACTCCAGCGATAATGTACAGCAAGCCAATCTTAACTGTTAAAAATACATATGGAAATGATTATAAAAGCCAAGAAAAGCTTCAACTTTCAAGCAAATATGAGGTTCTCTAAATCACAGTTTGGTTCGGGAAACTACAAGGTTGATGAAGCTGAATTGTTGCTTAGTAGGCAGTTCCAAATCTAAAAGCATGCATTGAGAGACTAAGCAAATAAATAAGAAAAACAAACAGTAGAAAAAATAATGAAATGGAAGAATACTTTTGCCATGTCTTCTAAGTCCTGACAGTTTAAGTTATCTGTACATGCTTTTATTTGGTAGTTGAGTTTTGGCATCTCTCAAAAGTATCCTTTGACTTAGAGACAGCTTCCTAAGATATAGCTAAAGCAAAAACCACCCAATACACCTAGTTCTCAAGGGTGAGGTATTCGAATGTGCATTACTCTCATTCCTCTCCTAACAAACTAATATTTTAGAATGCATTGAAGAGAGTAATTTTCCTGTGCGTACATTCAGTTCACATAGCATGCATCCCAACATACCCCCATGGCCTAACCCTACCGACCATCACTTCAATGTGAACAAAAAAAAAAAAAAAACATCTTGGTTCATGTGTTGATCTTGTTTTTAAGGACTGCTATAAAGGAAACGCATTTGGGATAAACTTCTTGTCTGATAGCTTATTGCTGTTATAGTGATGAGTACACTAATTGATTATTGTTTATAGAAAACATACCAAAACCAAACTCTCGCTCCAACCGAATCCCAATGATTAGTAAACTTAACATATTAGCCAGCAAATGAAAAACTCCACCATGCAACCAGATACAACTGATTAGACGCCATGCCTGATGGTGGTGCACAACTTTATTGACATCTAAGGCACCCATCTTTTCTAGCCTGATGCAGAAAATGGAGACAGAAGGGCAATCAAAAGGCAGCTGAAGCATATACATGTACACCGAATTACCAAAACAGGAAGGACAACTCCATCATGGCATCAAATATTAACAACTAATAAAAAAGTCAACTAACAATATTTAAACAAGATGGATATCCATCCTGTTATCAAGGCCAATAACATAGACAACAACACTCAATGCAGCAAAAACTCAGAGTCACAGTAACCTCATCCGCAATACCTATCATTCCAAAAAAATGAACACATCAAGACCAATTCAAAACGAAAACCAAAATGGGTAGACTAAGATTCAAACCATAGTGAAGCAATTGTACTTGGGGTTACGATCCCCGACCACACATTGTCACCTAGGTGCTAGGGATTTTTACCAAAATGACCACTTCCTAATACTATCGCCAAAAGTGCAAATGAAGCAAGTAGCCTAATAAAAAAAAAACCATTCTAAACAAGAAAAAAATAAACTTTTAACATGAATGTGTTGTTGGTATGACAAGCCATTTCTTCATTACTTGTGAGGTTTTGGGTTTCCTAAGAAATTAATTTCATATTTAAATGATCATCATTTGTTATCAAATCTCATTAAATCATCCATGTTACACACTTATGCACACTTTGTAGGGAGAATTAGGAGAGGCTAGATGTGCAATTCGATTACATATTTTGTAGAAGTATGGTAAGTTTGGGTTCACACATCGCTAGTTTTAGTTTGAACTCTGCATGGAATTCATTATGGCAAAGGCACAAGAGAAAAGCCAAGCTAAGCATGTGACCTCTTCGTACTAGATGAGCTGTAGTAGTTAGGTAAAGTTTTTGAGCGGTAAATCAAGGTTGTAATCAGCTTTGTCTGTTTGTACAAATCATAGCTAGGTTTTTGTAGTTTCCCTTCATATATAAGGGACCATAAGTGTACATGATGCATATCAAGAAATAGAGAAATCAGAGAGCAGCCGCATTGAGTCTGCAACTCACACAAACTCTTTGCATTAGCATCTTACTCTGACATTCATATTATTTCTGACAATCTGGTAAAGGATGGGACAAGCTTGGAAACTCAACATATATTTACATTCTTAGAGATAAGAACCTTGTAGCTTACAATCTCGTAAATCAACTTGGCAACAAATGGCTACAGTTTCTCCCGGTCATAAAATAATAAAATGTAAACACAAAAACAATGGAGCATTGTTATCCATCAAAACTCAGAAGGACTTTGCTTAATCAATTGGAAATTTCGGTCAGAATCTAAACATTCACAGTATTTCCACCTTAAATTGACCTTTTCTATAATTTGTGTGAAGTCTCAAAATCCCTACAAATTCATGAGCAAAATTGAAAACAAAAAAGTCAATTAATTACAAACAAAATCGAAAGCAAAATTCAACATGATCAATCGTCTAATCATTCACAAACATCAGAAATCACTCCTACAATTACAAGACCCAAAATGATACGGGATCGGCTAACATGGAGACCGCCAAACAAACAAATAGTCAAACATAAACAGTAAACAGTAAAAAAATAAGATAAGAAGGAAGGGCGGATACTCACGTAGTAGAGGAAGGGCCGAGAAGAGGGTTCTCCTTAAAAGGCTGGAAAGAGAAGCGTCCGAAAGAAGGTACAACACAAGACAAAGTATTCTTGGGGCAATCATTGACATACATTGTAATGAAAAGCATGGCAACATTTGCAACAACAAACAAAGGAATTAACCACGGAACCCATTTCTTGTATGTGTTCGGCGGCGGAAGCAGAGGCGCGGATGATCGCGGTGGCGGTCTCGGTAATGGCGGGTGGCTCTCTATGTCTACTGGGTGTACCATCTTCGGGTTCCCCCGTAACGGGATTTCTTGCTCTAAATCCCTTGCCATTATCCTGTCTGTCCGTCTGTCTTTCTGTTTGATTGTTTCACAGTATGAGAGCGTGAGGTTGAAGTTTTGATGGGGGGGGGGTTTTGGTAGTTGAACGAACACAAGAAAGGAAGAAGGAGAGTTTTAGTTTAAGAAAAAGGTAAAGTCAAACTATAGGGAGGGAGAGGGGAAGGTAACTTCCATTCCAAGTGGAGAAGGGAGCTTCATCATGACGGCTACCTGCTGACTGATTGCTTTTCTTCGTCACTCAACTTGGTCCAAGTGTTCAGACGCCTAAACGTGTTAGTATCTTTGTATCCACTTTCCACCTCCCACCTCCCACTAGCTTTTGGTAAAACCCGTAAAAGTTTTGGGTCAACTTTGATTTTCCGTTATGTTAATTTGAGACTGTATATATTCAACTGAAAACGAGAATTGGTTAAACTATATTTGTCAACGCAGGAGCCTCCCTTGCGCTTGCATATTAGATAAATTATTTTTAATAAATACAGGTATGCCTTTACAATCAATTCCGACTAAAAATGGTTTTGGATCTAAAAAGAAATTAGTAATTTTTCAATTCCTCTCAAAACCGCAAGGATTTCTTTCTCCATAGTGAGATAGTTGCATTCACCTTTATTAAAGCTATCGCCACAATATCTACACACCTTTTATCCTTCCTTTATTTTTAATACTGCACCCCAATGTTCATCACTTGCATCTGTTTCAAGTACTAGATCATTTTGGTTAGTAGGTAAATTTGAAACAGGAAAAATTTGACATAGTTTCTTGAATTTTATAACCGATTATGTATCCGACTGATTCCAATTCCATGGAGCTTCTTTTTTAAGATTTTGTTGTAGAGGTTTTCGGAATTTAGCTAAATTTTGTATAAAATCAGAGGCATAGGTAAGACATCCTAGAAACCTTTCTAGTTGTTTTCTATTTTCAAATTTATCAGGAAATTTGTCAATTTTCTCAAGGATGTGTTTCTGTAAAATTACTCTGCCTGCCTTGATTTCTAACCCAAGAAATTCAATTTCTTGTTCAACATAGTTGCATTTACTTTTGCCAAGAATAACACAATGATCTAAACATTTTTGAGTAACTGCTTTGACATCGCCCATGTGTTACTCAAGAGTTTTGAAAATATAAGAATATCGTCTATGTAAACCAAGCAACAATGATTAAGGTCTTTGAAAATGTTCTCCATTCTTCTTTGAAATGTTTGAGGGGCATTCTTGATACCGAACGGCATAACAACCCATTCATAATGACCTGGAGGAGCACTAAAAGCAGTCAAAGGAATACTCTCTTCTTCCATCTTAATCTGCCAGTAGCCACTCTTACAATCCATTTTTGAGAACCAAGTGGCTCTTTGTATTATATTGAATAAGACTGCTTTATTAGGAATATAATAACCATCAAAGATTTTGAATTCCTTAATATCTTGATCAGTGTAAACCATTTGTTTTACCCTAATAATTGTAGTAGGATTTGATAAAGTTATCTTAGCAACCGATTTATCTTTATCCCAATATTTAAGTGAGTTCTCCGAATATAGCTCTTTGCACAAATCTTCTTGTTGCTTTATAATTTTATCTTTTAATGATAATTCATGAATAGTGTTTCTTAAAGCAACCTCTCTTTGTGTTGGGACAACCTTATCACCACGCTGGTTGTGCGTAAACTCAATTTTACTACGAGTATACGCTTTACTCATCTTTTTTATCGGTACAAAATTACCATTTACCGTAAATATTAGATGAACAATTGTTTGAGTACATGGTGAATATAATTTTTGAAAATTATTCCCTATAAGCATATCATGAGAAGGTTGGTCCGTTGCCCATAATTTGGGTATGATGCATTGGACCCCGCTAATTTCTATAGGTAAATTTTCTAAGATCTCGGTATGAGTCATTAGACTATTGTTAGCGATCTTAACATGCATAGGTTTAATTGTCTTTTTTTTTCAGAGAAATTCTAAGAAAAGATCTATCTTTCCGAAACAGCACGAACAACCTCTATCAATGTAAGCACACAAGTCAAATCTATTGTATCCTTCCAGGCATATATTTATCGGAATGCATATACTATTTGGATTTGTTCCGACAACTTCTTAAGGTGTTTCTGTTGTCATATTGACTTCATCAACCTCATCTTCATAAACATGTTTGCTTTTTGGGATAGTTCTGTGGCCAATGATCTTTCTTTGATAAAAACTTGACCTTAGTGGCTTTTTAAGATCAAGACTCGAACTCGGTGGTTCCCGAAGATCAAAGCCTGCTCTAGATGGTTCTATTGATTCATTGCTACTGACAGGCTAAAGTCGTATGCCTAACAAATATAAATTAACACACAAATCTAACACGTAGTATTGGGTAAGTGGGTGTCGAATCCACAGAGAACGGTGATTGCCTAAGTATGCAAACGTAACTAAATGGAGGGTTTTGAGTTGTAAAGATCAAGTAATCAAGCTGAAAGAAGTAAATTGCAATTCAATTAAGGAAAAGGTCTCGGACGATTAATATCCACTACAGTTCATCCAATTGATCATTGTCCTCACTGCGATCAATTATTTTGAGCACCTAATTGTGAAAATGTAATTTTCGATCATTCCTAATTAATAGCTAGCAAGAGAGATCAGCCCTACTAACTAGCCCTAATCGATATATAACAAAGACACGCACCTAAATTCAATTCAACGATAGCAATAAGCAATAGAACGATAACAATTAGGATAGATAAGATCTAGACACAAGCGGTTTCGATATACAATCAATATACCAATTCTCTCCTAAATCTTAGATCTATGATCAGCACGGAATTAAGATTTAGTTTCTACTCGTGAATCAATTAAACAAACAATTAGTCCTTTGATTAATGATTCTAGCAATATGACTTAACCTAGGGCTAATTAGTTGTACACCTAATTAACGATAAATCACTCAATAGCAATCGAAATAGAGAGAACGATAATTCAAATAATTAGAACTCACAATTGTTCGGATGAATTTGTAGCTTCAATTAATCAAATCCGAGAAATAAGGTCTTTAGCCTTGCATAGTCTTGAAAATAATCTCTAAAAGTTCTGAATACTGAATAATTAAAACTACCGAAAGTTTAAAGTATTTATACTAAAAGACTACAAAACGGGATTAGAAAACCCGTCAAATATGCCGACGCAGCGGCGGGACGACTCCTCTGGATCCCAGACGACTCGTCTTAAGCGTCAAGACGACTCGTCCCAAATACAGACGAGTCGTCTAAAACTCTCTGTTTCTGTCGCCGGACTGGTTCTGGCGACGTGTTTCAAATGGTCATAACTTCTTCGTTACTTGGCCTGTGAGGACGTGTGACCACTTCCTGGAAAGCTAAGATCATGAACTTTAATGTGCCGTTGGTCTCACTGCAAAATTCAAAGCCGTTTGAAAGTTATTAAACTTCAAATTTGACCTTCCGTAATTGGACTGAAATTCCTCAACCTAGCTTCCAAATTTGTCCAAATCTTGTCATATTGATTCCTGGATCATCTTTCATCGCCTCATTGTCATTTCACACACTTGCACATCAATCTTAAGGACATAAATACATTCAAAAACCATGAATTCTTATATTAAAACACAAATACACGAATGATAGAATTAGCTAACAAATTGATCCAAAAGCAACCATTTTCTAGCATTAAAACCCAACATTACCCACAACTAAGTGGGTCGTATCAAATTCCCCCATGTTTAGACCTTTACTCGTCCTCGAGTATACCAACATCTCTAAATTGTCCCCAAGGTCTTTTAACAAGCAACACGGCCGGAAATGACATCTACGCAACGGTCAATGGTCTTCATCTTCCTAGTTAGGAGACGTCACGGATATAATCTCTACGCAACGGTTCCCAACCATCTTATGCACCATAAAACACAACCGCAAACAAAACCAGTTAGCAAAGGGTCCTACAATGTCCTAAATATCCCTAAGCCGCTCACACACAACACCCTCGTGAGCCTAGGTCCGGAATAACACCGTCGGATCAAAGACTACCTCGATATAGCCACCAATCGCCCCAAACAACCAAGGGAATCGAGGATTTTCTATCCTATCACCGATACTATACAATCCAACCGAACCTCCTTATATTAGCCAAGAGAGACCTACCAAGACACGACCTTCAACACACCCTTCTTATTGCATCCGGTATAGTAGCACGCTCCACTCATTTTGCCTAGGCGCCCTTTCGGGTTTTCACCTAGCCTCTCGTTAAATTTTCCATGCTCACCGGCTCACTTTCTTCTCTCGTGTCTTTTCCTGACTTTCTTTTCCGCTCCGCTCTCTTTTCTGACTATCTTCTCTCTTCTTTTTTCCTCTTTTTTTCATTTTTCGATTTTTTTTTTTTTTTTTTTTTTTTGCGAAAATACTAAAATCATGTACATATACTAGCTACAACAAAGATGATGACATCTTCTGCCCCATGCTTAAACCGAACATTGTCCTCAATGTGAACCACAAATAGGACAAGAATAAATAGGGGAAAAGATAAACAAGCTTAAAATATACATTCCTCCCTCATCACTCCAAAAGTATGCAAGACCGAACACTTCCTCCTTATCACAATACTCAAGGCAATGGGCTCATAGGAAATGAAAACGGGGTGTAGAGCCACACTCAATTCACACAATATCCCAAGCATCCTCAAGACAAAGTCGTCACCAATCCCCCTCGCTTCTCACAACACCTCCATACTCCCTGAAATAGCAAAGTCCAAAACAATTAAAGGACTTATTCACCACTATCATGTAGCATACATACACCAAAATTACTTTATAAACGTCAAATCCACCCTCCAAGGACACCATTAATGAATAAATAAAAATATTGGGTGCAAGGGTGCAAATGATGATGGGATAAGTAAAACAAAGTGGTAAATCATAGGTAGGAACAAAGAGAGATGAACTATAAAAACTGGTGAAGAAAATTGTGGTGGGAAATAAAGGCTAGAATAAGTAGTAGTAGGAGGAGAAAAAGGATAGGAATTAGACGTACCTGATCATCATCTTTGGCTCTTTTTTTTTTTGGAATTTTCTATTTTTTTTTTTCTTTTACCTACATAAGAAACAAACAAATCAAAAGGAAAAATAAAATAAAATTAGAACAATACTTGGGCTGCCTCCCAAGAAGCGCACTTGTTTAACGTCGTTGGCTCGACACATGTCATGTGTATGTTCCTGCATGACCTAGCATAGGTGAAATGACCTGGCTTGAGAGCGAAAGAATTCATTGCTCTGTGAAATTTATCGAATGAGCTGGCATAATTCTCAAGAATTTGACAATAGAAAATATTAGTGAGCAACAATACACAAATAATAGAAGCCGCAATATCCTGCAAATGAGGATTGTTTAGACCTCCACGTTCAAAACTATTTTCTATGTCACCATCAATATGCTCATTATTCGGTAAAGTGGGAGTAGGGTGAAAAAGAGAATGATTTATGATCCACGGAGTTTTAGAAGCTAAAATGGAACCAACTCCCATCGGTGGTATGGGCGACTTTTCCTCCAACGGGGAAATCTCAACTTGCTCATCTTCATTGTCACTGATTCCGAACTCATTCTCCTCTACATGGACAATATCTTCTCGATTATCCAACATCACATCTAGGGGAACTCTTAGTGATGGATCATCTCGTGAATTACCAATCAAAGAAAAATCATCCTCAACTCCAACATGTTCAATCGTATGGTCTATGGAATCTCGTGCCTCCAATCGTGCAACTGCTGTAAAAATGTTCCCTAATTGATTCTCTAAGTTTGGATACTCGCTTGGGTTTGCTGTTGGAACTGCATCATACAACTTTGCATAGTGGTCATACTGGAGGCCAACGCACGAATCATATCCTCTATAGACATGGACTCGTTGGACTGATCTTGCACGTGACCTCGTGGTTCTTCCATCTCATTTAACTCCTCAACATGTGAACTCTGATAAGCCATAAACTCAAAGAAATCCCAAATATCAACATAATGCATGGAAAGAAGTGTTTTATTGCTCATGTAATTAGCCAATCCACGAGTTTCAGGGATCATGCCTACCTTAACGACAAGACTTAATCTCAAATTGGAGAAAACACAACCACGAGATTTCAAATAAATACCATACTCCTTAAATCTAGATAAATAGTTATGGAAAGATTCATTCTCATGTTGGCTAAATTTAAAGGGGATCATGACTACACACAAAGACAAATTAAACCGTTCCCCGGCAACGACGCCAAAATTTGACAGGCTAAAGTCGTATACCTAATAAATATAAATTAACACACAAACCTAACACGTAGTATTGGGTAAGTGGGTGTCGAATCCACAGAGAATGGTGATTGCCTAAGTATGCAAACGTAACTAAATGGGGGGTTTTGAGTTGTAAAGATCAAGTAATCAAGCGGAAAGAAGTAAATTGCAATTCAATTAAGGAAAAGGTCTCGGACGATTAATATCCACTACAGTTCATCCAATTGATCATTGTCCTCACTGAGATCAATTATGTTGAGCACCTAATTGTGAAAACGGAGTTTTCGATCGTTCCTAATTAATAGCTAGCAAGAGAGATTAGCCCTACCAACTAGCCCTAATCGATGAATAACAAAGACGCGCTCCTAAATTCAATTCAACGATAGCAATAAGCAATAGAACGATAACAATTAGGATAGATTAGATCTAGACACAAGCGGTTTCGATCTTCAATCAATATACCAATTCTCTCCTAAATCTTAGATCTATGATCAACACGGAATTAAGATTTAGTTTCTACTAGTGAATCAATTAAACAAACAATTAGTCCTTTGATTAATGATTCTAGATTCTAGCAATATGACTTAACCTAGGGCTAATTAGTTGTACACCTAATTAACGATAAATCAATCAATAGCAATCGAAATAGAGAGAACGATAATACTCAACGATAATTGAAATAATTAGAACTCACAATTGTTCGGATGAATTTGTAGCTTCAATTAATCAAATCCGAGAAATAAGGTCTTTAGCCTTGCATAGTCTTGAAAATAATCTCTAAAAGTTATGAATACTGAATGATTAAAACTACCAAAAGTTTAAAGTATTTATACTAAAAGATTACAAAACGGGATTAGGAAACCCGTCAAATATGCCGACGCAGCAGCGGGACGACTCGTCTGGATCCCAGACGACTCGTCTTAAGCGTCAAGACGACTCGTCCCAAATACAGACGAGTCGTCTAAAGCTCTCTGTTTCTGTCGCCGGACTGGTTCTGGCGATGTGTTTTAAACGGTCATAACTTCTTCGTTACTTGGCCTGTGAGGACGTGTGACCACTTCCTAGAAAGCTAAGATCATGAACTTTAATGTGCCGTTGGTCTCACTGCAAAATTCAAAGCCGTTTGAAGGTTATGAAACTTCAAAGTTGACCTTCCGTAATTGGACTGAAATTCCTCAACCTAGCTTCTAAATTTGTCCAAATCTTGTCATATTGCTTCCTGGATCATCTTTCATCACCTCATTGTCGTTTCACACACTTGCACATCAATCTTAAGGACGTAAATACATGTAAAAACCACTAATTCTTATATTAAAGCACAAATACACGAATGATAGAATTAGCTAACATATTGATCCAAAAGCAACCATTTTCTACCATTAAAACACAACATTACCCACAACTAAGTGGGTCGTATCAGCTACTTGATCCAATCTAATAGCGTTTCGAACCTTATATCATATGAGTTAAATCATATTTTTGACCTAGATTTACCAATAACTTAATTATTTCTTCCTCTTCTTTTGGACTTGCGCTTTTAAAAATGCTAAGTCTAGAACTCCGACTTCTTGTAATAAATGGACCTCTCGGAATATGATCATTAGTAAATATTTTGCCTGTTTCGTCAATCGTTAATATATTTTTATTAATTGTAGCTGCATTCATAAATGATTCTATCCAAGTTTTCTTTAACCTAATGTCTTCAGGTCGTATTTTCTCAGGGCCAATCTTTTGTCTTGGGCCTCCCGATTCATATTTTTCCACATCTACAATTCCTTTTTTCATTTTTGGATCTATTGTATTCTCTAGC
Organism: Spergularia marina; assembly: GCA_963680865.1. Taxonomy (NCBI): domain Eukaryota; kingdom Viridiplantae; phylum Streptophyta; class Magnoliopsida; order Caryophyllales; family Caryophyllaceae; genus Spergularia; species Spergularia marina. Next base: position 12,951,847 of record OY804548.1, read on the forward strand.
TTATATATGGCCTTCCACTTAATTCGCAAAGGACAAGTTCTTGTATACATATTTATCCCATCAGTTAATAACTTAATTGCTAGAAATTTTGGAGCGTAAGCTTCATAAAGACTTACATAATATTTTGGTTCACATATCCAAGTTACCGTTCTTTGGCTTAAATTGCAATTCGCTCAGCTTACTATCTAATCATAGAGTTCCTTGTGTCTAATGTCACACCAAAACTTATGCATTGAACGTTTTTACCAAAATCTTGTAAAGGAGTTATGTATACTTTTTTTTTTTTGAAATCAAGATGGATTGCTCCAATATAAATTTTATATTTATTATCTTTATTATAATTCTGAATATTTTTCAAATTTATAATATTTATTTCAACGGCTTTTTTATCGCAATTCTTTACTTCAATATCTCCTTTCATTTCCTCACAAACATATTTGCTAGATAACTTTATAAAAGATATCTTAAATATTTTACTTTAGTAATACTAGGGAAACCTAACCCTCTATCGCCCACTTCATTTAATTGGTCATCATCAATGGACATTTGTGAGCTTTGTAATTGGGCTAAGCTTGACATTTCCTCTTCTTGATTGTCAAGCTCTTCATTCATTTCGTTCAATTCCTCGTATTCTATTTCTTCTAATTCTTCATCATCCTTGATGACTTCAATTTTCCCTTATTGTTTCCTAAAGACAGGTAATAACTTCTTTTTCAGAAATTTTGAAATAATCAATAGCCTCTCTTAATTTGCTATTAGTTTTCTTCTTGCAGTCGTTAGCATACTGACCAATTTCACCACATGCCCAACACTTGCAATTATTATAGTGTTTAAATCATCAATTTTTGTAATCCCATTTGATGATATAAATCTTCTTCTATTTGTTCATAATTATAATCTTCATGACTATCATCGTCTATTATGTTTTGTTTTTCAGATATCATGCTCATGATTTCATTGAGTCTTTCTGGGTCTTTTTCCTATTCGAACAATTCGTTTGACTCTGCTTGAGAGCAATCTTTAAGATTTGTTGTCATATTGTTCTTCTATTTTAATAGGATTTTTGGGATTATTAGGTGGTGTAGTAACTGTAAACTTTTTATTTTCGTTTTGATTTTGAAACGGATATTTATACTTAAAAGATTCGTTTTTCTTACAAGTAGTTCCTCCTTTGGCTTCTGAGTTAGTTCAATGTCTAATTTCGTTTATCAAAACGAGATGATTTTCTCTTATGAGATGCTGTATTTCAAATATATGTTGACCAAGAGCCGCTTGAATTGAAGTTTAGAAGTTTCTGCTAGAGTATTTTTTATTAAATTACTTCGTCTACTAAATAATTTAAAACGTGTCCTAATGTTATACTTCCATCAGGACTATGTTGAATATGAGTATATTCACGATTAGGACAAGGATCTGGCGGAGTAGCCAGTTTAATCCTTAATATTTGAGCCAAATGGCGACTCTGATACCAAAATTATCAGACTATAAATAAAAATGAGCTAAGCGGAAATTACATATGATTAATAAAATTATATTAAAATTAAGATAGTAAAGTAACTAAAGTTGAAAGAATTAAAGTTCTAAGAGTTAAGGATTTAACTAAGGAAAAGATGAGAAAAGAAAACAAGGGTAAAAAAAGAAACGCAATACATAGGGGTTTTTGTCTCTTATGCCTTTTGGAGCCCTATTGGACTTTTGCATATAGGGGCTATATGTTAAGCTTTTCTCCTATTTTCCAAACTTGACTAACTAAAGGCCACGAGTCGTGGCTTTGGTCGGTAGAAATGGTCATGGGTCGTGGCTGAAACAGAATCAACCTCCTCTAATTACACGATCTTGCAAAATTTCAACTTCTGAAGGAGTCATGGAACAAAGCCGCTTTGACGCATCTACACTCAACCTTCAAAACAATACCAAAAGCACAATCCAAGCATAAAATCCACTTTAATAAATAAGCCGCACAAGGAACAAAAATGGCTCCTGAGAAAAACTTGTTTAAAGTCATTAGCTCGACCCCTCAAAAGATTCAAGAGCGGAAGTCGTCAAAGCTCTCAACAGCTTGTCGAATGAACTAGCGCAATTGTCATAAGATGAACAATTAATGTAACAACCCTAAAATTTTGTTTAAATAAATATAGAAATAATTTAGAATTATCACGCCGCAATTGACTATCGAGCCAATTGCTAGGCTATAAATTCAACTACAATACTCCAAAAGAAAGATAAAACAGCGGAAGTCTTTAAATGTCGAACTACATTTCTCAAAACCAAAACCAAAATACATAATCCATATGAAAATATAAAATTCAATAATAGTTTATGAAACCCCAGCATGCAAACGACTCCTCAAGTAACTTTCAGTTCTGTGTCTGTTGGGGTTATTGCAAGTTGGTTTACATAAAAGAGACCTATTAGGTCAACTAGAGACAAAATAACGCTTAAAGGGCATCAAAATTATTTGAAAACCAACCTAAGTCGGTTTGACCTCATAAAACTCGGCAAGTGGCCTGGCACCTTGCTCCTTGACTTGCGCTTGCTTGAGCTTGACTTGTGGTGTAAGCCTAGCAGTCAAGCCCAAGTCTCGGATTTTGCGCCTAGGTGTGCCAACTTGCCCCTGGGTGCTAGCGACTAGTGCCTTTGTCTATGCGACGCAATGAGGCGCAAGTCTTGAATGGGTCTTGCGCCTAGGCGTGCCAACGTCTGGGTGTATGCGCAACAGTCAGGCGCAGGTTTTGCGGCTGACCGTGCCAACTTGCGCCTGGGTGCTAGCCACTGGCGCTTGGGTGTATGCGCCGGTTCTTGGCGTGCCAATCCTCGGTGCTTGCCCTGATGTGCTTGTATTTGTCGTTGTTTTTGGCCTATTTTTAATGTCATCTTGGGGTGTAATATTATTTTTTATGTTGTTAATCCCGAGAAATTGTTGCCAAATTGACGAGTTTTATCGACTTGAGAATCGAAGATTTGGTTGATAAACCACGCTCTTATCAGAGAACCGCGGAGGAGAAGACTGCGGACCGCGGAGATTTAAGTGAAGAAAAGCGAGACGAGAACAACGAGGTCACGATGGCAACGGAAATCAAATGGCGCCCCGCAGCTTATGGTCAGCGGCCCGTGGCTGTCGCTAACGTGGTTTTCCGTAATTCTTTTATTTCCGGTTTACATTATTTTAGGAACCTTATAAATATAAGTTTTGACTCTATATTTTATCATTCAAACTTTTGAGAAGAAACACAAGGGTTTCATGGATTGTGTGAGGAACTAATCTTTTTACTTCTTGATCGATTAATCGAAGTATCGCATTGACAATATCGTGAGTTTTATCTATTCCTATTTATTGTTTTCAATTATTGTCTCATCTTGATTTACATTCTATGCAATTAGCTTTTTCTGAGTTTTAGGTGTACAGCCAGTATCATTGCTTAGGTTGAATGATTGCTAGTTTAGATTAGTCAAAAGAATCCATTATTTGATTTATCTTTACGTTGTACCAACCCGAATTCATTGATTTGTATGTAATCATTGTTAGTGAATTAGGGCAATGATTAGAATCACGTGTTAAATACAACATGTGCTTTACTATTGCATGTCTTTATCGAGATCTTTCTCATTCTTATTGCAATTATAGAATTGAATCTATTTGTGCGCTCAAGTTATTTTATAGTTAGGGTAATTGGGTACTGCTGATCATGCCTTTTAGCTACTGTTAAAGAGTATTTGGATACAATGATTCCATTCTCAAATCCCATGTTTGGGAACTCAAGAATTTGGAAATTTAGATTTGTGTCAAATCCTATGAAATTTGTATCAAATCCAATTAGGCCAAAAACAAATGACATCTCAAGAGGTGTCATTCTGAAATTCCACCCTCCCTCAAACACTGAATTTATATTTGAATTCCAAATTCTCAAATGATGGAATTGAATTTTATAAAATTTTAAGTTCTTGTTTCCAAACACTACCTTAATGTGATTGACAATTCTGTTTTCAGGATATAGTGATTAAGATTGCTATGGGAATAGTGACAACTAGGACCGATTAGTTAGTGCGTTGTGTGAATTAATTGATCAAGATCCATTTTATTACTAAGTTACATTTCATAAATTGCTTTTGTTGACTCCAGATAGTTTGATAACACTACGCCAAATAATACATAAGACACCGGGTTGAATACTACCGGTGTCTGTACTGCCGGTGTCTTACGTTAAGACACCGTTTGTCCATAAAAATAACCGGTGTCAAAACTAAGACATACAACACCGGTTTCAAGAAAAACCGATGTCGTATGTAGACACAAAACTTGGCAGTTTGGTAGGACATTTGACACCGATTTGACCAAAATCGGTGTCATATATACCCTTGTGTTGACTTTTCTGGGTAGACATTTGACACCGGTTTGAGCAAAACCGGTGTCATAGGTACTTCCTTACTTTTTTTTTTTCGCTTGAGTGACATATGACACCGGTTATTGTAAAAACCGGCGTCATAGGGTAGAGTTTTTTTATTTTTTTTCGTTTGCTTCTGCCCGGCCAAGGAATTGGCGACTACAACAATTAGTCGCCAATTCCCACATTACAAACGTACAATACGATTATGCCGTTTCAACGATACCAATTTCCAAAACCTCGACTACAAGAAACAAAGTCGATTCTTTACTATACAACAATGGAGCTTCAACTTCACTATATATATAATAAGCATCTATCCAATCTCAATTACTCCACAACATTTCTCCAAAATATAACAATGGAGATATATTGCTTTTCCTAGTTTCACATTTTCTAACTAAAACATACTAACATTTCTAACTTAAAGAGAATCTAAGTGTGTCAAGACATCAAAGTAGATTTGAACACTTACAAGCAAAACTCACTAGGTAGCTAGAGATCTTCATCGTCTTCTTCTTCATCTCCATCCACAAAGACATATGTAGCCCAAAGACCTCTTATTTCATCCACTTGTTCATTCGTAAAATTGCTCGCAACCCTTCACAACATACTAAAACGACAAATTGAATTTAGATAACCAAAACTAAAACATTTATAAATTACTATAGGATAGATATATGTTTTGATATTTACCATATTTGGAATAGTTGTGGCTTTCTTTTGGATTATCTCGAACATGTAACGACAAATATAATATCCACAATCATGACTTCCTAAGGGTTGACGGGGACACTACAAAACAAAATAAAAGATAAATAAGCCCAAATTTGAACGCATAAATAAGATATCAAAAGTAAGTTAATAAACACAAAAAAATCAAACGTACCATTATAGTATGTCATTTCATAAACGTCGAATTCTTATTCAACTTGTTTAGAGTGAGGATCCAAAGTTATGATCCTCGTCACAGCGCTGGTTAAAGAACACGGTATTCCAATATACCACTCCGTCCCAAATTAAACTTCCCATAGAATAGTATTATGTGAGAGGATTTCAAATTCCATGGGAAGTTTAAATTGGGACGGAGTGGTAAAAGATATAATTAAATAACAGTGGAGTTTAAAGAACAATGGAGTTTAAAGATATATAATATATACATACTCTTGTATTAGATTACGAAGAAATTGGGGTGGTTCTTAGTCCCTCTTGATGGATCTAACCAATACCCCATTCCTGACGGTGGATGAATCACAGCTAACATCCAATGCGAACTACACATTATTAAAATAATATAAATTATGAAATATAAAATAAAAAAGTCATACAAGAATTTGTAAAACTAGTTACCTTTCATTATAAGGTGCAAAAAATAGCTTTTGCCCGTGTGCACATGTTGTACAAGCGAACGCACTAAAAACATAATTCTCACGATCATCCTCATCATCAACCGGTGTTATAGGAGACAAAAATGTCGGGCATAAAAAACCCTACAAACCATCTACACGGCTCCTTTCACACAACTTTTTCAAATACCTATTACAAAAAAACACAAAAAGAAAGTGTCACATGTATAAATTTACCAATATATATGAGTATCTAAACTAATTATTATTTTTCTTAAATAATGGTATTATTAGTGATTTACAAGATAAATGCCGTAATGTGAGTAGATTGAATTTGCCATTGATAACACCATTGCTCCATCTCTTCCGGTGTCACAAACAAGTCTTGCATATTATGAAGCACATGCTCGGGTACATGCAAAGTTTTTCCCGAATCTCCGGATTTCCTCATGCTTCGAGCTTTCTTACAAAGCCACTTATCAACACAGTTTTTCTCATCTTCATTTTATCTTCTAGTGTTATGAATTGCGAAGAGGAAGTTGACGTGGACGTAGGGGTCGGATTGTTGATTGGTGGTGTGTTGTTCTTATTTGTAGAGTTATCCGTGTCATTCTAAATGATCAAACAAAATAAAACACTTATTAAAATTTAAATATAAATCAAAGAGAGTATAAGAATTTCAATAATGAAGTATAAATTACCGTATCAGGCAATATATATATGAAAGAAGAAGGCCACAACACATAACCACCAAGGGCCGAAGAGAGAAAACACGCTTCTGGGGTCGGAACCGGCAATTCGGCATTTGGCACCAAGTCTTTAGAGATACTCACTCCACTATAATCGGGAGGTACAATGTTATTGTGTAGAGTAAGTACCTCCGAAGCGCTTGGCACATACACTTCTCCTAAAGCTACTATCTCTTGTGAATTACTAGGAGGTGAAATTTGACACTTATGCCAACCCTGCATTATTTATAAAGTAATATAAATTGTTGGTGCAACTATCACAATTAGAAAATATACTTCATTTGAGATAAAGTATGTTGAATTGATTAATAAAGTAAAGTAATATAACAATTATATTAGATACCTGAACCGGCCCTTCACACGTATCTTGAATTGATGAGATTGACGTTTGAGGGATATTACGAGCTTGTCTCAGAGATGAATGAGAAACAGGAGGCTCACGATCATCATTTAAATTCACTTCTTTTCCCTTTATTAGAACATTAGAATCCTTAGACACTCTATCCTCTTCATTGTTTCTCTTGCTTGCGAATCGTTACTCATCATCGCACTCTTGAATTCTTTCATATCTGCTTGACTCGGAGTTTCTCCGGCTACGAAATTGCAAAGTATTTGACTCATCTTTAACATTTGGGATTGCATTGTTCGCACCGTATCCTCTAACTTTACGTCGGACATCTTTTTCGTGGATCTACCAAAAACATTCGACAAATTGCTCATGTTGGTTACACCACGAACACGACCCGGGTGCTCCTCTTTGTTATCGTCTCGACATTTTGGAACAAATGTTCCTTCTTTCACGGATTCTTCCAATTCACCCTAAGTGATAATAACACTTTAATTAGAATTAATATGTGAAATGATTTTAAAATAAGTACAATTTCTACCCTTCAAAAAATAACTTACAATTTCTTTCACAACTTCCTTGTCATACTCGGACATTGCATCTTTCTTGGAATTATGACCTCTTAACCAAGTCACATGAGGTGGTACTTCTTTGATTTGCACCCCTTTAGCGGCATATTCCTCAATCTAATACATTTTTGTGTAAGTAAAAATATACGATTACTATTTTGTTAATAATAACGGAAAAAATAAAATGGTGTATATTTACTTACAATTTCTTCGTTGATCCCGATATATCCTTTCCGAGAGCCGAAGCATTTAGTCTTCTTTTTTGCAGCATTAGCTTTACCATCTTTGCTAAGAAACTAGTTACCGTAAAAAAAAATAAACAAAAATTAGAATATTCATTAAAGCTAAATTTTGAATAAAATTATAAAATTATATGTAAACTTACAAGAAACTTTTCATCTTTCAAATGATATTCTATGAAAGCATCCCATTGCTCTTGTGTGATTTGGGGATACTTGCCCGGCGGCTTCGTTACAAGTTCATTTTCCTTAGTTTTCTTGTCAATTACATACATATACTTAAGATGAAGATTGGTCTTCCAATTTCTCCATCTTTCACCGGCTATCCTCAACACCCAACGTCCTCTACGTTCGGGATGAACATAAAATGCACCCTTGCAACACAAAAAAAAACATGGAAACCACATAAGAGTTTAGATAACTTTTATATACAAGACATATGAAATAAAATGAATATTATATCTAACCTCAATATCGTGTAAGACACGTTCTCTTGTGGCCTCGTCAAGCTTCTTCCACTCTCTCAAAGTAATAGGCACATGTGCACGTGCGATTGCGCCTATCCAACTACTAAACTTCTGGCTATGTTCGCCAATCGGATTTAACAACCCGTCCGTACTCCATTGTAGCTGAAAATGAGAACCATCTTGTAATGCTTTTACACAGGCGCGTACTAAAGTTTGACCTCTTTCATGATCGGAATCGGAATCGGAATCATCACTAGGCTTTCTTCTTCTTCTTCGAGTCGACATTATCCAACCTATATTCACAAAATATAAACATGATTATAAGTATCAAAAGACATAAGAGAAAGTTAAATAAAATAAAATAACTATAATAAGTGTAAGTAAATAATAAACATAAGTAACACAAATAATATAAAGAGGAGTTTGTGCAAGTAATGAAAATTATAATTACATAAATGTAAAACTAAATTCCCAACTAGTTAGAGAACTTACGTTAGTCCGAGAACGTTTTTTTGTTACATTTGAAGAAGAAATTCCCTTTGTAGAATTTGCATCATCTTGCACCCAAACTCCCTCATCATGATCATCTCTAACATATGATAAGGAGTTATCATCATTCTCTATCTCATCAATATATGAATTCGGAGCACCCAAACCTTCTAAAATATCATCTTCAACATAATAATCAAACTCATGTCTAGGTCGAGCGGATAAAACAATAGACCATCTCTTATCCAAAGGGTCATTCACATAAAAAACTTGTTTTGTTTGGCTTGCGAAAATGAACGGATCATCTTTATGCCCAACTTTATCAAAGTTCACCAAAGTGAAATCCAACTCATCTCTTCTAACACCGTTGTTGTTGTCAACCCACTTGCATTTAAAAAAGGGAATTCGAACAGTTTGGTAATATAATTCCCAAATCTCTTCAATTTGCCCATATAAATCATTTTTTCTTCCCTTGCCTTCTTATCTTTAGCACTTGCAAAATGAATAGAACTTGCCTCAACAGAAACTCTTTACTATTTTGCATAGTGCTTCTTGAATCTTGTTCTTTGGCGTAGAACGCATATCCACCGATGGCATATCCACTATAAGAGGAACTTTGTAAAGATGGACCAAAAGACATAATTCTCACATGATCAAGGAAATTATTAATGGGTTGACTTACAACTTGGTTCTTCAACCAAGTGCCAAATCTCTTTTTGTTCTCATTCTCAATCCACATGTCGCTCTTATTTCTATGAACATTTCTCAAAAGCTTTTTGTGCTCACCAATGTAAGAATCGACAACTTTATCATTGTGAAGAACATATGAGTGAACTGAATTCATTTCTTCGATATTGAGTTGGATAATCTTGTGACCCCTAACTCCTTTGTCTTCCATTTTGTCGACATGACGTGGCTTTGGAAGACCAACACGCTCATCATCAGAGAGAAATTCATAACAAAAAGCAAGAGCCTCTTCTATGATATAATGCTCGGCAATACAACCTTCTGGATGAGATCTATTTGTCACATAGTCTTTATAGATTTTCATGCACCTTTCATATGGGTATTGATATCTCAAAAAGATTGGTCCACATTCTTTAATCTCTCTTACCAAATGGACCGGGAAATGGATCATGATATCGAAAAAAGAAACAGGAAAATACATCTCTAACTCACATAATGTGAAAATAATCCCTTCCTCCAAATTGTCCAACTTAGTCGTATCAATCTCCTTGCTACAAATGACATTAAAGAATAAACACACCTTTGTAAGTGCAAATCGTACCTTTTTTGGTAAAATGGAACGAATAACCACAGGCAAAAGTTGTTGCATGACTATATGAGAATCATGAGATTTCAATCCAACAAGTTTCAAATCCTTCATCGACACACGATTGCTAATATTTGAAGAATAACCTTCCGGGACCTTTATCCCCTTGAGACACTCACAAAATAGTTTTTTCTCATTTTTAGAGAGAGTGTGAGCAGCGGGAGGTAAACGAGTTCTTGAACCCACTTGTTGCGGTAACAACTCTTTTCTGACTTTACACTTATCGAGCATATCTTCTCTTCCGTTCAAAGTGTCCTTTGTCTTGCCCGGAATATCCAAAAATGTGTTAACAATAGTATCACAAAAATTATTCTCTATATGCATGAGATCAAGAGAATGTCTAACGGTCAAATCATAAGGAAGATCAAAAAATATAGATCTTTTCTTATAACCCTTGGATGGAAGTTTCGACCCGCATTTCTTCCCGTATATGATTTTCAAATGCTTGACTTTCTCATACACTTGGGCACCCATCAAAACAATTGGACGCTCACGTATTTCCACTTGTCCATTGAAAGCCTTTCGTTGTCTACGATAAGGGTGATTGTATGGCAAAAATCTACGATAATCAAGATAAACATTCTTGTGAGATTGATTAAGATAGAGATTAGTTGCATCTTCTTGATGTGGCGTAAATGTGGTGTGTTAATTCGGTTGATTTAGGCGCCTTAGTGTCTATTTGGGCATGGTTTTATCGTGATTCATAGACCACACCACTCGAAGTATTTTTGGAGATTATTTGTTGGTTTTACGAGTTTTTGGTGGCCTTAAACCCTTTTAGTGAGTCTCGGACAACACTAGGGGATCAAGCTACAAGTTAGAGCAAGATTCGAGGAGAAGATCGCTTGACCACACTCCGAGAACCACACACCATCACCTCCAACTTCATTTGATCATAACTCTCTAACCAAAAGATATTTTGCGTAAATTCCAATTAGAGAGGAAAGTTCATTGTCTTAGCTTTCCAACGATATATTATGAGCTCAAAATGAAGTTCGGAGGTGAGAGTTATGCCCGTTCGAAATTGCCCTGCGCACAGTCCCTCGACTCGAGGAGCAGTTACCTCGACTCGAGGGCAGTAATCTCGGCTCGAGGATTACTTCCCTCGAGTCGGGGAGAGTTGACAGGACGGGTATTTTGAAGAACAAGATTCTCGACTCGAGAGAGGGTATCCTCGAGTCGAGAATTTTCTCGCTCGACTCAAGGAGGGTGTTCCTCGACTCGAGGGTTTCGTCGCTCGAATCGAGGACTCCTTTCCTCGAGTCGAGGACGCTAGCTTCCGGGAAGTTTCCCATGGGCTTTCCACGGTTTCTTTTTGCCTAAGAAATATCTATTTTGTCTTGTAGTATCTTTTGGATTTGTCTTGAATAAAAGGGGCATGAAACCCCTCCCTAGTTATTATCACCTTTCATATTATTTTTCATCTAGCTTTCAATTTAGAGGGAGAAACTCAAGGAGAATTAATATTTTTATTATGAATTTCATCTCAAATATTATTGTAATTATTTTCATGGAAGGCTAATCACCTTGTAGATCCTTCGTGTAATCAAATTCTTTCATCCTATGTATTAGTAAGATTTTATTCTCTCTAATTTGTCTTTCATTTCATTGTAATTAATTCCTTGTTCTTTAATGTATGATTTATCCTTGTTTTATCTAATTAGCTACTAGATTAGACTTGGGTATTTCATATGCTTGGTTCATAATTGGTGGTCATTGATTATTAGCCTAAAAGGAAGCAACTTTCACATGATTAGTGTCGCGGTTGCGGCTAATTAGATACTAATTTGGGTTGTTCTCAATGTTTTATCAGTCCTTGCTCTTCCTGCCTTTGGTTGTGATTTGTTTGAGTGGTCACTAGACAAATTAGGACTAAAAGGAGGGGAATTTGGTAGCGGTTGCTTAAATTCCCCATAAAAGAGGATTAATTGGTTAAAACCGGGATTGTTAATGTAACACTACGAAATTTGGAAAGTGGATTATGGAGTTGTTTTGTCCCACATTGGGAAATTAAGGCTCATATGATCAGTTTATAATAGATTCCTACCATCATACTACCAACAAGGCTTTCACCTTTTAGAGCCCACGTGAGGATATATGGGCCTAACGGTGACTACCCATCTTATTGGGTTGTGTTGCGACGGACGGTGGTTCGGGCTGTTACAGATGGTATCAGAGCAACCCTGCGACCGCGTGCTGGGTGCTGGGGCGAGGCCCAGACCAGCCGTCTAGCGGGGGAGATCTTGGACCTGTGTTAATGTTGGTATGGTTTGGTCGAGGCGCAACGAGGACGTTGCGTTCTTTAAGTGGGGGAGTTTGTAACACTACGAAATTTGGAAAGTGGATTATGGAGTTGGTTTGTCCCACATCGGGAAATTAAGGCTCATATGATCAGTTTATAATAGATTCCTACCATCATACTACCAACAAGGCCTTCACCTTTTAGAGCCCACGTGAGGATATATGGGCCTAAGGGTGACTACCCATCTTATTGGGTTGTGTTGCGACAGACGGTGGTTCGGGCTGTTACAGTTAATGAATCGGTAATATTAGAGAGAGGTAAAATTTACTATACTAGGGTGTTAGAAGAGATTATCACCGAGAGTCGCTTTAATTAACTTGATATCTCGTTTATTTCGCTTTAATCCAACTTTCAAACCAAAAACCCCCCATTTAATTGTTTTATTTTATTTATTTTGCTTTTTCCGCATAGAATTCGCATATTAGACTTTTCCTCTTCCTTGTGGATACGATACCCACTTACCCTTGCTAGTTTAGTAGGAATAGTGGTAATTTGACTAATAATAACGACTTATTAGCCTGTCAAATTTGGCGCCGTTGCCGGGGAGGAGGCGTTTTTAGTCTTTTTGCTATTTCTGTGTGGCTTTTATATATATTTGTTGTGCGTTTATATTTTTGTAATTTTTGTTATTTTCATTTTCTTTTAAGTGTTTGTGAGGCTTGTTCTTATTTCTCCTTTGCGGTGTTTGGGCCACTAGCCTATGGTCCAAACCCGTACTACTAATCCTGATTTGAGTCATTTTGAGATAGATTGGGAACTTGAGAGAACATTGAGGCAAAGGAAGAAGTTATCACTGGAGCAAGTGAATCAAGTAGTTGTTGAGGAGGAAGGGAACGTGTTCGCCGATTTTGATTTGTTTAGGGAGGACGGTTCTTACACTTCCGCAACTTCCGACTTTGTTGATCTTAACACCATGAGTATTCGGGAACTCACCGCTCCAGATCTCTCACAACAACCCTCATGCATTGTCTTCCCCGATGATGAGGCTACTCCAAGAATCGAGATCAAGGGAGCTCTTCTACACCATCTACCCACCTTCTACGGTCTTAGCACGGAGGATACTAATAAGCACATCATGGGGGTGCATTTGGTGTGTAGCAACATGCAGCCTCCCGGGGTTGATTTAGACACCTTCTTTCTTAAGGTTTTTCCATTTTCATTGAAAGATAGTGCTTTGAATTAGCTCTATACGCTTCCCCACAATAGTATCACTTCTTGGGAGTCGTTGAAAAGAGCATTCATCCACAAGTACTTCCCAAATACCAAGGCGTCCTCTTTGAAGAAGGAAATATCGACGATTGAGCAAAGGGGAGAGTCATTGGCATCATATTGGGATCGATTCCGTGAGTTAATAGCTAGTTGCCCCTACCATGGCTACAAAGAGCAAGATATGATCCTATTCTTCTACCACGGCCTCGATGATCAAGACTATAGGCATGTGGTGGCATCGAGTCAAGGAGGATTGGATAAGATGACCCCGAGTGAGGCTTGGGATTTGCTTGAGGAGTTAGCAACTAATTTTCGAGATCGAGAATCTAAGAGGTGTGTGCGGAAGGTGAATATGGTAGAGACTCCATCTAATGATTCTCAAGTTGGCGAGTTGACAAAGATGATGAAGGAGATCTTAAGGAATCAAGGTAGAAACTCACCACCTAGAGGATATGAGGAAGTTGATGCAATCAACGGTTTCCAAGGCAATCAAAGAAGATTTGACGGTTTCCGAGATGGGAATAGAGGCTACAATCAAGGTGGTCAAGGCAACCAATTTGAGGGAAACCGGTTTGAAACTCAAGTGAATTCCAACGTTAGTGGGAGGCAAGGAAATCGTGGATTTGGAGGTCATGGAGGAGGCGACAACTCACAAGGAGGCATGTATCAAATGAAACCTCCCTCTAATGACCAAAATCAAGCTCAAGTAGGCAATTACTCTCCATTGCAACTAGAGAACATGTTGAAGGCTCTAACTCAAAATATGACGACAATAGCTCAAAATATGTCAAGTATGCAAGCCACCATGGTGCAAAATCAACAAGAGACTAAGGCTAGCATACAAAATCTTGAAAGCCAAGTGAGTCAATTGTCGGTTGCGGTGAATCGGCTAGAATCAAGAGGTTCCAACAAGTTTCCATCTCAAACGGAGGTCAATCCTACTAAAAACGTGAGTTTCATTGGCCAAAGGCGTGGTAGGAGGCCTCACGTTGGAATTGAAGATGGAAATCGAGAAATGGAGATGCTTGGAGAAGAGTATGAACAATGGGAAGAGTATGGGGAATCTTTGCAACAAGTCCCTCACGAAAACCTTGGATCTCGACTAGAGAGGAGAGGAAACCGAGTCGAAAATCATGATCCTCGAGTCGAGGGAGGAGCCCCTATAGTCGAGGATTTGCCTTATGAAAACACGTACTCTGATCTTCAGCCTCGACTCGAGAGGAGCATGCCTCGAGTCGATACGGACAGGCCTCGAGTCGAGAAGCACTCACCTCGAGTCGAGAAATCGGCCCCTAAAAAGAGCCCCTCTGTTCCTGCCCCTCGACTCGAGATTCCTGATTCCCGAGTCGAGAAACGGGCCTCTCGACTCGAGAGCTCCGACCCTCGACTCGAGGGCTCTGTTTTTTTCCTCCCCCTTTGGTTGTTGATTCTTCTATAGTTCAAGATGGGGATGATGAGGTTGATGTTCCGTTTCCCGAGGCACTTATGAACACTCGGAAGTACGCCCACAACTCCGACATGTACGCTCTTTTTCAAGATTGCAAAGTGGACATGCCATTCCTTGACTTTATGAAGAGTGTTCCGAAGGCGGCTAAGTTCTTGAAAGACATATGCACGGTCAAAAGGAAGCCAAAAGCTAAGGACAAGAAGAAAGTGGTGATGAGTGAACAAGTTTCGGCCGTTTTCCAACAACGGCTACCTATAAAGTGTGGTGATCCCGGTATGTTTACCATTTCGGCAACCATAGGTAACACCACTTTCCCTAAGTCCATGCTAGATTTAGGTGCATCGATCAATGTTTTGCCATCATCATGTTATGATTCCATGAAATTCAAATCAATGCATGAAATCGATGTTGTGATAGAGCTAGCGGATCGTTTGAGAGTTTATCCTAGAGGAGTTGTGAAAGACGTGCATGTTAAAATAGAAAATCTTGTGTTTTCCGCGGATTTCTATGTTCTTGATATGAATCATCATAAGCATGACCCCTCCCCTCCTTCTAGGACGTCCATTCATGAAAACCGCTAGGGTAAATATTGATATGCATAACGGTATCATTGCATTAGAGGCTAATGGTCGTAGGATAGAGCGACATGTCTATGAGTCCAATCATGATGTTGATGATGATAATTCGGTCCACTCAATTGCTACATGTGTTGTGAAAATTCCCAAGCATGATCCTCCCGACCCCAAAATTGAAAATGTGAAGTGTATCTCCTTGAAATGCGTGAAAAATGTGAAGTCTCATGGGAAAGGGATGCATTCTACACTAATCAAGTCACCCCTAGTGTTTGGAAAGTCTTTGTTGTCGGTTTTGCAGGAATTGAGACCCAACAAAACTATTCCGAGTGTTTCAAAGAAGAAAAAGGGGAAATTTGGGGTTAAAGGCGTTGCTAGATGGAGGGTCAAGGGTGAAGCGTCAAGCTGTGGGTTGGATGTATTGAGATTTGGCTATGGTTGATCGGTTAGTGTTTTGATGAGTCGAGCCAACGACGTTAAACAAAGGCGCTACTTGGGAGACAGCTCAAACTTATTATGGTATGTTTGTTTTCTTCATTTTCTTAGCTTGTGACGCTTGCCATCCATGATGAATGCCAAGGTATGAATACAACTGTTCCTTACACTTTTTCCTAATCTAATTTCTAACCAAGTCTCTCCTTCACCCTATTTTGTCCCTTGTTTTATACCATCTCTTTTCATATTGACCCCTCCTGTTTGATCCACATGCTTGTTTGTCCATAAATTGTTGACATTTGGCCCTAAACTCACAGAATATTCACAAAATGGCCTATTTTGTTTTGGTTTCTGGACAACTTTTGGTGTGGGGTCATTATGCTCCAACAAACACACGAGGGAGATAGGAGTTTGTAAGGTGATTGGAGGCGACATATTTTGAGGAAGGCGGGAGTTGTGAGGTGAGAGAGTGGCTCTTCTACCGGTCTTTTGACCATGAGCCACTTGCTTTGACGGTAATTGAGGGAAATGGAGCTATCACGAGGTATGTTTTCTTTTCCCTTAAACTTTTCTCTCTCAGTCTCGATTCTAGCCCCTACTTCCCCACCCGTTTCACTAACTGTTTCTATACCATCTCTCTTTGTGCCCCACCGCGTTTGTTCCCCCCGGTATTCTTGCTCCACCCACCCCATTTTACCCTTTAAACCAATAAAATAGCCTTGTTTGGTTCATCTCGGTTGGGTTGTTTTTGGATGGTTGGTTGTTATTGGAGGTTGACGCGTACTTGATAACGTTCATGAGGGAGATGGAGTAGTGAGACGAGGGATGGACTCATGTTCGAGGAAGATAGGGGAGTGAGGTAGAGTAGGTGTCTCTTGACCCGAGAGCCCGTTATTTCTTTACTTGATGAGATGAGACGGTTTGTATTTATTCCTAGTTGTATGGGATGCTTGCGGATGTTTTGATGGTTCTCCCCCTCCCTAACTCGTTGTTGCCCAATATTTCGGTTGGTGTTGATGGTCATTGTGGGCAATGACGAGGTTCAAGCATGGGGGAGACGCTTGGCATGATAGTGTAATTTTGTTTGGCATTTGTCACTTTGTTTGTAATATAAGTGTGATTTTATTTTCCGTTTGCAAAAAAAAAAAAAAAAAAAAAAAGGTAATCCATGGCGGGCGACATAAGAAGAGGAGTTGGGGCGTAACGGGTTAGGATCACTACGGGAGTTATAAGGAGGTTCGGTGATAGGAATTGGTGGTCCTAGGTTAGAAATCCTCTTGCATTGTGATAATAGGGGCGCCGGTGGATTGATAAGAGGTGAGTTGTGCTCGATAGCTTCATTTCAAGCATGACTTTGAGGGAGTCGTTGAGCCAAGCATGGGGGAAACGTGGTGTGTGTTAGTTTCCCTGAACTTAGAGTGTGTGAGAAGGGAGGATAAGATGGTTAGAGTTGGGGAGTTGAGCATTTCATCCACTCCAATTCTAATTAGCACCTTTTGAGTGTTTTGATGGCTTGCGATTCTTTGTTTTGGGGGAGTTTGAAGGTTGTGACTCACCCCGTGCTATAAGAGAGACATAGGTGTTAAGCGTGGAGAATTAGATAACTTGAGGACGAGTAATGGTCTAAGCATGGGGGAGTTTGATGTGGCGTAAATGTGGCGTGGTAATTCGGTTGATTTAGGTGCCTTAGTGTCTATTTGGGCATCGTAGACCACGCCACTCGAAGTATTTTTGGAGATTATTCGTTGGTTTTATGAGTTTTTGGTGGCCTTAGACCCTTTTAGTGAGTCTCGGACAACACTAGGGGATCAAGCTACAAGTTGGAGCAAGATTCGAGGAGAAGATCGCTTGACCACAATCCGAGCACCACACACCATCACCTCCAACTTCATTTGATCATAACTCTCTAACCAAAAGATATTTTGCAGAAATTCCAATTGTAGAGGAAATTTCATTGTCTTAGCTTTCCAACGATATATTATGAGCTCAAATTGAAGTTCGGAGGTGAGAGTTATGCCCGTTCGAAATTGCCCTGCGCACAGTCCCTCGACTCGAGGAGCAAATACCTCGACTCGAGGGCATTAATCTCGACTCGAGGATTACTTCCCTCGAGTCGAGGAGAGTTGACAGAACGGGTATTTTGAGGAACAAGATTCTCGACTCGAGAGAGGGTATCCTCGAGTCGAGAATTTTCTCGCTCGACTCGAGGAGGGTGTTCCTCGAGTCGAGGGTTTCGTCGCTCGACTCGAGGATTCCTTTCCTCGAGTCGAGGACGCTAGCATATTAGACTTTTCCTCTTCCTTGTGGATACGATACCCACTTACCCTTGCTAGTTTAGTAGGAATAGTGGTAATTTGACTAATAATAACGACTTATTAGCCTGTCACTTCTTCACATATCGGACATGCATTATCCCCTTTTACACTATATCCGGACAAGTTGCCATAAACGGGAAAATCTTGGCTAGTGTTGAACAACATAGCACGTAAGTTGAATTTACGACCCACATGAGCATCAAAGACTTGTACTCCTTCATCCCATAACAATTTTAAATCATAAAGAAAGGGAGCCAAATAAACATCTATGTCGTTACCCGGTTTCTTTGGGCAAGAAATCAACAAAGAAAGCATCATGTACTTTCTCTTCATGCATAACTTAGGAGGCAAATTATAAGTAATCAGTATAACGGGCCATGTACTATTTGCACTACTCATATTCCCGAATGGGTTAATTCCATCAGTAGATAATGCAAGTCGTAAATTTCTCGGTTCTTTGCTAAAATCACGGTTTTCTACATCAAAAATCTCCATTGAGCAGTATCAGCCGGATGTCTCAACTTACCATCGTGAACTCTATCGACACCAGATTTGTGCCATGTCATCAATTTCGCATCCTCTGGATTGGCAAAGAGTCTCCTCAATCTTGGTAAATACCACAAAACCTTAGCCGGAACGTTATTCTTATTCTCCTTATATCGAGAGGCATTGCAAGTAGGACAAACAACATCATCTTCATGATCTTTGCGATACAGTATACAATTATTTGGACAAGCATGAATCTTTTGGTAGCCTAGACCCATTGAAGCTAACATTTTTTTGGCTTCATAAGTCCGAGTAGGGAGAGAATTACCACTTGGTAACATGTCATTCAACAACTCTAACAAACTTGTAAAACTCTTGTCACTCCAACCATTTGCCGCCTTTAAATTATACAACTTAGGAACGGCGGACAATCTAATATACTTTTTGCAATTTTCATACAACTCATCTTCACTTTCATTCAACAAGTTCTCCATCATATTCGGGTCATCACCACTTACATCTACATCAATTTCATCGTCATTCGGATCATTATTCCCCTCTTCTCCACTAGCCTCTCCATTCGTGGCATCGATATTCTCGACATCATCATCCTCACCAATTCTCCACTAGCCTCTCCATTAGTGGCATCGATATTCTCGACATCATCATCCTCACCAATATATTCTTCACCATCCTCTCCAATATAGTCATCACCATCCTCTCCAATATCTTCTTGGACAAATTCTCTATTACTTTGACTCTCCATGCTCAAGTCTTGTGTTGCCTCCCCATGAAAAATCCATTTTGTATAAGTTGAAGCAAAAGCGCTCTTAGCCAAATGAATTTTTACCGTATCAAGAGAGTGAAATCTCATATTATAACAATTACAACACGGACACCGCATACACTTTAAGTCTTCACAATTTTTCTCGGCAAAATTTATAAATTTTCGAATCCCCTCATAATCACGGTCTCCTTGATTTGACATTATTATCCATTTTCGATCCATGTCTATATAAGCCAAAATTAGTAACCAATTATCCTAAGCTAAACCTAAAAAAAGTAAACACCTAAACATAACTAATTAAAACTACCAATTCAATAATCTAAATTTTATTGTATTAATCAAACTAAACTCACTAGAAGAATTATTAACTAATTATTCTAAATTCAACCTAAAAAAAAAATCAAACACCTAAATCTAGCTAATTGAATAATCTATAATGCTTTAATTTTCTTTTGATACCACTAAACCCACTACTATCATAATATATTCATAATACTTAAACAAAACATTATTATAGATAAGAAAACGGTCAAATGTATAACCGGTATCTTTGTCCACTACAATCTAAAGTTGTACTCTATTCTACTCCACACGATAACAAATGAAAATTACATACCAATTCCATTCAACTAACAGCAATTCACTAACTAACACATAATCCAAACATATCAATCAAAAAACAAAAATACAAAATTGAATTGAAAAAACAGTAATTAAATACAAACCTAATTGAAAGAGGCACCAAGACAAAGAAGTGGGTGACAATGAGGAACCACAGAGCGGCGACGGCGAACGACGGCGACGGCGAACAAGAGCGGCGAGCACGAGCGGCGACAACGAGCACGAACGACGACGGAGCACGAACGGCGACAGCGAACACACGAACACTGGGGCGAGCACGAGCGGCGACGGTGAACGGCGACGGCGAATTCAAACTTCTTTTTTCTGGGTTTCGGGGGTTATAGTTTTTTTAATTAATTGCCAAATTATCAACGACAATGAAAAAATATCAATTCACGATACAACATATGACACCGGTTTTGCGAAAAACCGGTGTCGTATTCCTGAATTTTTTTTTTTCGCTAAGTGATTAATGCGCTGACTGGGGAATTTTTTTGTTAACACATATGACACCGGTTGACTTCGAAATCGGTGTCGTATGTCCAAATTTTTTTTTTTCGCTAAGTATAGTTGTGCTGGGGGTGGATTTTTTTTTTTGTCAACACATATGACACCGGTTGAGTTAGAAACCGGTGTCGTATGTCCAAATTTTTTTTTTCGCTAAGTATAGTTGTGCTAGGGGTGCAGTGGATTTTTTTTGTCAACACATATGACACCGGTTGACTTAAAAACCGGTGTCATATATATACCTTATTTTTTTTCCCTCGTTTCATTTAAAAATCTCATATATAACTAGTAATATTTTTTTTAACACATTTGACACCGGTTGATAAGAAACCGGTGTCGTATGTTATTCTGACACCGGTTCTAGGACTACCGGTGTCATATTTGCCGGTTAATTGTCGTTTTTTGGCGTAGTGTAAACAACAACTCTGAATCGCCCATGTACTTGTTACCTTAGCACTTTAATTACTGTAGTTTGACAACCCATTCCATGTGGACACGATCCCTACTTTATACTACAGTTGTTAGGATTTAGGATTTATTTTTGGTAGGTAATCGCGACTTTTGTCTCACCTTCCCCGTGGTCCATTTTTTCATTTTCGCCCTGATCTTTCTCCTTGTCTTGTATATGGCTTCTACGGCCTTGTATGGTCTTCCAAACTAATGGAGTCCGTCATGCTAGGTCCTACTAGATGAAAATCAAAGGCGTAGACTCTGCACTTAGCTAATACTTGCATTTTATCACGTTTTTTTTTTTTTGCATAAAACAAGCAAAACCCACACAAAGTGACATTTGAACCAAAATAAGTATTGAGTCATAGAAAAGACTGGAAAATATGCCCAAGAATAAAAATAATATACAATAACTCGTAACAAAATGGAGACACGTCAATGTTCTTTCGCATGGTTTTGTTAGCCTGACTCTCCGTCTTGATCCACGGGTGTTCATTTTCCACAGCCGAGCCGACATGGGAGCTATCAGGAGTGGATTAATCCCTCGACAGAGGGTTGATCATTTTTGCATGCCTTGGTTGTCTTATGTCATTAATTTATGTATGAGATAGAATCCTAGGAAGATAAAGGCCCGAATTTTATGTATGATCCTCACCCGTCCCCTTAGCCTTTCGTTTTTTTTAATCAAGTTTCAAGGATAATCTATTAATACAGTACTCCATTTTATTTGCGTTTTGTTTTCTTTGAGTAATAGTAGATGTGTTATAACCCAATCCCTTGATTTGTGTTTAAGTGGATTAAATTAACACCCCCAAATTTCGGCAAATTTAAAATTCATTTTGTCATACAAAACTGTGCCAAAATTCGGGAGTATTATAAGTTAATATACAAAGCCGAAGATATAGCTGTATAAAAATCTCTTATAAAATAAAATACAAATGCGGAAGCGATAGAAACTACTATTGACTCTTCATCTGTACTCCTGACTCAAACCTACAAGTAAAACTCAAAACAAGGACCTCTGTCTTATTAACATTAAGATAAAGACCCAAAGAGGGGCCCGTCGGCTGAATCAATTCCAAGACCTGACCAACAACCAAGGTATCACCGACAATAGTATCATCATCCAAATATCAAGCCTGCAATGACAAATCGAGGTTATACCGGATCTGACATACCAAGGGATGCAACACGAGGGCAAAGAACAAAGGCCCAAGAGGATCACCCTACTGCACCCCTTAACAAGACCAGAGAGTGTGCTCTCCATAATATAAACGAGCGGGACTAAAATAACAAAACTCAACCCAACGCGAAAGAGTCGGGCAACGAACCCTGACCTTCCGAAGCATAGCAGTCCGATCCACCAAGTTGAAGGCATTCCTGAAGTCCACCAACAACAAAGAAAGATCAACCTCATCTCCACTCGCCTCGACCAGACGATTAACCGCATGCAAAATCGCGTCCCTCCTGCAGACACACCCACTCAAAACTGGAGATCAGCAAAGTAAGCACTCAAGGAAGGGCCTACCAAACTGGCACCAACCTTAGTGACCAAACGTCTCCACACAGTACCCATTGCGATAGGGCGAATCCCACCCCCAGGCTTGACCAGCGGAGTAAGAGGACCACTAGAAATATAAGGGCCTAATACAGCAGGGCACCTGCCAGCTAGAAAACGGTTAACCACCTGCGTGAATGACGCCAAGAGTTCATCTGAAACAGCCACAACAGCACCACTCAAACAATCAAGAAGGTGTGACGCACGCAATCCATCCCGACCACATGACGTACCACGCGGGAAACTCCGAATCCTCTCACGAACAACCGCAACACGAGCATCTAAAAAAGGTTGATCCGCAAGTAAGGAAGGCAAAGATAGCCCCAGCACAAAATGGTGTTTAGCAGTCAGATCCTCTAAAGTGGCATCAGAATACGGAGCAATGCCAAAAGATGAAAGGACACGAATCACAGCAGTAAAATGACCATCGAAGACCTTACGCTTACACTGCAACACGTCCTCATCCACCTCCACAGACGGAAGAGGGCTAGCAGCCAACGTATCCTACACAAGCATCTATGCACCCCCTGGCTCACCCCACGACCGAAGGGCACTAAGAATACTCTCCTCCTGCAAATGATGTCAAAGAAGATCGACGCTCACGACAACTCCGTGGAGAAAACAACCGGAGGACAGACAGCGGCAACACAAACAACTAAATCCAGCAGGAGATGTCGTTTGGCTGACCAATAACCCTAGTATTATTAATGTTTTTTTAATAGATCTCTAGAAAGTTCTTTTCTTCGAAGACTGAAAAATGATATTTGTAAATGATTTAGGAATATA
The DNA here is from genome assembly GCA_963680865.1 of Spergularia marina. Taxonomy (NCBI): domain Eukaryota; kingdom Viridiplantae; phylum Streptophyta; class Magnoliopsida; order Caryophyllales; family Caryophyllaceae; genus Spergularia; species Spergularia marina. The sequence continues at coordinate 12,975,242 of OY804548.1, forward strand.
AAAATATAATTTTGACGAAAAATGACAACAAACAAAATAATTAAAAATTCTGAAAAATCTGGTGTGTTACATTAAAACTATGAAAATGGGTGTACATTTAGGGTCAGTTTGGATACACTTTTAGAAGGCAAAGAAAGGGGAGGAGGAGGGAGAAAGAAGATGATTTCCTTTGTTGTATAGCAAAAATAGGGTATGAGGGAAAAAGAAGGAAATACCATTATTGAAGATTAATTAATTTCAATTAATGATAATAATAAAAATAGTAATGAAATAATAACAAACAATAAAAAATACCCAATTCCCCAACCCCTCTCATTTTTTATCTCCTCACCCATTTTTCCTCCCCTGGGCCGCCCACTGTCGCCGCCTATAACACCGTCGACCACCATGCTTGGCGAAGGCACCACCGGCCAACTCTTCCAGGTCCGGCGAGGGTTTGGTGGCCATCGACGCCTCCAACTCTTCTTCCTCCGCCGCGCAAGCTCACTTCTCCTTCTCACTTTACTCTTCGTTTTTCCCCAAATCAATCAACGAAACACCCATATCCTCTCTCCTACGCTCTCGTCCACCTCTCCCACCGCTCGCGTGGCCGACTCGGCCCATTTTTGGCCGGAAAATTGATTTTTTTTCATTTTTTTTTTTTTTTGAAAACCCTAGATCAAAAATTAGGTGGTGTCAAGGTGGTTTGCGGTGTTTGTGGGTGTGAGGGAAATGGTCGTGGGAGTAACGCGGCTCATTTGGTGGTGGTCGGGCCGAATATGGTGGCGGTTAGAGCGGGCCGACGGCTGGTCGTGAGTGGTGGAGGTGGTGGTTAGGGAAGGAGGGAGCAGAGAGAACTAACAGAAGGTTAATATGGGAATTTTCTAAAAAGTGTAGTTGTGGTTTTATAAATATATAAGGGTGTTTATGTAACTTGACAGAATAATGGGACATTTTTCACCCAAATCTCTCCAACCTTGGAGAGATAAAAATCAAGGAAAAGAGAGGAAAACTCATCCTCTCAAATCCCTCTATTTCTCTCCTCTCCTCTTACAAAATTGTATCCAAACATTTAAGGGATTATTCTCCCCTCCCTCCCACTCCCCTCCCTTTCCCTCCATTTTCCCTTATTCAAACAGCCTCTAGACCTTCCTATGTTCGACCTCTAGATATATACTACAATACGGCTAGCGTATCTTGCGTATTATATAAGATGAAGACTTGAAATTGTTGAAATAAGAATCTTGAACAATAAAGGGAAATGGTTGATAGAGAAGACAAGGTTAATGCTCTTATTCTAAATCTACTATTATATCTCCTACTTGAATGAAAATATCTTTAAAATGTATAAGGGTATGAAATTATATATAAGAGATGTTATTTAAAAGTAGGGCAAACAAAAAGGGAAAAATAAGGGAAGAGGGCCAAAAACCACTCGGCGATGCTCATGGCGTTACATGCCGAGAGAAGGACCGAGTGGCGTGCGACTCCGCTGGCCGGAAGAGCAACTCGGTCTCTCCTTGCATGGCCCATTAATATGATGATGGATTTTTGTAGTGGTTAATTACTACCAATTCTATGGTTTTAAGAGCTTTCGGTCGGACAATCATTTGAAGTGGTGCTTTGGTGCAGAAAAGGAGAGTGTTCGTCGATTTTTGTGTCAAAGGGCCAAGAAAAAAATTGAGGTCAAGCTGATGTATGAATGTCTCGACTAGAGAAAGTAGTCGAGGAAGTTGTTCATGAGCAGCCGATAAGTTGAAGAAAATACTTCCCCTCGACTCGAGTTGAGTTCATCTCAATGCGAGAAGGAACCGACCTCGACTCAATAGACATCCTCCTCGGGTCGAGAACGGAGGCTTTGGGAAAGTTTCCTATTTTCCTAATGACAGTTTCCTTGGCTTATTCGGCTTTGATTTCTTGTGTTTTGTACTTGTACAATAAATCATGAGGCTGGGAAGCCCTCAATACTTATCCTTTAATCACTTTTTAGTTTTTATTTCTAGAAAATTCTAGAGAATTATTGAGAGTTTAAATCCAAAAATTAGTAATTTTAGCATGGATTTTATTCTAAAAATTATTGTATCAATTAATATGGGAGGCTAAACCATTTCCTAATCCTTTGTAATACTTTGTTGATCAACCTCTATTTTTGTAGAACGAATTTCTTATTTCTCTTGCCTAATTTGATTGTTATTAATTCCTTGTTTTAGTGCATGATTAATACATGTTTTATTTAATTACCCATTAGATTTGACTTCGGTTATTCATATGCTTGGTTAATTGTTGGTTCTATTTAATTATTGGTCCTAAATGAAGCAACTTTTTTCAAATTGATACATGGTTATGATTGATTAGATATTAAGGAATTAATTTGGAAGTTAAAGATAAGAATTAACTAATGTCGCGGTTGCAGTTGATTGATTACTAAGCTTGTTCTTCTTGGGCTTAATTGATCCATATTTATTGCTTTTGATTTTATTGAACCTAGAACGGTTGTTCAGGTGGAATAATCAAAAAGGGATATTTTAGAGCGGTCGCTCAGACTCTCTGAAATTGGAGACTAGCAGGGGAAACTTGTGGTTGAGTTATCAAATGGTTTCAGATAGAGATATTAGGGATAAATATGTTGATCACTTGTTAAACCTAGAGTTTTTTTTAATCTTATTGTTTCAAATCACTATTTATCATTCTTTGCATGTTACTTCGACTTTTAATGAACATACCTCATTTTATTATTCATTTTTTTCATTAGTAAAATCCACATTAGAATGAGTCCCCTTTTCTATGAACAAAATCCCATTTTAAAGTTGTCTTTGATAGTAAAATCCACATTAGAATGAGTCCCCTTTTTCTGGTGTTCGATAACGTACTTACTCTATCAACTGGTAATTTGATAGATAGATACAACTTCCTTGTCGTATCAGCCATCACCACCTTGGTGGTCAACTAGAAAAGTGTTTGTTATATTTGACTTCATTTTCTTGGTCCCATTACGTTAGAACTCTTTTTAACGTTTCGTTTTACTTCTGCAGATTAAATTATATGCGTATTTTTACAACTTTAAAATTAGATATATAAATGGGTCGAGATGGGTATTCAAAGATCAGTTTATGTTTTAGAAAATTAAAGCATAATCAAACCTTGAAATGTGATGACATTTAAATTTATTACCAACATGAATTTGAGATGTTCGAATACATGAGTGAAATGCATGTGACACCCACTTATGTCATCTCATGCCTTAAACAAAAATTTGACAAGACTCGACTTTATAAAGACACAAACATATGATCTGAGAAACAAACATATATAGTCATCGCACCGAGTTTTGTGGATAATTCAAATCATTTCACCTCGGCGCTGAAATATCATCCCCATTAGTCCTGGTCTGCATGTACACCAACAAATAATTGAGAAAATTCATTTAAAACTTTTATTATCAAAAAAAAAAAAAATTCTTTTACATATCTTATAAGTTAATCTAACACTCATAAATTTTTAGTTTAATCATTTAATTTTGTAAATTTCTTTAAGAGTGAAATGGGTTTGGTACCAGATTCTTAGTTCTACCGTTCATCCAAACTCTTCTAAAAGTTTGTTGGAGTCTTAGTTGTTAGACATTCAGGCCTAAAACTCCATTTTTATTACAAGTCCGAGAACAAGATTTCAACACTCTTGTTATTTCAAAACATTATCATTTGATTTTAAAAAACTTGCCGAAACCAAAAATTCTGACGAGAACAAGAGGACAAATCGTGTTTTTTTCTATTTTAAAAAAAAGTTACTACAAATCAACGAACGATAGTTTAATTGACAGTGATATATAAGACAAATATAATATAATAATTTGATAGTAAAAAAACCTGATTGGGAGGATAACAATCCATGAGTAGAGAATTTGTCATCAAATTGCGGACTGAAAAAGAGGCGGCCATTCTCACGATTTCACACAATTATATCGATCAACAAACAAGTACAGAAGAAGTTTTGTATTTGCTAGTTTTTTTTTTTTTTTTTTTTTTTTTTGTGCTCTTACTTTGTGTGCACTAATTTATAGTAGTAGATTACCTATATATACACACAAATAAAGGAATTTAATACTAATATGGCATGTAATAAATAATAGATTTAATTTATTGAAGAAAGCAATAACTTCTAGCAACATGTGAAATAACACACTTTAAACGATGTGTTTGGGGTGTAATGATAATAACATTTATGGTCACATGCATTGTGTTAATGGGTGAGAATCAAACCCTAATTATCATTAATGATGACAAGAAAAAGAGAGATTCACATGATTATTCATTTCATCCTCCTTTATGATCATAACTAGCTAGTCTCCCCATGTTTTCCACGCTCTCGCCCCTCATTATTATCACAACCCTTTGTCCTTCTCCACTCATGCTTAGCACGACTTTTACGTCGCATGCTTACCACGACATTTTTAACACCCAGTTACATATAACGACCATTTCAACTCTTAAGAGGAAGGGATAGAAAAGGACAAGGTAGTATGGTTGATTGATGAGTCCAAAATTTCGCCATTTTTTTAGAATGGCTTAATATGTTCTTTGGCTTTTTGGCATTATTGTTACGATTTTATGTCAATTCCATGCGAAACAGAAAAATGTGGGTTATTACTTTTTTCGTGTGGAAAATATGTTTTTATGCAAATTCCTCCCAAGATTAGGAAGTCTACGCCTATGATTTGCTTTTAGTAGGACTTAATGGAGCGGAATCTTAAGTCTAGGTCAGTAGCTTATCTAAAATTATCAAATGGGGTGTGCACTCTGGAAAATCAAACTATCCTAACAAATGAATTATTTCAAAGACAATACAACATGATGTCATAAGATATCATACGTGAATTCATAGAAAATATTTTGTGTATGAGGCTATTAGAGTGCTTTTGACGATTGGAGGAGTGTGAAAATAATAAAAAAAATGTGGAGAGAGAAAAAGGGACAGAGAGAATAGGGGAGCTTGGTATTCGTTTGTTACAAGTTCATTTACCGGGTTCAAGAACATGTTAGAGGGAAAGGTGGGGCTGGGGCGGGTAAGGGGTCTTGAGAGAGAAAAAAAGAATAAATGTTCACAAAAATAGAAGAGAGAAATGAGTACCATCTCGTCATATAGCCGCCTTCATCATCGTCGTCATCCTCATCCATTTTCAACTTGATCATCATTATCATCAGCACTACGTACATCTTGATCGCCATGACATGACCCTGGTTGATTCGTGTCATCACGATCACAAGTTTCGCCATATAGCCTTGTACCGGGGCTGTACTAACAAGATTGAGATTCGTGTCATAACCACCTCTTATATTTCGTAAGCAATTATTCTAATTTTATTTTTGAAGTTCTCTTAATTGATTTGGGTTAAGTTTTTGTGTAATTGAGGATATCGTCAAAATGAATTCGTTTTTGGGCGATTTGTAATCGGTTTCCGTCGATTTTGCGAGTTTAAGGTAACACGATGTCTCCCAACTTCAAATTCATATTATTGTCGCGTGATGGTGTAAGTTGGACATGTTTAGGGAATAATGTTGGAAGTATGATCTGATAAGTGCCAACTAAGTCATTGAATTTACGAGGTTGAGTACTAGAGTTTGGTTACTAGGAGTTAATTATACATGTTGATGAACTATGTTGGCTCGGGGTACTGATTATTTTATGGCACAAAGTCTTATTGTTGGTTTTGTTTTGGAATATAGCCTACAGTATGGTTTATGATGTTTGATAATTATATGATCGGAAAATTTACGTAGTACCTCGAACTTTGACTGATTGCACATGTTACCCAACGAGGTTACTACTTTGTGCACATGGTACCCACGAGGTTACTACTTTGTGCACATGGTACCCAAATAGTAACTTCCGTTATATTTTTCCAGTTAAATGATGATGTGTTAGTTAGTTGTTAGGTAAATTAGTTAATTAAAGTTACTAATTAACAATTAATGATAATTTTCCATTTTAATAAAATCAAAAAACAAATTCAAAAGTTTTGACTTTTTAAAACAAGTCGAAAAATATTTTCGCGAACAAAAAAAATACAAAACACAAGTTTTTTTTTCATACAATATTATTTTTCTTAAAAAAATTCATAATTTGTGCACATGGTACCCTTCAACTTACCACTTTGTGCACATGATACCCCTAGAAAATTCATTTTTTAATAATTTTTTTAAATTTTTATATAATAAATTTCATAAAAAAAATCAAATTTTCGAAAAATTTATTGAATTTTTTTATTAAAAATATTAATTATATAATTTCATTAACTAATTACCTAACAACTAACCGTCACATCATCACTTAACGGAAAAATCTAACGGAAGTTACTATTTGGGTACCATGTGCACAAAGTGGTAACCTCTGGGGTACCATGTGCACAAACTTGCTAAGTTGGGTAACATGCGCAATCAAACAATGTTCAAGGGTACCACGTGAAATTTCCGGTATATGATTTATGATGTGTGATCAACACTCTTTTAATAGGATATACTCCGTATTAATTATTTAATTTGGAAAACAATGAAACATGAGAATTACTATGATCATTGCTAGCCTTTGGGCGGTTGGCACTGAGGTGACTCAACCTGTTTGAAATTATTATTATTCATTGCTAGCATTTGGGCGGTTGGCACTGAGGTGTCTCAACCTGTTTGGCAATTATTATGTTTCATTGCTAGCCCTTTGGCAGTTGGCGCTGAGTTGACACAACCCATTTGCAATTACTCTTATTATTATTATTGCTAGCTTTCGAGCGGTTGGCGCTGTGGTGACTTAACCCGTTCGCAATTATTCTTGTTATTACTCCCTCCATTTCATCAGATTCTTTGCATTTGGTATGAATTCCTCTCACAGATTCAAACAAAATGCAAAGAACCTAATAAAATGGAGGGAGTATAATAACTTATGTCGTGCGAATTACGGTTGATGTTATTAATTATTAAGATGGTTTAAATTATGTGATTTATGGTTGGATTTACACCAATTGAGTTAATTTTAATTAATTTGGTGGTTGTTATAATTTGATCTTTATGTGTGGGTGTATTTCATTGACCATCACAAACTGTTTTTACGAGGTATAGTCTATTACTCAGCATTTCTGGCTGACGTGTCGAAATCCTTCGGGCTACTCGTCATGGGGTAGGTCATTTAGGTTATCTGTGTGTGATTTCGGGTTAATTGGAGGATTTTATTGTGGGTCCTAATTGAAGGATGTGTTTAATTTCCCCTGTCCGAGATTGTAGAAATTTTTGTATAGGTTTTGTAATGTCTTGCAAATTTGTAAAAATTAGTATTGTATTTTGTCAGCTTTGTATATCGATTGTAGTAATATCGAATTTTGGCGATTTTGTACAAAAATAGTGTTTTTACGTTGGCCGAAATTTGGGGATGTTACATTTGGTATCGGAGCGACCCTGCGACCACGAGTTGTGTGTTTCTACACTTAATAGTATAGCGGGGGTGGTCTTAGGCCTGTCTATGCCTTGCGTATTTATGCTTGTTAAGTGGGTGCCATATATTGGGAAGCTTTTATAAGTCACAATGTTGGAGATTTCTATGCTTATGAGGTGAATGTTTAGGGAGTTAAAATTTGATATAATCCGTTTAGAAAACCGAAATTTATAAGTTTAATATCTATATGGTATATTATCGTCAATGGTCTTGATTATGTGACATTGGAAGCTACAAACTCTTATCACTTAGAACGGTGGATTAAGTTGTTTATTTTAATTAGAAATGATATGTTTTTTGTGATTTGTGAGGTTCAGATTGCTGTAGATAATGCCAGTTTGCAATGAGTTTTTGTCACACCCCGTCTCATCGCCTGAACCGAAAATAGTAACCTATGACTGCTTGTCAGGCTAAGTACTGACTCCACATACCAACACGGGTTCTTTTGGCACACTTTGAGCTCACTCATGCACACACTGAAAAATTTCCCAGGAGGTCACCTATCCTTAAATTACTCTCCAACAAGCACGCTTAACAATGGAGTTCTGATCATATGGGATTTCAAAAAGGAAAGTCGACTTTGTTGGTATGAGTAGCACTATCAATCATTTTAAGCACATCATATGAGTCTTTAATCTTTTAGGAACCACTTCTGAAATTTTGGGGTATTACAGTTTTGGCCTTTAGGTCCTTGATTCATATAGTGGGCTCTTAGAGGGCGAGTTACTTACAGATTAGAAAAGGCATTTTACAAGGCGGATTTGACGTGTTGATTATAATTAAAGAGGTATTTACTTCATAAGTTGGGATAATCGTATGGTAGTAATTCGTATGAGTTTTGCCTAAGATTAAGGAGACTATTATGTAAAAGGAAGGTGCATGACTATGAAAATGAATTTTAAGCAGAAACATGACCTTCTTAGCCTTTGGGTGATATGATGTAAATGTAGTGTGTTAATCCGCATGATTTAGGTTGTTAAGGGGTTATTTGGGTGTGGTATTATCGTGACTCGTAAACCACATCATTAGGAGTATAGTTGAAGTTTATTTGATGGTTTTATGGGATTTTGGTGGCTCAAGACCCTTTTGGTAAGAGTTGGATGAGATTAAAAGATCAAGCTACGAGTTGGAACGAGAATCAATAAGAAGATAGCTTGACCACACTCAGAGAACCACACACCATCACCTCCGACTTCATTGGATCATAACTCTCTAACCAGAAAATATTTTTCATAAATTCCAAGTGGAAAGAAAAGCTCATCGTCTTAGCTTTCCAACGATCTATTATGAGCTCAAAATGAAGTTCGGAGTTGAGAGTTATGCCCGTTCGAAGATTGTCCTGCGCACAGTCTCTCGACTCGAGGATTATTACCCTCGACTCGAGGAAGATCATCTCGACTCGAGGGTGGTTCTCCTCGAGTTGATGAGCGACGACAGGACAGGTATTTTTAAGAACAAGTTCCTCGACTAGAGGGAGTGTGCGCTCGAGTCGAGAATTCTCTCGCTCGACTTGAGGGGCGTCCCCCTCGAGTCGCCCCTCAAGTCGAGGATTCCTTCGCTCGACTCGAGGATCCCTTTCCTTGAGTCGGGAAAGGTAGCTTCCAGGAAGCTTCCTAGAGGCTTTTGACGGTTTATTTTTGCCTAAATATCTATTTTGTTTTTTAGTGTTTTGTACTTAGATTTAATAATTGGGCATGAACCCCTCAATAATATCAATCACTTTTCATTATATTTTTGCATCTTGTTCTTAGTTTTAGAGAGAAAAACTCAAGGAGAATTAGTAATTTCATTATGGTTTCCATCTCAAATAATAGTGTAATAATTAGTATGGGAGACTAATCCCCTTTCGAGACTCTTGGTGTAATTAAATCTTTCATCCTATGTATTAGTAAGTATTTTTCTCTCTAATTTGCCTTTAATTTCATTATAATTAATTCTTTTTTCTTCAATTGCTTGATTTGCCTTTATTTTCTCTAATTGCTTGATTGGATTGAATTGGGTATTTCTTATGCTTGGTTGATAATTGGTGGTCATTGATTATTAACCCTAAAGGAAGCAACTTTCACATGATTAGTGTCGCGGTTGTGGCTAATTAGTGATTGGGGAATTAATTATGCGACTAATAGATTAGATTTGATTAGTTTCGCGGTTGCGGCTAATTAGATACTAATTTGGGTTGTTTTTAATACTTTATTAATCCTTGCTCTTCATGCCTTTCGTTGTAATTTGTTTGAGTGGTCACTAGACAAATTAGGACTAAAAGGAGAGGAATTTGGTAGCGGTTGCTCAACTTCCCCATAAAAGATGATTAATTGGTTAAAACCGGGATTATTAATGAATTGGTAATATTAGAGAAAGGTAAAACATACTATATTAGGGTGTTAGAAGAGATTATCACCGAGAGTCGCTTTAATCAAATTGATATTTCGTTTATTTCTCTTTTATTCAAAACCCAAACCAAAACCTCCCCTTTTTTTAATTGCTTTTTTTCATTTGTTTTGGTTTTTCTGCACTTTAACTGCATGTTAGACTTTCCCTCTTCCTCGTAGATACGATAATCACTTACCCTTGCTAGTTAGCTTGATATAGTGGTAATTTGACTAGGAATAACGACTTATTAGCCTGTCATTGGGCGGTTACGATAAGGTGACACAACCCGTTTTTAATTACTCTTATTTTTATTATTGTTAGCCTTCGGGCGGTCGGCACTATGGTGACTCAAACCGTTCACAAATTTTCTTGTTATTATCATAAATTTGGTGGTGTGAATTATGGGTGATGTTATTAATTATAAAGATGGTTTAAATTATGTGGTTTATGGTTGGATTCTCACTAATTGAGTTAATTTTTATTTATTTGGTTGTTGTTATAATTTGATCTTTATGTATGGGTGTGTTTCATTGACCTTGACAAACTGTTTTCACGAGGTAACTAGAGTCTATTACTCATCATTTAAGACTGACGTGTTAAAATCTTTCGGCTGCTCGTCATGGGGTAGGTCTTTTGGGTTGTCTGTTTGTGATTCCATGTTAGATGGAGGATTTTATTGTGGGTCCTACTGAAGGATGTGTTTAACTTCCATTGTGCGAGATTGTACAAATTTTTGTATAGGTTCTGTAATGTCTTGTAAATTTTTCAAAATTAGTATTGTATTTTGTCAGCTTTGTATATCGATTGTAATATTATCGAATTTTGGCGATTTTGTTTAAAAATAATGTTATTAAGTTGGCCGAAATTCGGGGATGTTACAGTATAAGTGTATGATCTACCGCTTCTTTACTTTGCAACACAGAATCATACGCTACTACTATAAATTCCAGGTTTTTGTGGCACTTTAAGCTGGATTTGTAACGCCAAAAAGCATCAAAAAATTATTTCTTAGCGCTTTCAGAAAGCGTCAATATTTGAGTCATTAGTATTTTCGGACGCTTTTCTGTGTCGATTTTGGTGGTGCTTTCTGGTGTCATACAATTATTTCTGACGCTTTTAGCTGTCACAAGTATCGACGCTTTTTAGTGCAGCAATTTTAAAGTGTCACAAAATATCCAAACCTTTTGGTGTCATGAAATTTTTTGGCGCCTTTTAATTCCTTACGAAAAATACTGTACTTTGACAGCCAAAAGCGTCACTTTTTATCGTCAAAGAGTGTGCCATCCAGAATCTAATACCTATAATCTCGTTAAGATACAAATTTCATAAAAACACCATATAGATACATACAAAATAAGAGCTCAATTCCTAAATAAAGTTCTTAATATCCTTTAATTAACATGGACAAATTAAACATCTCTCATACATAATAACATAAACTAAATTACACTTTCAAGTAGAAAGTCAATATTTGTGCTATAGATCTCTCCCACGCTAAGATAGAAAAGAAAAACAAAACAAATTGTTTCATTGACAACAAGATTGAATCCACATAGCGTAGTTAGCTTTGAAAGTGAAGGTTGTTGCTTCCCTCATTTTTTGCGTTGTCAATGAAACCATTTCTACGGTTTTGAGAGCTTTTGGGCACGATTTGTCAGATAATCGATCACTCATTTGAAGTGGTGCTTTGGTGCGGAAAAGGCGAGTGTTCGTCGATTTTTGTGTCAAAGAGCCAAGAAACAGATTGAAGTCAAGCTCATGTATGAATGTCTCGGCTAGAGCAAGTAGTCGAGGAAGTAGTCCATGAGCAACCGATAATTTGAAGAAAATACTTCCCCTCAACTCGAGTAGAGTTCATCTCAAGTCGAGAAGGAAGCCGACCTAGACTTGAGACACATCCTCTTCGGGTTGAGAAGGGCGGCTTTGGGGAAGTTTACTATTTTCCTAATGGCGGTTTTCTTGGCAAATTCTGTTTTGATTTCTAGTGTTTTGTACTTGTACGATAAATAACGAGTTTGGGAAGCCCTCAGTACTTATCCTTCAATCACTTTTTAGTTTTTATTTTTAGAAATTTCTAGAGAATTATTGAGAGTTTAAATCCAAAAATTAGTAATTTTAGTCTGAATTTTATTCTAAAGATTGTATTAACTAGTATATGAGGCTAAACCCCTTCCTAATCCTTTGTAATACTTGTTCATCAACCTCTATATTTGTAGGAATCTATAGTACTACTTTAATAGGCTACTTTACGCGCCTACGTGGCAGGCTTTGAAAGTATCCATAGCAAAAAAAATCCACGTCATCTCCTATGTGTCGTCCCCCTGTTTAGTTGCACTCTCTCTCCTCCATGTAAGCAATCCCATGTGGGCTCAACAATTAAATTATACTTTAAGACAAATGTGGGCTCAACAATTTAATTCCACCTGAATGGAGACTACGCATTACATAATTTGTAAGGATAAAACTGTTTCATCTCCCCCACCTCCCCACCACTATGCTTCTCCTTTACTTCTATCTTCCAACCGCCCTAAGCTTTTCGCCTTCCAACTTCCAGCCGTTACTAGCTGTACGTGTTCCAACCTTCAATGGGCGCGTTCAAGGCGGCCGTTATGAAGTCGAAAAGCCAGTCCGTTTTGCGTTGTACTACTATTTATAATGGTTTTCTCTTCCGAGACAGAGGTGGTTTGTGTTGTTTTGGTATGTGATTGTGCAATCATACAAGGTCGTTGCTTGATCTGTTTTATTTCGTTAATTTTTGTTGAATTCTTCCTATTTTGTAGGGATCCATCAATCCTTTCGAAGAAGCTCGGGGTTAGGTGATGATTGGCAACAAACTTACTTTGGGGTGTGATCAGCTGAGTTTGGAGACGTTTATCTCTGCAATGCCCGGCTATGAAAAGTGCTCTAATGTATCCTTTTGGGTTTAACAATGTAGGTTTGAAGTTAATTTTGGCAAGCGGTAATCCGGCTCTAAAGTAAGGCAACCAAAGGTATGATGTTTGGGTCTTTCTGTAGCTTTTTTTAGCCATCCAGTTTTGCCTTTGTATTGGGAATTTTATGAAGTTGTGTTGTGGTGGATGATAGTTTGATTGTGTAAGTAATGTGATTACGATACGTTTGGGCTGTTCATAAGTGGTTCTAAATTTAGTGATACATAAGACGTGTCTCCTTGAGTCTTTCATAAATCAATTGTGCTAGAATCAATGAATGTTAAATTTGTGGTTTGTCTTAATCAATGGTTCATGATATAGTGAATTTGCAGACTATTGGTATCTTCGTTTTCAGGCCCGCCATTATTTTAGAAGCTGTGATTTGATTATAAGTAGCTAGTAGTCTGTTGTAAAGGGCACATGCTAATGGATTTGCTTACGTGTTGCAGTTTTGTGTCATTATGCTCAAAAGTTGTACTCATTATGAATTGATTGTGTAGAAAAGGTATTTTCCCTTTCATATTTCAAGCCTTTGTATGCCAATCAGAAGTGAAAAATAATAAAAACAACATAAACTTCCATAAAACAGAGAATACTTGAGCGTGACAGTGCGGAAACGCCTTTCAGGCATAGAAAATGTTACCCAATGATGCTCTAATTTGTACCATTGGAAAGCTTGCTTTCCGAACTTGAAACTTCACATAAATTTAGCCCAATTCCGTTATCTGTAGATGGAGATATTAGCCCTCAAAGTACAGACCTGAAAACTGATTTTCGTCATTCCTTCCACCCTGACAGCCTAATTCAAAACAAAACTGCAATTTATTGAGAGATTTTTTAATCTTATTTCTAAATCCATGACTTAGATTGATCTCTTAGCTTTCCGAAAAGGTATGACACATAAAAATTGAGCTTCGTTTGAACCTTCCAAGAGCTTCTCAAAACCGATTGCGCAAACCTGAAATTTTCTAAACCTGCAGATTTGCTCAATTTCGGATTTGGCTTTTGTTTTGGCCTTGATCATGGCTTTTGGAATATTGTGTATGCCATAAATGAGAATTAACCCTTTGAACATTGCATGTCAAGTTTGCATACATCTCAAATCTTACATTTATTGGTTGAATAGAGCTTATGTCCAAAAAAAAGAGTACACTGAATTCTTTTGTTTTATCTTAAACTGTTGGTATTGTACCATTACACAGAATTTTGAAAGCTCATAAATGTGTATATCAAATTACCAATTCTCATGGATCCTATAGATATATAAGATAACACAAAAGGAGTCAAAGTGTTTTGCTGATGATACCGAATTGCATGTTTGAATTTTCTTTGTAGACCATGGATCAGGAGCGAAACGAAACCCCCATAAGCTTTACGACTTTGTTGACTGAAATTTTGAGTGCTTTGAATTTACCAGAGCGTCTCTTCCAACAACACTACAATAAGGTGAATGGATGCTACACAACATTTATAAGAATAAGACCCTAAAAGGACGGTTCGAGTATAAAAATAAAGGGCAAAACTAGGAAAGATTCAAAGTTTGCCACACAAACGGCAGCCATTTTTGCTATAGAAAAGCTAAAGAATTTCACTTTTTTGAGGTACTTGACTACAATTTAGAAGCTTGACGTAAAGAGCGCAAGAAAAGAAGATTAGCCGATATTGCAAAAGTGCATGAAGAGATGGTGTGTAAAACCTTGAAGCGAACTTTGGATGAAGTATGTGTAGAAAACAAAAGGCTGCGTGCTGAGCTAGAGGAAATTAGAAAGGCAAAACAGTAGCAAATTTCCGCATTCTTACGAATATGTAATTTAGTTACATTAAGCATTATAATAGATAGTATTACATCTATATGCTTGGTGTAATATGAATATACGATTTTCATGTTTGCATTGCCTATATAATATATTATTATTATTGGACTACTCTTTGTATGTCTTGGTAGCACATTGAAAGTTTTGGGTTCATAATAGAATGATGATAAGGCTTTGTTGGCCTGAACAGATTAAGTTCTGATACATGGGACTAAACTCCCCATTAAGCATTAGAAATTACTTTGTGAGGACAGCTATATTTCACATCCTAACCCTTAAGGTTCTATCATTGTGGTGATACTAATTCCAAAACAGAAGCGTGAGCAAATAATAATCTTTACTAAAACAGGGCACTTATATTTCAAGTGGTTTACCACTGTGGACATCTTTGTATTGAAGTAGATCATAAATCTAGATTCAACTTTGTTTATTACTTTTTGTCTAGGATTAATTTGCTACATTAGCTTTGCATTGGTAATACATCAAGGTGTGTCGTTGAAGATGATAGTCTGATAGTGTAAGCAATATCTTTAGGATAGCATTTGGTTGTAGTTAACTGAGGCGGGAGAACATGTGTTTAGACCAGGTTCAAATTTTCCTCATTTGGGGTGTACGCTTAAGGTGTGCAGTTATAGAACTTACAACTAAATGACTCAGTTAACACAACTGCAGCAGATACTACAACTAAAACTGAGAGCAACTACATGACCTTTTAACACAAATTAAAAGATTTATTAAAATATCTGAAGTCATAATCTAATTTTGAGTGTTTATTACTATAGTCACCACTCAATTAATGACTGAGTAGTATACTTCCCTAAATTATCCACTTCTAAGTAACCAACAACAGACATTCATGAAATGAACACTAAGTGGCAGTTATTTTTTAGAAATCGATAATCATAAGCCACCTTAATGATTACATATTTCTAAATAAGTAATGCATAAGATTTACCCAAATCAGCATTCTATATGGTGTAAATTGCATCTTATTTATTTTTGTGCATACTGATGATATACTATTTTAATGTACAGAACGATACACTGCTCTGATACCATCTGTAACAGTCCGATCCATCATACGTCACTACACAACCCAATAAGATGGGTAGTCACCCTTAGGCCCATATATCCTCACGTGGGCTTTAAACGGTGAAGACCTTGTGGTTAGTATGATGGTAGGAATCAATTATAAACTGATCATATGAGCTTTAGTTTCCCAATGTGGGACAAACCAACTCCATAAACCACTTTCCATATTCCGTAGTGTTACAAACTCCCCCACTTAGAGAACGCAACGTCCCCGTTGCGCCTCGGCTACCATACCAACATCAACACAGGTCCAAGATCTCCCCCGCTAGACGGCTAGTTTGGGCATCGCCCCAGCACCCAACACGCGGTCGCAGGGTTGATCCGATACCAACTGTAACACCCCCAAATTTCCTTTTTTTTTTAAACATTTTAACGCGAACCAAAATAGCAATTAAGGAAATTAAGAGGTGTCACTCCGCACTCGAGTCAAAGACCCGAATGCAAGGAGATTTCAGAAGCCGAACTACAAATGTCTAATGATATAAAATAATCTATTACAATCCATTGATTAAATTACAACAATCCAAAATCTGAATATGAAATAGTCTAAGTATTATTAATGGTCTAATAACTGAAAGTCTAAAATTATTTAATCCAACTAATATCTAATGAGTCGTCGTTTCCCGCATGCATCAATTACTCCAAACCTGTGGTGGATTAAAAACACAAAAACCACAGTTGAAAAAGTCAGAAAATTGAGTAAACCAACACCTCAACGTGTAGAAAACCAAAACACTTACCTGGATTTTGAAATCTTTTAGTTTTACTTTCGAAAACCACACTTAGCACGTTATCATATAAACCATATCATCAAGACAAACTACATCACCAAAATAGAAATATCACAGTGGCTTCAACAAGTGTATAATGTTTCATTAATATAATCCAATCCATTCATTAATATCTTTAATAAGTAATCCAAACCAAATTTTATAAGTGGGATGAGCCGAATCTTTGCCAACTCATCCAAACCATACCAATCATATATTTATAAGTGGGTGAGCCGGTTTTTACCGAGTCACCAAACCATACCATTATATACGTGGGTGAGCCAAATCTATGTCAACTCACCAAACCATATCATTATATACGTGGGTGAGTCGGTTCTTTGCCGACTCACCAAACCATACCATACAAGACTACTAGACCTTAAGTGTGCACACCCCCTATTAAGTATTGCTTACCCAATAGAGTAGTACTAGAGTCAAGCTCACTTAAAAACCGATGCGGTGGGGCAATAAAGTGGAGTCGATGTGATTCAAACCAATAAAGTGGAGACGATCACTAGTATTCTTGAAAGGTTCCAACAAGTTTAAGAAAGGTTTAGCATGCTAGCTTACCTTTTCAATGCACACAAGAACACGACAGCACAACGATCACTAGTATTCTTCGTCTACGAACTCAGGGGCTACAATACTACAATCAATAATCCTAAATCAATACTAATCTCATCCAATCATTCATCTAATACCTATGTTAATTATATTCTATATGCAATGCCCATGATAATTTAAATCTAACCCAACAATTAACAATTAACCAACAATTATAACTCCAATTCAATAATTAGTTTCTAATACTCAAATAACCCTCAATTTATTTTAAAAATTCTCAAAGACTCACAATTACTTTTAAAATAGAATCTAATTCATAAAAAAAAACTTTTAATTATTATGATTTATTTAGGATTTATTAATACAATTTATATTATGTTTTAATTATGAAAAACATGCTTTAAATTACACAAAATTATATAAAAACGAATTAAATCAATCTAAATTCGAAAATCAGTTTATAATTCCCTAAATTATCATAATTTTCAGTTATTGATCATTAAAATTAATTTGGGCTAATTAACTAATTAAGAAACAATTAACCAAATTTTCCCCAATTTGCAATTTCTACAAATTTGAACAAAACATCAATTTAATTCTAAAACTAAATTCAAGAACCCTAATTAACAATTTATAAACTAACTGACGTCATAAGTTTCGAAATTAATTCGACAAATTCGAGTAATTAAGCTAATTAATCCCAAATTCGTAATTAGTGAAAATCAACTCAAAACAATCATAAAAATCAATTCTTTATGCATAAAACTAACCCAAATCGATTACCCACTAATCATAACATCTATTAGCATTGATTAAACACAAATTAAAGCAATAAAACGACTTGATAATCACGTTTAAAGGAAGAACCGAAAACAGAGGAAAAAGAAACAGAGGAAGGGGCGGCAGTGGGCATTACCCGTCGGCGAAGGGAGAACAGGGTGGTTAGACGAGCGGGAACTGGGCGGCAAAAGAAGTCTTGAGCGGCGGTCAGTGAGTGCGCTAGGGCGGCGTGTGTGGTTGGCGTGAGAGAGAAGATCGAGGAAAGCAGGGGAGGGAACTTGTTTTTGTAGAGGAAGGGGGGTGTTTGGTCGTGAAAGCGGAGAGAGAAAAGAATGTATTGTTTTTTTTCTCTTTTTTTTTTTCTTTTCTCCTTCTCTCTTTATTTCTGACTTCTTTTTTTTTGGTTTTCTTTGGTTTGGGTTGTTGTTTGAAGTTTGGGCCAATATGATAGTGGATTGGTTTATTTTGTAGTAGGTAGGAATTGGTCGACATCGAAATAGAATGACCCAAATAGGAAACTGAATTTAAAACTCATATCCGTAACTCATTTCCGAAACAACTCATGAAATAACAATTAAATTCATTTTTTTTCGCTTAAACAAATTAATTAATAATTCTCAAATACTATTATAAAATATACCGAATTTTCGGGATATTACATCCTTCCCGCCTTAGGAAAACGCTTCGTCCCCGAAGCGCAAACTAAAATAATCAACTCATTAGACACCCATACAACACGTACCAAGTCATAAACAACTCACAAGATGTAAAGGTAAGGATGTATAAATGCAATGCATGATTCTACGTTTAATGCAAAGTTGACATTAATTACAATCCACCCTCCTTAAAACAAGAGTTCGTCCTCGAATTCACGAGTTAGACAATCCTATATGTAAGTAAAATAATCCTAACGCCTTGATGCACGAGTCACTCGTAAAGGAACGCCATTGAAATATAGAATCTCCTCATCAATTTTGCGATATCAAACCAATACACAAGTTTATATTCCAACAATCATACAATTATTCATAATTCAGCCATATCAACATCATTTACACACTCATTAATCATAATTCCAACAACATCTTTTGAATCATATACCAAACCATATATCAATGCAATAATCCAATCCAACCAAATCAAGATATGAGAATCAAAACAATAAATCGTTCTCCACCTAACATGATACTAAGTTTTCATCCAACAGACCAATCACTTAGCAAATAATTCTTGAAAGGATCCTACAAGTTTAAGAAAGGTTGAGCATGCTAGCTTACCTTTTCAATGCAAACAAGAACACGACAGCACAGCGATCACTAGTATTCTTCGTCTACGAACTCAGGGGCTACAATACTACAATCAATAATCCCAAATCAATACTAATCTTATCCAATTATTCATCTAATACCTATGTTAATTCTATTCTATATGCACTGCCCATGGTAATTTAAATCTAACCCAACAATTTACAATTAACCAACAATTATAATTCTAATTCAATAATTACTTTCTAATACTCAAATAACCCTCAATTTATTTTAAAAATTCTCAAAGACTCACAATTACTTTTTTAAAAAAGAATCTAATTCATAAAAACAAACTTTCAATTATTATGATTTATTTAGGATTTATTAATACAATTTATATTATTTTTTAATTATGAAAACATGCTTTAAATTACACAAAATTATATAAAAACGAATTAAATCAATCTAAATTCGAAAATCAGTTTATAATTCCCTAAATTATCATAATTTTGAGTTATTGATCATTAAAATTAATTTGGGATAATTAACTAATTAAGAAACAATTAACCAAATTTTCCCCCATTTGCAATTTCTACAAATTTGAACAAAACATCAATTTAATTCTTAAACTAAATTCAAGAACCCTAATTAAAAGATTATTAACTAACTAACGTCATAAGTTTCGAAATTAATTCGACAAATTCGAGTAATTAAGCTAATTAGTCCCAAATTCATAATTAGTGAAAATCAAGTCAAAACAATCATAAAAATCAATTCTTTATGCATAAAACTAACCCAAATCGATTACCCACTAATCATAGCATCTATTAGCATTGATTAACACAAATTAAAGCAATACAACGAATTGATAATCACGTTTAAAGAAAGAACCAAAAACAGGGGAAGAAAGAAACAGAGGAAGGGGCGGCAGTGGGCATTACCTATCGGCGAAGGGAGAACAGGGTAGTTAGACGAGCGGGAAATGGGCTGCAGAAGAAGTCTTGAGCGGCGGTCAGTGAGTGCGCTAGGGCGGCGTGTGTGGTTGGCGTGAGAGAGAAGATCGAGTAAAGCAGGGGAGGGAACTTGTTTTTGTAAAGGAAGGGGGGTGTTTGGTCATGAAAGAGGAGAGAGAAAAGAGTGTATTGTTTTTTTTTTCTCTTTTTTTTTTCTTTTCTCCTTCTCTCTTAATTTCTGACTTCTTTTTTTTTTTTTTTTTTCTTTGGTTTGGGTTGTTGTTTGAGGTTTGGGCCAATATGATAGTGGATTGGTTTATTTTGTAGTAGGTAGGAATTGGTCGAAATCGAAATAGAATGACCCAAATAGGAAACTGAATTTAAAACTCATATCCGTAACTCATTTCTGAAACAACTCATGAAATAACAATTAAATTCATTTTTTTTTGCTTAAATAAATTAATTAATAATTCTAAAATACTATTATAAAATATACCGAATTTTCGGGATATTACGTCCTTCCCGCCTTAGGAAAACGTTTCGTCCCCGAAGCGCAAAGTAAAATAATCAACTCATTAGACACCCATACAACACGTACCAAGTCATAAACAACTCACAAGATGTAAAGATAATGATGTATAAATGCAATGCATGATTCTACGTTTAATGCAAAGTTGACATTAATTACAATCCACCCTCCTTAAAACAAGAGTTCATCCTCGAACTCACGAGTTAGACAATCCTATATGTAAGTAAAATAATTCTAACGCCTTGATGCACGAGTCACTCGTAAAGGAACGCCATTGAAATTTAGAATCTCCTCATCAATTTTGCGATATCAAACCAATACACAAGTTTATATTCCAACAATCATACAATTATTCATAATTCAACCATATCAACATCATTTACACACTCATTAATCATAATTCCAACAACATCTTTTGAATCATATACCAAACCATATATCAATGCAATAATCCAATCCAACCAAATCAAGATATGAGAATCAAAACAATAAATCGTTCTCCACCTAACATGATACTAAGTTTTCATCCAACAGACCAATCACTTAGCAAATAATTCTTGAAAGGATCCTACAAGTTTAAGAAAGGTTGAGCATGCTAGCTTACCTTTTCAATGCAAACAAGAACACGACAGCACAGCGATCACTAGTATTCTTCGTCTACGAACTCAGGGGCTACAATACTACAATCAATAATCCCAAATCAATACTAATCTTATCCAATTATTCATCTAATACCTATGTTAATTCTATTCTATATGCACTGCCCATGGTAATTTAAATCTAACCCAACAATTTAAAATTAACCAACAATTATAATTCTAATTCAATAATTAGTTTCTAATACTCAAATAACCCTCAATTTATTTTAAAAATTCTCAAAGACTCACAATTACTTTTTTTAAAAAGAATCTAATTCATAAAAATAAACTTTTAATTATTATGATTTATTTAGGATTTATTAATACAATTTATATTATGTTTTAATTATGAAAAACATGCTTTAAATTACACAAAATTATATAAAAACGAATTAAATCAATCTAAATTCGAAAATCAGTTTATAATTCCCTAAATTATCATAATTTTGAGTTATTGATCATTAAAATTAATTTGGGACAATTAACTAATTAAGAAACAATTAACCAAATTTTCCCAAATTTGCAATTTCTACAAATTTGAACAAAACTTCAATTTAATTCTTAAACTAAATTCAAGAACCCTAATTAAAATATTATTAACTAACTAACGTCATAAGTTTCAAAATTAATTAGACAAATTCGAGTAATTAAGCTAATTAATCCCAAATTCGTAATTAGTGAAAATCAACTCAAAACAATCATAAAAATCAATTCTTTGTGCATAAAACTAACCCAAATCGATTACCCACTAATCATAGCATCTATTAGCAATGATTAACACAAATTAAAGCAATAAAACGACTTGATAATCACGTTTAAAGAAAGAACCAAAAACAGGGGAAGAAAGAAACAGAGTAAGGGGCGGCAGTGGGCATTACCTATCGGCGAAGGGAGAACAGGGTGGTTAGACGAGCGGGAACTGGGCGGCAGAAGAAGTCTTGAGAGGCGGTCAGTGAGTGCGCTAGGGCGGCGTGTGTGGTTGGCGTGAGGGAGAAGATCGAGGAAAGGAGGGGAGGGAACTTGTTTTTTTAGAGGAAGGGGGGTGTTTGGTCGTGAAAGAGGAGAGAGAAAAGAGTGTATTGTTTTTTTTTTCTCTTTTTTTTTCTTTTCTCCTTCTCTCTTAATTTCTGACTTCTTTTTTTTTTTTTTTTTTTTCTTTGGTTTGGGTTGTTGTTTGAGATTTGGGCCAATATGATAGTGGATTGGTTTATTTTGTAGTAGGTAGGAATTGGTCGAAATCGAAATAGAATGACCCAAATAGGAAACTGAATTTAAAACTCATATCCGTAACTCATTTCCGAAACAACTCATGAAATAACAATAAAATTCATTTTTTTTTCGCTTAAACAAATTAATTAATAATTCTAAAATACTACTATAAAATATACCGAATTTTCGGGATATTACATCCTTCCCGCCATAGGAAAACGCTTCGTCCCCTAAGCGCAAAGTAAAATAATCAACTCCTTAGACACCCATACAACACGTACCAAGTCATAAACAACTCACAAGATGTAACGGTAAGGATGTATAAATGCAATGCATGATTCTACGTTTAATGCATAGTTGACATTAATTACAATCCACCCTCCTTAAAACAAGAGGTCGTCCTCGAACTCACGAGTTAGACAATCCTATATGTAAGTAAAATAATCCTAACGCCTTGATGCACGAGTCACTCGTAAAGGAACGCCATTGAAATATAGAATCTCCTCATCAATTTTGCGATATCAAACCAATACACAAGTTTATATTCCAACAATCATACAATTATTCATAATTCAGCTATATCAACATCATTTACACACTCATTAATCATAATTCCAACAACATCTTTTGAATCATATACCAAACCATATATCAATGCAATAATCCAATCCAACCAAATCAAGATATGAGAATCAAAACAATAAATCGTTCTCCACCTAACATGATACTAAGTTTTCATCCAACAGACCAATCACTTAGCAAATAATTCTTGAAAGGTTCCTACAAGTTTAAGAAAGGTTGAGCATGCTAGCTTACCTTTTCACTGCACACAAGAACACGACAGCACAGCGATCACTAGTATTATTCGTCTACGAACTCAGGGGCTACAATACTACAATCAATAATCCCAAATCAATACTAATATTATCCAATCATTCATCTAATACCTATGTTAATTCTATTCTATATGCACTACCCATGGTAATTTAAATCTAACCCAACAATTTACAATTAACCAACAATTATAATTCTAATTCAATAATTAGTTTCTAATACTCAAATAACCCTCAATTTATTTTAAAAATTCTCAAAGACTCACAATTACTTTTTTAAAAAAGAATCTAATTCATAAAAACAAACTTTTAATTATTATGATTTATTTAGGATTTATTAATACAATTTATATTATGTTTTAATTATGAAAAACATGCTTTAAATTACACAAAATTATATAAAAACGAATTAAATCAATCTAAATTCGAAAATCAGTTTATAATTCCCTAAATTATCATAATTTTGAGTTATTGATCATTAAAATTAATTTGGGATAATTAACTAATTAAGAAACAATTAACCAAATTTTCCCAAATTTGCAATTTCTACAAATTTGAACAAAACATCAATTTAATTCTTAAACTAAATTCAAGAACCCTAATTAAAAGATTATTAACTAACTAACGTCATAAGTTTCGAAACTAATTAGACAAATTCGAGGAATTAAGCTAATTAATCCCAAATTCGTAATTAGTGAAAATCAACTCAAAACAATCATAAAAATCAATTCTTTATGCATAAAACTAACCCAAATCGATTACCCACTAATCATAGCATCTATTAGCATTGATTAACACAAATTAAAGCAGTAAAACGACTTGATAATCACGTTTAAAGAAAGAACCAAAAACAGGGGAAGAAAGAAACAGAGGAAGGGGCGGCAGTGGGGATTACCTATCGGCGAAGGGAGAACAGGGTGGTTAGACGAGCGGGAACTGGGCGGCAGAAGAAGTCTTGAGCGGCTGTCAGTGAGTGCGCTAGGGCGGCGTGTGTGGTTGGCGTGAGAGAGAAGATCGAGGAAAGCAGGGGAGGGAACTTGTTTTTGTAGAGGAAGGGGGGTGTTTGGTCGTGAAAGAGGAGAGAGAAAAGAGTGTATTGTTTTTTTTATCTCTTTTTTTTTCTTTTCTCCTTCTCTCTTAATTTCTGACTTTTTTTTTTTTTTTTCTTTGGTTTGGGTTGTTGTTTGAGGTTTGGGCCAATATGATAGCGGATTGGTTTATTTTGTAGTATGTAGGAATTGGTCGAAATCGAAATAGAATGACCCAACTAGGAAAATGAATTTAAAACTCATTTCCGAAACAACTCATGAAATAACAATTAAATTCATTTTTTTTCGCTTAAATAAATTAATTAATAATTCAAAAATACTATTATAAAATATTCCGAAATTTCGGGATATTACATCCTTCCCGCCTTAGGAAAATGCTTCATCCCCGAAACGCAAAGTAAAATATTCAACTCATTAGACACCCATACAACATGTACCAAGTCATAAACTACTCACAAGATGTAAAGGTAAGGATGTATAAATGCAATGCATGATTCTACGTTTAATGCAAAGTTGACATTAATTACAATCCACCCTCCTTAAAACAAGAGGTCGTCCTCGAACTCACGAGTTAGACAATCCTATATGTAAGTAAAATAATCCTAACGCCTTGATGCACGAGTCACTCGTAAAGGAACGCCATTGAAATATAGAATCTCCTCATCAATTTTGCGATATCAAACCAATACACAAGTTTATATTCCAACAATCATACAATTATTCATAATTCAGCCATATCAACATCATTTACACACTCATTAATCATAATTCCAACAACATCTTTTGAATCATATACCAAACCATATATCAATGCAATAATCCAATCCAACCAAATCAAGATATGAGAATCAAAACAATAAATCGTTCTCCACCTAACATGATACTAAGTTTTCATCCAACAGACCAATCACTTAGCAAATAATTCTTGAAAGGTTCCTACAAGTTTAAGAAAGGTTGAGCATGCTAGCTTACCTTTTCACTGCACACAAGAACACGACAGCACAACGATCACTAGTATTCTTCGTCTACGAACTCAGGGGCTACAATACTACAATCAATAATCCCAAATCAATACTAATCTTATCCAATCATTCATCTAATACCTATGTTAATTCTATTCTATATGCACTGCCCATGGTAATTTAAATCTAACCCAACAATTTACAATTAACCAACAATTATAATTCTAATTCAATAATTACTTTCTAATACTCAAATTACCCTCAATTTATTTTAAAAATTCTCAAAGACTCACAATTACTTTTTTAAAAAAGAATCTAATTCATAAAAGCAAACTTTTAATTATTATGATTTATTTAGGATTTATTAATACGATTTATATTATGTTTTAATTATGAAAAACATGCTTTAATTACACGAAATTATATAAAAACGAATTAAATCAATCTAAATTCGAAAATTAGTTTATAATTCCCTAAATTATCATAATTATGAGTCATTGATCATTAAAATTAATTTGGGATAATTAACTAATTAAGAAACAATTAACCAAATTTTCCCAAATTTGCAATTTCTACAAATTTGAACAAAACATCAATTTAATTCTTTAACTAAATTCAAGAACCCTAATTAAAATATTATTAACTAACTAACGTCATAAGTTTCGAAATTAATTTGACAAATTCGAGTAATTAAGCTAATTAATCCCAAATTCGTAATTAGTGAAAATCAAATCAAAACAATCATAAAAATCAATTCTTTATGCATAAAACTAACCCAAATCGATTACCCACTAATCATAGCATCTATTAGCATTGATTAACACAAATTAAAGCAATAAAACGACTTGATAATCACGTTTAAAGAAAGAACCAAAAACAGGGGAAGAAAGAAACAGGGGAAGGGGCGGCAGTGGGCATTACCCGTCGGCGAAGGGAGAACAGGGTGGTTAGACGAGCGGGAACTGGGCGGCAGAAGAAGTCTTGAGCGGCGGTCAGTGAGTGCGCTAGGGCGGCGTGTGTGGTTGGCGTGAGAGAGAAGATCGAGGAAAGCAGGGGAGGGAACTTGTTTTTGTAGAGGAAGGGGGTGTTTGGTCGTGAAAGAGGAGAGAGAAAAGAGTGTATTGTTTTTTTTTTCTCTTTTTTTTTTTTTTCTTTTCTCCTTCTCTCTTAATTTCTGACTTCTTTTTTTTTTTTTTTTTCTTTGGTTTGGGTTGTTGTTTGAGGTTTGGGCCAATATGATAGTGGATTGGTTTATTTTGTAGTAGGTAGGAATTGGTCGAAATCGAAATAGAATGACCCAAATAGGAAACTGAATTTAAAACTCTTATCCGTAACTCATTTCCGAAACAATTCATGAAATAACAATTAAATTCATTTTTTTTCGCTTAAATAAATTAATTAATAATTCTAAAATACTATTATAAAATATACCGAATTTTCGGGATATTACATCCTTCCCGCCTTAGGAAAACGCTTCGTCCCCGAAGCGCAAAGTAAAATAATCAACTCATTAGACACCCATACAACATGTACCAAGTCATAAACTACTCACAAGATGTAAATGTAAGGATGTATAAATGCAATGCATGATTCTACGTTTAATGCAAAGTTGACATTAATTACAATCCACCCTCCTTAAAACAAGAGTTCGTCCTCGAACTCACGAGTTAGACAATCTTATATGTAAGTAAAATAATCCTAACGCCTTGATGCACGAGTCACTCGTAAAGGAACGCCATTGAAATATAGAATCTCCTCATCAATTTTGCGATATCAAACCAATACACAAGTTTATACTCAACCATTCATACAATTATTCATAATTCAGCCATATCAACATCATTTACACACTCATTAATCATAATTCCAACAACATCTTTTGAATCATATACCAAACCATATATCAATGCAATAATCCAATCCAACCAAATCAAGATATGAGAATCAAAACAATAAATCGTTCTCCACCTAAATTGATACTAAGTTTTCATCCAACAGACCAATCACTTAGCAAATAATTCTTGAAAGGTTCCTACAAGTTTAAGAAAGGTTGAGCATGCTAGCTTACCTTTTCAATGCACACAAGAACACGACAGCACAACGATCACTATTATTCTTCGTCTACGAACTCAGGGGCTACAATACTACAATCAATAATCCCAAATCAATACTAATCTTATCCAATCATTCATCTAATACCTATGTTAATTCTATTCTATATGCACTGCCCATGGTAATTTAAATCTAACCCAACAATTTACAATTAACCAACAATTATAATTCTAATTCAATAATTACTTTCTAATACTCAAATAACCCTCAATTTATTTTAAAAATTCTCAAAGACTCACAATTACTTTTTTTAAAAAAGAATCTAATTCACAAAAACAAACTTTTAATTATTATGATTTATTTAGGATTTATTAATACAATTTATATTATGTTTTAATTATGAAAAACATGCTTTAAATTACACAAAATTATATAAAAACGTATTAAATCAATCTAAATTCGAAAATCAGTTTATAATTCCCTAAATTATCATAATTTTGAGTTATTGATCATTAAAATTAATTTGGGATAATTAACTAATTAAGAAACAATTAACCAAATTTTCCCAAATTTGCAATTTCTACAAATTTGAACAAAACATCAATTTAATTCTTAAACTAAATTCAAGAACCCTAATTAAAAGATTATTAACTAACTAACGTCATAAGTTTCAAAATTAATTAGACAAATTCGAGTAATTAAGCTAATTAATCCCAAATTCGTAATTAGTGAAAATCAACTCAAAACAATCATAAAAATCAATTCTTTATGCATAAAACTAACCCAAATCGATTACCCACTAATCATAGCATCTATTAGCATTGATTAACACAAATTAAAGCAATAAAACGACTTGATAATCACGTTTAAAGAAAGAACCAAAAACAGGGGAAGAAAGAAACAGAGGAAAGGGCGGCAGTGGGCATTACCTATCGGCGAAGGGAGAACAGGGTGGTTAGACGAGCGGGAATTGGGCGGCAGAAGAAGTTTTGAGCGGCGTTCAATGAGTGCGCTAGGACGGCATTTGTGGTTGGTGTGAGAGAGAAGATCGAGGAAAGTAGTGGAGGAAACTTGTTTTTGTAGAGGAAGGGGGGTGTTTGGTCGTGAAAGAGGAGAGAGAAAAGAGTGTACTGTTTTTTTTTCTCTTTTTTTATCTTTTCTCCTTCTCTATTTATTTCTGAGTTCTTTTTTTTTTTTTTTCTTTGGTTTGGGTTGTTGTTTGAGGTTTGGGCCAATATGATAGTGGATTGGTTTATTTTGTAGTAGGTAGGAATTGGTCGACATCGAAATAGAATGACCCAAATAAGAAACTGAATTTAAAACTCATATGCGTAACTCATTTCCGAAACAACTCATGAAATAACAATTAAATTCATTTTTTTTCGCTTAAACAAATTAATTAATAATTCTAAAATACTATTATAAAATATACCGAATTTTCGGGATATTACATCCTTCCCGCGTAGGAAAACGCTTCGTGCCCGAAGCACAAAGTAAAACAATCAACTCATTAGACACCCATACAACACGTACCATGTAACAACCCTGAATTTTCGCTATCTTTAAATACAAAAATAAAGGATTGTTATGCCGCCATTGACTACCAAGTCAACGACAAGACTAATTTAAAACAAGAAGAACAAATGACAGCGGAAGACTTCTAGCTGAATCTACAAATCGGGAATTAAACCAAAAGATAAACTACAAATCGTCCCCAATGCAAATATGTGACGACTCATCAAAACGCCCAACATGCAATGACGCTTCAACCATACAATGCATCTCAATCTGCAAACCTGTCAACTGCGTCACCAAAAGGATGACACAGGCCCCAGAATAGGGTAGGGACACAACCCAAAACAAAGAACGTCAGCACTGGCTGAGTAAGACATTTAAGCGATACAAAAGAATTAAGATACGCGCCTTACTGGCGCGTAGCTAACAAAGAATAGACAAAGCTACGCAAAGGAGGCAAGAGCCTGAAATGGGGCCTGGCACGAGTCGTGCTCAAGTCAGTGAGCTCGAGAATACAATGTAACAACGGACACGGCTCGTGTACCCAAGACACGAGTCGCGTAGAGCGCGCACGTGGTATTCATCACCACAATAATCTTTGTTTATCTTCCTTTAAGTAAATTATTTGCGCAAGGGTCCTACCCCAAGCCGATCCAACACTAGAGCATCGAGAATAAAACGATCCTAAAGACCCGAGTGTGCACACCCCTCCTAGGGGGACGGTAGGACGCACAGTCCCTAAGAGGAAGTCATTTAGGAGACCGGTAGCTGATCTCCGGCCTAGCTACATATACCTTGATCAGAGGTTAATCGCTCTAGGTGGTTTAAACATCATAAAACACGTATAGTTATATATGTATAAATAGATACATCTTTAATCCGTCTTAAGTACGTTATTCGCGCATAGTAGCTTGATTTATAAACGGCCAAAGCCGGAACAAGAATATCAATAGATGATCAATAACAATGATCAATGTAGGAGGTCAATAGATGCTCAAGAGGTGATCAAAATAGATAAACAATGACAATAGGCGATAGATGATCAACAACAATAGTCAATGTAGGAAATCAACATAGATGCTCAAAAGGTGATCACAATCAATAATTGATATCAATAGGCGATAGATAATCAAAATAGAGAATATGAGCAAAGAATCGAAACAAAGGTGAACGTGAAGGATTCTCATGATATGAAATGAAGCTCAAGCTTATGAGGGTCAACGTTCTTACCTTTAATTGGCAAGTTTCCTCTAGTTACACTTCTCAAAGTCCACAAAGGTCATCTCTTTGAATCCACAATCTAAGTTACACAATAACCAACAAGAATTACTTTTGTGTTGTATCAACTTGACCCAATACCCCCAATGCAATCTCATAACTCAAAAGATAATCCCCTAACTCACAAGGTGAATCCATAAGTCATAATTCTCACAATTAACATCAATCTAACACGAATCCAAAAGGAGACAGTAGTAAATAAACATGAATAAAGTCTACCTCCGACATCGGATGACCACCAAATTTGAGTATGTCATTAAAGGTTATGTCAGGAACGTCCCCTCCAAATTTCGTCCACAAACTCCAAGCGGATCAACGGGAATCAACCTCAAACTGAACCATAGACACGAATTAGGGTTTACCCACGAATTATGATATAACTTTTGATACACAAATACAAGGCTTACCAATTTTGGATATGTTGTTACAAATAGAGTTAGGAACATCTCCATAAAATATCGTCCCAAAATACTTTATGAGTCAATGGTAATCGTCAAGATACCGAGGGAGCGGAACAGTTCTCGGGTAAATAGACACAGCTCCACTAAAACACCTCTACAGGGAGCATCCGATGGAATCTTGGCACGATATATATGTCTATGGATTCGTATCGAAAACACGGTTCTAACGCCATAAACCACGTCTTAATCAAAGGTTTTATGTGAGAGTTGTGTGTATTTGAAGTTGACACAGTTGTGCTGAAATCTTATGCGGGTGGAGGCTAAGAGAATGAGAGAGATGTAGAAGAGGGGGGCCGAATGACTGTCAAGGGAAGCTAGGGTTTTCTTTATTTTTTTCATAAATGGGTATTAGGGCAGACTCGGGTTTGGACCTAGCTAATTTGATGGGTTGCGTGATCCACAAACACGATCCAAATCCGAATGGCTAACGAATCCTCTTGTGTAATTCTATAATCAGAAATCCCATAATAACTCAATCGAATTCCAATTAAACCTTAATAAAACCCTCAATTACATTATAAAACGTAACACCCTTAATTATTTAACTTACCAAAAATACGGGGTGTTACAGACTTCCCTCCTTAAAACAAATCTTCGTCCCGAAGATTTAAGTCCCTCCTTAAAGAGTTTCCGCACAACGTTCTACATTAGGCAACTAACATCCACAACTTCCAACACAGGTGAAAAGTAACGCAAGAAAAGATATGAGAAGGAATGGTTCAAAGATATTGCAGTAAGGGAAGGAGAAAGTGCACCATCAATGCACTTCCTCACAAGAGAGTCGTGTTTAGCTAGAAATGCACCATCAATGCATTTCAGGAAGGAATATCGCGCAATTATATTAAATTTAAATATTGATACGAAGTGATGCCGAATAATATTACACGTGTAATGTTAATGCAAACACAAAATTACGTGTACAACTGCAATGCACCAAATAAGTACGTGTGCACCATAAGTGCACCAATTAGGTAAACATGCTTTATCATGTAATCACAAAAGGAACATAAGTCTTATAACTTAGGGCGCAGGAGGAACGCACGGGGTTCTCATCCTCCTTAAAGAAAAGGTTCGTCCTCGAACCAAAATATGTAATTCAGACGTGGGATAACTTTCTTATCGTCAATGCCACTTTTCACTTGTATTTTCGCACCTTGGTAATGCATCTCAAGGTTTTGGCGCAGTATTCCATATTGTCTCTCTCGCCCTCAAATCAACCATAGGCGATTCTAACTCGTAACCATTTATCATCCTTTAAACACTTTCATTACAACCAAAGAGTTTTAGTGTGATCTTCTGTACTCCAAACCTTTTCATTTACATTTCACATGTCAACCCTTGTTGGAGCGTTCTCATTTCCTAAGGCATCGTATTCCTCAATATACCAATAGGTGTCGAGATCACTCTATGATTTGTATCTGGATCCTCAACTCACGATAATTGAACTTGCGTACCCTTACTATTCAATGCATCCGTGCAGCTATCCAATTTTTTTTTTTTTTTATCATATTTTGCTTCAATGAATTCGCATACTTCAACAGAATGACTTGACTTTGTCGATCTATATCTCAAACATTCAATTCATCATCCTTGGTAGTGTCATTGCGAGTATACATTAGATTTCGCAAACCTTTAGCCTTCATTTTCATCTCCGTAGTAATTGATTATCAATAACAATTCACCATAATCACACCTTGACATCACGTATATACCGTATGTTCTCAACAGGTAGAACCTCTTCTTACATCACACATAAGGCATTGTAGAGTTCTATCCTCCATTTGATGGACTAGAAGACCATACATCAAGCAATTAACCTCCCATGTTAGCAACTTGCGTTGTCCGACGCTACGACTTTCAGTCAAACTCCTTATATGAACATTTGACCTTGAAACTTGTCATCACATAATTATCAATGCATTCAACTAATCCCATAGAATGTCATATTTTGAATTTCCTCGATTGAACCCGTACTAAAATTGTGGTTTTCCCCGATTGATGACCATATATATCAACAAGAATATCTCCAGTAGAGCATTTTCCTCTCACTTATTAGGTCACTTGAATACGACCGTACTTATCTGATCTGTATTACTTCGTAACTAGAATAATTCTACGCACCTGACAATCCGCGTGAACGAAGTCTTCTTTTCATTTGGTGTAGCTGGCCACAAAATTTCTAATCCTAGAAAAGTCCTTAGTGTAATGTCGAAGACACTTAGTCGCACTAAGAACACATCAAGATGTAGTCATACTGGTTTGCCTTAGTCACTCGGCGTAGCCGTTACTCTTTTTGATCCAAAGGACTCCATTCTTACAAATGTATACCACGAATCAATCTTGTCAAGCAACTAGCATTAACTTTACCTTGTGAGTGGTCCCCTTAATTATCTTCCAGGTCATTCTTAGTATTCCTTTAATTTGTTGTCTCCTTGCCAACCTTCCTCACACATCCTTTCGAACCATGTGAAACACGTTCTAGTTTCCCATTTCCCTCATATATTACGTGTTTGATCAACGAACATCATAGAGTACAGTTCTTTATTCAACAATTCCAACCAGCTTATTCAGAACCCAAGAAATTTTTATTCGTTCGTACTCGTTTTACCCAATACATTCCAATAAACATTCTTTGGCCCATTTGCAGAACCATAACATCCTGCCATTAATATCCCAAGTTATTGCAGTACAAGCGCCAGGGCACTCTAAGTAAATAAACAACGTTTTTATCACGAGATACGCTTATATTCAACCAACTTACTCTCATGAGTAAACATCATCAACTCAGACCAATTTCCTTAACCTTACCATGACCAAAATCACACTTTAATAAAATAGATTCAATGTCTTGCACCTACCACCACACATCCACAACTCGAGCTTAATAAGTAATTTGGACCCAAAATCATTTACAACCAAGATACACGTCCCTTAGAAATTTCCCCAATACAAGTGCACAACCATCTAAAGATTACTTCGAAGACCATAAGCTTTTATCATCATTAGCACATTTCTTTCATTTCGTACATCGTACTTCAAGTGTTGTCAACTTAACACCATACAACCAGCTAATTACTATATCACCCTATTCTCCAGCTCAACTTATCCACCCATCAAGTATAATTAACAAATACATACCATAAGAACATCAATGCCAAGAGCTTAATCTATAAACTCCACCGCCGAAATATGGTGACTCATATATCATATAAAGTATCAACATTGTACTCTTAGTATTTAGATTTGGTGAGGGTATCATTGTCCTCAAAATAATCCTCCTTAGTCAATAGATCACGAAAGGCATAGATCAATGTCAAATCCATAATTCACCTCAATACGATTGTAAAGTCAAGATTCCAAAGCTATAAGGTACTTTAAGCTCAATACGTTCTCCACGCTTTATTCTCGTAACCAAAAGGTGACTAGACGTCCATCCCAATGAACCGAGCAATACAAGTGCATATACCCTACTGACTTGTCTCTTAAATGTGTAACCCCTTACATTACTGAACTTATGCCCGATTGATTCATCTTAAAATCTCAAAGTCCGTTGGTTGTAAAAGAAACTAGTAAGTACAATTTCAATGTCCAATAGATTAATCATAATTAGTACAGTAGCCTTTAAGACTTAAAATTTCATTGTCGTAACACAGTGGATTGTCCTCTTCCTCTTATTTTTACACCAGTGCTAGGAATCCCAAAACATTCCATTTTTCGTCTTCCCAACCATTAAGTCATACCACGATCTCAGCATGTAGATATCCAACGAGCACGAGGACACGTTGATTGAGAAATTGTTGAATCTATTTCCTTTATTCTTCTTCACACCATAAGTCATAGTAAACACGTTAGAACAATGATCCTTTAGAGTTGCTTCTTCCTCCAATCAAACAATCCATACCTTAGGACTTCATCCTCCGTATCTAGTAGCTAACTCACGAAGATATATTCGAGCATTATTACTCCTTATACATCAAATAATGTCCAGCACTTTGATCATGTGACCTCCAACAGAAATCCACATAATAAGGTTAGCAGTATCGATCAACAGTTCACGGTACCTTGCACCCCTATTGAAAACGATTTAGGTCAAAAGGTAGTAAACGATAAATAATTGAAACAAATGCCAATAAGCTTTCGTCTCGCTTAGTTCTAACTTTTCTGGATTATTGGAGTTAATCTCCAATCTTTCACTTTGGAGTCGCCCGGGGAGCCACGAGGCTAGCCGCGGGCGCTGCCCTCGTGCCGCGGTCGCGGGAGAGTGGCAGTGGAAAAGACACTCAGAAAAATCGTGTCTTCCGCGGGGCTGCAGCTTTGCCACGGGTGCGGGAAGTATGCAGGATACTTGCCGTGCGTTTGCGTTGTTGACCGCGGGTGCGGGTGCGGTTGCGCTAGCGACGCGGTTTGAGACACACAACTCATGTCCAGGGGTGCACGAATCGTGCCGAGATCAGTAGCTCCACGGCACAAAAAGGACGAATAGAAATCGAATGGACTATGCCAGAAACTCATTAATGACACACAATTAGCATATAGTTTCATCAACGACTTTATTCCAAATATAACTTAGGGGTATTGTCCCCTATTCAAAACTATGCAATAACGAGACTCCAACTAAAAGCTAAGCGTGAGTAAACAAAACATACAATCCTCAAAAATAGGTCGCTAGTACCATATATTAAAATTATTGACGTGGATAATAAACCCAAAAATTCGTTTCCTCATAATAATGCCTGGAGAATATCACTCAACAAGAAAGGCAATACCCAAAGTTCCAACAGTCGAGTTTATGACCAAGGTTATATAAGGCTTCTTTTGCTCTTAACCCATCATCCATTGAAATAGTTGTTGATCAATTCAATACATCAATTTCTTTCACTAATTCCCAATTGCAATAAACAAAGTAGTGTACTCTCAATGATTCCTATCATATAACCCTTGTAATAAAAGAATGAATGACATACGGGATCCTTTAAACTCTCGTACGCTCAACTCACTTATAGACTCACCATTACTAGTTCCTTCTTCAACTTTCACCTTTCCTTTAAGGTAGCCAAGGTTTCTCACCTATAAGGGGTGACATTGTTAGATGGAGTAGTGTAGGTTATTTCTAAAGGTTAAGCATAACATAGGTATTATGGTCGGGAAAAAGAGGAAGTTAATGGGTGTTTAAAAAGCCTTTGGTTTAATAATATATCGCGCATACTTATCCGACGTGTTCTATTTTATATCTCATCTTTAAAGGCAAAACTTGGATAACAATATAAGCAAGTCCCTAATATCATCAAATACATTCTTTAATATAACCTTAAGGATCATCACCATCTTACTTAACTCGTACTAATCTCAACTTCTTTCAAATAAAGCTCTCTCTTTTTTTTTTCTCAACACCTCAACATTACTTACCAAGTAATATGACAACAATATGAAGAAGTTAATCGTATGAACTTGTCCTCGAAAAATGTAATCCCAAAGTGTCATCTAAATTCAATCCATATCAAATATTATCTCCAAAGTGATGCTCTCGAAATGAGTCACCAACTACATAGCTTAGTGTAGTACTCGTCCGTAGTATTTAGTACGTAGCTCAAGTCATAATCTCAAAACTCAGCTCCAAAACTCCGTAGTGTAGTACAAGAGACACCTAGCACGTAGCACATAGCATGCGTATGAATGCACCCAACAAATTCCCCAAATTTTAAAAACGTTTTATCAAATTGGTTTAAAACCGTTTTGCAAACTCAACTAACCAGAGCCTAAGGCTCTGATACCAACTGTAACAACCCTGAATTTTCGCTATCTTTAAATACAAAAATAAAGGATTGTTATGCCGCCATTGACTACCAAGTCAACGACAAGACTAATTTAAAACAAGAAGAACAAATGACAGCGGAAGACTTCTAGCTGAATCTACAAATCGGGAATTAAACCAAAAGATAAACTACAAATCGTCCCCAATGCAAATATGTGACGACTCATCAAAACGCCCAACATGCAATGACGCTTCAACCATACAATGCATCTCAATCTGCAAACCAGTCAACTGCGCCACCAAAAGGATGACACAGGCCCCAGAATAGGGTAGGGACACAACCCAAAACAAAGAACGTCGGCACAGGCTGAGTAAGACATTTAAGCGATACAAAAGAATTAAGATACGCGCCTTACTGGCGCGTAGCTAACAAAGAATAGACAAAGCTACGCAAAGGAGGCAAGAGCCTGAAACGGGGCCTGGCACGAGTCGTGCTCAAGTCAGTGAGCTCGAGAATACAATGTAACAACGGACACGGCTCGTGTACCCAAGACACGAGTCGCGTAGAGCGCGCACGTGGTATTCATCACCACAATAATCTTTGTTTATCTTCCTTTAAGTAAATTATTTGCGCAAGGGTCCTACCCCAAGCCGATCCAACACTAGAGCATCGAGAATAAAACGATCCTAAAGACCCGAGTGTGCACACCCCTCCTAGGGGGACGGTAGGACGCACAGTCCCTAAGAGGAAGTCATTTAGGAGACCGGTAGCTGATCTCCGGCCTAGCTACATATACCTTGATCAGAGGTTAATCGCTCTAGGTGGTTTAAACATCATAAAACACGTATAGTTATATATGTATAAATAGATACATCTTTAATCCGTCTTAAGTACGTTATTCGCGCATAGTAGCTTGATTTATAAACGGCCAAAGCCGGAACAAGAATATCAATAGATGATCAATAACAATGATCAATGTAGGAGGTCAATAGATGCTCAAGAGGTGATCAAAATAGATAAACAATGACAATAGGCGATAGATGATCAACAACAATAGTCAATGTAGGAAATCAACATAGATGCTCAAAAGGTGATCACAATCAATAATTGATATCAATAGGCGATAGATAATCAAAATAGAGAATATGAGCAAAGAATCGAAACAAAGGTGAACGTGAAGGATTCTCATGATATGAAATGAAGCTCAAGCTTATGAGGGTCAACGTTCTTACCTTTAATTGGCAAGTTTCCTCTAGTTACACTTCTCAAAGTCCACAAAGGTCATCTCTTTGAATCCACAATCTAAGTTACACAATAACCAACAAGAATTACTTTTGTGTTGTATCAACTTGACCCAATACCCCCAATGCAATCTCATAACTCAAAAGATAATCCCCTAACTCACAAGGTGAATCCATAAGTCATAATTCTCACAATTAACATCAATCTAACACGAATCCAAAAGGAGACAGTAGTAAATAAACATGAATAAAGTCTACCTCCGACATCGGATGACCACCAAATTTGAGTATGTCATTAAAGGTTATGTCAGGAACGTCCCCTCCAAATTTCGTCCACAAACTCCAAGCGGATCAACGGGAATCAACCTAAAACTGAACCATAGACACGAATTAGGGTTTACCCACGAATTATGATATAACTTTTGATACACAAATACAAGGCTTACCAATTTTGGATATGTTGTTAAAAATAGAGTTAGTAACATCTCCATAAAATATCGTCCCAAAATACTTTATGAGTCAATGGGAATCGTCAAGATACCGAGGGAGCGGAACAGTTCTCGGGTAAATAGACACAGCTCCACTAAAACACCTCTACAGGGAGAATCCGATAGAATCTTGGCACGCTCTATATGTCTATGGATTCTTATCGAAAACACGGTTCTAACGCCATAAGCCACGTCTTAATCAAAGGTTGTATGTGAGAGTTGTGTGTATTTGAAGTTGACACAGTTGTGCTGAAATCTTATGCGGGTGGAGGCTAAGAGAATGAAAGAGATGTAGAAGAGGGGGGCCGAATGACTGTCAAGGGAAGCTAGGGTTTTCTTTATTTTTTTCATAAATGGGTATTAGGGTAGACTCGGGTTTGGACCTAGCTAATTTGATGGGTTGCGTGATCCACAAACACGATCCAAATCCGAATGGCTAACGAATCCTCTTGTGTAATTCTATAATCAGAAATCCCATAATAACTCAATCGAATTCCAGTTAAACCTTAATAAAACCCTCAATTACATTATAAAACGTAACACCCTTAATTATTTAACTTACCAAAAATACGGGGTGTTACATACCAAGTCATAAACAACTCACAAGATGTAAAGGTAAGGATGTATAAATGCAATGCATGATTCTATGTTTAATGCAAAGTTGACATTAATTACAATCCACCCTCCTTAAAACAAGAGTTCGTCCTCGAACTCACGAGTTAGACAATCCTATATGTAAGTAAAATAATCCTAACGCCTTGATGCACGAGTCACTCGTAAAGGAACGCCATTGAAATATAGAATCTCCTCATCAATTTTGCGATATCAAACCAATACACAAGTTTATATTCCAACAATCATACAATTATTCATAATTCAGCCATATCAACATCATTTACACACTCATTAATCATAATTCCAACAACATCTTTTGAATCATATACCAAACCATATATCAATGCAATAATCCAATCCAACCAAATCAAGATATGAGAATCAAAACAATAAATCGTTCTCCACCTAACATGATACTAAGTTTTCATCCAACAGACCAATCACTTAGCAAATATTTCTTAAAAAGTTCCTACAGGTTTAAGAACGGTTGAGCATGCTAGCTTACCTTTTCAATGCACACAAGAACACGACAGCACAGCGATCACTAGTATTCTTCGTCTACGAACTCAGGGGCTACAATACTACAATCAATAATCCCAAATCAATACTAATCTTATCCAATCATTCATCTAATACCTATGTTAATTCTATTCTATATGCACTGCCCATGGTAATTTAAATCTAACCCAACAATTTAAAATTAACCAACAATTATAATTCTAATTCAATAATTAGTTTCTAATACTCAAATAACCCTCAATTTATTTTAAAAATTCTCAAAGACTCACAATTACTTTTTTTAAAAAGAATCTAATTCATAAAAACAAACTTTTAATTATTATGATTTATTTAGGATTTATTAATACAATTTATATTATGTTTTAATTATGAAAAACATGCTTTAAATTACACAAAATTATATAAAAACGAATTAAATCAATCTAAATTCGAAAATCAGTTTATAATTCCCTAAATTATCATAATTTTGAGTTATTGATCATTAAAATTAATTTGGGATAATTAACTAATTAAGAAACAATTAACCAAATTTTCCCAAATTTGCAATTTCTACAAATTTGAACAAAACATCAATTTAATTCTTAAACTAAATTCAAGAACCCTAATTAAAAGATAATTAACTAACTAACGTCATAAGTTTCAAAATTAATTAGACAAATTCGAGTAATTAAGCTAATTAATCCCAAATTCGTAATTAGTGAAAATCAACTCAAAACAATCATAAAAATCAATTCTTTATGCATAAAACTAACCCAAATCGATTACCCACTAATCATAGCATCTATTAGCATTGATTAACACAAATTAAATCAATAAAACGACTTGATAATCACGTTTAAAGAAAGAACCAAAAACAGGGGAAGAAAGAAACAGAGGAAGGGGCGGCAGTGGGCATTACCTATCGGCGAAGGGAGAACAGGGTGGTTAGACGAGCGGGAACTGGGCGGCAGAAGAAGTCTTGAGCGGCGGTCAATGAGTGCGCTAGGGCGGCGTGTGTGGTTGGCGTGAGAGAGAAGATCGAGGAAAGCAGGGGAGGAACTTGTTTTTGTAGAGGAAGGGGGGTGTTTGGTCGTGAAAGAGGAGAGAGAAAAGAGTGTATTGTTTTTTTTTTCTTTTTTTTTTTCTTTTCTCCTTCTCTCTTTATTTCTGAGTTCTTTTTTTTTTTCTTTGGTTTGGGTTGTCGTTTGAGGTTTGGGCCAATATGATAGTGGATTGGTTTATTTTGTAGTAGGTAGGAATTGGTCGACATCGAAATAGAATGACCCAAATAGGAAACTGAATTTAAAACTCATATGCGTAACTCATTTCCGAAACAACTCATGAAATAACAATTAAATTCATTTTTTTTCGCTTAAACAAATTAATTAATAATTCTAAAATACTATTATAAAATATACCGAATTTTCGGGATATTACATCCTTCCCGCGTAGGAAAACGCTTCGTGCCCGAAGCGCAAAGTAAAACAATCAACTCATTAGACACCCATACAACACGTACCAAGTCATAAACAACTCACAAGATGTAAAGGTAAGGATGTATAAATGCAATGCATGATTCTATGTTTAATGCAAAGTTGACATTAATTACAATGCACCCTCCTTAAAACAAGAGTTCGTCCTCGAACTCACGAGTTAGACAATCCTATATGTAAGTAAAATAATCCTAACACCTTGATGCACGAGTCACTCGTAAAGGAACGCCATTGAAATATAGAATCTCCTCATCAATTTTGCGATATCAAACCAATACACAAGTTTATATTCCAACAATCATACAATTATTCATAATTCAGCCATATCAACATCATTTACACACTCATTAATCATAATTCCAACAACATCTTTTGAATCATATACCAAACCACATATCAATGCAATAATCCAATCCAACCAAATCAAGATATGAGAATCAAAACAATAAATCGTTCTCCACCTAACATGATACTAAGTTTTCATCCAACAGACCAATCACTTAGCAAATAATTCTTGAAAGGTTCCTACATGTTTAAGAAAGGTTGAGCATGCTAGCTTACCTTTTCAATGCACACAAGAACACGACAGCACAGCGATCACTAGTATTCTTCGTCTACGAACTCAGGGGCTACAATACTACAATCAATAATCCCAAATCAATACTAATCTCATCCAATCATTCATCTGATACTTATGTTAATTCTATTTTATATGCAATGCCCATGATAATTTAAATCTAACCCATTAACAATTAACCAACAATTATAATTCTAATTCAATAATTAGTTTCTAATACTCAAATAACCCTCAATTAATTTTAAAAATTCTCAAAGACTCACAATTACTATTAAAAAAGAATCTAATTCATAAAAACAAACTTTTAATTATTATTATATATTTAGGATTTATTAATACAATTTATATTATGTTTTAATTATGAAAAACATGCTTTAAATTACACAAAATTATATAAAAACGAATTAAATCAATCTAAATTGGTAAATCAGTTTATAATTCCCTAAATTATCATAATTTTGAGTTATTGATCATTAAAATTAATTTGGGCTAATTAACTAATTAAGAAACAATTAACCAAATTTTCCCCAATTTGCAATTTCTACAAATTTGAACAAAACATCAATTTAATTCTTAAACTAAATTCAAGAACCCTAATTAAAAATTTATAAACTAACTGACGTCATAAGTTTCGAAATTAATTCGACAAATTCGAGTAATTAAGCTTATAAATCCCAAATTCGTAATTAGTGAAAATCAACTCAAAACAATCATAAAAATCAATTCTTTATGCATAAAACTAACCCAAATCGATTACCCACTAATCCTAACATCTATTAGCATTGATTAAACACAAATTAAAGCAATAAAACGACATTTGTAATCACGTTTAAAGGAAGAACCGAAAACAGGGGAAGAAAGAAACAGGGGAAGGGGCGGCAGTGGGCATTACCCGTCGGCGAAGGGAGAACACGGTGGTTAGACGAGCGGAGACTGGGCGGCAGAAGAAGTCTTGAGCAGCGGTCGGTGCGTGCGCTAGGGCGGCGTGTGTTGTTGGCGTGAGAGAGAAGACAGAGGAAAGCAGGGGAGGAAACTTGTTTTTGTAGAGGAAGGGGGGTGTTTGGTCGTGAAAGAGGAGAGAGAAAAGAATGTATTGTTTTTTTTCTCTTTTTTTTTCTCCTTCTCTCTTAATTTCTGACTTCTTTTTTTTTTTTTTTATTCTTCTTTGGTTTGGGTTGTTGTTTGGGGTTTGGGTTGTTGTTTGGGGTTTGGGCCAATATGATAGTGGATTGGTTTATTTTGTAGTAGCTAGGAATTGGTCCAAATCGAAATAGAATGACCCAAATAGGAAACTGAATTCAAAACTCATATCCGTAACCCATTTCCGAAACAACTCACGAAATAACAATTAAATTCATTTTTTTTAAAATAAATTAATTAATAATTCTAAAATACTATTATAAAATATAACGAATTTTTGGGATATTACAACTAAACTCTAGACTGATAATGGGAAGCCGTAAGTAACTAAAAAATGCAGTCTATTGATTATATACACAATTTAAGTTTTGCAAGCACTGATTGATTGATCACTTGCTGGGAATATTATTGAGCCGTGGAATTTTGGTGGATCGACAGAAAATTGCCCACACTGTTTCGCAAGAATGTGGAAGGAAGATAGTGTGGGCAAGGGTCGCAAGAGAGGAAGATATGAATTCAGTTTGTGTTGTCAAAAGGGAAAAGTGCAGTTACCATTTCTAAAAGATCCACCATATTTCCTAAAAGAGCTTCTCAACCCTAAAGGAGGACCAAAGTCAAATTCCTAAAAATTGCTAGAGAAAGCCATGATCTTGCTCGAACACTCCCTGTGCGTATATGTGCGTGGTTCAAGGCAAAAAAACGGGCGACAATACAACCTTACCAAAAGGCGTTCCTTCAAGAAACACTACATTAAACAGTGGAAGGCAAAGCGGATTCCAAAATTAATGAAATGAAAAAATCCAACAAAATGAGGGCCGTTAAATACTTACTCAAATACATGAATAACGACGCTAACCTGGATGCTGCTACTA
Source organism: Spergularia marina (assembly GCA_963680865.1). Taxonomy (NCBI): domain Eukaryota; kingdom Viridiplantae; phylum Streptophyta; class Magnoliopsida; order Caryophyllales; family Caryophyllaceae; genus Spergularia; species Spergularia marina. Next base: position 13,018,417 of record OY804548.1, read on the forward strand.
CGTTTCAAGAAATGAAAAACACTACACAAAAAGAGAACAACAACAAGTGCAGCAACAAAGGGGATAAACAACGCAAATGACATCAAAAGCCATTACACAGACAAAGCTCAACCGGCAAAGAAGCCATTCCGAGGACGTTTCAGAACAGAAGATGAAAGATATCCAAATTTAAACTTCACGTTTCTATTAACTCATGAAACCTTAGAAATTACAACCCAAACAATTAAGTGTAATAAAAAAAAAATATTCAATAATAGTGTGAAACACATTTCGATATCAAATACCATTAAAAAAAACCCACATAAAACAGTCCCGTGCAACCACGGGCCCAAAAAGTAGTTAATTTCTTATTTCTCTTGCCCAATTTGATTGTTATTAATTCCTTACTCCAATTGCATGATTAATCCATGTTTTATTTGATTAGCGATTAGATTTGACTTGGGTAATTCATATGCTTGGTTAATTTTTTGTGGTATTTAATTGGTGGTCCTAAAGGAAGCAACTTGTATCTAATTGATACATGGTTATGATTGATTAGATATTAAGGATTTAATTTTGTAATTTAAGTGAGACTTGATTAATGTCGTGCACGGTTGCGATTGGTTGATTACAAAGCTTTTATTCTTGGTCTTAATTTAACCAAGTTTATTGCTATCGATTATTGTATTGAACCTAGAACGTTTGTTTAGGTTCTCTGAAATTGGAGATTAATAGGGGAAACTCGTGGTTGAATTATCAAAAGGTTTCTGATAGAGACATACATTAGGGATAAATATGTTGATCACTTGTTAAATCGAGAGTTGTTTTAATTTTATTGTTTCGAATCACTATCTATCTTTCTTTGCATGTTACTTCGACTTTGAATGAATAAACCCCATTTTATTATTTATTTTTTTCATAGTAAAATCCACATTAGAATGAGTCCCCTTTTCTATGAACAAAATCCCATATTGTTGTTTTCTTTTGCAGTAAAATTCACATTAGAATGAGTACCCTTTTCCTTGGGTTCGATAACGCACTTAGGTCTCGTTTGACATAACTGCATCTTTCTGAACTGATCTGATCTGATCTGAATAGGTTGAAAATTTGATTGAATTTCAACAAATTAGTATCAATTAAGGACCAAATACATTGATAGTTATTTGAACATTTATGATCTGATCTGATCTGATTTGAATGGCTCTGATCTTATCTCATCTGATTTGAATGACTTTGAATTGTTCTGAATACTACTTTTATTAAGTTCTATCAAACAGAGTCTTACTCTATCTACTGGTAATTTTATAGATAAATAACAGGTTGTCGTATCACCCATCGCCACTTTGGTGGTCAATTGGACAAGTGTGTGTCATATTCGACTTCAGTTTCTTGGTCCCATTACGTTAGAACTCTTTTTAGGGTCTCGTTTTGAATTGTCTAGATTAAATTATAGGTCTATTTTTTCAACTTTAAAATAAGAGAATTAAATGGCCCGAAATGGGTATTAAATTTAAGATCTGTTTATGTTTTAAAAAATTAAAGCATAATCAAAACCTTAAAAAGGAATGACATTTAAATTTATTACTAACATGACTTTAAGATAATGTTTGAATACATGGGTGAAATGCATGTGACACCCACTTATCTTATCTCATGTCTAAAACAAAAATTTAACAAGACTCGACTCTATAAAGACACAAACATACGATATGAGAAACAAACATATATATCGCCATCACACTAAGGTTTTGTAGATTATTCAAATCATCTTACACAGGCGCCGAAATTTCATCCCCATTAGTCCAGGTCTGCATGTACACCAACAAATAATTGAGAAAATCCATTTAAAATTTTTATTATCGAAAAAAAGAAGTTAATTTTACCTTATTTATAAGTTAAGCTATTACTCATAAATTTTTAGTTTAATCATTTAATTTTGTAAAATTCTTTAAGAGTAAAATGTGTCCGGTACCAGATTCTTAGTCATATTCTTAGTCATAACCATTCTTCCAAACGCTTCTAAAATTTTGTTTGAGTCTTAGTTGATAGAAATTCAGGCCTAAAACTCCATTATCATTACATATCCGAGAAAAATATTTCAACACTCTTATTATTTCAAGAACTTTTATCATTTGATTTTAAAAATCTTACCAAAAACAAAAGAAACCAAATTTTTTGACGAGAATAAGAGGACAAATTGTGGTTTTCTTAATTTAGAGAAAATGTTACTACAAATCAATGAATGATAGTTTAATTGACAGTGATATATAAGACAAATATAGTATAATAATTTTGATAGTAAAAAAACCTGATTGGGAGGATAACAATTCATGAGTAGAGAATTTGTCATTAAATTGCGGACTGACAAAGAGGTATCCATTCTCACGATTTCACACAATTATATAGATCAACAAGCTAAGCAAGTATAAAAGAAGTTTTGTGTTGCTAGAAATTGCTAACCGAGTATAGAAACTGTGGTTAACATTGCACACGACACTTTCACCATCTAACAAGGCCGTATTATATACTACAAGAACTTAGAGTATGGGGGTCGGTAGAGGAGCTTACATATGGTGGGGTATATCGCCTAAATTCAGAGGGGGAGTTCAAGTAGGATAAATTATACCATGGTCCCGGGAGCACAATGGCAATGATGCTCCCGCTCACAACAAAGAGGTGGGACCATGAAATAACAAATGAAAATTTATTTTTAAGTATGGTCCCCTACTCTTCTATTTTGAGAAGGATCACCATGCTTCTTGTGCTCTTGGGAGCATGATATAAGCATTGTTTAAGTTGAATATTTGATGGTGTTTAGGGTCAATTTATTTTATACAGAAACATGCATTGAATTTTATAATACATTTGAAATTCCCGTGTGTTGCACGAGTAAAACAAAACTAGTTAGGATTTAAAGGCGTTTGTGGTATAAAAATTAGGAAATTTTGTAGAAAACCATCTCCAACTTTTATCATTTTTTGGGGAACTACCTTCTTTAATATTGTTTTGTGGAGAACCACCAACTAAAAAAAAAAAAAAAGGATTGAGCCACCTCCTTACCCAAACCACTCTCTTACCACCCCATAACCAGCACGCACCACCACCCGACAACACCAACCACCTCCTTAGCTACACTCGACAACTCCAACATTCCCGCTGATAGCTGGCCACCATGCTCCACACCACACGCTACACTGCCCCCTTTCTCTCCTCCAATTTCTTCTCCAATCAAGAGGAAAAGAGGATGGGAGGAGAGAGAGAAAAGGGTCGTGGAGGGTGAAGGACGTGAAGGCGGGGGAAAGTGCCGACGACAGTGGTGGCAATGTTGGCGTGAATGGTGGTGGTTAGTGTTGGTGGGTGGTGGTGCGTGGTGGTTGGAGGGTGGTTTAGTTAGTGAGGTGGTTCTACCCCTTGCTTTTGCTTTTATTTGGTAGTTCTTCACAAAAGTTATTTAATGAGGTGGTTCCCAATAAATGGAGAAAATTAGAGCTGATTCCCCACAAATTTTCCTAAAAATTAATATACCTTTGGATTTAGCCTACTTTATTATTGTGTTTAGAAATTGAGTGGTCTATTAGCTAATTAGCTTAACCATTGGCATTGGCATTGACATCAACTCATCAAGTTTAGTCCACTTATATACTTTCCAAAAGAAAAAGAAAATTAGTCTACTTATAGTGGACATGAATCATCTTCACTTCATCTTCACCATTCTCCAACCCACATCTCCATTTTATATACTGTTTCAAACAGAAATCAATTTTCATGAGGTATTGCTTCTTTTTTATATTTCCTTTTTCTTTTCCTTTTCTGTAATCTAGTCACTCCCTCAGAAAAATATTGCTTACATTTTATTACCCGGTGGCTCTAAATTGCTAAATTTCGATTTTTTTTTTTTTTTTTGGGTATTATATCTTGTTCATTACATTGACTTTTTGGGAATTCATTGGGTGCATTTTCTTGGATTCCTGATATTATGGATCCAATTTTTAGAGATAACTTAGCTTTGATGAATGGAGTAAGAATTCAGCCAAACAATGATCATGCACTTTCATTATATTCAAATTATGATTATATGAACAAATTACCCAATTTAGGAAATGGGTTAGTGGAAACTCATAGTAATTTGAACTTTGGAGATGTTAATTATATGCCCTATGATACAACTTCAGCCAATTTATCCTCAATGTCGATTGGTAGTACCCATTTGGAAGGTTTCCATGAAGAATATGATTTCTCAGATTCAGTTCTGAGTTATATTAATCAGATTCTTGTGGAAGAAAATGTGGAGGGTAAAGGTTGTATGCCTCAAGAGTCATTGGAACACCTATCTCTTCAGAATGAAGTAATGGGGAAGGCGTACCCCGTTGAGTATAATCTAGGAACTAACCTAGATTACTTGAAGCCGATGCCATCCTACATTTGTCCGAATGTTGAAAACTCGAATCGTTGTTTTCCTAATATGAGTTATAGGTCTGTGAGTGCTAACGGAAAAGGGAATAGCTCAGTGGGTGATCCCAGCTGGAGGTATGGAGTGGTCAGATTTGGTGGGTCGGAGGTCATGGATAGTGTTCCTTGTAGCCGGAATTTTGTGTCATCTTATAGCCCGGTCAGTGTGAAAAATGGTATGGGTGGTTTCGTGGATTCTCCAATTAAGACGCTTAGATCACCTGATATGCGTGATGAGAGTCAGTCGATTTCTCAGTTTATGAAGGGAGTTGAGGAAGCTAATAAGTTTCTTCCAAGTGATAGTGAGTTGATCCTCAGTGTTGACCCGAAAGGACTAGGGAAAACATTAGAAGAGTCACTTAAGAAATCGGAGAAGCAGTATCAAAAATTTGATGTTAGTCCAGAGTTGAATGAAGATGCAGATGACATAAAGAATGGATGTCATAGTAAGAAGCATTCGCTTGGGCATAGTGTGGAGATTGGAGAGGAGAGGAGTACTAAGCTGGCAGCTACTTCTGATGATTCTGATGTTGGGTCAGATATGTTTGATAAGGTCCTCTTGCATCATGCCCGTGATGAGAACGAGCTCATAGTTTCTCTTAGAACAAGCCTGCGGATGGCTGCTGCCAAGAAGATGGAACAGAATGGGCAGTTAACAGCATCTGGTGCTACAAGAGGCCGCAGAAAGAAGCGAGCTGGGAAAAAGGAAGTGACCGATTTGATAACGCTTCTTACCACCTGTGCACAAGCTGTAGCAGCTAATGACCACAGGACAGCAAATGAGCTGCTAAAAAAGATTAGGCAAAACTCTTCTCCACTGGGTGACGGGATTCAGAGGTTGGCCCATTATGTTGCTGGTGGGCTTGAGGCTCGCCTGTCTGGCACCGGAAGCCAGATATATAAGGGTCTTACAAGCACAAGAACAAGTGCTGCATATGTCTTGAAAGCTTACCTTCTGTATCTTGCAGCATGTCCCTTCAGGAAGTTGTCCAATTTTTTCTCGAATAAAAACATTGCAAAGCGAACAAGAAAAGCTGCTAAGATCCACATCATAGATTTTGGTATCCTCTATGGATTTCAGTGGCCAACTTTCATTCAGCGCCAATCGATGAGGGAGGGGGGACCACCCAAGATTAAAATTACTGGCATAGATTTTCCGCAGCCAGGCTTCAGACCCGCAGAGAGACTTGAGGAGACAGGCCTCCGTCTGGAAAATTATGCCCATAAATTCAAAGTCCCTTTTGAGTACCATGCAATATCAAAGAGATGGGATACTATTCAACTGGAAGAATTTGACATTGAAGAGGATGAAGTGCTTATAGTCAACTGTATGTATCGGATGAAAAACTTGCCTGATGAAACTGTATCTATTGAAAGTTCTAGAAACAATGTTCTTGAAGTGATAAGAAAACTAAATCCTGACTTATTTGTGCATGGCGTGGCTAGTGGTTCCTATAATGCGCCTTTCTTCCTTACCCGATTCAGGGAGGCCCTTTTTCATTTTTCAGCACAGTTTGATATGCTTGAAACAATTGTGCCTCGTGACTATGGTGAGAGGACGTTGATTGAGAGAGATCTTCTTGCCAGGGAGGCACTGAATGTCATAGCTTGTGAAGGATGGGAGAGGATTGAGAGGCCTGAAACTTACAAGCAGTGGCAGAACCGTACTACAAGAGCTGGCTTTACTCAGCTTCCACTTGACGCAGAGATTAAGGATAGAGCGATGACGCAGGTCCGCACATGTTACCACAAGGATTTTGTGATTTATGAGGACAGCAGATGGCTGCTTCTGGGATGGAAAGGGCGAATAACCTTCGCCTTGACCACCTGGAAACCAACATAGGAACACAAGCGTGTGCGCTTGAGCAAATCTGAGCCCTTCCATCTCTTGTTTGTGGTAAAGAATGTTCGGCTAAACAACTGAAGGCAACTTCATTACAACGCTACTGACACTCTACACTCAAATACAGCATTCGGTGATCCCATATTCTCATATAGTTCAATGGGCAAAAGAAGTAATTAAGCTCTTCGCTTATTGGGTAAGATACAAAATCGCAGTTCATGTATTGCTGACAATCAAACCTTCACCGTCAACTGATCTGTTGGTATGCCAGACATTTTGGACAGAATTCCGAGGTCAGTTGGGAAGTTCAGGACAGGAAAGCATGGAAAAATGAGATGTTTACTGAGCTTCAGCTGCCAGTTTTGTATCATTTCACCAGGTTTTTATTTGCTGGTGAACTGTTCTTGTATGACGAAATATAGTGGTAGTTCAGAATGCATAGAAACGAATTGTACGACAAGTCGACAATACTTGTTTTATGACAGAGACATTAACAAACTAGCCTCTAGCTTTACTAGTTGAGTTTTATTTATAGGACTAAGTTACATTTTTGTACTGTTCATTTGCGAACTCTAGGTTGGAACGCGCAAGGTGCTTGTTCAGTGGTGCTGGTGCATTATATATGTAGTAGGACATGAATATGAACACTTACAATTTCATATATAACATGAATTCATGGAATTTCACTCGCAGCTTTCTGGGAGCAATCAGGAGACTCGGTAACAAGGGCAGATCATGATCATCGCGACTGAATACGAAAGATTCTGCTGATGGTGACTGACTACCAACCATATCTTCCCTCCATCTTTATCCTAAATTTTCTCAAATCCCTCCCTCAAAAAAAAAAAAAAAAAAAAAAAAAAAAAAAAAAAAAAACCCTCCACAATTGCTTCTGCAATGGAAAGAGGGCACAGAGCATAGAAACTCAACAAGTTCATTGATGTTTGACAGCCTTCAACTGCGACCCCGAATTCCCCAACCACCATCCTCGCCTTTACCGGTCCTCAAACTTCTAGTGTAGGGTGAGATAACAATTTGGGGAATCAATCCCTTCAATTAAAGGTAATCAATTGAGGACTTGTTGAACCAGACACTTGGAAACGGTTTAGGCATTTCCTGATCATGAAAACATAAACTCTCTAGTCTACTGTAATCTTGCATTTCAAATCTGGTAGCAGCAATAAAACAGATGATTCACAAGCCAAAACTCTCTCAACCATTCAGAATTCAAGTCAAATCTTGCCAGAGTAAAGCAAACCATCATACATTTACAACTTGCAACTACAAAGTTTATTCACATTCTGGGAACAATACTGGCAGAAAGGAACTGCAAATGAGAAAACTAAGAATCAAAGCAGCACCAGCAAAGCAGAGATTCTGACAGGCGAAAAGTAGTCCTGCTCTGGTTTTGCCTTAATACATGCATCAGTCCTTCATGAAGAGGCTGTAATGGCACTCCTATTGAAATGGCAAAGTCCTGGCTTGACAAAATATACAATCTTCTAGGCCAAATATTGTACAGAAGAGCAGTAACTGCTGTCATGGCAATGAGGTACAGGCAAAACGCAGCCTTGCTCAAACTACGAGCGGTCTGCATTACACTCCCCAAAAGCAGCGCAAGTTTAATAAGCAGCAGAGCTTTATCCAGTATTTCTACAGATTTCACAGGCAAGGCCAATCAGTTTAAATATCGCAAAATCAGGATTCCGGAGAGAACATATATGAATTCGTCAAATGAAAATTTAGCCAACATGGTTAAATGGACACCAATATATTCCTTGAAATTCAATCTTCGTCCTACATCAACAGTTCAACAATCTAGATTAACCAGATAAGATTTGCTCTATTGGAGACTTCTACAGTTCTATGCTTGTTAGATGTCAGTAAGACGGTAACATGACTTAAGGTATGAAGAAGTAAAGAATAAATCCACTAGTAAATGACTCGACAAAGTTTCTAACATTGGTAATGTGAAATATTCTGAAAATTTACAATACTTGAGCTCGACATCCACATCCACGACATTTTATTATTCTGTAAGTATAAGTCTTAGGGCTTGCCTGGTATGAGGGGAATTATTACGGGGGAAAGATTGGGGGGGGGGGGAGATTAGGAGGGAATCTTTCCTTGGGGGAGTGAGGGAGGAAAGTTTTAGGCCTTTTGGGGGGTAATGGTTTCCAGGCCTATTTTTTCCTCTCAATCGAAACCTGTAAAATGGGCCTGAATCATTACTCCTTGATTCTTTCAGGCCCATTACTGGCAATCCAGGCAGGCCCTTAAGGATGAAATTTATTCCCAATGCCATTGTTGTAGAGGTGGTCTCTTAGAAACACCTTTAGTTCTTAGATTCATTCTTTAGCGCAATGCCTTCAGCAGGTGTAGCCCCTTGGAGTCAGAGAGTACGAGAAAAACAGACTGGCCCCTTCCGCTATAGGAAGGTTAATTCTAGTTATAAATCAAACATGCAATCTGATTTTGGCACTATCTTTTAATTTCCTAACAAGTTTCCTTCATCTTCTCTGTGTTTAATTTCTCATTCATCAGGAAAATGTAACTGAATAGACTTTCAGATTTTTCATTGGCTAAATGCTCTCCGGTTGTCTCATCCAAAAAAAAAGAAATCGAATTAGTACTGTGATATAGTTATAAATCAAACACGCAATCTGACTTTGGCATTATCTTTTTTTTTTTTTTTTTCCTAACAGGTTTCCTTCATCATCTCCGTGTTTTAATTTCCCATTCATCAGCAAAATGTAATCGAAAAGACTTTCAGATTTTTCATTGGCTAAATGCTCTCCAGATGTCTCATCCAAAACAAACAAACAAAAAAAAAAAATCGGATTAGTACTGTGATATGTGCTTCTCATGATATGCACGTCGGAATCAGGGACAACATTGAGCCAAAACCTTGTGCCAATTAGATAGAATAGATAGTCACTCATGTAAAATTAGGCAAGAACCAGAACAAACACAAACTTAGCTGCCGTGTTGCATTTTATGAAAGCATCATCAAGACATGAATAAGGCAATTTAGTTTTTAAAACATGATCTATCAATTAAATTAAGGTGCTACGCTTTTCAGCTTAAAAATGGAATAAGTAATCAGACACATCCCTATGGAGTTGTTTCGAAGTATAGGAAGTAGGTCATGGTATCTTATATTTTTTCAAAAATTCCTTTAGTGTGCCTTTTACATCACTCCTTTCTTCTTATATCGCTGCTCTTCAACAAACTCGATACACATCACCTAGTGTATAATATCTGATTGGTCAGTAGAATGTCAGTCAAACTTAATAAGCAGCAGGAATTGCATAATACCAAAAGGATCATTCAAGCTCATCAAACTTCTGTGATATCGAAGTTCACATAACGAAGAAATTCATAACCAAGACAAAACATGTAGAGAAAATGGCTCCAGCCCTTAGACAGCATGATGTGGGAACGATTAGTACAAGCAATTACCTATACTGAATGCAGCGGACCATATGTCATAATTCTCACTCTTCACGTGGTCTTTCCTCTCCAAACCACCGTGGAGGATCAAACCCAGATCCACCTGAAATAGTTAAGGAAGCGTCAATATCTCAACATGCGGTTATAGGAAAGATGTCAGAGTCAGAACACGGGTATATTTCATTAAAACACATGTTAGCTAGAGCAGTTTTGGTTGCTCCATACAAATTATTGGCAAACCAGCATCTCAATGCCACGAAAGGAAAAGGAAGCCATATGTTTGCATACAACAGAAACGACTTAATTCCATGTATTGTCATACAAACTGTCCTCAGAAAGAAATAAACCTTTCCACAATACATGTGATATTCAACTCTAACATTAACAACATTCTAATAGTCATCTTCCTTATGATTTCAACATATGGTTTCAACAAGACACAAACCAACAAACCTTTTATTGTTCTAATGATTGCCAACCCTGCTGAATAGTGCACACCATAGTATATACAATACAACATGTTGGGCAACATTTAATAAGTGCAAAGTTCGAGCCCTCGGAAAGATGTCACTGACCTGTATTCTTTTTTGTTTTGGGTAAGTAATCAAGAAAGTATGTAGAGTTTAAAAGAGCATGAGCCCGTAGACAAAATAAGAGCAACAGAGAAAATAAAACTACGCCTTTAGAGCACAGAAAAACAACAAAACCGTAGTCCCAAGATGCTTTGGGGCCATTGGGGGAAATCATGCCCTTAAGCAATTCACAATTTCATCCACATCAGAAAGTTTGTATTGAAAGATCGGACTTTAGCCTGCCAAGGTGTAAGTAATATCCATTCCACACTATTTTTAACATTTAACAGGAATACATGTGACAGTAAAATGAGATCAACTACTAAAATTAACTACATTACTACGAATTCACACTGGAAAGAACAAGAACAAAGAATGAGTGAGTGCATATAGAAGTTCTTTACCAAGAGGATTGCAACGACAAATGCGCCAAGCAGTCAAGGCTGAGCCCTTAGCAAACCCATATTTCTTGTAAGCAATCATGGAATACTCACTACATGTGGGCACATACCGACAACTCCTCGGCAACAATGGCGATATTTCACCTATCATAAATTAAAGCAGCTACCATCATTACCTAAGCTCTAGATAAAATGACATAACGCCACCAGGTGATACTAAATTCTGAGAAATGCTCTGGTGTAGCAGTAGCTAACACAGTGCTACATGCCTACACTACAGCAGCACGGGCATTTTCAACACAAAAATGGCGGGTGTCCGCTTAAAATGCCCCTTGTCTTTAACACCTAGCAATGCTCCCTAAATTTTGTAACACCCTTTCACACGTATTTCAAAATCGAACACGACTAGTGTTCGAGGGTTGTACTGAAATTGAGTATCACCAGGTGGCGACTACATAAAATAGTAAAAAATACGCACTCTTGTAAAAATTGAGCACTGATAAAGCAGCTTTAACTCCAACATCATTAACTTCCTCTTGTTCATCTGGGTCCGGCTCAATTTTGTTGATAACCAGTGGGATATTTCGTTGACTGCGTAATTTGTGACCCTGGTAACTTTTACAGAAAATTCAAATGCTGAGTATGCTAACATTTTGCGTATAATTACAGTCTGTAAAGAGTAATTAAACTTACCGGAGAAAATGAGGTGGAAAATTGAGGCAAAGTGCGAGCGTATAGAGTGGAAGGATGAACAAGGGTGGAGGAAGGGGTAAATGAGGAAGTTAGGCAAAGAGGTGTCGCCATTTTTCCCTGTCAATTGGTAGCTTCTACAACAAGAAGGAACTCAGGAAGACTACTACGACTCTCCGTCCTACAATTATCATTTACAGCTTATTTGTTTGATTGTTGATAGAGACCCCCTAGAGCTGGCAGCGGGCCGGGCTGTGTCGTGCCTCGTGCCCAAACATCCCTTAGGCCCGGCACGGGCACGGCTAGAGCTGGCAGCGGGCCGGGCCGTGTCGGGCTTCGTGCCGGCCCGTCGTGCCCAATCACCCCGGAGGCCCGGCACGGGCACGGACTTCGTGCCTTCGGGCCGGGCTCGTGCCGTGCCGAAATTTTAAAACTCGTCCCGAGCACGGCACGAGGCACGAGGCACGTCGGGCTCGGGCCGGGTCGTGCTCGTGCTCGGGTCGTGCTCGTGCTTCGGGTCGTGCTTCGGGTCGTGCCCATGGTTCGGGTCCGTCGGGCCGGGGTCGTGCTTCGGGTCGGGCCTTTAAAAAAAATTCCAAAATTATGGATTTTGCATATTGTTTGTGCAAATTTATTATTTTTCATATTTATTTAATTGATTAAAATAAACTAAAGAAGTGAGACAAAATATAACTGAAATACCTCATATATATTTATTAATAGTCGAAGAGAGTTACAAATATAGATTATTGATACTAATGCTTTATTGATTAAACATAGTTAAATACTACGAAATAGTATACTACTCCAAAATAATGTAAAGTGATAAAATGTCATGAATCATATTTATTCATGAGTTGGTGATTGTTGGGATGTTGTGCTTGATTCGTCGGAGCTAATATCGTTATCAATGTTTTCGACGCCTTGACATTGTGCTTCCGCATCCAACCAATCCTTGTAGCACACACACATTTCAAGGGTGTCTGATCTCAAACTTGTTCTTTTTTCATCCAATACCCTTTTAGAAGCACTAAAGGCACGTTCCGAAGCAACCGAAGAGACTTGAATGCTAAGGAAGTCTTGTGCCATTGCAGACATCACCGGAAGTTGCTTACGTTGATCTTTCCACCAAACCAAAAGATCCAAGTTGCTCGAAGCTTCATCTGAAAAAGGACCCATATGATCATAATTCAAATACATTTGATACTCGGCCAAGTCGGATCTAGTAGATTGTCCCACATTTGCCCCTCTTTGATTAATTTTGGATTTAAGAGTAGCATACTTTGTACTCATGTGATCACCACTACTACCTGCACCGGAATGTGAAGACGATATACGACTTCTTGAACCAAAACGAGACTCGTAATTACTAAAAACATTAAAGAAAGCAGTTCTAATCTCATCACTATATGAATCTATATCGAAATCTAAGTTCATCATCTCCATATAGTATTCAATCAAAGAGACAGTACCATCAAATTTCCACCTAGGGTCTAAAATCATGGTAAAAACATAAACAAGTGGAATTTTTTTCCAATACTTAAGAAATTTTGCCTCCATTTTGGGTAAAAACCCACTATAAGAATCCGAACCACGATTATTAGAAAATAGTTCTGCAATGGAAATAATGTTTGAAAGAAAATGAGGAGAAGTTGGCTTATAAACATGAGAGAAAGATTTAGTTGCATCGGAAAAAGTTTCTAAAAAATCAAAATACATTTGCATATTGTTCCAATGCGTATCAAGTAAAGGGTTATCGGGAAAAATAGCATTCCAAAAGTTAGTCAAAGGCACTCTATATGGAATAATAGCGGACAACATAATATACATAGAATTCCACCGAGTGTTATTTTCGCAAGGAAATTTTCTATATTTCACACCAATTTCTCGGCAATAATTTCTCCATGCTTGACGTCTTACCTTGTTGGTGTGCAAGTGAAGAACTACAGTTCTAAAATAATCATGATATTGTCTAAGTCCTTCAAGACCATCACTTACACATAAGTTTAAAATATGACAAGCACATCGCATATGCAACAAATCGCCGTTCAAAAGAACGTCATCTAGACTACTTTTTAGCATATTAGCCACAGCCGTCATACTTGTGGCGTTATCAAAAGTAAGTGATAAAATTCTAGATTTAATACCATAATCAGAAATGCCATTAAGAATAATGTTATGCATGTTTACGGCATTATGAGGATGCTCTAACTTTGAAAAGCAAATAATACGTTTTTGTATTTTCCAATGAGCATCTATCCAATGAGCAGTAATGCATATATAAGAAATACCAATACCGGAATCCCAAGCATCAGCGGTTAAATTAAACCTACATGTCAAAGAAGCAAATTCAGAAATTAATTGATGCTTCATAGTTAAATATTGTGCCATTGCATTGCTTTTGCATGTTCTCCTTCCCGTTGGCTTGTGCTCGGGGTTGTTTGAAGTGACATAATTATTAAATGACGGATGCTCAACACTTAAAAATGGACTTTCCATTTGAATAACCATTTTAGATAATTGTGCACTACAATGATCATAATCATAAACATATTGCTCTTTTCCTTTGGATTTAGACATGTAATTGTCCATTGATCTTTGACTACTATCGGGCAATTTAGAACACATTTTCATGTGTCGAAGCAAATGGCCGGTTCCGTTTTTTGATTTGCAAGTAAATATAGTACTACAATGCACACACTTGGCTTTTAACTTGTCAACGGTTTGGATAAAAGATTGCCATACGGGACTTGCTCTAACTCTATTTCTAATTGGTGCCATTTGTTCTTCGGTCATCCAAACATCCGTGGGATCGGGCGGGATGGTTTGATCCAAATTTGTGGACGTTTGTGTGGAATCTTCTTGTGATTGTTGAAATGTGGGAATTTGAGGTGGAATTTGTGGTGGAATTTGTGGAGGTCGTTGATCAAAAGTGGGATGTTGTGGCATAAAAGGAAAAGTATTAGTAAATGAAGGTGGAATTTGTGAGGGTCGACTATCAAAGCCGGGAGGAGTTGAAAATAAATTTGTCGGAGTTATTCTTAGATTTTGTTGTTGATTAGGATCCAAAGCAAACGGTGTAAAAGATTGCCATTGCATGTTTTGTGGGTGGGAAGGAGTATAATTTGTGAATTGGTTCATGTCCGTTGCTTGGGTGGGTGGTGTTTGAGGGGATGATGTAGATTCATCCCGGAGACGTGATCTTTTGGAAGTGGAAAAAGGGTTTTGGAAATTTTGTTCCATAGCCAACAATTATGTAATGTAAATAATATAATTAATTATATTGTGTGAAGTTGTGAACTAATGCAAAATATAATTATGTGAACTAATGCAAAAATAACATGCAACAATGAATATAATGTTTGAAAATATAAAGTAAAGAAATTTCTCCCCCAAAATCGGTTTCGGAATAAGTGCGTCTAGCTTTTGAGAAGCTTGGTATTTGATCGATTCACGACTTAGAACCTTGGAGGTTGGACTTCGACCCTTCACCTTTTACTCTAATTTCCAAAATTAACAATTGAGTAATTATAATAAAATTTTAGATAGTATATATATTATATATTATTTGAGTAAGTAATTATATATATAAAATATTACAAGCAATTAGAGAGAGAAATATATAAGAGAATATTATACTAATGTTTTTAGTAATTGTAATGACTAATTAATATAAGATATAATTTAGGAATTGTGGAATTAATATATTATTTGAGTAAGTAATTTGTATTTATAATATTGCAATGGAGAGATAAATGTGTATGAGAAAAGTGTAGAAAAGATGAGTAGAAGAGTTGGAATGAATTGTGAAAAATTGAGTTGAAGTGTTGGGTATTTATAGTAATTGTGTATGGAGGGATAAGTGGTGTATAAGTAATTGGAGAAACTTAAAAAAAAAAAAAAAAAACAAAACACACCAACTCACCAAGTAGCCGTTGAAGTAGCCGTTGCCTTCTTCCAACGGTCTTCTTTTTCGGGCCGGGCCGGGCTTTGGCGGGCCGTACCTAGCGTGCCTAATTTCGGGCCTAGAACGGGCCGGACCATCGGGCCTCGTGCCGGGCCGTGCCAAAGCACGGCTTCTTCCCCCATTTCAAAGCCGTGGCCCGGATCAAGCACGTCGTGCTTCGTGCCGGGCTGGCCCGATACCATTTCGGGCCGTGTTCGTGCCCGGGCCGACGGTCGGGCCGCCCGTGGCCCGCGGCCCGTGATGCCAGCTCTAGGCACGGCTTCGGGCCGGGGTTGTGCCGTGCCGAAAATTTAAATATCGCCCCAAGGCACGCCGGCACGTCGTGCTCGGGCCAGGCCGGTGCGTGCCTAATATCGGGATTCGGTTCGGGCCTTTAGAAATATAGTGCAATTTCATTTTATTTTATTTTAAATAGTATTAAAAAAATGGTAATTCGGGCTTGGGCGGGTCGGCTCCCTCGTGCCTTGAACGGGCCAGGTCATTGTGCCTCGTGTCGGGCCGTGCCAAGGCACGACAAATTCAACCAATAGAAAGTCGCGGCCCGGGTCACGCCAGTCATGCTTCGTGCCGGGCCGGCCCGGGAGTCGATCGGGCCACCCGCAGCCCGTGGCCCGAATTCCCAACTCTAATAGAGAGTATCTCGGGCGATTGTGTAGACAATATTGATTGAGTATAAATGAAGTCAATAAAATGGGTAAACCTCTTTCGATTGGTTGCTCGGTTGCTCCATTCGCCAATAAGAGTAATTTGTTTGTGTGCGCCCACAAGGGAGAGTATTCCAATTGAGCTTTATTTCTATTTCTCATAAGAACTTTCGTTCATTAGAGTCGTCACGGATTGTTTGACAAGTGGATAAACCTCTTCAGTATGTATTGAATTGAGCTATTAGTATTCCGATCAAGGTTCCACTACAATTCGGCTGAAACTTGAAACATAGACTGGGGTTTATCACAAGGGTGATTCACTAATATGTTAAAGAGTATCCACGGGACTCAGGGGTCACCCTTATTAAGCTAACAGCAAGAGTGTCACGTACAAGTTCATTCTACACAAAGTTTAGCCAAAAAATGGCAGACAACAGAAAATATTCAGACGAGTTTCTCGAGACCAGTAGAGTTTCACTTGGATGTGTCCGCACGAAGGGAGGCTAACACATTTCTCATGAAACTAGAAACGACTCAATACTTTCGAGAACAGAGCTGTAAAATCTGTAGTCGGTTCACCAGCTCCCTCCGCCTTTGAGGTTAAATCAAGCGCCTTAAACTTCGCCTCCTCAAATTGCAGTGCCTGACAAAGTAAAGCAAACGTACACAAGTCACTTGAGATTAAGTATAGGGTGCACTACATAAGAAAACACTCCATAAACTTGAAATGCTACTGGCAGTTAATTGAAAACTGTTAACATGACTAGAAGTATTGACTGATATAGCATTACAGCTAAGAACAGCTGTCCGTATCCAAACTGATTAAAAGTCAGTTCCTTCAGGTTCAGCATCACTCCCAACTTTTCTCCTTCCTACCGAAATAGAAGGAGGTTCGAATCTGACTCATATTATACGGCCAACATTATCCAAAGACAAGAACCGGAAAAACGATTGTTCGGCAAAAACAAAGGAATCTGATACTATCAGTTACGCACCTGGATGCAGACTTCTGCAACGTCGGCCCTTGAAACAGTTCTTGTCTCAGTCTGAAGAAGTTCGTCATCTTTCCCCACAAGCAATTCCCTGACACCTCCTGGTTTGTCCTGCAAGCCTCCAGCCCTGATTCGGCCAGATAATGTAAGTTACACATCTGCACTAGTTCTCAATATTTCTTCTGCCGTTGCTGAATACAACTTCAACAAATAGCTCAAAGTGACAGTCCGCTCAACTAAATGCAGGATTGTTTTCCCATTTGCACCAGCTTCTACTCCAATTGATTAAAAAATTTCGGAATCCCTTGAATATTTTATAATAATCACAAGTTTGGTCTTATGATCAACAGTAATCAATATCAACCCTTCGCTTGCCATGTAGGAATGCAAGGCTAGGAAATCCTGACATATGTGCCACTTCAAAGAAATTAAGCTAGGAGGTGAACACGTTGTTCAGGTCAAATTTGTAGAAGAGGAAACCAATAAACCATTGGTGTGCAGAAGGGCTCTCATCGGTGAAAAACATCAAACAACTAGATTACTGGCATTCTAAACTGAATTAGAGTTATTCTCTATCAAAGAACAAGCACACCCTCATAATAATAATAATGCAACCCAATGATGAAAAGGATTGAAAGTCAGTACATAGACCCGAAAACAAGTCAAGCGCAGTCAAGTAAGCAAGCTGATGCATGCAACAGACCTTTCAGATCATTATCTCTGAATTCCCTTTGTATTCAACATGCTGTGTTTCTTTCAATCTTAGCCATGAAACAAAATCATCTCAAGATCTAAAACTAAAACTTATGTAGGATTGTAAAACCAAGACTTCAATGATACAAACCTTCTAGAGTTCTTTTGTTCATTGATTCAGTATCCAGTGTTTAAGTGTACACTTGTAGTGGATCAGTGTCTAACTACTTTGTTTGGTGGTAAGCCTGTAGCTATGTTTAGTGGTAGTTACCTTAGTGGTTGTCATAAGAGCACAAGGTGCCTGTATTCCTTATAGGTCAGCTCATTCCTTCATTTCTTGGCAGCGTGTCTGTATCTAAGAGGTCTACTCATATCTTATAAACTAGTTTTAACTACAGCCATTTCTGTTGTGTGGTTTAACCTGCAAACTTCCACAAAGATACAACTGAATTGATCTTTCAATCTCTGACAGTCCATGTATGTCGATTTCGTCGATTAAACTCTTTGGTTCCCCTGTATGGACTTTCAACTTGCTGTACTTAGACATGGTTGAGATTTCAGTTTCAGAGTATCGAGACTAAGGTGTGCATCTCTTGTTAATTTGTGAAGTAGCCTAAAAGTACATGCTAGTTACTTTACAATAAGATAAATCATCCCATAATCACGACTCAGGAGGGTTACGTTAAGAGCCCAAGTGTTGCTTGTCATCACTCACAACTCCTGAAGTTCTTTAAAACTTCAGTTTCTTCTTTGACTTATCCCAAATCAGTCCTAAGTTCAGACTTCCCACTTCCATTCCCAAGCTAAACTACTTTCTTTTAATTAAAAAAAAATAAAAAACATTCCTAAATCCAAATGACCAACCAATTGTCCTTGCATGCTTACGTTTGAATATAGTAGTTTTCAGTTTCATCCTTATGGGGGGACTCTCTATTATCACCTATTTTTTAGGTGTGGTGTCATTTAGCTCATGCTGTTACAAAGATATCAAGAATCCGCAGGATAGCCTACATCAGTAACATCGCTTCAGAAAACTAAAACTATATGCACAACAGAACTTTTCTTGGGTGACTGTTAAATAATTCAGTACTGATTAAGGTACATAGATTTCTGAGTAAACACTTCAAAAAAAAAAAAAAAAAAAAAAAAAAAAAAAGGTACATGGATTTCACAGTTGACAGCGAAGTGCAAGACATGAAAGTACTAGAGTAAGCAAAAAAGGTACATGGATTGCTTCACGTAAGGCCAAATGATCAGATTATGAGAATTTTGTGTATACCTTATGATTGTATATGGTACTCCAGAATCAGCCAGATACTGCTCTGCCTTTCTCTTCCAAATCTGTTATATTGTGACCATACTAGGATTAGCTGTATCCCTCCAAATATAAATAGGAAAATACTAATACATATAAGCATGCTCATAACTACCCCGACAATTGACATTCCCATCAAATAAAGTCAATAAATATACTAGAATTGCATCTAATCCCTAATATGTTAAAATATTTCATGCATAATGTGCAATATCTAAATTTTTACACACTCTTGCCAGTTAAACCAAATTCCAATCTGTCTTAAACCTTCAGAGCTATACATTGCAGTAGATTGTTATCTATCCAAAATCATGTCAGCACGAAGAGCCAAGATGAATACACACAACAACAAAAAGGAATTAGTGTTGGCTTTACTAAGAAGCCAAAGGACGGGTATTGAAGTGCAGAGGTTGACCATTTCACTACCTAATGAGCAGAGACGCTCTTTTACATAGGCCTCCTGAGGTCAGCTTAAAAAAAAAAAAAAAAAAAAAAAAAAAAAAAAAAAAAAAAAAAAATCCAAGGGTGGCATACAGATGGGATTATAGGTGGCCTTATAGTTGAAGGTTGAGGCCATCAGTCAACATAAACAGCTATACCTCAACTTATTAATTCCAAGAGGAAGTTTCCAGATTTCAAATATTCTTCATCAGGATTTCTGCTGTTAACAGCTACCAATGTGGTACAAGCATATACGTATTCTTCATCAGGATTTCTGCTGTTAACAGCTACCAATGTGGTACAAGCATATACAGTGAAGGGGCAGTTATCACATTTCACTAGATTCTTTACTATTGAGCAGTTGATCCAGGTCTATTATCCTGTAAGGATCATGTTCTCAAGATACACCACACATTCACAAGATACCTCAATAGTCTGACATACACACACATAGCAGCAAAAGTACGCAGGAATAAGGAAACTATCAATTTTTCAGAATGTCCATACTTATCGCTCTATTTGAGCTTACAGAGGAAATCTGAATATAAATACCAGGCCATTACTCTTGTATCAGATATGGAAACCGAACCAAAAGTAAAAAAAAAAAAAAAAAAAAAAAAAAAAAACAAAAACAAAAACTGAAACCTGAATAAGAGCTTACCAATATATTTCCATTAGCTAGGCTGTTCAGAGGATGGTTGGGATTTGTGCCTCCCATTGATCCCACCAACACTATCTGCTTTACACCAGCAGCTTTAGCTGTCCACAAAAACATTTTGATTCAGGCACACCATTTACATTATTTTTGTAACCAATAAGGGAACATGATTTGCAAGATCGAAGGTAAATCTCACCAGCATCTATTTGATTCTTCTGTCCAATCCAGTCAACCTGGCAATCAGCAAGCTTCCGTTAATATGACAGATGACAAACAGATGATATACAAATCACAAACATGGTGCAGGCTATAGAAGCAACCTGCTCAGGGTAAGCTCCCTCCTCAAACACAAATTCAGGCCTTTCTCTAGCAGGATCAGATCCTGGCTTCATTTTTGGTACAGCACTTGTGAGAATAATAAGGGCATCGATGCCCTGGATTGCAGGGGCAATGCTGTCAGGATCTCTAATATCTCCAACAAAAACATCTTCAGCTCCTCCAATTGTCTGCTTACTCTCACTGGTTCGGACTAAACCTTTTCCATTAAATTGGTCTGACCTATCCTTCAACTTCTTGTACACGATTTGGCCTGACAAGACAGAGAGGAGATTGCATCAAATAAGAGATGCAATGTACTGATCCAAGATGCTAACACAGAAGCAAGATGCTACAGCCTACATTGGATCTGTCTTTAGTAAACATTGCATGATTGGGTGTGAGCACCAATGTGTTACAGGGGAGCTAGAGGTGCAGGACGATTTCAAATAGTTTCTGAGGGTCAAGCTTCCTCAATTCTACTTTATAGATAGTTCAGTTAAGCAATTTTGAATGCAGACCATAAGGCTGTAACTATGATGTTACTATGCATCCCCAGCATAATTTGACATGAGCTCTCTAAGCCTATTGAGCGCCAGCTAACTGGTTTGATGGTACTCCTACTAGAAACGCTTTAAAAATTTGTGTCAAGCATTAGTCAGACCAGTGGAAGGATATTCTATGAGTAGTTTTCGTTTTTTTTTTTTTTTTTCTGAAACCACTGTGAATAGTTATTTTATTGGCTATTAGTCAGTAAAAAATCAGTTTGGCAGCTTGCGGGATCCATTCAAAGGGTAAAGTGTCATTTTCATATCGGATAATACAGAGCCATACAAAGGGAACAGGGTAATGACTGATACGATGATCGTTTGATACACCTAATATTACAAGTCAAAACAATCACGACATGTGCTTAAAAAAAAAAAAAAAAAAAAGACAAGATAGAATCTGGAATCACACAGATGCTATAGTGGTCGACATAGCATTTGCTATTAAAAAACCAAAAGCACTCTCAGACATCACTCAACTGTCATCAACTTTGTTTGACACTTGCAGAACGGAATTTTATGTTCAGCTACTTAAGGATTGCATAATGAAACTTATTATTGAGATCCAGAGAAGACCTCAGAACTCCTTGAAATGAGTCATACAAAGCTGTTTCCTGAACCCATAATTCCATTTAACAAAGGGTAGAATCTCCTAGTTATAAAACCAAAAGAACGGAGATATTCCAAGCAAAAAACCGAAGTAACTTTTCAAACTATCAAATTAAAAGGAAAGAGACAGTCATGCCTCTTTCAGAGCCCAAGGGGCTGGGATTTTGCCTACTTGTAATTGATGCGGGAGCCAAGCAAGAATCGATTTATGGAGTTTTCCTAATTCATTCTAACTTAGAGTTTTCCTTATTTACTTAGGGAGTCTTATAATTAGTTTCCGATAATTAGTATTTCCTAATTTATTTGGGAGGTCTGATTATTTAGTAAGTTTTAAGTTAGTTTCCTAATTCTATTATAGCTAGAATTAAGGTAATAAGCTAGACATCTCTACCCTATATAAGGTGAGATAGTCTCATGTATTTTTACAGATTTCAGAATTACGGTTGAGTATTAATATCGAAGAGTCAAAGGGAGTTCCCTTCAAATTCTTTTGTGGTTAATTACGGGCGACAAACTCATGCGTGAGTTCTAAATCCTTCGCGGAGGATCGAATTAAGGGTTGCGGCTCTTTGAATTCGGCAGATTCAATTACTTGCGGGTATTGAATCATATCTTCATTGTATTATCTTTAGTTTGTTTCCATATAAACACAAAAACACAAAAATAGGTTCTTTTAGTTTTTAATTCCGCTGCAAAAACTCTTAGTTTGTTAATTTTAGATTAGCATACGCATCAAGTGGCTTTAGATCAAGATTTTAACAAACTTCTATGGTTTGTTAGTCTTGGGTTTTGTTGAATGGAGTACGAAATTCCTAAGTTTGATGGAAGTAGTGATCCTGATGACTACATATATTGGGAAAGAAAGGTTGAGCGTAAATTTAATCGCTTTGGTTTTGATGATCGTGAGAGATTCAGTCACGCAAATCATGTTTTGGTGAAAGATGCTTTTCGTTAGTTTGAAAAGGTGAAAAGGCGGCGCAAACATGAAGGCAAGTGCAAGATTCGTTCTTGGGAAGTGCTTAAGTGCAAGTTACGTAAACAATATTTGCCAATGAACTATATAGACGATGTGTTGCCTAAGAAACATTCAAAATCAGATGAACGGTGTGTTGAGCATGAAGAAGCAAGTAAAGATGCCATCTTATTAGGTATGATGAGATTACTTGAACGTATTCAAGATAGCTTGAAAAAAGTCGAAAGCACACAATCTAAAATAGGTGATTCATGTGGAGACAAAGAAGAAACCAAAGAAGTGATCGTGGAATTTGTTCATGACATAGTTGATGCTACAATCTCAAGCAATGAGGACGATTCACAAGTGAAATTCATACAGAACCAAGATAATGAAGAGATTGAAGTGGACGATGCTCAATATTTGGTTCTTTTTGATACTACATTGGAAGAAATCGGTATTTCGTCACAAAACTCTTTTGAGGAAAACGAAATAAAGAGTGCGATTAACATGAGGTTGTAATTGAAGATGAGATATACAAATTTGAGAACAAGAGTTCATACAAACCATTAATTGATCTCTATATTGATGAGAGACTTGATGAAAATGTCAAAGGTAAATCTTGTTTGTCTTTCTTTATTTATAACAATGGTATCGAAGTCAAAGATGATCAATAAACTTGATGTCCAAAACATTATGCACCATGAGAAGGTTGAAGAAAAGATATCAAAGATTGAATATCACAGTGTCGAAAAGATGATCGAGTACATTGAAGATGGTGAGTTGAAAGATTTGCTGATCACAAGCTTTACTTTTGCAACTTGTCTGTTTGTTCTGAAATTCTTTAAGTTCATATTTGATCCTGGTAGAATTGTAATTGATTCAGAATTGAGGACGATTCGTTTTCAAGAGGAGGGGAATGATGCGGGAGCCAAGCAAGAATCGATTTATGGAGTTTTCCTAAATTCATTCTAGCTTAGAGTTTTCCTTATTTACTTAGGGGGTCTTATAATTAGTTTCCAATAATTAGTATTTCCTAATTTATTTGGGAGGTTCGATTATTTATCAAGTTTTAAGTTAGTTTCCTAATTCTATTATAGCTAGAATTAAGGTAATAAGCTAGACATCTCTACCCTATATAAGGTGAGATAGTCTCGTGTATTTTTACAGATTTCAGAATTACAATTGAGTATTAATATCGAAGATTCGAAGGGAGTTTCCTTCAAATTCTTTTGTGGTTGCTTGCGAGCGACAAACTCATGCGTGAGTTCTAAATCCTTCGCAGAGGATCGAATCATATCTTTATTGTATTATCTTTAGTTTGTTTCCATATAAACACAAAATCACAAAAATAGGTTCTTTTAGTTTTTAATTCCGCTGCAAAAACTCTTAGTTTGTTAATTTTAGATTAGCATACGCATCAGTAATTCACTTGTCCTACAATTTGGCCTTGTTTGCTTACCAAGGGCCAAAGGAAAAGGGAACAAACATCCTTGATATGATGAAGTCCTTCATAAAGGACGAGATCTAAGGCCATATCATTCTGAGATGAATTGCGCAAATCAGGAAATTAAGTAGAATCAGGGATCAACTATGGAGGATGGAATTAAAAAAGACTTCCTCTTTATTCATTGCGACTTCAATACGTGATGTTTTAGTTTTCTTCCTTTTCTTTCTTTGCATTCGGTATCCAGTCCACACATTGTATCCACTTTCTTATCTAGAAACAACGAAAGACCCATACTAAACATCTGAACGCTTAAAAAGTCATGTGGTTGAACATTCCAGTTATATAAGGTAGAATACTAAGAGTCTCTCTAACTTATCAAAATCACGCAATGGGAATTCAGACTAACTAAAGGTAGAGTTTCAAAGAGGATCGTAGAATTATATGTATCCTGTACCATCACCGATTTCATGTATTTCTAGCTACAATGAAAAGGATATTCCTTGAGATATTATGATTGTGATAGTTCAAAAGTTGATGAAAATGAATTAATGCTGTAACAGAACGGAAAAGTTTATAATAGGAGAAGCATCGAACTAGGTCACCTACTCCATATGCCAAACAATGACACACTATCTTTTAAACTTAAAAGGGATCATGAATTCATGACATCTTTACACTGGAGAGATGAATGCCTGCTTTGATATAGTATTCATATTTGTGATAATTTACTGATTCCTGATAACCAGGGTCGTCAAAACCTTTCCCATAATATCTGATTTCAAAAAAGTCACAGCCATTTCCCCTTAAGCCAATGTTCAAAGATCCATGGTGACTCTTCTTATCCGCCAAATGGAGAGGAAATAAAGGATAAGAAACAAGCCAGGCTGTTTAAAGGCAGCCGAAGCCTCAGAACAGCAACGTCCTCTTCCTGACATTCTAACTGCTTAGCTTGGGGACTGCACTTCTGATGAAGTTACTCAAATTGAGAAACTAGCTGATTATGATTGGTTACAGCTGGACCAAAGGAACTTCCACTCTTAAAGCAATATGTGAAATCCAAAGAAGGTGACGATTCAAAGAGCTAAGCAATACCATTACCATGTAACAGCCTTTGGCAGAGAGAAAAAATCATAAACCATATAACATTATTAGACGTCCTTACTGAAAACGAAGGTGCACAAACCCTCTGAAACGATGCTTACAAGATTATACAAAGCAATCAAGCAACAAGGACCTGCTATCCAATGACATCATATCAAAAAAATTGGCAACTCTTTTTTTTTTTTTCTTTTTTTCTTTTTTAAGATTTGCACCTCTAACAAAAGAGATATCATTGGAAAAACGATGCCTATTTCAAAACAAATGGAAAATTCACGTAAAGCTTCAACAGCACAACAAATGTTCAGATATTCAATAGAGAAGCATCCAACAAGGCATGTGAGTTGTGACCTCCTCTCCCCTATACTTAGTCAAGACTCAGGACTTGACAAACTTATATGAATCTTGAGGCTTATGATCCTTTTATCTGCTTCAATGTTAGTGTCCATTTCTGTAAAAATTATACTTACTCCAGATAACCCCCAAAAACCTTAATCAATATTAACTAAATTTTACACAAACATTCGAGGGCCAGTTCCGGCAGTGTTCTAACACATTCTCCAACCTCCATGTTTCGCTCTCATCCTCTCGAGATGTGCAGATGAAGGAGCAATAAAGGGAATAGAATAGAAACAAGTCAGGACAGTGAACTGACACTTGATAAAACTTTGATCTTACATGATACTAGTATTCATATATAAACCATGACACTATAATGTCATACCGCGGCACAGAATATCGAATCCTAAACTTTTTCAAAACGTGTTCTATTCATGACAAGAGTGAAACTAAAAAACTCGATTTTACAGAAATTACTGCAATTGTGATTATATCAAACAAAACATACACCTTAGTATACTGATTCCAAGGCCAAGACACGCACATATCAGGGTAAATACAATCAAGTCGAGAGTGCAAACAGTATCAAGCAAAAGCGTCCATCTAATACCCAAAATTGAACCTATAGGGTAAGACCGTTCTATGGTACAATAGAGTAATCCTCTAAAAGTTTCTAGGGCGAGTTTACGAGTCGAGATTCTACCAATTCACCCTAAAAACACGAAATTGACCCGGTGTTTGAATCATAAAATTGTCTTACCCAAGTTTTGACACTTTATTGTATAATCACAACTCAAAACTCACAATAGCACATGAAAATTTGTCGGTATGTGACAAACAAAAATCCAAAACTAACCCACATTATATAATTCAGAATAATAGTGAGGAACAGTAGTAAGAAGATAAGAAAAAGGATAAAGAATAAAAGAAAAAAGGGAAAGTTACCAGTTCTGCCAGCAGCGCCAGTGACAAGGACAGTGGGCTTGTTCAAGTCGGAAGACATGGCCACACAAACTCCTCTGAAACTCGTTCTTCTTTTGCTAAAAAAAGGGGAAATTGAGAAGCTTGTAGAAGAAGATGATGAAGGGTCTGTAAATGATGTTGGTGATGGTGATGACCAACTGTAATTGCGGTGAGACTGATTGTTGCAGTGAAATGAAAGCAGTGGGCCACTGCCTGATGATATGGAGCCCATGCCCATCAATCTTTTTGGAGGATTAAAATGTTTTGGTTGAGTTAGCCGTTGGTAGTTGAAGGTCTAGACGACCATTGTTGTTTTTAATACTCCGTATGTTTTTAGGTTGGGTGCTCTCTATTCCTCGTCACCTTATCCACCAAAAATTTACGGGTATCGGCAATGGTAGTAATGTATTCCATGTTCCGGGAGTAGGGGTGGCAATCGGGGAGATTGAGTCGGGTAATGTGAAGTGTAATATTCGTTGCAATTAGTTGATTTCTTTACCATATGATTTGAATATTGAGACGGAATTCTAAATAAACCAAGGAATTATTAGAAGAAACAAAGGGAAGATTGATTAAAGACTCTTGCATGAATTTCCTTTCTAAGGTGTACTTTTGAGTTTCATTATCGACCAAAAAAATAAAAAGATACACTTGCATCACGCAAATACTATGGTACACCCGGGGTACGTAGAGAATGGTACCCCCCGGGTTCATTCATACCTGGGCTTCTGTTTATTTAGTTGGATTTACAATTTAAATTGGGTCAAGTTAAATATTGGCACAATACTTCAATTAAACATGATTGCTAAATGCAACATTTTTTTTACTAACGTAACCTGGTAAAAACCCATTGATACCCCCATAAACACCAAAAATAACACAAATACTCAAACCCCAAATTTATCCCAGGGGATTACTGCTGCTATCCTTCATCCTTCATCCTTCATCCTTCATCCTTCATCGATGGTTAATGTTCTTCGTTAACGAACATACTTCTACATCAAAGTAAGTTGATATCATCAATTGCCTTTGCTTAATTCTTATCATCGAATGTTGATACCAATTGTTCTTTGCAATGGGGGTGAATCATTACAAGTAGGGTATGTTCTCGATATTGATATCAATTAGTATGTTCTTACGTTCGAATGTCGTCACATGATGGCATCACATTACAGAAATTTTTTCTTTAGGGTATGTTACGTTAAGAAGTTGGGAAGAGGAGATATTTAAGATTTTTTTTGTTTTTTGAAAAAAAAAAGATATTTAAGGATAATATTGGAAATGTCTATGTCATATATTGGAAAAAAAATGGAAAAAATAGGTTGCGCTAACATTTTTTAGGTTACGTTTAGCAATCCCCCAATTAAAAGTTTAAAACTCAACTCATATTCTCTCCCCTTCCCCCTTTATTCTCTCTCTCATCCCCTTCCACTACGGCCCTGCCTACCACCACTCACTACCACCCACGGCAGCTGCCATCACTGACCACAACTTAGGACGCCAGGAACACCACCACCATCCTCGGATCTCTCCCTCGAACTCACGCCGGCGACTACCTTCCCCTGCCTCCCACTTCTACACGCCACTTTCTCTCTCCTTCATGCTCTCTTTCACTCTCCCACAGGGCCCTCCTTGATTAGCCTCCCACCTCGCGTGCTTGTCGGCGATTCATCAGCGTTCACCCCCCCCCTCGCCAATGTCGTCGTGAATAAAAGAAAAGAGATGAGAGAGAAATGTGGATAATGAGATAATGGGGGACGAAAATGGGGTTGTTATGTCGAAAAAGGGGCAGAATAGGGTCGCCGGAGATCGTTGGTGTTATTGGTGTCGAGGTGGTTCGTGTGGTACGTGGTGGCTTGGGGTGGCGGGAAGGTGGGGGAAGGGGTGGTTCATTAGTAAACAAAAATGTATCATTAGAAAAAAATAGATCATTATAAAATATAAATAGATCATTATAGAACAAAAACAAACCATTATGAAACAGAATTAGATCATTATAAAACAAAAACACAGGTCATTATAGAACAAAAAAAAAACATTAAACACCATAGTTCGATCATTATAGCACAAACACAAATCATATGAGAATAAAAGATGAATTATTTTGTCCTGAAATGAATGGTCTTTCTTCTGGAATGAATGGTTTGTGTTTTGGTATGAATTATTTTTGTCTCGAAATGAATGGTTTTTGTTCTAGAATTGATGGTTTTTGTTCTGGAATGGATGGATTTTGTTCTTGAATGGATGATTTTTGTTCTGGAATGATATGAATGATTTTTGTTTTGGAATGAATGTTTTTTGTCATGAAATGAATGGTTATTGTTCTGAATAAAATGGTCACTGTTCTGAAATGAATGGTTTTTATCCTGAAATGAATGGTTTTTATCCTGAAATGAATGACTTTTATTTTGAAATGAATGATTAAAGTTCTACAATGAATGGTTTTTGTTGTGGAATGAATGGTTTGTGTTTTGAGATCAGATAAATGTTTTTTGTCCTTAAATGAATGGTTATTATTATTGAATAAATGGTTTTATTGTTCTGGAATGAATGGTTATTATCCTGAAATGAATGGTTTTTGTTTTGAAATGAATGATTATTGTTATGAAATGAATAGTAGATCATTATTGGAGAAAATAATACAAGATATAAATATATCATTATATAACATAAATAGAGTATTACGGAACATATATAGTAAATCATTAATGGAGAAATTAGATCATTATAAAACAAAATGAATACATTTTGTTGTGGAATGAATGATTTTTGTTTTGGAGTGAATGTTTTTTTGTCCTGAAATGAATGTTATTATTCTGGAGTGAATGATTATTATTCTGGAATGAATGATTATTGTTGTGAAATGAGTGGTTTATGTTCTAGAATGAATGGTTTTTGTTTCGGAATGAATGGTTTTAGTCCTTGAATAAATGACTTTTGTTTTGAAATGAATGGGTTTTGTCCTGAAATGAATGATTTTTGTTGTGGAATGCATGAATTTTGTTTATCAATGAACTTTTTTTGTCCTAAAACAAATGGTTATTATTCCGGAATGAATGATTATTGTTCTGAAATGAATGGGTTTGTTCTAGAATGAATGGTTTTGTTTTAGAATGAATGGTTTTTGTTTCGAAATGAATGGTTTTAGTCCTGTAATGAATTACTTTCGTTTTGAAATGAATGATTTTTGTCCTGAAATGAATGATTTTTGTTGTGGAATGCATGATTATTGTTCTAAATGAATGGTTATTGTTTAGAATGAATGATTTTGTTTTGGAATGAATGATTTTTGTTTCGGAATGAATGATTTTTGTCATGAAATGAATGACTTTTGTTTTGAACTGAATGAGTTTTGTTCTCAAATGAATGGTTTTTGTTTTGGAATGAATGATTTTGTTTTGGAATGAATAGTTATTGTCCTAAGATGCATGGTTATTATTCTGGAATGAATGATTTTTGTTCTGGAATGAATGATTATTGTTCTGAAATTAATGATTTTGTTCTAGAATGAATGTTTTTGTTTTGATATGAATGATTTTTATTCTAGAATGAATGATTATTGTTCTGAAATGAATGACTTTCGTTTTGAAATGAATGATTAAAGTCCTAGAATGAATGATTTTTGTTTTGAGATCAGATGAATGTTTTTTGTCCTTAAATGAATGGTTATTTTTCTGAAATGAATGATTTTTGTTTTGAAATGAACGATTATTCTCCTGAAATGAATGATTTTTATTCTTGAATAAATAGTTTATAGTCATTTGTTTATATTTTAAAATGATCTACTTTGATTATTATTATTATTATTATTATTATTATTATTATTATTATTATTATTATTATTATTACTATTGTTATTATTATTATTATTTTTTACACACACACATATAAAACCATTTCTCCCTTCTCCCATCTCCCTGACCTTCGACCCACCCCACCCCCACCCTCACCCTCACCCTCACCCTCAGATCCTGCCTCCGGCCATCCTCACTACCTGAGACACTGTTACAAGTAGAGATATTCTAGCTGTAACAGAGAAGAAGTACAGAGAATTTGCAGAAGATTAATGGATGAAGAGAGTGAAGGAGAAGATTCTGAAGAAGAAGATAAAGGTTGAAGAAACTGTAAATCTTCCTTAAGAAGATTGCAACAAACTTTGTAACAACCTTTGTAACTGAATAGAGTAAAGAAGAAGATTAGAAGATTAGAAGAATAGAAGAAATCAGAGAAGAATCTGAGAGAAAGAATTATGTCATTTTTATTGCTTGATTTCCACAAATGATACATTGACTCCTTATTTATACACAATTGTTGGCCAAATCAGTTAGTTAGATAGCTTTTCAACTGATTCTGACTAACTTCCTTAACAACTATAACATTCCTCCCTTCTTCACACAAGAGTTGCCCTCAACTCTTAGATTGTAGACTTTGACTTGCAAACCCAGGGAATTGCTTCTCAAACTCCTCAGCATTCTCCCAAGTGGCCTCCAAGTCGGTGAAGCCTTCCCAGCTGACCAAAAATTGATTTTGAACCTTACCTCTGACCTTGACAGATCTCTGCTGCAGTACAGTTGCAGGAACAGGAACATGATTAGATGTCTGATTTTGGAACCAGGGAGGTATATGAGTTGCAGCAGGCAAAACTCCATAGAATGTCTTTAGTTGAGACACATGAAAGACATCATGAATTTTAGAAGAAGCAGGCAATCTCAGCTGATAAGCCACCTTGCCTACCACAGCAGCAATCTGAAAAGGACCATAAAATTTGTTGGCTAACTTCTGATTCCTCCTCTCCTGAACTGAATGCTGCCTATATGGTTGTAACTTCAACCACACCCAATCCCCAAGCTGATAACTTCTTTCAGTCCTATGCTTGTCAGCCACCATTTTCATCCTTTCTTGAGCTCGTAGTAGATTCTGTCTGAGATTAGAAATCATTGCCTCCCTCCTCTGCAAGGATCTGTCAACTTTATCTACCTTAGACTCACCAGGCAAATAAGGCAGATGTAAAGGGGGTTTCTGATTATAAACAATCTCATATGGAGTTAGACCAGTGGCTGTGTGATAATGTGTATTGAACCACCATTCAGTCAATGGTAACCACATGCTCCAGGTTTTGGCATTTTCTCCACTCATACACCTGAGGTACATCTCCACACTTCTATTCACTACCTCTGTCTGACCATCAGTCTGAGGATGGTATGCAGAAGACATTTTGAGCTCTGTCTCATGAAGTGTAAAAAGAGATTGCCAGAATTGGCTCAAAAAAACAGCGTCCCTGTCACTGACAATACTTTTAGGCCACCCATGCAACTTAAAAACATTGTCCAAATAGGCCTGTGCCACCTCCACAGCAGTATATGGATGAGATAATGGTATGAAATGAGCTGCTTTACTCAATCTATCCACAACTACCATAATAACATCCTTGCCCTGAGACTTTGGCAATCCAGTAATAAAATCCATACTTATATCCACCCATACCTCCTCAGGAATTGGTAATGGTTGTAACAGTCCAGGATATGCCACATTTTCCCCTTTTGCTGCCTGGCACACCAAACATTCCCTTATATAGGCACTGACATCCTTATTCACCCCCTTCCAATGAAATAAGGCTTTGATTCTTCTCAAAGTAGCATCTCGACCACTGTGGCCAGCCTCACCTGATGAATGATGCCATTTCAGAATTTCCTTCCTCAGTTGTTCATCATTTCCAATGTAAATTTTTCCTTGTCTCCTGAGCAAATCATCCTGCAGACTGTACTTAGTGATGGACAGACCTTGTTGTAGCTGCTGTAACTTCTCCTGGATATCTGGATCAGTAACATAACTATTCTTTATCCTCTGCTCCAGATCAGAATTAACCACAGATACTGCCATGCTCATAATTTATGCACCCTGTACTCTAGAGAGTGCATCAGCAGCAAGATTTTCCTTCCCACATTTGTACTGTATCTCATAGTCAAATCCCATCAGCTTAGACAGCCAAAATTGCTGAAATGGTGTTGAAATCTTTTGTTGTAGTAACCATTTCAAGCTTTTTTGATCTGTCCTTATAATAAAGTGTTGACCAGACAAATATTGTTCCCACTTCTGTACAGCAAATACAATAGCCATCAGTTCCTTCTCATAAACAGAAAGTTTCTGCCACTTTGGTCCCAAACTCCTGCTTATAAAAGCCAAAGGGTGACCTTCCTGCATAATGACAGCACCAATGCCCCCACTGGAGGCATCTGTTTCAACTTCGAAGGGTAAGTTAAAATTGGGGACTGTCAACACAGGTGCTGTAGTCAGGGCTATTTTCAGTTGTTCAAATGCCCTTTCTGCCGCCAGACTCCACTCAAATGCCCCTTTTTTCAGCAAATTAGTCAGTGGTTTGCTGATGGTGGCATAATTCCTCACAAATCTCCTGTAATACCCTGCCAAGCCCAAAAAACTTCTCACATCCTTTACAGACTTGAGCATAGGCCACTCAGCAACTGCTTTGATCTTTCTAGGGTCTGTCTCCACTCCTTTTCCTGAGATAAAATGTCCCAAGTACTCCACTGTCTCCATAGCAAAAGCATACTTAGATAGTTTAGCAAACATTTGGTTTTGCTGCATTAATTGAAATACAGATTCCAAATGCTCCCAATGCTCCTCATGAGTCTTACTATAGATGAGTATATCATCAAAAAATACCAACACACACCTCCTGAGTAGCGGCTTAAACACAGCATTCATCCAACCCAGGAATGAGGCTGGAGCATTGGTTAAGCCAAAAGGCATGACCAAGAACTCATAATGTCCACTATGAGTTTTAAAAGCTGTCTTGTACACATCAGCAGGATTCATTCTAAGCTGATGATAGCCTGCCCTAAGATCAAGTTTAGTAAAAATTGTAGCCCCAGCCAACTCATCTATCAACTCCTCCACCACTGGTATTGGAAATTTATCTTTAATGGTCTTCTTATTAAGATCCCTGTAGTCAACACACAACCTCCATGATCCATCTTTTTTTCCTACCAAAACCACAGGTGAGGCAAAAGGACTTGTACTATCCCTGACAATCCCACTGTCCAACATCTCCTGGATTAGTTTTTCAATAATGTCCCTCTTATTGATTGGATATCTATAAGGTCGGATGTTGACAGGAGTGGCATTACTTTCCAAGGGTATTTTATGATCATGAATGCCCCTGGATGGTGGTAATGTTTTTGGTTCGTCAAAAATACTGCCATACTTCACCAATAGCTGCTGTAAACAAGGGTCAGAATTGTCAGAATTTGCAGACACAGCTTTGCAAAGAATAATGTCTGCCTGACATTCTTCAGGAACCAACTGTAATAGGCAAAGCTGAGTTGCAGTGGACGCATAAGTAGCAGCAGACTTTCCCTAGATCATTTTGATCTTTTGAGCAGGAACACCCTTCAATATCACAGTACCAGTTCCCCAATCAAACTGCATAATGAGATTTTTGAAATCCCATTTAACTGACCCCAAAGTACTTAGCCATTGAACTCCCAGCACCATATCACAACCTCCTAAAGGAATTAGCAGGGCATCTGAAGTGAATTTCCTATGATGCATCTCCCAAGAGAATCCCCTAGTAATGCTCTTGCAGGGTAGGTGGTTCCCATCAGCTACAGACACTGCCTGTGGAGGAATTTGCTCAACCACACATCCCAACTTTTCTGCTAATTTCACATCCATGAAGTTATGTGTACTGCCTGAGTCAATAAGAATATGAATAGGCTTTCTATTGACAAATCCAACTACCCTCATTGTCTGAAAACCTTGATTTCCTGACAAGGCATTGACAGATATATGTGGTTCCTCAGATATTTCCCTATGCTCCTCCCCGGTCTCCATATCAGTCTCAAATTCAGACATATCACCCTCCACTTCAACCAAGAACACTTGTTTCTCCCTAAATCTGCATTTATGACCCCTAGTGTATGGTTCATCACAATAGTAGCATTCTCCCTTTGCTATCTTAGCTGCTCGGTCACTGGCCGATACGTAAGTAGGTTGTCCCGGCTTAGGAGGATAGGTTAGGATAGGATTTTTGAGAGCTGGAGTTGTAGGAGTGGGCAGAATGCCCTGATAGATGGAATTTTGTGCTGGTTTTGCAGGAAACACAGGTTTATGACTCAACCTTGCACCAGCATTCAAAGATTCTTCCTGACATCTAGCAAAATCGATGGCCTCGGCCATTCCCTGAGGTTTGAAGGCTCTAACAAAAGGTTTTACAGCAGGTCTAAGGCCACTAATAAAGCTGTCCAAAAAGAAGTTATCAGGCAATAAAGGATTTCTCAGTTTCATCAAACCTTTAAGCCTTTCAAACTCATCAATGTAGCTATCCAGTGAACCAATTTGAGCTAGTTTGTTGAACTTTTGCACCACATTATAACTCGTCTCATCACGGAAACGTGACGTTAAAGCTACAACAAACTCAGTCCAGCTCGATGTTTTATTCACTGCCAAATAGCTAGAAGTCCAAATCTCAGCTTTATCCAGCATATTCAGGCATGCAATATCGACTTTCTGATTATCAGGAATCTTGCACAAAGTGAAATATTGCTCACAACGACGTATCCAAGAGCTTACCTCCGAGCCATCAAATTGTGGAAATTGAACTTTTGGAGTAATGCCGAGGCTTCGCGAGGAATTTTCCTGGTTGTTTGCGTCATTTGAGATGTTGTTGTGTCTATTCCCGCCATTTCCGGTTTTCGATTGTCGTAACATCGCCATAATTTGGTTCAATTGAGCCTGCATCGTCGACATTTGGTTCAATTGAGTTTGCATCGCCGCCATACCTTGCTCTACATGCGTAATTCTGTCCTGTTCCGCCATTGTTGCTGGCGTTTGAGGTTGTGTTGGTGTCTGGTACAATTGGTGACGAATTCGCGCCAGTGTAATATCAGTATCGTGTTGCGGAAGCTTGCCGAGGATCGGAATTTGCTCTGATACCAATGTTACACGTAGAGATATTCTAGCTGTAACAGAGAAGAAGTACAGAGAATTTGCAGAAGATTAATGGATGAAGAGAGTGAAGGAGAAGATTCTGAAGAAGAAGATAAAGGTTGAAGAAACTGTAAATCTTCCTTAAGAAGATTGCAACAAACTTTGTAACAACCTTTGTAACTGAATAGAGTAAAGAAGAAGATTAGAAGATTAGATGAATAGAAGAAATCAGAGAAGAATCTGAGAGAAAGAATTATGTCATTTTTATTGCTTGATTTCCACAAATGATACAATGACTCCTTATTTATACACAATTGTTGGCCAAATCAGTTAGTTAGATAGCTTTTCAACTGATTCTGACTAACTTCCTTAACAACTATAACAGACACCGGATCCAGCGGCGCGGCGACCACCAAACTCTCTCCACCCAGACTCCCCTTGCTCCTCCTCCTTTCGAAACTCCTCTTTCCCACGCCTTTCCCCGATGATTCCATGTCCGGCGCCCTGTATACCAGATAGACGCCACTCGCAAGACCAATCAAAATCGGCGGAGACGCCTATTATTGCTGGGTGAGGGTGGAGTGGGTCGGAGAGAGGAGGAAAATAAAGAGAGAAAATGGCGGAGGAGGAGAGAAGTAGTGGTGTCGCGGGGTGGGGGCTGGGTTAGAGGGCTCAAAACCGGTGAGGATAATGGTGATTTGCACGGTGGTAATGGTGGTCGGTTATGCCGACGTCAGCGACGGGGCGGGGTTGCGAGGATGAGTTGGGTCGTGGGTGGGAGGAGAGAGAATGTGAGATTGTGTTTTATTTGTTTCTTTTTATTTTTCAATTTGGGTGGGGTGTGTTGATTGATTTGTGGAATTGGCTCAACTTATTCATTGATGGTATCCCTAGGGTACCATAGAATGATTGGTCCTTGTAGGTGGATTTTATTTATAGCCACGGGTGAGATACTTTTAAGATAACTTAGACAACGTGTACATGTATACAAAACTATTTTTTATATTTACGGTTGACAAAACTTAGGGACTTTCCCTTTAAAATTTTTGAAATGAATGGATTTACAACCCAAAAACCTTGCATGTTTT
This sequence comes from Spergularia marina, assembly GCA_963680865.1. Classification (NCBI taxonomy): domain Eukaryota; kingdom Viridiplantae; phylum Streptophyta; class Magnoliopsida; order Caryophyllales; family Caryophyllaceae; genus Spergularia; species Spergularia marina. The sequence continues at coordinate 13,054,822 of OY804548.1, forward strand.
TATCTTTTACCTAAATAATGAACAAGTCTACTTTGTTATATCTATAGGTAGTTTACATTGAACTTTTGAAAAACGATTTTACCACGTCTAGAAACTGTACTTTTTATTCGAACCTCCTCTCACAAAATCCTAGCTCCGCCCCTAGCTTGTATTGTCTTTCTATTTGGTTCTTTATGGTAGAATTGTTGCCCTACAACTCGGCAGACGATAATCTTTGAAAATATTCGTCGCAAGTTCAATCTAGTTTAGATGATCAGCAAGATGTCAAAGTAAATGAAGAAACTGAATACGGAACTTATATAGATCATATCATGTAATAAATTTTTTTACTGATGGAACAAGTAACATGGCAATGGATTTCCAACTATCTGATAGCTACTGTCACGAGCTGAATTAAGGATCTAGGTCTACTAGAACGCAGGCATGCACGGTTTCAGGACCAAGCCTCAACGTAGTACCTACCCGCTTTCTCCAAAACTCGGAGCCTCCTAGCCGCGTCTTCCTTAGGGACTCTGCTTTCCTCGCTGATGATTTCTTCAAAGGCTGACATGACATCAGAGGGCATTTTGGTTGAACTACCTGCAATGTATATGGATGCTCCTTCACAAAGAAGATTAAAGATTTTCTGGCTGCAGTCACGCATCTTATGTTGTACATAGACTTTCTCTGGCTGGTCTCTTAAGAATGCCGGATAGAACCCTCCACCTTTGTCTTCAGAAAGAACCCCTCCATCTTGGGAATGGAGCTGCCAAAAGTCACTATACAAGAAGCCATCTTCTTTGTTTCGGCAACCAAAAAAAAACATGATGGGAGCACATGGACCATTTTTACTCTCAGCATCTCTCTCTGCGACAAATCCACGAAAAGGAGCACAGCCTGTTCCAGGCCCTATCAGAATAAGGGGAAGCGATGGCGAAGGGGCGGGAAGTAAGCCTTTCTGAAACCACACAGGAACTGGTTCCCTTGTTTAAACGGAATATATATTAGCATTCTACGGTTGGATCAGATGCCTGAATCTAACTTACTACAGCTGCGATGAGGCAAACACCTTGTTTGGGATCAAGCTCAGCAAGCCACTTCGAGCAAAAACCAGACTTCTTCCTCTTAAATGGTGTCATCCATGACACAACGCTCACAGTTAAGTGGACTTCTTTAGGATGAGCAATCGGGGAGGACGAAATGAAGAATGCCCTAGTTTTCAAAGGAGGAACCAGCTGGACCAACCATTCAAATGGCATTTGGACAGAAGGGAAATCCTCTAAAACCTAAAGTTCATCGAAATTTACATAAAAACAGAAAAAAGAATAAAAATATGCATAAGCGAGAGAGATATTGGTACATTAATTGCTTAGCTTTTCAAGATGAACAAAGAAGTTACCTCAAGGACAGTTCTTTCCTTCTGGTTATACTCGTATAGATCATCACGCACCTTAGGCGAGGCAAAATATTGCAGTCTTTCCTTCTCATGCTCAGCGGTTGCAAAGTGACTCATCACCTGGAATTATATCAAGGATACTACTGCATCAAGGTGACAAGAAACATGAAATAGATCCACGCTATGGAATCCTAAAGTTTTAGACAAGCATTAGTTTTAGGAAGATGTTAATGTCAGTAAGAACGATAAAACTTGTTTAGGTGAAGCACGGGCTGATGGTTTTCCATATAGAAGTAATGAATTGAGAAGATGGCGGTGACTCAATCAAGGGTTTTATCGTAGTTAAAGAAAAAATGGTTTCAAGTGTGAAATGGAAAAGGCTGTGACTGTACCGCTGACTCAATCAAGGTTTTGTCATAGTTAAACAAAAGATGGTTTCAAATCTTAATTGGGCAGAAGGTCGTGACTCTACCAAGTTAAATTATCACTTTCTTCTAATCCCCCCCCCCCTTTTTCTCCCACTTTAACTTTTCTTTGCTCTAGTGAGCACTTCTTTCTTCTTTTACGTTCCCCCTTTCCCTTTTAATCTGTGCTTGGGAGCACCATGTTTGTTGGCATTCCCTCTCTGCATACCTAAGTGATAGCTATAATGCTTAAGCATATATTTCAGACACAGAGTTGACAGTACCTTAAAGAAATAGCGGTGAGGAGAAGCCGAAGCAATATCCATGGTCAATTCCACAAATGTTTTCCGTCTAATGGGCATGTGAGATGTGTTAGCTTCGCGTGTCCTATCTACAGACTGTACCTGCAATGAACATAATGTCTTTAAGCATTCTTGGGCTGAACACAGGTGGCAGCAGTAGCCGCAGCAGTAGGCATAAACAAAAACCACATTATGTAAGCTATACCTATACATATAACAAAAAAGCAAGTATTTTTGGCAACTATAAATAAGAGAAAGATGAATTTGATAAAGCAATAAATATACTATATTCATTGGTTTCATCAAGTCACAACTCACAAGGAACTAGATTAACTAGAATCTGGTTCTCTGTCAATCATGAAAGTTGAAACAGAGTTCTGCTTTTGGGCGCTTTGTTTTTTCTTTTTGGTATGTCCTAAATTTTTCTGCCTACATGGCTTAACAAACCTTCACTAAAAACCAACAGCCTTCTGTTTTTAATCTCAAATTCCAGGGAGAGATTGTCAGACCAACTTTTCACAGTGATTCTTTGCTACAAAGGTACAACCACAATTTTTTACCTGATGTTGACATGTTCAGTTGTTCTTCATTCACTAAGTTTCAATTTAAAAAATTGCAACAACTACAAAGCAACTATCTAGGTAACAAAAGCACACCCCGTTATGAGTGCTTCAGCCTCCAAATTACAACGATGTAAAAAAGCATCAACAACATCAACATTTTGAGATGGAAGTATATATCTCAAGCACATCTCCAACTTCATATTCTACAACCTGAAAGAAAATGAAATATAAAGCTAGAAAAGAGTCTCAATATCGTTTGTACAACTCCCTTACTAGATGGAGGGTCTAGCTGTAATCTTCGGCCCGGGAATCAGCTCTATAATTGAGATAGAAGTTGTGCAACTCACTGTTGAATGAAATTCAAATTCAAGATGGCGGACATCTCTCCCACAGCCTGATCTTGTTAATGAATCATTTCCTGCCTGAAGAGAATAAACTTATGTTAATGAATCATTTCATGTCTGAAGAGAATAAACTTATGTTCATCTAAACACACGAGCCATGATGATGAATAAATCAGCAGTAACTTTAAGCAAGTGACGCCTATGCACGTCTGAAATGAAAGCAGGTCTACTGAGCAAAGCATCACATGATTCGCAACATCTTTGCTCTTTCTTCCTCTATACATTATACGAGTACATTATTGCACACAGATTGCAGAAGCAAATCTACCTGGTTGAGATATCTACAAAGGTCTAATAATTAAGTTCAAACAGATGTTATCTACAAAGGTCCAGTAAGTCAAGAAGTCTCCTTGGGTCATTAACTCTATGATGTCATTGCCATTCAATCTACTATCAACATTGAATTAAAATGTCATGACAGCTGCAAAAGAACCGTACTACTCGTATTTTTGGTCGCAACTTAATTGGGGCTAGAAAGACTGTGGTAACTAGAAAATGAATGTTTAAAAAAAAAAACAAAAAAAACAAAAAAGGACAAGACATAAAGCAACGATAAGTCTCAACACCAATGATGGAAGATCGATAAACTAATACAAGATATTTAATGGAGGCTCATTATCATTTGTTAATAATCATTTTTACTAAAAAAGACAGATGATGCTGCAGGCTCTAGGGAATACCATTTTTAACCAACAGTGAGGTCTGCTCTTGTCTGCAGGAGACATCAAGCGACCATTTTCAATCAAACACGCTCTAGACTCCAAATCTGGATTATGAACAAACAACCTTACTTTAGAATGAATATAACAATATCTGCAAGGACATCCAGTAGCCAATAACCCAATATAATGACCAACAATTACTTTGAACCAAGCAAGTAAAGGGTATTTTAAGTCACACACAAAACACTGGAAGCAGATCACATATCGACAAAGAGATAAACAACGACAACCACATTAGCTAGTGACTCAAAAGCCCCTGGGATAACTGTGCAGGGAGTCGGAGGGGGGGAGCCATGTAGGAACGTTGTTTTCAGATGACCAAATATATCCATTTCCAAGAATTGCATAGACCTACTATTGCTTTTGATGTAAAGAAAACTAGACATTCCAAAGCCGAGGAATGGTGAGTGTTTGGCTCCATTGAAAATAGTGAAATACCATCCACATAATAGATAATAATATAATAGATATTATTTAGGTTATATCTTGTAATATTCTAAATTATAAAATATTCTAGATCTAGGAAAGTTAGAATATTTTCCAAGTTATTGTGTACTATAAATACTCATGTTATTATCAATAATAAACAAGGAATTATATCGTGTGGGTATTCATAATCTTATATGGTATCAGCTAGTTAGGTTTTCTTCCGCTGCCCTAACTCTTGATCTCCTTTTGTGCATTCATTTTCGGCCGGAGATGGCTTCCATCTCTGGCTGGCCATACTTCAGCCTTCTCCTTTCCCTATTATGTTAGCCTCGCACGTATTAGGTTAAGTTTTCATTCCTCACAAAAATAAACGTTGATGATTTTGATTGAGCTGTGGTTTGACGTCGACGTATAGCTATGACACCAACAAGCTTGCATCCTTCGTGGTGGATTCTTTTTCTTCTGTCTCTCCCTCTTCTTCTCCTCTCTTTCTATGTGGTTTGCCCACTTTGGTTCTGGTTCGCCAATTTGACTTCTTCTCTTCTTCCTATCTGTCTATGTGGTTCACCCACTATGGTCACCGTTCATCAGCATGAACTCTTCTCTACCTGGTTTGCTAGCGTCCTCAACCCCTCACCACCAGCGGAGCGTCGCGACTCGCATCCCTTTCTCGCGACTCGCCACCCCTTTCTCACGATTCGCCCCCTTCTTGTGACTCGTGTGATTGTTCCGTCTGTTGGTCCGTCTACTGGTCTGTCTACTGGTCCTTGTGCTGGGGTCTCTCTTCTTATCTGTGCGATGACGCTTGCTGCAACCTTGGATCCTTGTTGAATCTTGTCATTCTCTGCTGCATTGTCTTCACCCAATGGCTCAGGTCGAAGCATTTTCCCTTATTGGCTCCTACCGATGTGTCGTTAGCTACTAGCTCCTGCTGAAGCGTCTACGACTATTGGCTCAAGTCGAAGCGTCCTTACCACACCGCTACGACTGCGGGGGTGTAATAGATCATAATATAATAGATATTATTTAGGTTATATCTTGAAATATTCTAGATTATATAATATTCTAGATCTAGGAAAGTTAGAGTATTTTCCAATTCATTGTGTACTATAAATACTCATGTTATTATCAATAATAAGCAAGGAATTATATTGTGTGGGTATTCATATTCTTATACCACAAGGATAAAAGATATATCACTTGGTCCACACATGCAGTTTCCAGGAAGCAGAAACCAATTACTTGATGTGCCCGAGAATAATGGATTTGTCTGGTCAATGAGATGATAAGTTACAACAACTTTAGGCGGATCCATCATGTCTAGAACAACAAATTCCTCTCCATTCGGCCACAAAGACGACATCCAAGGATCTAAAAGATCCTTCATATCTATAAAAGAGCAATGAGGAAAATGATACCCATCAATATACTATGTCTTTGTCAAGATGCACGACAGTTTTGCACATTCTAGTATTCAACAATGATATTACAACAAAGAACATCATTCGCATGTAAACAAATTAGTTAATGTTTGAAATCCAGAATAAATAAAAGCTTTCTATTAACTTGATCCATATCCTGAAGGGTGCTGATCATCTCCAAGACCACTTTCGATAATTGGGGTTCCACCAAGATCCGAAAGCCTTTTATCCAGCTTCTTCGCAACAAACTGCAGTGACAGGGCACATTATAAAAGGTCGCCGCAAGAGCCATGAGTTTATGTGTTTGAAGCTACATAACATCTACTGCAACTTTAAGACCACTGATGCAAGGGACTGCAGATAACGGATAGTTAGCCAGAAAACAGACCAAAGTTAGGTACTAAATAGACAATCTACAATGCAGAGTGACTAGCGAAACTTATTTAAACTGTAGCTCATTTATAGCCTCGGCCAAGATTTCAGCCGTCCCACCCCCAATTCAATAAAATGCAAGGAAAAGCCAGGAGACAAACTACATCCCACCCTACATAAGAATCAGCAGTGATCACATGGTGGGCTATTTTGTAAGTTAAAATGCAACGTGAAGGTTAGAAGCACTACAGCACTTCAATCTTGTATCACTTTAACGTGGTTACGCAGTAAATATTGCAACCTACTCTATAATGCAATTTCTAGATAGCTAGATGAACAGCAGAAATGCAAGAAAAACAAATCCCAAAGCAGACAAAGACAAAAAGAGGTACAATAGTTCCCCAAAGATAAACAGGGCTGTAGAAGTATTACATTGTATTTCTGGTATCCTGAGTCTCCCAATCCAAATACTCCAAAGTACACCCCTGCCAGCCACTCCTAAGAAAGTCCCCTTTGCAAGAGAAACTTCCAAAACACCTACACTTCACTGAAGGGAATTACTAAAAGGTTACAAGACTGAAACTTCCTGTAACACCCCGTAATTTTTTAGGATTTTTATTTATTTAGGGTGTTACATTTAATTGAGGAATTTAAGAACCAGTTACTAATTTGGGAACTTTCCTACTTTGGACCGATTTCCTAATTGAGTTGATTTTATGGAAATTACCTAAACACCCTTACTAACACTCCCTCACTCTACTACTACAATATATAAAACAACCCACCCCAAACCCCATCACACGTGAAACACAGAAAAGAGGAAAAGAAAGGAGAAGAGAAGATAGAGAAGAGAAGAAGAAGAAAGAGGAGAAGAGCCGCCGCCTCACCTCTCTGTCTTCATCATCTTTCCTCCCCTCTTGATTTTATATCAAGAGTAGTAAGAACCCTAAACCCCTTTTCATGAATTAAAATTAGGGTTTCTATTATTTCATGTTGATTGTGGAATTAAAAGCATGAATATGGATATAGGATGTTAGTTTGATGTTTCTACTTATTGTTATTTGGGATTTTGAACATGAAATCATGAATTTATAAATTAGGGTTTGAGAATTAGGGTTTATGTTTATTTGATGATGTTATTGTAATCGGAATCGCATGAAATTTAAAGGAGTGACTTATAACGAATTGGGTAACGTATGGTATTAAATTGGGAAGGTTTTATGATGCTTTGTGTGAATTGTTTAGGTTCTGTCCAGATCTGATTTTCGGGTATTTCGGGTGTTACTATCGATGTTTTGATGTTTAGATGATGGGAAAATATTACTAGTATGATTGTGGAGTTGTTGTATAAGTTTGGTGCGAATTGGAGTTGATTTGATTATCGTATGACCAAGATTTGTTGGAATTGTCATGATATGAGAGTATGGCGTTTGTGAGATATGAGATAGCATGGTTATGTATGTATGTCTACTTGGGAGTCGTAGTAATCCATCTCTATTTGGTGCTTACTTAGGTGGTGGTTTCGAGGAAGTACCCTTCGCGGACTTTTGAAATTTATTAAGCTTTCCCTGAATTGAAGGTAAGAACGTTGATCATCCTAATGTTTAAGCATGATTCTCAATTGTATGGACATGTTTTGTTTACAACCTCTGATCAAGGTACATATTCTAGGTTGGAGATCAGCTACCAACCTCCTAATTGACTTCCTCCTAGATGGGAACTCGTCCTACCGGCCCTCTAGCGGGGGGGGGGGTGTGCACACTCGAGTCTTTAGGGTAGTTTTACATTAACTCTAGATGTGGGATGGCTTGGGGTAGGACCCTTGTCCATACTAGGGACCTGTCGAAGGCCCTACACGTTTACTACAAAAAGAATGCTCGAAAGCAAAATAATGAACATAGAAATAACGTGACCCGTGGTCGTGAAGTTCGGCCTCAGTGGTGGGCACGACTCGTGATCGGCGCCTCTTCGTTTCTTTGTTTCTTCGCGCGGTTGCGTTTCTTTGCTTGACAGCTACGCGCCATCAAGGCGCGTATCTTATTTTATTCTGTTTTATTCTTCCCTTCCTGTTTAAGCTACTTACTCAGCCTGAGCTGACGTTCTTTCTGTTTGGGTTTGTCCCTACCCTATTATGGGGCCTATGTCATTGTTGTAATGGCGCAGTTGACAGGTCTTGAAGGTGATTGATTGTCTGCTTGAACGTCGTTGCATGGCATGGGATAGTAGAATAAATGCGTCAGACGTTTGGTTTTCATGAACGATTGTAATTTGTTTTATTTGGTTTGATTTCGAATTGTAATCTTGGCTACAAGTCTTCCGCTGACACTTTTTATTACTTTTCAGAAGTCTGTTTTAATAAGCCTTGTCGTTGACTTGATAGTCAATGGCGGCATAACAATCCTTTATATTCGCATTTTTAAGTTGTCAAAATTTAGGGTTGTTACAGTTGGTATCAGAACGTTTGGTCTGGTTAGCTAAGTTTACAAAATGATTTCAAACTAAGAATTTCAATGATTTAAAACTTGGGGGTTTGGTTGGGTGCATTCATTCGCATGCTATATGCTAATTGCTATGTGATTTTAGAAAAGGAGTTACACTGATAGGATTAACTCGTGAAATATGTGGTGTGGAACTATCGTATGGATTACTAATGCACGTGGAGTTTCTCTCTGGTATACTAGCAAAATGGCAAGCCAAAAATGCGTATGTTTGGGAGTTTGGACCTTCTGGTGTAAGGTCAATTGCTGGTCCATGGACGATACCGGACCATATAGCCTTTTCAACGGAGACTTTTCAGGACCGCATGAGGATTGGTGAATCTGTGGAAGAGTACGTCACCAGAATGAGGGCAAAACTGACCGAGGCAGCCAAAAGATTTCCATGGACAGTTAGACCTGAAGTCCAAGTCTTTGTGACTTTAGTTAATCTGAGGATACATCCCCGCTGGGAGGAGGTTCGAGCTAGACTGGAAAGGAATGCTTATTATGCATGTCTCACAGGAAACTCACAATATTTGAGGGACAGATCAGGTAGAGTGATAGATCTTGACAGATTGGAGGTAATCCTGGAGTGGGAGTATGAAGTGTCCCTTAGCCCTGTTCAAATACCTGAGGATCACCCAATCTACATACCTCCTGTACCCTCAAACCCCGGTGATGGTAACCCTACCCCGGAACCTCATGAAACTTACATGATGAAAGGAAAGAAGGTTCAGCTACAAGAACATGAAATACCTAGTCAGATAAATCAGAAGAAAGCTAAAGTTGAGGAATGTCACCATTCTCCTAGTCCCCCATTCCCACCTGTTGGAGAGGATGCACCAGAGGACACGGAGGAGGAGCCTGAGGAAGTCCCCATGAGTGAAGAGGAGGATGATGCTATTGGAGCTAGTGACACTGAGATAATTGTGATTAGCTCGGATGAAGAGTTGGACGACTCAGATCAAGATGATGAAGGGGAAGTTCCTAATGATGAAGATTATGATCCAAGTGACGATGTTTAAAGGATCAATAGAAACTTATAAACAAAGGCATAAGGCCTACTAGCTATCTAAAGCTTGTTAAGTTTTATCTTTGTTTACTTTGGAGTTGAATGTTACCCGTACTCTTTGCTTTTATGTTTATCATTTCGTTATGGTACTTTAATTAGGGAACAACACCCCTAATACTTATTATGTTGCTTTAATAAAGGTTATGAGTAGTGTTATATGCTAGTTGTATTTTGTTAATGAGCTTATGCTATAGTCCCTTCGTTTTAATTTGTCCTCTTTACGCCGTAGAGCTGCTGATCTCGGCACGGCACGTTCCGAACCCAAAAAAAAAAAAAAAAAAAAAAAAAAACAAATTTATCAGAAAGTCTCAAAACATCAGAACTAAGCGAGACGAATAACTTGCTGCCGTCTGTTTCAATTATTTATTGTTCTTATCTTACTAAGCTTTGCTGTTTGCATCAAAAGGGTGGAATGCCCCAAGATGATTGTTCTATACTACTAATCTAATCCGTCACCACCATTTAGAGTATGGTGCGCGGAAGTAGCTCTGCTAACCAAGGGAACCCAGAGTTGACAGCCATCCTCCAGCAATTGGCTGCAGGACAGGAGGTCTTGAACCAACAATTGGCTGCCATGACTACTTTCATGGCCCAGGTATTGGCAAACCAGAACCAAAATGCCAACAACGCTCAGAACAACAATGACACCTCTGCTACACAAGCTGTCAACCCACCGCACAATGAGGAAATGACCTTAGCAAAGATGTCTAATATTGTTCAAAAGAAGAACCCTCCGAACTACTCGGGGAAAGGTGATCCTGTTGAATTGGATGAATGGATCGAAGACATGGAGAGGATCTTCTTTTCAGTAGGCTGCCCCGAAGCGTACAAGGTATGAATCGGAGCTTATTATTTGAGGGATGTGGCTGGACGATGGTGGCAAGGACTTCGTGATGATTTCTTTAAACCAATGATGGAAAGGGAAGCTGATGGCACCATGACCCCTTATGAACGAACTTGGGCTTACCTTAAGAAGTACTTGACAAACTAGTTTTTCCCTGAACACTTGAGGAGACAGAAAAAGGCTGAGTTCGAGGAATTTAAGCAAACTGAGAAGATGAGCGTTAGGGATTTTCACGAAAGTTCATAGATTTGAGCAGGTTTGGTGGCGATCTGGTGTCCACTGATGAGGCTCAGGTCAACAGATATTTAGAGAAGCTTCACTGGAAGGTTAAGGGCTGGTTTGTTGGAGAAGATTTCCCAACCGTTAAGGCACTTTATGCCAAGGCTAGCAATACTGAAAGGATGGTGGCCAAGATGGAGTTAGACATAGGACTAAAAAGGAAGGATAGCCCACTTGATCTCCTGGAATTACCTAACAAGAAAGGAAACTTTGGGAACTTTAGAGGGAAGGCACATTCCGCTAATGTTGGGAACCTTAGTAACAAAAGGTTCCAGACGGCTAAGGCCCAATCCCAAGGTGGGATTCGAAGTTCAGTCTGTAGGAAATGTAACAAAGACCATCCCTCTACAGACTGCAATGGTGAATTAATTAAATGTTTCCACTGTCTAAAGTTAGGGCACAGAGCTAATGTTTGTTACTCCAAACTAGCTGGGAAACCAGCTACACCGAGCGTCGCTGGGTCAGTAGCAACACCCAGGTTTCAGGATCAAAGAGCAGAAAGTGGCTATGCAGGGTCTAATACTTACAGAAACCCAGCACCTACAAAGGGAAATGTATCTACTGCAACTACAAAGCCGAATGGGTCAGTTAATGCTGCAACAAGGAACAATAAAGCCACAGGTCAATTGTATGTGATGAATCAGGAGGAAGCAGACAACACTGATGTGGTTTCTGGTAAATTTCCTGTCAATTCTGTTGTTGCGCATGTTTTGTTTGATAGTGGTGATTCCCATTCCTTTATTGCTGCTAAGTTTGTAGTTAGATGTGGTCTTAAGTCGGGTTTAGCTGTAGATTTCGATTTCTCTTTGCCTACTGGGGCGAATGTCAATTGTAAAAACATGTTTAAAGACGTATCTGTAGTAATTGGAGGCCATGAGTTCAAAACTGACTTAGTGGAATTTCCTCTACCCTATTTTGACGTTATTCTGGGGATGGACTGGATGGGCAAGTACAGGGCTAGGTTGGACTGCTGGTTAGGGAAAATCTCGCTGAGAGGATCTAAGGATGTGAGGGTTTCCTACCGAGTAAACGTTAAAGGACCAAAAGTCAAGTTAATCTCTGTAATGAACCTAAAGAAACAGATTTCCAAAGGCAATCCCTTGTTCTTGTGTCACGTTCGAGATACTACTGCGGAGTATCCCGATTTGAGTGATGTACCCATAGTGAAAGACTTTGAGGATGTGTTTCCAGACGAAATCCCAGGGATGCCACCAAAAAGGGAGGTTGAGTTCAAGATCGAATTAGTTCCTGGAACTGGCCCCATTGCTAAGACGCCCTATAGAATGGCACCCGCGGAAATGCAAGAACTCAAGAAACAGCTAGATGAACTTGTGGGAAAAGGGTATGTGAAACCTAGTGTGTCGCCGTGGGGTGCGCCAGTCCTCTTTGTCCGGAAGAAGGATGGAAGTATGAGGTTGTGTATCGATTATCGTGAACTTAACAATGTCACAGTTAAAAATAGGTATCCTCTACCTAGAATTGACGATTTGTTCGATCAACTCAAAGGAGCAAGCGTATTTTCTAAAATCGATCTGAGGTCAGGGTACTACCAACTTAAAGTGGCCGAGGAGGATGTCCCCAAAACAGCATTCTCCACTAGGTATGGACATTATGAGTTCACTGTGATGCCGTTTGGTTTGACGAACGCACCTGCTGTGTTCATGGACCTTACGAACCGAACATTTAGACCTTATCTGGACAAATTTGTGGTAGTTTTCATTGATGATATCTTGATATACTCGAAAAATGAAGACGAACACAAAGAACATTTGAGGATTGTACTAGGGATTTTGAGGGAGAAGAAACTCTAGATGTGGGATGGCTTGGGGTAGGACCCTTGTCCATACTAGGGACCTGTCGAAGGCCCTACACGTTTACTAAAAAAAGAATGCTCGAAAGCAAAATAATGAACATAGAAATAATGTGACCCGTGGTCGTGAAGTTCGGCCTCAGTGGTGGGCACGACTCGTGATCGGCGCCTCTTCGTTTCTTTGTTTCTTCGCGCGGTTGCGTTTCATTGATTGACAGCTACGCGCCATCAAGGCGCGTATCTTATTTTATTCTGTTTTATTCTTTCCTTCCTGTTTAAGCTACTTACTCAGCCTGAGCTGACGTTCTTTCTGTTTGGGTTTGTCCCTACCCTATTCTGGGGTCTGTGTCATTGTTGTAACGGCGCAGTTGACAGGTCTTGAAGGTGATTGATTGTCTGCTTGAACGTCGTTGCATGGCATGGGATAGTAGAATAAATGCGTCAGACGTTTGGTTTTCATGAACGATTGTAATTTGTTTTATTTGGTTTGATTTCGAATTGTAATCTTGGCTACAAGTCTTCCGCTGACACTTTTTATTACTTTTCAGAATTCTGTTTTAATAAGCCTTGCCGTTGACTTGATAGTCAATGGCGGCATAACAATCCTTTATATTCGCATTTTTAAGTTGTCAAAATTTAGGGTTGTTACACTTCCTTATTTCATCAAACTTGTATGGTCAATTGGTCAACAAACCTTCATCGGATCAGGTGTGTCACCTTGGCTTGTAGTTGAAACAACAAAGATCACAGTTTTTTCTTTAGGTAGCGAACCTTGAGAAAAAAATGAAAAAAAGGAGAGAAGTATTAGAACTTAGAAGACAGCGGGGAAAAGAGATAACATACAATTACCGGTCTCTCCAACGCATAAATGGTTGGGAGTTTACGTTTTCACCATCTTTGGTAAAATCAATCAAGTCCAACACAAAGACATTCATAAACTCCTCGACCATAGTTTTTAGCGGATAACCCCAATTTCGGTTTAATAGTGCATCCCAATAGGGGACGGCCATACTTGTTCAATTTATCTCTTTCAACTTGGATACCGTGAGGTGGGCCTTGGAAAGTTTTTATATAAGCAACAGGGATTCGCAAATCCTCCAAACGTAGAGCACGCAAGGCTTTGAACTCAAATACATTACCCACAATGGAAGTAAACATGTTAGTAACGGAGCCTTCCTCAAAAAGGTCCAATGGGTAAGCTACATAACAAATATATTGATTTTCTTCTCCAGCAACGAGCTCGATGTGGTAGCGTCGTCCATTGTAACGATCAAGACTCTATGCCAGACTCCTGAGTCCTGACAACAGTGGTTATAAAAAAAATTCTCTTACATTTCGACCATCAGATTTGCGTAAAGTTGGGTAAACACTGATAATAACATCAACAATGACCCTATTCAACAATTTAATACCACTACATTGGTAAGGTAATGGATAGAAGACAGGACAGTGAAAAGTTAGAGTTCTTTAGCACTTTCCAAAAGCTCTCTACATTTCTCAAATCATTTAACCAATCAAACCCTCACCAAAGAACAAATTACACAACCACAATAACCTAAAAATATTATATTTCAACATTGAAATGAGCTAGAATTACAAGCATACAATATCACTCCTCCAGCACCTTAAAGAGGCTCCCGCCATATGGCAGGGTAAGGGGGGTCGGATGTACGCAAATCCTTACCCCTATGGCGACATAGAGAGACAGCGTGTGGATGACCCCAAATGAAAATTGCTTCGAGGATGGCACCGACTGAGTGCTACTTCATAATGTAAGAAGCATAGACAGTTTTTTGAGCCATTTTGCTTTATTTCATTATATCCCAAAGCCAAACGAAAAATTAATTTTCGGCTCCATTGAAAATAGAAATAGAATTATTAGCATAACAACAACAATAAAAACAAAGCATTCATCACAAAATGATTTGGGGTCGACTAACATGAATCGTCCTCAAAACCGTAAAGTGAGCATAAAATTTTGACATTGAGAGATGAAACCACCAAACCCAGATACGGAGTATCAAAATACAATCATATTCCCAGTAAACAAACCAAACTCCACCAGAAAGCTGATTGAGTATTAAACAAGAAACATAAGGAAAGCATACAAGATGAAATTCATGGATATAGAGGAGATAAACTGAGCATGCTCTACGTTCAGCTTCATCCATTGCATTGCCTGTTTGAGATGCATACAGAATTACAAGTTTCTTGGTTTCCACCTCAATTTTCTTCTTTTTCTTATTGAAATTTGCAAGGAAGAAGAAGGGTGGCCGACAAGGAAAAAGAGGTTCAGTCAGTTCGGTAAAGTTAGCGCCTTGCGGTGGTGACTGGGACTTGGAGGCGAGCGCGGGGAGGGGATGAAGGGTTGATGACTGTGAAAATGGGAGGTTTACTTATTTTTCGAAAGGCGAAAGTGGTTTATGACCTCCATACGTTTGTCTTTACGTGAACTGTAGTCCCACAAGTATTGAAAGTAGCAATTGACCCCCACAAGTTTCATAGTTGGAAAATTCAACTCCTTCCTAATTTATCGCGAGATATTCAATATTTCTTCAATATCTCACCTACAAAACTAATAATATCAAAAATATTATCTAAGTTATAAAAAAGAACTAAAAAAATTACTTTTTTTACAACTCAATCTCACTGCTCCTATTACTAAGAGAAAAAAAACTTCAAGAAAAAAAATTGTGTTCACATTAATGGCGATGAACGCATCACTGGTCACTGAATCTATTTCTTTTTTCCTTGGAGTGTTTTTTTTTCCTCTTTCAGATGAATTTTTATTTTTAACCTTTCATGTGATATAATATCAATTTTGTTTTTTATTTTTTTTTTTTTAATTTTATGATATTAGATTTAAAGGTGGTATTTTGGAGAGAGATTGAATATCACATGATAAATTGAGGATATGCTTGATTTCACCAATTATGAAACTTGTGGGGGTCAACTGCTCCTTTCAATACTTGTGGGGCTACATTTCACGTATGGGGGTCATAAACCACTTTCGCCTTTTTTGAAATTAAAAAAAAAAAATTGGTTTGAACATTTTTTTTTTTTTTTTGTACGGCTTGTTCGTTATCACTGCCGTTTACAGTTTTTTATTTTTTTTGCGTAAAATTTTTAGTTAAATAAGTTACAAAATTAATTCTAAATTGTTTGATTCTACAATAGTCATATAAAAAAAAAATAAAAAACTGACAACCTAAAAATGGACACCACTTTTTCTGGTTTTCAACAAGGGCACATTGGTTTTCAAAAAAATAGAAAACAATACCAAACATGCAGTTAATTATTACGATAAGCGAAGAAGAAAGGCATTAGGGCCCTCTATTGGTAGGGAACTATTAACCCTAAATGCGGGTATAGAAGGAGGAGGGAAAAGAAATACTATAAACATGCAAAGCCAATGTCAGCCGAATGAATTGTGGTTATTCGGTATAAGAATCGTGGATCCGGAGACCCGAGTATAAAGGGCACTAGACCAAGATCCACCCAAACCTCTCACAGTACAAAACCTTAACAATCTCAGCCTGCAAAAACTTACACAAGAAACGTAACTAAGTTATCTTCCTTTATGTCATGGTGCTACAAGAATGAGAAGGTCGACCTGGCGGAGCCCAAAAACTGACAAGGGATAAGTACCGTACCTACACAACCAAGACCATTTAACCCAAGACGCCAAAAGGAAGACTGCCCCAAATACATAGGAAACAACAATACATAAAACAATAACCCTAGTTAAAGTACAACTACAAGCCACCGCCAGCCAAACCCACATGGGAAGATTCAATTAGACAAGGTGACAAGAAGACCAATTGAAAACATAGAACCAGTATATTGCAATCCTTCGACACCGATTCCATTAAACCAACGCCACTCAACTTTAGTTCATTTATTATTTATTTTTTCAAATCAGATTATTTTTATTCAAACTAAATCATATCATATCACAATTAACCAAATCATAATCGTTGAATGTGGTCTATTTATTATTAAGATCATTATTATACAAAATTACGAGAAATTTACAAGAAGTTGATATGGAGCCGCGAAACAATTTGGGCCGCCACACCCTTGGCTATAGAAAAACCAATACGAATGAAAATATGTGTCGCAGCCTGCGCACTAATGTACTGCGTCCTGAGGTACCGCTGAATCCATTGTAGCTGAGCAACAACACCTGACTCCAATTCTCCTAACGAAGAAAGGGAAAAGGGGAGAAATCATAGACCAAAGAAACACACCAAGCTTCATACTTAGTATACTTACAATGAGCCGTGGCACGCACACCCCCCCCCCCCGTTCAAAACCGACAAAACCTGATTGAGTTTAGGGTGATAAACCAATCAAGTCAACACACACGTCACGCCTACCATCCCACGAATATAATAGCAGATCCGTCAGAGGAAAAATCGTCCCATCAGTGCCGACAAGCCCAATATCGACCTCCTTACCAACTGAAATTCCGAACCGATAGCAGACGTCTACTAAGATGTCGTGAATAGCATTATGACAATGCTTAAAACCCACAACACCTGCACACGATACCGCATGGTCCCCAAAAACATCCCAAGCAATAAGTCCACAACACTTGCATTATGTATGGAAGCAACATCCACCCTTACAAAGCATTAAAACGTAGACTAGACAAAACCTGACCCGACCTGAAACACCACCCTAGACCCGACCCGAAAATAACCCGAAAACCTCGTTTTTCTCAATTTGGACCCGAAATTGACCCGAATGCCTAGGTCATAACCCGACCCGGTCAACCCGTTGAGTCAAATTTATTAAGAAAAATATATATTATAATAATAAAACTTAAAAATAAATAGATAAATATTATTAAATATTAATAATTGATTAATTTAAGAAATGTAAGAAATATAATTAAAATATTCTTATTATATAATATAATATATAAATTTCTTGTGAAATGGTAATGCTAGAATTTATCTCGTGTTTCACACAAATACGGTGTATTTTTTATAATTTGTGTAAATGAAGAAATTAAAAGTAAATTTCTTAAGTTAAGTATTTTGTTTACGACAAAGTTAATAGGGTTTTTAGGACCCAAACTTTACTAAATTTTTGATTTCAGGACCCCAAACTTTTTACAGCTGAAATCAGGACCTATGTCCAATTTTCCATGCAATCTCACTATAAATACCGTTACCAGTTTCCACCTCTACATATCTTTCTCTCTCCTCTTTCCTCTCAACTTTCTCCTCTAATTCTTTTTATACCAAATTAATTTAGTGAAGACCTATTCGTCGCCCATGTTTTACTACTATTGCCTTAATTTTTACATGTTTTTCCTTTTATGCCCATACTTAGCTTAAAATTGTCATGATTTCCTCCCAATTTCACATTTCTCACTTTACAACACTAGCGTCCCAACCATCTTATATGAATGTCTAAGGGTTATGATTTTTGCAGAGATTTTTAGCCAAGTGACTCAAGGATTGTTGGTTATTTTAATAAGAAAATAATTCTTTTGACAAGAACAAGATATGGTGCGATCAACACCTGAAATGTAACCACGAAGTCTGTTAAATGCACCACACAGGTTGCCAATTCCACAGAGGAAATATGGAGATAATTCTCAAGGGTTTTAATTCATCCCAAAAAGCTGCCTCGGATCTTACAAGTTGCACCCTTTATATAAAAAGCATAAAATGATCTAGGCTAGAAATAAACCGGTACAACTATGAGTTCAGAAAATTAAAGAAATGCTGATAGAAATTTCCTATTGGTTGGGAAGTACATGTTAGGTGATTTGTTCTTTTGTGCAGGTGGTGTAAACGACTCTTTCCTCTGCAGAAAATGACCATGAGCTATTTATCTTGCACAAGGGAACGTATAGGAAAGTTAGGACCACTGGTAGAAAGCGACAACTAGCAGAGATTGTCCAAGAGCTTTAATTGTAGCTTCACTCTATGTCACGGGCCAAATGTGCACTAGGTGGTCTATAGTGACTCATAAAACCTGAACCTTGTACTTTATGCCTCATTCTTCCTAGTGATTTGATTAGAGCTAGTTTGACCTACCTAATGCAACCATAGACAGGCCCAAACTTGCAGGTTGTCTTAGGATAACAATTTTTTTTTTTCAACGAAAATCATAGCAATTAATATATGGAAGTTCAAGATCATCAAAGGAATCAAACCAAGAAATTTTGCAGCATATTTTCACAAGTATGAAATTAATGTTTCCCAGAAGGATCATTGAAAGGAAAAAAAAACCATCATTAAATTACTTACAACATTTTTCTCAATAATTTAAACCTTAAACCTTTCTTTAATTGCTACCCAGATTCAACCACTGTGTGAGTTATTCTAGGTATTCATCAAAATTTGATCTTTCCCCTAAATATTTGGTCCTTTTTGATTTTTTTTTGGTGGGTAAATAAAATAGTAAAAAAAGAAATGGAAGAGAAGGGTTCAAAAGCCTAGATTGACAAGCATATAATGTATACTGTAGAAAGTTAGAAGTAGAAGATCAATGAGGTAAAAAAATTAAAAATATGATGATGAAATGGAAATGTTTTCAGGGTAAAATGGGAAGAAGAGAGAGGTTGGAGATTTTAAAATAGAGAAGGTGAGGAGAGAGAGAAACAGAGTTTTCTATTGTTATCAGCAACCCATATGAGGTCCCGAATTCACCTCTAAAAAGATCGAGGTCCTGAATAAAAATTTTAGCAAAGTTCGGATCCTAACCTATTAACTCTTTTACGACCACAATAATGTGAAAACTCATTGAATAATACAATAGTGATAATGGATGATCATGTCTCGGATATGTATTGTTTTTATGCTATACTTTGACGTGTATGACCCGTCTACTTTTACTCGTGTACTTTTAGTTATGTTTTAATATCCGTGATATAATTTCGTAATTTTTCATCAACTTAATTATATTTGTATTATTATGATGATCGTATCTTCATTCCCAAACATTCTATGCACATTTTCTTATAGGATTTCCTGAACATATTTAGTATTAGGCTAAGACTATGATATATACATTCCGTCAAAATATAATGTAGCACATATTTGTTTTAAATACTAAATAAGTGTATTAATTCTCTATTGTGATTAGCATAAACACAAATTTCTTATAATTATTGATATATAGTATGTGAACTCAATTTAGATTATTTGAACTTTTAAAATTCTAATGTAAACATCTAATTCCCCAAGTTTTAATTCAATAAATATGAGATTACTTCTTGTTGAAGCTATCTATCCACACTTAGGCCATGTTTGATAGGACTTAATAAAGCAGAATTCAGATCATATCAAAGTCATTCAAATCAGATCAGAATAGATCAGAATTGCTCAAATAACAAATCAGATAAGAAAGAAACAATCCTGTCAAACGGGGCCTTACCCAACCCAAATTTGTATAGAGATATAAGATTTTGTTGATAAAAATTATCGAGGAAAAAAGACGCGGGCATGTATTTTTTACCCGTTGGTCAATCCGTACCCGACCCGAACCCGTATTAACCCACATATAATCGACCCGTATTTGACCTGACCCGTAGTTATCTGAACCCGTAACCCGCTCGTCCGACCCGTTTGATAGGTCTATTAAGAGGTTATCAACAAAGCATAGGTGATTCAATTTCATTTGCTTGCACATTGGATGAAATCTAAATTTCTTATTACATAGTTTAAAATAAAGGGATATTATTTATGGTATCCCTGAACTGGGCGCAATAGTCCATGGTACCGCTGAACTTTCCCCACTGCTCAATCTACCCCCAAACTTTGTGATCGCTCTATTTGCACCTAGTGTTTCGTTTTTTCCTCTAACGCCTCACCAACCTTTATAACTCCGTTTATGTCCTTCATTATATTTGTATCTCCTCCATCGACAAACTTCCTTGTTTTCTTCTTCTTCTTCTTCTTCTGTCTCCTCCATTGTTACACTTTTTTGTTTTTTTTTTTGTTTTTTTCTCTTCTCCATTAACCTCTCTTTCTTTTTAACTACTGTCTGTTTCTAATCTTTAATGCCTTCTTCTTCTTCATTTAATATTTTCATTCAAGAGATTTTTCGTAGTGTGAAGTACAAAACGAAGAGATGTAAAAAGAAAGACAGATCTGGAGAAGACATTGAAGTTTAAAAAAGGGAGATCAATATTTAAAGAAGAAAGCAAAGTTAATGGAGGTCAGACAAGAAGAAGAAAATAAAAAAGTCTAAGAATGGAAGAGAGAGAAGAAGAAGAAAACAAAATAGTTTAACAATGGAGGAGAGAAGAAGAAGAAAACAAAGTATAACAATGGAGGAGAGGGAAGAAGAAAATAAGAAATTTTGTCAATGGAGGTGAGAGAAAAAGAATAAGGCAGATAGACGGAGTGAAACTGCTCTTAACGGAGTTATAAGGGGTTGGTGGGGCATTAGAGGAAGAGTGAAAAGGTGGGTGCAAATAAAGTGATGCAAAGTTCAGGGGTAGATTGGGCAACCCATAAAGTTCAGGAGTACCATGGATAAAGGGGCAAAGTTCATGGTTACCATAGATAATATCCCTAAAATAAATTCATTCAACTGAAGAAACAGTTACAGTTTTTATGATCTACAAACCACAAGACTAGGTTCACGGGTGATAGTATGTACTTGTTAGGAAGTCATAAGTAACCCAACCCATTTACACATAGCGGCCTCTCTAGATGAAAAGTTGTCGATAAGTCAAGCAATTCAAGTTTATAATCATTTACATGTTAATCCAATTTTTAAATAAGGTAAGTTGGTTAATCAACACATTAACAACTACGTTATTCTGAGATCGCAACGCCGTTAAGATTGATTTGCGATCCCTAGCTATAACCAATTTTTCCAAGCGCTTTACAAGTTAGATATTTGTAGACACCTGCATTTGTCCCTTCCCAAATGGCCGATGATGAAAGGACACTATACTGTGAACTGCCTCTACTTGTTCCACTATTGTGAACCATCGTTGTCGTGAATCCGTTAGTAAATGCGTCTTCACCTAAAATAAGGCCAAATAAACCATCTATGTGCAACCCTTTTACACCTGACGTAACTCAGGAACAACCCGGCTGCCTCTATTGCCTTAAAATATTAAGAAAACATTTTTTTGTACATCATTTGCCCACCCAAATTCATTTGCCCGAAACATAAATTTGTATGGTGTGTCAAGGGGTCCAGGAGCACCATTGCGTGCGCCTGACGCACCTGCTTGCGCGCTGCTCGTGCGTCTGATGCAGCGACGCGTGCGCCTGGCGCACGAACCCTAGACGGCGGCTAACCCTAGCTCTCTACCACAAAACCCTAGCCTACTTCCCCCACTATAATTACATCTCTTCTCGACCCTCATTTCACACCTTTCACAACTTTTTCACCCAAAACGTCTGCCCCTCTCTCTCCATTTCTCAACCACAAAATCCTAGCAACTCCACCCAAAAAACCCTGGCAACCTACAACACAAAAACTCTAGCAACGCAACTACAAAAACCCTAGGGCAACCTTACAATCTAGGACACCCGTAAACACAACACAAATGAAATACAATTCAAACAAAGCCCCTCTCAAACACCTACGTTCGAAGAGCAACGCATCATTTCAAGAACACATCTAACCCCTACGACGCATACTAAGGATCAAAGCGGCGATCCCGAAGCATAGTAGACCAAGTAGTGGTATCGCGGACACACGTAAGTCCTGAGGGCACCCCCTGTTTCCTAAACTCTTATTTTACTTATTCTCGACTTCTACCCCTTCTTTACGTGCACAATTTGTTGTTTTCGGCATTGATTTGTTTTGCCTAACCAAAATTAGATCTAAAATGAATTATATGAATCACGCCTAACACACATAGTGCAAAGCGCTTGGACAAATTGGTAGCTAGGGACCGTTAATCAATCTTTAGGACGTGACCTAAGATCTAGTTTATGTGCTAAAAACCGACTTAGCTAATCTACTAGGTTGTATATAACTTGTAAATGTTGTAACTTGCATGGCTAACTTCTCAATGACTTGTAACTGATAACTCAACTAGTAGAGACCGCTATATGTGGGCGAGGTTGGGTGTGTTATCGCTTCCCAAAACGTGCCGCCACCCCCAAACCCAGTCTTGAGGTCCGTAGACTGCATATTGGCGTAGGGTACAATGTGCATTTTGTTCCTTACATCCCTCGGTTTTGTCTCTTTCGGTAAACGACTCGCGAAAGTGTTTTGTACTTGGCATAACTCGCTTCCCCAAGTGTTTATGCTCAATGGGTACAGACTCAAATAGCGTTTACGTAGTCGCTCGGTAACAAGGAACAAGATCTCATTGCATGGTTTCCAAACACGCCACTATTGTTTGGTGGCGACTTTTATCCCAGTGCAATCATTACACGACTCGCGCGTCCGCCATGATAGAGACCCTCCGTGGAATCTACACTATTACAACACATCAAATGTAACATTTCATGGTGAACCATTATTACTTTTGATTATTTAATTTATTGGAATGTTCTTCCATATGTCTTTATTACAAGGCTACATTGAGATATCTTTGCATTTGACCCCTACTATTACATTTGACATTGAGGTAAGACAACGTCATTAAAAAAATGATAATTTATAATTTAGCTTCATATTTGACTGAGCACGGAGTACTCTCCACTCTGACTTGCTCTAAAACAAACGAAAAACCCCAAGTGAAAACTTACCTTC
Source organism: Spergularia marina (assembly GCA_963680865.1). NCBI lineage: Eukaryota > Viridiplantae > Streptophyta > Magnoliopsida > Caryophyllales > Caryophyllaceae > Spergularia > Spergularia marina. Next base: position 13,077,988 of record OY804548.1, read on the forward strand.
CAAATATTCCCATAAAATCCCTAAAATTGAAGATAAGCGTTGATGATTCTCAAACCAATTTTTTGTTAAACGCATGTCAAAAAACCTTGCCAACATTAATCTACGCTCATTGCAAATACAAAGTAGTGGTTTCAGGTTTAAATTGGCTATGTTGGTTATTGAGTAAGTAAACTATTTAGAGTTAGGTCGTGATGTCGTTGATTGATCAATGGTCCGAAGCTACCAATTTGCGCTCTCTGTGTTGGCTTGGGTATAATTCAAACAATGTTCTTTTTCTAGTCTTATGTAGACATGACTAGTTGTTGGGCCGTGCGCGATGCGTGCGGCCCCCAACATTATTGTTCGATATATAACTTCGATAATAATTGTTATGTTGTGCTAGCGTTACTACACTCGTATGAACATGAATACACTTGTAACACAACAATATTGTACATAGAATCCAACTTAACGTACAATTACGTGACATTTGATTTTGCACTATACACGTTTTTGAAAGGTTTTCACGATTTTACTATGAACATAGATTGTGAATCATTTGCTTATCTCTAAGACCATAGACCGCATCTTCTTGCCCTCTAGTTTGTTAGAAGCAAGATATGCATGCAGAAGCCACAACACACAGCCTTGTAACATGAAAAAAACACGAAAAAGAAAGAAAGGAGGGCCTAGCTCTAAAACTCAAATCCGTTCTTTGCCTTAGGAGGACATAATAACACCTTTGGAAGAACAAAATGCATAGGGAAGGTCCATAGGCTTCTTCAGGAGTAAGGCAAGAATTTACCGTTGTTAGCATGTATAGTAACAAATACTATACCAACTAGGTTAGGATAGCATGCTCATTATGAACTCAATAATTTACCTCCAAAGGGTTTGGGGGAGGGGTGTGTTTCGGATGTAGTAACTTTCCAATATGCATTATCGTAAAGCACACAAAAAACATAACTTTAGGATTTGTTCACAATTCGGAGTGGACTTTTTTTAGGTGGTTAACAACTTGCCAACAAGCATACCTCATCAACTATGTCCGGATGCATCTTTTATAACTATCAGGGCCTCCAAGAAGCCCTGCAACTTTTCTTAGCGTTGTAAGTATACAATAAGTAGGTGAAAGAAATGAATCGGATTTGAGGAACCAACGTCATGTTGCATATCGTTCATAAATATGAAGGAACATAGCAGTTAGTGTATGTTCAATCATTCTATATTCAATTGGGGGAATAGCCCATTAGATATCCAAACATTAGCAAACGAAAATATATATATATATATATATATATATATATATATATATATATATATATATATATATATATATATATATATATGTATATGTATATGTATATATATTATAACTTGAGCTCCTTCGCTGATAGGGTTTCGACTCCTCTCCCTCGGGCTACTTGCTTTTTTGTTAGGAGAGAGCTTTCATATTGAACATATACCCTCTGGGTAGAAGTTTGAAATTACTTAGCCTATCGATACCCCCCAAGCATTTTCTTAAATCCTCTCACCAATGACATAGATATATATATATCTCTTTCACTGAAACCTTTCTAACTGAAGTAACCCCCCTCCCTCCCTCTCCCTCCTCTGTTATGGAGTATAATTGTTCAATATGTCATTTCCCTCCTTGGCTTCTCTATTGATCCTCTCTCTCTCTCTCTCTCTCTCTCTCTCTCTCTCTCTCTCTCTCTCTCTCTCCCCCCCCCATTATCTTTGTTGCACGCGATTCCCCGACAATGTTGGTCGACTATGATTCGTTGATGGTGATCAAGGTGTTCGTGCAATTGTACGAACATGAATATTCTTACAACATAACCAGTATTGTACATAGCATTGAACAATTAAGTGCAGTTATATGATGTCCCTCAATTTAATGATATACAATAGTCCCCGAGTGTTCCTATTTATACATAAAAGCAACAAAACAAATGATATAAAGATTATATAGTATGCAGTAGTTCGAGGTCACATTGTTTGAATCTCCAACCATAAATGTTGCATAATCTAGGATATATACATAGCAGTAAAATAGGGAAGTAAGAAAATCGAGCTACCGAAAGTAGAACTCAATTCATGGCAGCTTGGCACATTTGGCCACTCTTTGGCAATCTTACTTGCAGGAAATAAACAGATTGAGATATTTTCGCTCGGTGACATAGGATGGAGCATGGTGTTCTCTATGAGCACAACAATGGTTCATGATGTTCAACAAGTACAATGTTTAAGTAACGATGTACTTATTGGTACAAGATCAGAGAACTTTTTAGCTTACAGAGGTCGCTCTGATGAAATTACATATCCACACCACTATGATAGACTTTTAGTCTTCAAAGAGGTTTTTGAGTACTCAGAGAGCTTACTTCGTGCTCGCTATTATTCAGATTCGAATCCATCGTCTAATTGCCTCAGGTATTTACCTCTCTTATTACATTCTTTTTGTTATTTTTGAGGTCCGAACTCGGACCCATGTTTCTCCACCAACTCAATGTTGTGTTGTTTGGATTTTTTTATTACTTTTCTTTTTCTTCTTATAAATGTATAAATTCAGTTTTCATCTCAAGGATAAAAAAAAGAGTAAAAAAGGAAATGGATGGCAACTATATTTGTTGCCGATTCTTAATTTTTATTTTAATTCAATGGAAATTTTTATAAATTGTCCACACCCTAATTTTTAGTTAACTAATTAAAATTGTGGTAATTTTTCTAGTATGACTTAAGAAACAAATTGTTGCATTACAAAATAAGAAATTGTTACAAGTAAAAAGAGATACTTAAGGATCATTGATTTTTAAAAAATAATGAATTGAAGTTTTGTTTCCATAAACATATTTAGATCATCATTGATTATACTTCAAACGTAATAAATTTACATTTACTTAAAATCATATTAATTTGTTACTATGTATTGTATTATCTTTATTTACTTCACTTGACCTAAATCGACTATACATAAGACAAACTTCTATGACTATAAGTAGATCGACTCCTAACATATCATCCACTTTTATAAGGGAAAGGATCTACTGTAGTTTGTTTTTGGTAGAGTTGGTAGAGTTTACCAAAGTGGGTAAAAAGATGAAATATAATTGATTTTATATTGCACAAATAAATGTTAGTTAATTTATTCTTAACTTCAAAGGTATGTAAACTGCACCATGTAAAGTTAATTTTCAACTCTAGGGGATCGAAATCCCTTTTATGAGTATTGTAGCATATGATGGGTCGGTCTTAGTGAAGAAAAGTTTAGCATGAAATGGTTTTATTAAGAAAACACTAATTATGTATTTGGAGGAACCGAAGAAATGTTGTATGTATTGTTAAATTGATTTACCTAACGAAGTTAAAAATAGATAATTAAAAGCTCTAGGGAATAGGCACAACCATTATAAATAATCCTTAAATTAGTCATATATAGACTCTAATACGTAATACCCAGGGGTTTATAAGATTTGAGTGGTTTTGGAAAATAAGAGAAAGTTTGGAAATTACTTACAAATGCAAGACCTTAATAACAAATAAAAGAACTGGTTTTGTATGAATTTTATGGTTTTTATGGGTAATGAAATGAGCAAATTAATACCAAGACTGCTTAATTAATTAAGAGATAGATTTAGTGCAACACACACTCGTACTCAGCCACGCAGGCTTAGGATTTGAGCCATGATGGCTAAACAGGCGCTACACAAGTCACCAAATACCACGAATATTTTTCTTAATAAAACTCAAAATTTTCGTTCAACAAAAGCTGATTTTTCTATGTATATATATGAGCTCACAAAATATGCGACATTTCCTTAAAGATCTAAACATCATGATCTAGATTCCAGGGGTTGAAAATAAAACAACTACAAATTGCAAGAAAATAAAATTCGTATTGGATGATATAAGGAACCTGCTTTGTCCATTTCCTCATGTGATATGGTGAGGTGTAAGCTCAAAAGAGAGCAGCTCGAATTCGGGCATATTTAGTCCAAAATGCAGATGGAATACTTGAGAGAGCACTTGTAAAAGAAATAGGACCACAAGAGTGATAATTGCAGGAGGTGTCGTTTTCAGAGCTTGTAATCTCAGCCAAAAGCAGTCACAAGTGACATTTCTCACACTTCATGAGCTTAGAATATTTCTACGACCATATGACAACTAGGGGTGTGCAAAAAAACCGTCAAACCGAAACCCGAACCGAAAACCGATTTACCCGAACCGAAAAAGCGGGTAACCGAACCGATAAAATGCGGGTTAGGGTCGCAACTTTGTGTGTATGCGGTTAACCGAACCCGAACCGAAAGTGGACATAATGCTTATTTTCAATAAATTAGATTATAAGTCAACTAATTCACAAGTCTAAAATAAGATAATTAATCCAATATGTTGTTAAAATTCACTTGTTTGAGGGAAATAATACATAAATTAATTGAAGTATCGACGTATAGTGGAATCTTAATATTTTATCCATCAATTTTACTTAATTTGTTAGGTCAAATAGTGTCCCCGTACTAAAACATTACCCGATTAAACCGAACCGACCAATCCGGTTAACCGATGTGCGGTTAACCGAACTAACGGTTACGGTTTAGGGTCGGCCAAAAAGTGACGAACAGTTAACCGAACCCGCATTTGCACACCCCTAATGACAACTTATTAGTGTAGCAACCCAAAATTTTCGACAAACTTAAATGAGAAAATAAAGGACTGTTATGCCGTCGTTAACTACTGAGTCAACGACAAGGCTTGTTAAAGCAAACTTCTGAAAGAAACAACGATGGTCAGCGGAAGACTTGTAGCTAAGTTTACAATCCAAAATCAAACCGGAAGAAATAAATTACAATCGTTTTTAAAAATCCAAACGTTTGACGAATTATTCTAAAATTCCCCATGTCATGCATTGACCTTCAGGTAGACAAGCAATCACCTTCAAGACCTGTCAACTGCGCTATTATAACAATGACACATGCCCCAAAATAGGGTAGGGATAAACCCAAACAGAAAGAACGTCAGCACAGACTGAGTAAGAGAAGAGAGCAACAAAACAAAAGGAAGATACGCGCCTTAAAATGGCGCGTAGCTACAAATAACTGAACAAACTACACCAAGAAATCAAGACAACGAAGAAATGGGCACGACTCGAGTGCTTAGAACACGGGTCGTGTAGAGCGCGAACGGGGTGTTCATCACCACAATAATCTTATTAACATTCTTTATATAAATTATTGCGCAAGGGTCCTACCCCAAGCCGATCCAACACTAGAGCATCGAGAATAAAACGATCCTAAAGACCCGAGTGTGCACACCCCTCCTAGGGGGACGATAGGACGCACAGTCCCTAAGAGGAAGTCATTTAGGAGGCCGGTAGCTGATCTCCGGCCTAGCTACATATACCTTGATCAGAGGTTAATCGCTCTAGGTGGTTAAAACATCATTACGTACGTATTGTCATAGTGTATATATATATATATATATATATATATATATATATATATATATATATATATAGACACGTCTTTAATCCGTTTTAGGTACGTTATTCGCGCATAGTAACTTGATTTATAAACGGCCAAAGCCGGAACAAGAATATCAATAGATGATCAACAAGATAGTCAATGTAGGAAATCAATAGAAGCTCAATAGATGATCCAAATAGCGAATCGATATTAATAGTCAAAGATAGTTAAAATTGTGAATATGCAATAAATCGAAATAAGGATGGACGTGAAAGATTATCAGGATACAGAGTGAAGCTCAAGCTTATAAGATCAACATTCTTACCTTCAACACTCAACAACTCTAGCAATAGAGTCAAAAGTCCACGAAAGGTACTTCCTCAAAAACACCGCCTAAACAATTGTCGAACACAACAGAATTACTACAAATTACAAGGTAGCTAACCTCAAGTGACTTACTATAATTATAATCCATACTCCACGCATCCCACAAGACAACCCCAAAACAAATATGATCATAGGATAACCAAACGAACCCCAAATCGCACCAAACTTTCACCACACCTCCACCAACATACTAGCAACGTTTTCAATCATTTAAACCCTTAAAATATCAACAATAACGCCCAAAATAAGGCAAAATCAGATCTGGACAGAAACCATTTAGTTCAATCAAATCATTATGAAACCTTCCCAAATTTATACTACATGTTACCCATATCATAATAAGCTACCCTTTCAGATTCCATGCAATTTTAACCATAAAATCATCATCAAACACAAAAACCCTAATTTATAAACCCTAATTTCATAACTTCATAATCTCATGCTTTAAATCCTCAAACAACACCAATCACAATACCATAATCATATTCATGCTTTACATTATCAATTAAACATGAATTCAAAAAGCCCTAATCAAATTTATGAGGAAAAAGGGGTGAGAATCTTACTACACTTGATCAAGGACCAAGTGGGTGGAAAGGGGGGAGGCGTGGGTGGTGGTTGACGGTGGTGGTGCATGGCGTTGGCGCACGGTGGGGGCGGTGGCTGTCGCTGCTCTTCTCTTTCTCCTTCTTTCTCTTCTTCTCTCTTTCTCTTTCTTTCTCCTTTTCTCCTCTTCTGCGTACGTGACTTTGAAGGGGGGAAGAGTTTTCTCCTTTTTTCTTTTTTTTTAGTGTGAGATGAGGGAAAATAAGTAAGGGTATTTTGGTAATTTTGCCAATTAACTGCCCGATTAGGAAAGTGACCCAAAACGGTAAATATACCTAAATCCCACGGTAGAAACTACACTTTAAAATGAGTCACAAAACGTAACACCCTAATTAAATAATAATCCCGAAATTTACGGGGTGTTACAGACTTCCCTCCTTAAAACAAATCTTCGTCCCGAAGATTTAGGTTCCTCCTCTAAGGTAACACAGACTTACGTATAACCACGCATTTCTCGGTCGGTGTCCCACATCAAACTCTCAAACTTACTGATTTAGGCGGGGGGTACACAAAGGTACACATGGAATAAGTAAAGGTGAGGAGTAAGAATGTAAGGGTATAGTAACATAAAAGGGACAGTGCATCATCAATGCGCTCCCACACAAGGAGTTGTGTTTAGGAAGAAATACATCATTAATGCATTTCTGAGATAGTGCGCACACATTTATAAGTGAATTAAGCACATTTAGAAATTTATACAATACATCAAACACGGAAGAAGGAACGCACGAGGTTCTCATCCCCCTTAAAAGAAAGGTTCGTCCCGAACCAAAAGTACCTTAGTCGAATAGGTGGGGGTACTTCTCGCGCATGGCGGACTCAACCTCCCAAGTGGCCTCTTCAACGTTGTTGTTACACCACAGTACCTTGACCATGTTGGTCTCGTTACGCCGGGTCTTTCTTGTTTTGGTATCTAAAATTTTCAAAGGTGCTTCCTCGTAGGTCATTGTCTCATCCAACACGATCGTTTCTGGGTCGAGCACATGAGATGGATCACTAACATACTTTCGCAGCTGGGACACGTGGAACACGTTATGCACTTGGTCCAACTTCGCAGGTAAGTCCAGTCGATAGGCCACTTCACCAATTCGTTCCAATATTTTGTATGGCCCAATAAACCTCGGGCTCAACTTCCCCTTCTTGCCAAACCTCATTACTCATTTAGTAGGAGATACTCTTAACAACACCATGTCATCCTTCTCGAACTCGGTATGGCTACGAGTCTTGTCGGCGTAACTCTTTTGTCTGTCCTGAGCTGCCTTGAGTCTATCTTTGATTAGCTTTACTTGATCAGTCATCTCTTGGATATAGTCAAGCCTCAATACTACAGTCTCACTGATGTCGTTCCAACAAATCAGACTCTTAAACTTCCTCCCATATAACGCCTCATAAGGTGCCATTTTGATTGACGCTTGATAGCTATTATTATAAGAGAACTCAATTTGATCCAACTTGTCTTCCCATCCTCCTTGAAACTGTAGAGCACAAGCTCGGAGCATATCTTCCAACGTCTGATTTGTTCTTTCAGTTTGTCCATCAGTAGTTGGGTGAAATGCAGTGCTCTTTAGAAGTCTTGTGCCCAAGGCTTCTTGTAACTTTGACCAAAACCTAGACACAAACCGCGCATCGCGATCTGAAACAATTTCATCTGGGACGCCATGTAGTCTCAGAACGTGATGTATGTAAGTATTGGCTAGTTGTTTCTTCTTCCAAGTGTCTTTCATGGGTATGAAGTGAGCACTCTTCGTCAGTCTATCTACGATCACCCAAATCATGTTATTTCCCTTAGGTGTCCTGGGTAAACCAGCGATAAAATCCATAGATATCGAACTCCACTTCCACTCCGGCACTGGTAGTGGTTGTAGCTTGCCTTGCGGTCTCTTGTGTTCACTTTTTACCTTCTGACAAACTAGGCACTTAGCTACGAATTCGGCTATGTCGTTCTTCATCCCAGACCACCAGAACACTCGTTTGAGATCTTGGTACATCTTATCTCCTCCAGGATGTACTGAGTATAAAGTAGTATGAGCCTCTGTTAGTATCTTTTCTCTCAGTTGAACATTGCTGGGAACACATACCCGACTCCGAAAGCGAATCACACCATCTCCAGTCTTCTTGAATAATTCGCCATCTTTCTCCAACCTCCCTTTGAGGTACTCATCCGAACCCTGAAGTTCCTTAATCTCCCCTAAAAGATCATTTTGAAACGTAGTGACCCCATGTTCCGATAGCTGGATCCCAAAGTTTAGAAATTCATCTCTCAGTTTCTGTCGTTGTACTACCATTTGAATACTGTGCAAGGACTTCCTACTAAGAGCATCCACCACCACGTTGGCCTTACCCTCGTGGTATTGAATCTCCGTCATAGTCCTTAATGAGTTCTAGCCATCTCCTCTGCCTCACGTTAAGCTCCTTTTGAGTGAATATGTACTTGAGGCTTTTATGATCAGAGAATACCTTAAATGTTACTCCAAACAGGTAATGCCTCCATAGTTTCAAAGCAAATACCACAGCAGCTAGCTCCAAGTCGTGTGTTGGGTAGTTCTCCTCATAACTCTTGAGTTGCCTAGACGCATAGGCGATTACTCTTCGGTTCTGCATAAGGAAACAACCCAGACCATTCTTTGAAGCATCCGTGTAAACCTCATATGGAATGTTCTCATCTGGCAGTGCTAAAACTGGTGCAGACGTCAACCTAGTTTTCAGGGTTTGAAAGGCTCCCTCACAAGAGTCATCCCATTTAAACTTGGTTGCTTTCTTCATCAGTGTTGTCATGGGTTTAGCTATCTTTGAAAAGTCCTTAATGAACCTCCTATAATAGCCAGCAAGTCCCAAAAAGCTCCTAATTTCAGTTACACTCTTGGATGTAGGCCAGTCTTTGACTGCTTTAATCTTGGAAGGATCAACAGCTACTCCCTCCTTAGAAATGATATGACCCAGGAATGCAACCCTATCCAACCAAAACTCGCACTTCGAAAATTTACCATACAGTTTCTTTTCCCTCAATATTTCTAGTACAATCCTCAAGTGCTCTTTGTGCTCTTCCTCATTCTTCGAATAAATTAGGATGTCGTCAATGAAAACCACCACAAACTTGTCTAAGTAAGGCCTAAATGTTCGGTTCATCAAATCCATAAACACAGCAGGTGCGTTTGTCAACCCAAACGGCATCACAGTGAACTCATAATGGCCATACCTAGTGGAGAACGCTGTTTTGGGAACATCCTCCTCTGCCACCTTAAGTTGGTAGTATCCTGATCTCAGGTCAATCTTAGAGAACACACTTGCGCCCTTTAATTGGTCAAACAGATCGTCAATTCTAGGTAAGGGATATCTATTCTTGACCGTTACATTGTTGAGTTCACGGTAGTCGATACATAGTCTCATACTTCCATCCTTCTTTCGCACGAATAATACAGGTGCGCCCCAAGGTGACACACTAGGTTTTACATACCCTTTCTCCACAACTTCATCCAACTGTTTCTTAAGTTCTTGCATCTCTGCAGGTGCCATTCTATAGGGTGTTTTAGCAATAGGACCAGTTCCAGGAACTAACTCTATGTTGAACTCGACTTCCCTTTTTGGCGGCATCCCAGGAATCTCCTCTGGGAAGACATCCTCAAAATCCTTCACTATTGGCACATCACTCAAGTGAGGGTACTCTACACTAGTATCCCGCACGTGACATAAGAATAACGGGTTCCCTCTAGAGATCTGTTTCTTTAGGTTCATTACCGAAATCAGTTTGATTTTTGGTCCCTTTAAACTCACACGGTAAGAAACTCTTACATCCTTAGATCCCTTCAATGATATTTTCCCCAACCAACAGTCTAGCCTTGCCTTGTACTTGCCCATCCAGTCCATTCCCAAGATGACATCAAAATAAGGTAAAGGAAATTCCACTAAGTCGGTTTTGAACTCATGACCTCCAATTACTACTGGAACATCCTTAAACATGCTCTTACAATTGACATTCACTCCAGTAGGCATAGAGAAGTCAAAATCCACAATTAAACTAGACTTAAGACCACATTTCTCAACAAACTTAGCAGCAATAAAAGAATGGGAAGCACCGCTATCAAATAAAACATGTGCAACAACAGAATTGACAAGGAAATTACCAGAGACTACATCAGTGTTTTCGGCCTCCTCCTGATTCATTACATATAGCTGTCCTGTGGTCCTCTTACTTTGATTCACTGCATTAACGGACCCAGTTGGCTTTGCAGGAGTGACATTAGTATTCCCTTTTGTCGGGATCGGATTCTTATAAGTGTTGCTAGACCCAACATAGTTGCTCTGTGCTCTGACCTTGGAACCTAAAGGGTGTAGTTGAAGCTGTCGTAGCCGGCACCGGCGGCTTTCCCGCAAGTCTTAAATAGCAGTCGTTTGCCTTATGCCCAGGCTTTCGGCATTGGAAGCATGTGATCTAATCCCCATTACAATTTGTTCCTGGGTGGACTCGGTCACATCTTTTACACTTATTGGTTTGCTCATTCCCTAGGCTCCTAGCTTTGTTTGGCTGATAACCTTTGTAGTTTGAGTTTCCTGTGTTGGCTGATTGAGCCCTTCCTCTATTTCCTCCAAAATTTCCCTTCTTGTTAGATATCTCCAGGAGATCGAGAGGCCTGTCCTTCCTTTTTAGTCCGAGGTCCGATTCCATCTTAGCTACCATCCTTTCAGTATTATTAGCCTTAGCATACAGCGCTTTGACCGTCGGAAACTCTTCCCCAACAAACCAGCCCTTAACCTTCCAGTGAAGCTTCTCCATGTATCGGTTGACTTGTGCTTCATCCGTGGCTACGAGGTCTCCACCAAATCGGCTCAAGTCTATGAACTTTTCATGGAATTCTCTAACACTCATCTTCTCTGTTTGCTTGAATTCCTCGAACTCAGCCTTTTTCTGTTTCCTCAAGTGCTCAGGGAAGAACTCAGTCTATAGATACTTCTTAAGGTAGAGCCAGGTCCTCTCATAAGAAGTTATAGTACCATCAGCTGCTCTTTCCACTATTGGCTTGAAGAATTCGTCACGAATTCCCTGCCACCAACGTCCAGCCAAGTCCCTCAAATAATAGGCCCCGATTCGTACTTTATATGCATCTGGGCAGCCCACTGAGAGGAAGATCCTCTCCATATCCTCAATCCATTCATCTAATTCTACAGGGTCACCTCTTCCGGAATAATTCGGGGGATTCTTCTTCTGCACAGTGTTAGACATCTTTGCCAAAGTCATCTCCTCATTATTCGGCGTAGCAGTAGCCTGATTAGCAGCAGTATTGTTATTATTTTGTTGGTTTATAGCTTGATTTGCCAGAAATTGGGTCATAAAGTTGGTCATAGCTGCCATGTGTTGGTTCGAGGCTGCCATTTGCTGGTTTGAGGCCTCTTGTCCTGCAGCCAATTGCTGTAGGATAACTGTCAACTCTGGGTTACCCTGATTAGTAGAACTGTTTCCGCGTGCCATATTCTATATGATAGTAACGGATTAAATTAGCAGTATAGAATACTATATAAGGCATCTTACAGCTTGATGTAAACAGCAAGGAGTAGTAAGGTAGAAAACGATAAATAGTTGAAACAGACGCCTCTAAGTTATTCGTCTCGCTTAGTTCTGACTTTTTTGGGATTCTGTTTTTTTTTTTTTTGGGATTCGTGTCCAGGGTGGCACGAGTCGTGCCGAGATCACTAATTCCACGGCATGAAGAGGACAAATTGTAAACGAGTGAATCATTGTGTAAGCTCATTAACAACACACAATTAGCGGATAATACTACTCATAACCTTTATTTAAGCAACATAATATGTCTTAAGGGTCTTGTCCCCTAATTTAAGTACCAAAACGAAAAGACAAACACAAAAAACAAAGAGTACGCATAACATTCAACCCCAAGTAAACAGAAATAAAACTTAACAAATCCTTAGATATCTAGTAGGCCTTATGCATTTATTTATAAGTCTCTATTGATCCTTTAAGCATCATCACTTGGATCATAATCCTCATCATTAGGAACTTCCCCTCCATCATTTTGATCTGCGTCGCTCAACTCCTCGTCCGAGCTAATCACGATTATCTCGATGTCACTAGTTCCAATAGCATCATCCTCCTCTTCACTCGTGGGGACTTCCTCAGGCTCCTCCTCCGTGTCCACTGGTGCATCCTCTCCAATAGACGGGGATGGGGGGTTAGGAGAATAGTGAGATTCCTCAACTTTAACTTTCTTCTGATTCAACTGACTAGGTATTTCATGTTCTTGTAGCTGAACCTTCTTTCCTTTCATCACATAAGCTTCATGAGGTCACGGGGTAGGGTTACCATTAACAGGGTTCGAGGGTACAGGAGGTATGTAGATTGGGTGATCCTCAGGTATTTGAACAGGGCTAAGGGATACCTCATATTCCCACTCCAGAATTACCTTTAACCTGTCAAGGTCTATCACTCTACCTGATCTGTCCCTCAAGTATTGTGAATTCCCTGTGAGACATGCATAATAAGCATTCCTATCCAGTCTAGCTCGAACCTTTCTCCCAGCGGGGATGTATCCTCAGATTAATTAAAGTCACAAAGACTTGGACTTCGGGTCTAATTGCCCATGGAAATCTTTCGGCTGCCTCAGTTAGTTTTGCTCTCATTCTGGTGACGAACTCCTCTATAGATTCACCAATTCTCATACGGTCCTGAAAAGTCTCAGAGGAAAAAGCTATATGATCCAGTATCTTCCATGGACCAACAATTGACCTTACACCAGATGGTCCGAACTCCCAAACATACATTCTTGGGCCTGCCATTCTGCCAGTATATCAAAGAGAAACTCCAAGCGCATTAGTATCGAAATTGTATATGTACACCACCTAACTCACAGGTCAAAACCATCAGTGTAAACTCATTCCCTAGTATCACATAGCATTTAACACATAGCATGCGAATGAATGCACCCAACCAATCCCCTAATTTTTTTTTATTTTTTTAAAACACTAAAATTCTTTTTTTTTTTTTTTTTTTTTTTGGGTTTGAAATCATTTTGTAAACTCAACTAACCAGAGCAAAGGCTCTGATACGAACTGTAACAACCCAAAATTTTCGACAAATTTAAATGAGAAAATAAAGGACTGTTATGCCGTCGTTGACTACTGAGTCAACGACAAGGCTTGTTAAAGCAAACTTCTGAAAGAAACAACGATGGTCAGCGGAAGACTTGTAGCTACGTTTACAATCCAAAATCAAACCGGAAGAAATAAATTACAATCGTTTTTAAAAATCCAAACATTTGACGAATTATTCTAAAATTCCCCATGTCATGCATTGACCTTCAGGTAGACAAGCAATCACCTTCAAGACCTGTCAACTGCGCCATTATAACAATGACACAGGCCCCAAAATAGGGTAGGGACAAACCCAAACAGAAAGAACGTCAGCACAGGCTGAGTAAGAGAAGAGAGCAACAAAACAAAAGGAAGATACGCGCCTTAAAATGGCGCGTAGCTACAAATAACTGAACAAACTACACCAAGAAATCAAGACAACGAAGAAATGGGCACGACTCGAGTGCTTAGAACACGGGTCGTGTAGAGCGCAAACGGGGTGTTCATCACCACAATAATCTTATTAACATTCTTTATATAAATTATTGCGGAAGGGTCCTACCCCAAGCCGATCCAACACTAGAGCATCAAGAATAAAACGATCCTAAAGACCCGAGTGTGCACACCCCTCCTAGGGGGACGGTAGGACGCACAGTCCCTAAGAGGAAGTCATTTAGGAGACCGGTAGCTGATCTCCGGCCTAGCTACATATACCTTGATCAGAGGTTAATCGCTCTAGGTGGTTTAAACATCATTATGTACGTATTGTTATAGTATATATATATATAGACACGTCTTTAATCCGTTTTAGGTACGTTATTCGCGCATAGTAACTTGATTTATAAACGGCCAAAGCCGGAACAAGAATATCAATAGATGATCAACAAGATAGTCAATGTAGGAAATCAATAGAAGCTCAATAGATGATCCAAATAGCGAATCGATATTAATAGTCAAAGATAGTCAAAATAGTGAATATGCAATAAATCGAAATAAGGATGGACGTGAAAGATTATCAGGATACAGAGTGAAGCTCAAGCTTATGAGATCAACATTCTTACCTTCAACACTCAACAACTCTAGCAATAGAGTCAAAAGTCCACGAAAGGTACTTCCTCAAAAACACCGCCTAAACAATTGTCGAACACAACGGAATTACTACAAATTACAAGGTAGCTAACCTCAAGTGACTTACTATAATTATAATCCATACTCCACACATCCCACAAGACAACCCCAAAACAAATATGATCATAGGATAACCAAACGAACCCCAAATCGCACCAAACTTTCACCACACCTCCACCAACATGCTAGCAACGTTTTCAATCATTTAAACCCTTAAAATATCAACAATAACGCCCAAAATAAGGCAAAGTCAGATCTGGACAGAAACCATTTAATTCAATCAAATCATTATGAAACCTTCCCAAATTTATACTACATGTTACCCATATCATAATAAGCTACCCTTTCAGATTCCATGCAATTTTAACCATAAAATCATCATCAAACACAAAAACCCTAATTTATAAACCCTAATTTCATAACTTCATAATCTCATGCTTTAAATCCTCAAACAACACCAATCACAATACCATAATCATATTCATGCTTTACATCATCAATTAAACATGAATTCAAAAAGCCCTAATCAAATTTATGAGGAAAAAGAGGTGAGAATCTTACTACACTTGATCAAGGACCAAGTGGGTGGAAAGGGGGGAGGCGTGGGTGGTGGCTGACGGTGGTGGTGCACGGCGGCGGCGCACGGTGGGGGCAGTGGCTGCCGCTGCTCTTCTCTTTCTCCTTCTTTCTCTTCTTCTCTCTTTCTCTTTCTTTCTCCTTTTCTCGTCTTCTGCGTACGTGACTTTGAAGGGGGGAAGGGTTTTCTCTTTTTTTTTTTTTTTATTTAGTGTGAGATGAGGGAAAATAAGTAAGGGTATTTTGGTAATTTTGCCAATTAACAGCCCGATTAGGAAAGTGACCCAAAACGGTAAATATACCTAAATCCCACGGTAGAAACTACACTTTAAAATGAGTCACAAAACGTACCACCCTAATTAAATAATAATCCCAAAATTTACGGGGTGTTACAATTAGTGTGAGTTGCACTCAAGTGAAACGACAAACACGCCTCTCTCATGCATTGAGATGCATTTGGGTGATTACAGCATTTGCTTATGCACTGGTTCCAGATTGCAAATAGCATAAGTTTCACCCATGATATGTCAAACTAAAGATATGGAGCTTAGCTTTTCTTTGGACAAATAATCATTCCAAAATTCCTCATGATTAAAAATCTATGCACCTCTAAGTTACATCAGGTCAAGCCCATTCCTGTAGGTCTAGAATTTTGTCTCCAATGGAGCCTTAAAATATGCCATTAGAAAGTCTGAACAATTATTTTTTACACCAATATAAGAACAATATCCGTAATCCTCATATATCCAAGTATGTGCAGCTCTAAAGTCAAATGAAAATTGTTGAAACCGTCGGACTTTTTCTAGAAATATGCATCTTTAATGGTCTCATTTTAAAGAGAATTTTGTTAATATTGGGGATCAGATTGTTGCATTATTAGAATATAAAAGCCCTCACCCCATGGTCCCACATCTGACTCACTACAAAGATAACGAAATAACAAATTATTCATCACTAGAATTAGAGCTGGCAAAAATCGTTTTTGTGTCAAAGATAATCGAGATATGTAAAACCCTTGACACTAACCCAACCTGATTAGTAAACGGATTAATAACACTTTGACACTAACCCGACATGTTTATTAAGTGTAAACGTTAACAACATGTCTGACTCGCCTAGAAGAAATGTTAGTAAAAATTACACTTTATCAAAGAAAAAAAAATGCAAAATAAGTTTATGCAACTCATCATTAATTAATTATGATATTAAAAAAACACTCGTCATTAAATAAAATGATAACCAAAGGTAGTATAACTGTCACTAATTACATTAATGGGGTCACGATGTAAATAACATGGTTGGTCTCTCAAAAAATTATTGACAGTCGGCCTCCCACAAGACCTACTGAATGTGGCTGAACAAATACTGTTTTTTTTTTTCTCTTGGTAGAGTCGGCCCTCCCAAACTCTCTCTCCTGTCTTTTTTTTGTTTGATTTTGTTTTTGATGAGTTATTGAATGAGGTAGTAATAAGTGGTGTTTAAGTAGAGAGAGGGGAGGTGATTTATAAGGGTGGTGAAATAAGGGATAACTATCTCATTAACTAGCCAAAAAAAAAAAAAAAAAAAAAAAACTTGCTCACCACTCTCTCTTGGCCGGCTCCTCTAAGCCATCCAACACACAACTTTTTTGTCATTTTGCTCTTGGATAAAAAGGGGAAGAATAATGAGTCATTAGGTTAAAATTAAAAGAAAATAGAAATAGTTAGCATATTTTTACAAAATTGTTAGTGTAACTATGAGTGACATAAGAGTGAGATCATAAAATGATGTCATTGCATAGGTGGTTTATAAGTTAGCAAATAAAGTCGAGTTTGGATCATTTCGAGCAATTTTGTCTCGGTTTGCGAAATAAATGAAATTGGGTGAATTGAATTAATGAATTTGGAGTTAAAAACATTAAAAATCAATATTATTGATATTATTTACATAATTTCGAAATTTATAAAAAAAAACAGAAAAAAGGATGAATTTGAAATTGTTGAGAAGTCATTTTGTTCACAAACAAACGAATAGAAATGGGTATATAGAAATGAATAGGCTGAAATTGAATTAGAAAATAGAAATATATTAATAAAAAAAAGCAAGGCGAAATTTGGTGTCTACACTATGTTTAAACACCCAATTTTTTTTTTTTTTTTGCGGTGTTCGAGACGTTCTATTGACCGTTGCTTTTTACATGCATTCAAATGTTTTGTTTAGAAAAATACTCGGCATGTTGACGTTGTGCACCCGAGATATGTCAAAATGCGCGTTGTGCCCCCACTTTTTATACTAATAATTCATGGTAGCCCTGAACTATGTATACTAATGGACATGGTGCCTTTTGACCAATTTTAACTAACGTTGTTAAGTCTCGACCTTTAAGTGGTGACAGTGCATGAGATTAGCATTTAGTTTAGTTATTAACTCATGATCCTATGTCTCTATATAAAATTGGGTTCTGCAAGTATGGATTGATTGCTTAAAGAACAAGTAAACTAAGGTTCAATTAATCTATGTTGAGTTCACATACTTACATCAATATTCCTAGGAAACTATGCATGTGCTAATCATCATGCACAATATGCATGGAATCAAAGCGAAATTAAATTCTAAACATGCATGTAGTATATAAGGTATTTAAGGAGACGTATATATAGTAATAACTTAATCAATACTCAATTTATATGCATGAATTCCAGTAAAAATATGCATTAAAATTAGTGAAAATACAAATATGAGTTGAAAATTTAAGGGTAATAGTATGTATCTCATGCATGTGATCATGTGCATTCTAAGATTGCATTTGAATTTGTACACTTTACATTATGTAAAGATAATAATATACGACCTATAATAAACCATTTTACTATTATATTATTGATGAGCATTAACATTATAATCATCGTGAACGAAATAAAGAAATTTTAAGTTCTTCGTTTACATAAATTGAAAAGATAAACCATGTTCGTGCGAAACACGAGACGATGCTTCCAAATTTTATAATAAAGTTATAAAAAAAATTAAAAATTACATTTACCCTGATCAACGCACCCACACATCTCCTCCACCGCTACCGGCCATCGGTCACCACCGACAACCGCAAAAGCCGCCCCAACCCAACCACCAAACGTGTCTCTCTCCGGCGACCATTGGATCCACCTTTATCTCCAACTCCTCTTCCTTCTCCTCCTATCTTTCTCTTTCTCTCTCCTACAACCCGAATTTCGGTGTGCAAAGGGGGTCATTACTTTTAGGTTTTGGGTGTTGCTGTGTTGTTCAATGCCTCTGTCGCGGCTGGATCTGCTGATGTAATAGCCCGTTCCATCATACGTCGCAACACAACCCAATAAAATGGGTAGTCACTTTGTAGCCCGTAAATTCTTGCTTAGGTTTTAAAAGATGAAAGCCTGAATTGTAGTATGATGTTAGGAATCTATTATAACTGATCATAGGAGTCTTAGTTTTCCAATATGGTACAAACCAATTGCATAAACCACTTTCCTTAATCTGTAGTGTTACAAACTCCCCACTTAAAGAACGCAACATCCTCGTTGCGCCTCAACCAATCCAAACCAGTAGTCTTAGGCCGAAGATCTCCCTCGCTAGATAGTTGGTCTGGGCTTTGCTCCAGCACCCAGCATGTGGTCACAGGGTTGCTTTGATACCATTTGTAAAAGCCGGATCCAACATAAATTGCAACACAACCCAATAGGATGGGTAGTCACCCTTTAGACCCATATATTCTCTACTGAGCTTTAAAAGGTAAAGACCTTGTTGGTAGTATGATGGTAATAATCTATTATAAACTGATCATAGCAGTCTTAGTTTCCAATGTGGGACAAACCAATTTCATAAATTACTTTCCATAATATGTAGTGTCACAGCTTTGGTATGTGGCGTAGGCGACAGGATCTTGTCCAGTGTGTGGCGTCGGTGTGAATATGGAGGAGAAAAAGAGTAAATCGTGGAGAAGGGGAAGAGGCAATGGAGATAACGCTTCATTTGGTGATCGCGGGAGTGAGACGTAGTTGTTGGTAAGGTCGGGGGTGTAACACTACGGAATATGGAAAGTGATTTATGGAGTTGGTTTGTCCTACATTGAGAAACTAAGGCTCATAGGATCAGTTTATAATAGATTCCTACCATCATACTAGCAACAAGGCCTTCACCTTTTAGAGCCCAAGTGAGGATTTACGGGCCTAATGGGTGACTACCCATCTTATTGGGTTGTGTTGCGACGGATGGTGGATCGGGCTATTACAGGGGGCAGCTGTGAATGGTTGTCGGGGGTGGCCAGTGGTGGCTGGGTTGTGGTAGAGGTGGTCGATGGGAGAGGCCGAGGGGGGAGAGAGAAATGGGGTTTATTTATTTATTTCCCCTACTAATTATCTTGTTATTATTTTAGTTATATAAATAGATGTTAATTAGTAAATATTTAATCGCTAATCTCTAACCCACGTTATCACTTAACGAGGGAAGTTAACACCGTTAGTCAATATTGGTTAAAAGAGCAACATGGGCACCCGTATAAATAACTTAAAGGCACCATGATGTGGTAGTTTGAAAAGTGGGGGCACTATGCGCATTTTGAAATAAATCAAGGGCACCACGTAAATTTGACGAAAAAAATTACTTTTATGAAAAAAAATTTATAACAATTTAATTTATTTGTGACGTAATACAATTCATTATATGTCTTGTAATATTATGGTCAAAGTTACTTTGATCCCAAGAAAGCAAATGAAGTGTTTAAACATGGATTGGGGGAGTAGCCCTGAAATCAGGCATGCTAAACATATATACGAACAAATGCCCTACTATCATGAAAAGATAGATCGAATCAAAAAAAAAAATGGGCGGTAAGCTGGGTAATTAACACGACTCTACCGAATAGTAATTTTAATCTCACTCCTATTCATAGTTGAATATATAGTTGGTATATTACAATATAACTTAAACAGGAGCACATAATAAAATCATACAAGAAGGGTAAACTAACAAACAATAAACAAATGTGTGTTCATACGTGTTCTTATTTGGACAACAAACAAAATCATACTTTTTCTTTCTTATGAACAAAAATTGGACCTTAATTAACAATTGGACGTCTTCATATAATGAACAAATGTGGACGTGTTCATATAATAAAACAAATCAAGAACATAGCTAAAGGTGGGACATTTATATTTGTTCTAAAATCATAATTTTGTTTGTTAAAATATATTTTAAAAAATAGAAATAAATTTACTGAAAGTCGTCATAATTCACTATCAATTTGATATAACTTTGCACATTTTTTAAACTTATTTTTCTATTATATTTAATTTAAAAATAAAAAATCCCAAAGTATGATGTTCATTCTTTCTTTTGTTCATGAGCATGGCTAAGAAACATGAACACAGGTTGCTCATATGATTGGATAGAGCTGAGGTGGAAGAGGAGAGAGAAGAATGAACAACAATTTGATGTTCATCGATACCCATGCTCTAACTAACAACTGATTCTAATAAAATACTCCATTCTAATTGCATTCAGAGTAAATGTTTCGGTAGTACTGCAGTGCACAACTACAAAAGGTTTAATTTGTTACGATAGAGGCTGTGATGGAGCTGATAATTTCCATTAATTTTATACCCTATCCCATCCCATATCATGATTTCAGCGCTGTTTCTGCAAACAATTGACGTCATTATCGTTGTTGCGTAGCATTTCTAGGTCGACATTGCATGATTACGCATGTTTGTTACGTCTAAAGTCTCAGGCGTTGCTGCAGCAGCATAAACTTGTCCGGTTTTGCTCGTCTTAGTGAAATGGCAAGCTCTTAAACATTGCTATGTCATGCAGGTGTAATCAGTCGGGATATTGCAGCACACATAGACGTACAATCGAAGAATTGGATGCATCTGAAATCACGAACGCAGCACATGCACATAGCTGCTTTGGATCATTAAGGAATGGCTATTTACCTAGTTACAGCTCATCTTTATAAGAAAGTGAATCTTAGCTAGGTTTTAGTTCGTGCTTTCTCTCTTTCAAGTTGTGCGCTGTAAACGCTTAGGACTCTGCTTTTTTGTATGGTGTTTTGTTGGATTTGTCATTTGTTAAGTACTTGTGTCTTAAGACTTTTTTTAACTTGTTTGTATGGTGTCATTCACAACTTGTAGTTACTTTCCAATTTACTTGTGGAGTACTCAACTTTCATTTCTATGTTCGATCTGTTGGTGTTCCAGAGTTGCGTTTTCTATATCCGAATTCTAGTTTCGAGGGAAACTTACTAAACTCGTGGGTTGTGGCGAGAGGATTACCATGTTGGAGAGGTGACAAATATATTTTCTATAAGCCTATAATTGTGCTTTTTGTCACAATCGGGACTTATCCGGGTTAAAGTCTATCTCTCTACTCAACTCCTTATGAATCTTTCTCGATCATTGACCAGATCAAGCACGAGCAGGGTATGTCCCAATCCCTAATTAGGTACTTAGCTGCAGGTTCGAGACTTAACTAACCCCCTAATTAAGTCCCGAAAAAGGTGGAAGTTTCTTGAATTGCATTTTACGAGAAAAAATATTTTCATTTAACAATATTATTGTTTCGCCTTTTTTTTTTTTTTTTTTTTTTTGTCAACAGGAGAATATATTACAAAAAGGAGAGACAAAAGAATTACAAGAGGACTAAAACTAAAAGCAAAAACAGAAACAAAGAAACAGAGCCAGAGACTAAAATACAAGAGAGAACTAAGGAACAAGATCAGGAGTAGAACTATAAGTACAGGCAAAGTACATTTCTTCATCAAAGATCCGACGCTGAATAGCCTTAATTGAAGAAACATTGAAAGTAACACCTCTGAAGATGATATCATTCCGATGGGACCACAAAGCAAAGCAATGGAAGATGAAATGAATCAGAAATTCCCAATGATCACGGTTCAGAAACAAAAAGATATCAGCAAATCAGTTGGCAAGCGGTTTCGGACATCCCAAGTTGGCTAGGAGAACGTTGTTGGTAGGGAGACTACACCATGAGGAAGTGATGGCAGAACATGTACGAAACAGATGAGCAGAGGATTCACAATCACATCCGCAGAATGTACAAGTAGGAGACATAGGAAGACCTTTTCTATGTAGAGAATTGTTTGTCAGTAAGATGTCATGGATAAGTTTCCAAATGAAGAGCTTCATTTTAGGACGGATTCAAAGACGCCAAAGCTGGTTCCAAAACGGAGAAGACAACCTTAAGTCCGAGATAGAGCTAGACACAAGGGACTTATAAGCAGACTTGGTGGAGTAAGAACGGTTTTTGGTGAACTTCCAGTATAAGAATTATAACGCACACTATTTGGAAATCTTATAAACTCACTATAATTCGTAATAATAAGTTGCTTACAATGACCTTAGGGTAATCCCCATTTATACTAACATATGACTTGACCCTTATGAAACCTATCACACAATATATTCCTAAACACATATTCTAGTATATATCATATTCCTAAACACACATAATATTCCTTAACCGGAATTCTCCGGAATACTCCATAATCCTCTATTATCCAGTAAATAAAATCATCCATAGCGAGATTAGGAGGATTAATCATGGAAATAGAAGCAACAGTCGAAGCACTGAAAAAGTGTTAAGGACTGGGGTAGTCCAGGAAGGTAATGAGTGAGAATTTGTGTCAGGGAGGGTGAGAAGAGAGGAAAGGGTGGGGGGAGAGGAGCTACTAAAACTGATAGAAGGTAATAAACAAGGAACCTGACCAGCAATCCAAGGATCCGAAAGAACATTGATCGAAGAACCATTGCCCGGTGACCAAGCAAAACCAGATTGTAGTTTGAACATTGCCTTTTTGATCCCTTGCCAAGCCCAGGAAGGACGAGAATGCAAGCTTCTAGAAGAGGTAAACCAGGTCAAATATTTTGGGTATTTGAAGGTATATATACGGGAAAGGAGAAGCTGAGGATGCATCTGAATACGCCAAACATTCTTGCAGAGAAGAGCCGAGTTTAGAGCCGACACATTCCGGACCTGAAGACCACCGAGATGGTGAGGAGCATAAAGAGTATCCTTAGAAATCCATTGTAAACCTCTGGTAGCAGACTTCGACTTCCAGAAAAACTCAGGATGATTGATTCAATTCTGAAAAGCAGTTGCTTAGGAAGAAGAAAAATGGACATGACATGCTGAAGAGAGCCAACCAGGATACTATTGATTAAAATGACCTTTGTAACTTGAGAAAGACCGAGATTGCTCCATGCTAGGAGTTTAGCAAGAATCCGATCAAGTAAGTACTGGAAGAAGGGTCATTTTAATCGATAGTATCCTGGTTGGCTCTCTTCAGCATGTCATGTCCATTTTTCTTCTTCCTAAGCAATTGCTTTTCAGAAATGAAAAAAAAAAAAAAAAAATAATTAAAAGTTACCAAATTTAAAATATAATTTTTTATAAATAAATTACTGCTCTACTTATAACTTTTTGAACACGTCATTTGTTGACTATGTGCATGAGCGTACGAGTTAAGTGCGTGGCGTAAAATATAGATTTTGGAGTGGTTCACGTGATTCTAGTGTGTTGAAATGGAGAGTTAACTCTCAACGAGAGAGAAAAAGTTAACTTCAATCTCACAGTGGTATGTTTCAAAAGAACAGAGAGTTAACTCGATCGACATTTGATATTGCTAACTCTTCATTTACAGCACACAAGTAGTTAGTTACAACTTTCTTTCTCCTCTCAGATACCCCACCTACTCTCACGTAATATACTACGAATTACGGTAATCAATCATGATTTAGTTGTTTTATTAACTTAATTAAGTTCAAAAATAATTATTTTTGAAAAAGTAACTTTTTTTTCTCAAAAAAATCTTTTTTATTGTTTAGAAATAATTTTGTTATATGAAATAATTTTGACGTCAACATATTTTATTTGATATTGAAAATATCTAATTTATAACGGTTTTGTACGAAAATATTGTAACAATTGATAAGATGTGATAGAATAATACAACTGGGACACTAAAAGTAACGTGGAAAGTTAGACATAAGAGAGATAGCATTGTAGTGATGAAGTAAGGTGTTATGGCTCATTTTACAAATAAGGCCACACCATAAACAATGAATGCCCAAAGGTCCTGGAAAAGCCCTTATGATGCACTTAATATCCAACAAATCCTACCCATTGAATATTTATGAGATGGAGGGTCAGCATGAAAGGGGTCCCGTAGGTAGAGCCGACAATTGAGCACTAGGAGCCCGGGCCCGCACTGGCCAGGCCCTGGTCAACACACGGCACTACCCGGCACTGGCCCAGCACTACCAAGCCCGGGTTTGGTAGTGCTAGTGCTCGATTTTTCAAGCACTAGCCCCGGTCAAAGCCCTGGTCAAGCACTGGTCAAGTCCTGGTCAAAGCACTGATCAAGCACTAGTCAAACTCAGGTCAAAGCACTAGCCCGCCCCACCCCGCCCTAGCACTGGCCATAGCACTAGCTTTAGTTCTATAAATTAATGTTATTTTAATATTTATAATTGTACAAATACTCTTATTTTTGTTCCTTTGACATTAGTAATTATAATTACATAAATTATTATTATGTAATTTACTTTAAATTCATGTGGTATTAAATTTATTTGATTCATTTTTTATTTAACAATTATTATTATTATTATTATTATTATTATTATTATTATTGTTGTTGTTGTTGTTGTTGTTGTTGTTGTTGTTGTTGTTGTTGTTAAAAAATTTGTTTGGTCGCACTTTGGGAATGTATATATTGATTATTGAGCATGATCCAGAAACATCCAAGCTAATATGGGTATTGTCTTGGAGATTAGGTAACAAATTGGGTATCCAACATCGACACTTGCTCAATGTACATAAAATCGGGCACCTCGAAGATTAGTACGATTCACCGAATAGAAATTTAGTCAATTATTTCAATTGACAAACTAAGTTGAATCAAAATGTTATGTTATTTATTAAAAATAAAATGAATGGAAATATTACCAAATGTTTCATTATTCAAATTGTGCCTGTGCGGTGTATTTACATTCTCATCATATCTGAAATTCAATAAAACAATGGAAGTGTGTCCAATGGATGATACAAATATGTCGTGGCTGACACAAGACTCTTTCACTTGAAATCAATTAAAAGTTTGGTTTATATCTTATGTTCTAGCTTTATTCTCTCTTTTAATGTTTATTTGTTACGTAACTTACGTTTCTTTTGGAGGTTACCTACACTACTACATTAATGACATATTATAGCGCCTCAAAATCGTTACCTTAGACCCAAAAAAACGTTACAATAGACCTAAGGTAACGCTAAGAGGCGCTGGAAATGCTGGCGCTACCTTAGGTCTAAGGTAACGCATTTTGATACCCAATGTAACGCATATACATATAAAAGATATAGGCGTTACCTTAGCTCATATCACTGTTGCAATAGGTACCCTTTAAAGCAACAAAGCTAAGGCAACGTTGTAGCTTTCAAATGCAATGAATTGCTAGCTAATGCAACGCCATAAGTGGTGATACTATATCGGGAAATTGGCCGGATTCGCAATAATAATAATAATAATAATAATAATAATAATAATAATAATAACAAGGCTATGTAGGATTCGAACCCACACATTTTGTGCAAAATTGCACATAGCTCTACCGTTAACCTAATAGCCTCCTTATAATATAAATATTATTAGAGTCACTACAATCAATTAATAAGTAGTAATACTAATATCGGCAAAAACTAAAGTGTGGTAGTGCGAAATTATGCGATACAAGAATTGAGAGCGATAGGAGTATATGGCGGTTAAACATGTAATAGTAATAAAGTTAAATGATATAGGTGCTTCACAATGAACCTGATTAATGAACTCATCAGGGACTTCAAATTCACACTCCAAAAATTTCACTTCAGCTTAAAATGATCTCCCCATCAGCTGCAAATTTCATGAGGAACCTACCACTGAAATTGAAGCTATTTTCAGGGGCTGTCAAATGTTTGACATTGGAGGCATAAAGTCTGCCACAAGATACATAGGTAAAGATAATTGACAATGAAACATACAAACAAAGTATTGTGTCAAACTCTGCCATAAGTTACTCGTGAATGTAGAGTAGGAATGAAAACGATATTTTCTTTCTGTTTTACCTAGAGCTTTTCTGGATCAGTAGAAAGAAACATGAATCTGATGCCAACAGAGATTCAACCCTCTTTAAGTTTATTGGAGTACACACTCATGAAAGCAGAAGAACAAACCATAGAGATAAAAGCAACTCTGGATAAGTGATCAATATAGCTAGTTAGAAGCAATTACAGTGTAAGCTACTATACATTAGAAGTGGATTTTATAAAAACAATACTTCATTCTTATGATCTAATAACATGGCTCTATTACTATGAGCAAGTTATGTCGGAAGAACCTGAATCTACTTGCTTTTGAGCCTTGAAATGCATTCAATCTATAACATAATGTGAGATAGACGTATGGACAAACATAAAAAGGTTGAGCCAGATGCACAAATAGATTTCAAAAACACTTCAAACATTGATGTTTCTCAAGTGCCTCTCAGGCCTCAAAATAACAATTATTTCAAGTATTCAACTCACACAACTCGGCGTTCAAGTTCGCATAATAAAGGCCTAACGCTAGGCAAGATTGCAGTAAACATTGGATCGCTAAATAAAATAATTCTGACATAGTAATTAACTAAAACTAAACAAATCAAAACTGAAGACTTTATAAACCTACCTCGACTCGTACGCAGATTCCACATTCATAAGATGTGTGAAAGTTTTCAGTTTCCTCTAACAAGCCAAGTAGAACCTTAGCATAACCATAAATCAATACATAAAGACTAAGGATTGATACAAAAATCAAACCTGAAAAGCATAAAAGCATACCATACCTTAGCTTGTAATAATAGAAGCATATATGGGCATCTAAACTTGAACCTATACAGATTGGTTAAATGAAGTGCATGTATAGCAACTTAATTAAGGTTGGTCGACTAAAGTGCATAGACGCAACTTCTTGTAGTATCAAACCTCATCAAAATCACAAACGGCCTAGTGTTTTGTGCAAAATGGAACTAAAATCTTCGACTAAATCCATTGTGTAGTATCTACTAAAGAGTACTAAAATAGACCTAAACTTCGACACTCAATCTAAGGTAGTCAGCCACAATTTGGATTAGTCTCATTAATAAGGCAAAAATCTGTAAGTCGTAACAATGAACAATCACCCCTTCAAAGGTCAAAGCAGCACATATATGAAAAGTGACTTAGCCAAACCAATCAACAAACAAGACAATTAACTAATACAACCACAACCTCAATGGCCTAAACAATAAGATGATAACAACGATTATTTGACACTACAAGTACACCTACTTAGCGACTTGGCTCGGTTGTACTATTTATCACTCCACTACGACACTATAACATGCCCACACCCCTTTATGGAGCATCAAGATCTATCTTAGTATGTTCATTTTTATTATTAGTGTTTGTTTTAAAGTACTCTTATATATATTCAATTAGGCAAAAGAATAAAGGCACAAAGCAACTTAAGCAATTGATGCCTAACCATGAATCAAAAGCAAAGTAACATGATCCCTTAAGAAAGAGCAGGGCACGCATTGCATATAAAACAGAGAAAGATGAAATTAACGAATTCTATTACTGAATTATTTTTTAGAAACATCAACTTGCTTTGTTCTCCAATCAATCAGAAATTGGCAAGTATTGCACTATCAAACAGATTTCGACATTCCACGCCCCCTTCCCCCCAACCATCCTCGCTCCCCTGCCAGTTTACATATTCGAGCCCTCTTCCCATCAAAAACCCTCATTTGAAAATTTGACCAGTATAATTCAAATACAACTCGATATTGCAATAAAACCCTAATTTCCTATTTTTCCCCAAATTATAAAACCTAATTATTTCAATTGAACCATCAAACCACAAACAATCTTTCAATTAATTCAATCAATAAAAAGGAATCTTTACAAAAAGGGAGAAAGTACACCAACCTTCATGTAAAAGGGTAAGATGAAGATGATCGAGTTCGAATAAGTTGAGATCGATCGTGAATGTCCGCAAATGATAAGGACGTGGCGGCAGTGGATCGGAGGCGGCGGGTGGTGATGGCGGTGAGGTTGGGCTAAGAGACGATTGATGAAAGGAGAAAGTATGAAAGAGAGATGAGAGAGAGAGAGAGAGAGAGAGAGAGAGAGAGAGAATGAAAATGGCTGCCCAAAACGAAATGAGCGAGGAATTTCTTTTTCCTCTAATTTCTATTTTTTTTTTCGTTTTTTGGGTGTGGCGTTGCAATATGTACATGAATTGTAACGTTGGCAGTCTAAGGTAACACTTATCGCTTGTAGCGTTGCGTTAGACACTTATTAAAGATACATGTTTGAAGATCATTACAATAGGTAGGCAAAGGCAACAGTTCAACATGAACCGTTACATTTGATGTGTTGCAATAGGTCATTTTTGTGGTAGTGCTATACATGTGTTTTATTTACATGTACTACAGACAAAATGAGAGTTTAATGATATATACCAATAATAGTCTCTATTTGACAAAGGATAAACAAGCTAAGTGGTGATCATATATATTTGGTAGTTCAGTTGTTATACTCACTAAATAGTTAATGATATGTAACGACTATTGATCATACATTTACTTACGTACTTAAGTATGATATTATAGTATCACATTCAATGTTAGATATTATACACTATAAAGTATAGATATGAATTATAAACATAGTATCACATTCGGTATTATATACTACAGCGTATATCACATTCAATCTTATATTCTACATAGTCGATCGTCTGATCTTTACCGGACTCTAAACAACTAAATCAACTACATAACCTTGTTATGACTTGACTCAACCACTAATGCACCTAATTTATATGTACAAGATTATACAACTGAGCTATTCGAGTATATACTAATTGAAATTCGATGTATTCATATTTAATCTAAGCCATATTATACAATCATAGACTCATAGGATCACATTCAGTCTTATATACTTTTACTAAATCTCAACCGACATTCAAAGACCGAATTTGATTTTCATATTACACATATAATATAAACTTGAACTAAACCGTCACATAGAATTTTTGTTATACATACGTTTTACTCTCGATCAAACAAGTAAAAACACACCTCTTAATCCGGTTCATAACTAAATAAAAGTTACAACGAATCTCAACCCTCAATTTAATCCAATCAACGACTCACACTCCTCCTTAAGCCCTCACACGGATCACCCACCACAGCCGTTTGATCATTCACATTTAATCTGGACCTTTCATTCATCTCTCACCAAACCCTTGCCCTCCACTATAAATTCTCTCACCTCACTCAATTTCTCTCTCCTCTCCTCCATCAGACGCATGACTTCACTCTTTTTTCTTTTTTTTTTCACTCACCTCACTCCCTTCTCCTCTCCATCAAACTCTAACCCTCACCCAACCGTCCACCATCTCCATCTTCCTCCAACGTCGTGATCAACCAGCACCACCGCTCACCAACCTTCTCTCTTCTTCCAACGCCGTGGTCAACCATGCAAAGGTCCTCCTTGACGGAATATCGTCGCCGACGGAAGACTCGTTGTGGTTTAGGCAGAGTAAATCAATTCTTAAGTTCTATTTAGATTGTAGATCTTTATTTAATTTGGTTGTAGATCGATATGATGTTAATTTGGTTGTAGATCAATATGATGTTAATTTGGTTTTGATTTTACTAATAATTAATGATTAATCATAATATTTTGTTGTGACAATTTTTGTAATATCCCGAAATTTCAAAGTATTTTATATTAATAATTTAAATTTATTAATTAGATTATTGGAGTGCAAAAGATTTTAAATGTTAATTGTGAGTCGTTTTCAAAACGAGTTCGGAAATGATTTCTAAAATCGGGGTTTCTATTTTGGGGTCCTATTCCTAAACCGGGTCAGACATAGCCAATGGACCAATATCAACCCAAATCAACACCATTTGGCCCAAACACCAACTTATACCCCAACCCAACCCAAAAAGAAAAAAAAAAAAGAAAAAGGAGAAAAGAAGGAAAAAGGAAAAAAAAAGAAAAAGGGAAAAAAAAAAAAAGAACCCGACACCCCCCTATAAAACAGCCCCTGCTTTCCCCTGCCTTTCCCTGCTTTCCCCTTCCCTTCCCCTGCTTTCCTGCGCTCGCACGCCGCCCAGACGTCGCCGACCACCTCTTTTCCCTCCTGCCCAGACGTCGCCGCCGCTCACACTCGTCGGCCGACCACCGCACTGCTCCCTTTCCTCCTCTTTCGCGCCGTGGGTAACGCGTTCTCCCCTAGCCTCCCCTGTTTTCGTCCTCCTTATTAAACATTGATTCTAACTCATTTTTCTTGCTTTAAATCATGTTTAATTGATCCTAATGTATGTTATAAGTATTGGGTAATCGATTAGGGTTAGTTTTATGCATAAAGATTTGATTTTGATGATGGTTTTATGTTGCTAATTACGAATTTGGGTTTAATTAGTGTAATTATTCGAATTAAGTTTAATTAGTTTCGTGAATTATGATTCTAGCATGTTTATAATCTGTTAAATAGGGTTCTTGAATTTAGTTGAGATTTAATTGGGGTTTTGTTCAAGTTTGAAGAAATTGTAATTTGGGGAAAATTTTGGGTTAATTGTTTCTTAATTAGGTCAATTAGCTTGAATCAATTAGGATGGTTAGTATTTCAACATTGTGATAATTTAGAGAGTTATAAACTGATTTTTGAAATTTAATTGAATTAATTCGTTTCTGTATAATTTTTGTGTAATTAAACCATGTTTTTCATGTTTAAAACATAATATAAATTGTTTTAATAAATCCTAAATAAATCATAATATTTAAAAGTTTGTTTTCATGAATTAGATTCTGTTTTAAAAGAGATTTTAAGCCTTTGAGAATTTTCAAAACAAATTGAGTGTTAATTAAGTAATAGTAGCTAACTATGGAACTAGAATTGAAATTGTTGGTTAATTGTTGATTGTTGGATTAGAAATTTAAGAGGTCATGAGCATTGCATATAGAATAAGATTTACATAGGTATTAGATGAATGATTGGAGGAGATTAGTATTGATTTGGGATTTATTGATTATGTAATTGTAGACCTCGAGTTCGTAGACGAAGAATACTAGCGACCGTTGTGCTGTCGTGTCCTTGTGTGCATTGAAAAGGTAAGCTAGCATGCTCAAACTTTCCTAAACTTGTAGAAACCTTTCAAAACTATATGCTAAGTGATTGGTGTGTTGGATGAAAACTTAGTATCATGCTAGGTGGAGAACGATTTATCATTTTGATTATCATATTTTGATTGGATTGGTTTGGATTATTGAATTGATATATTGTTTGGGTTATGAT
The DNA here is from genome assembly GCA_963680865.1 of Spergularia marina. NCBI lineage: Eukaryota > Viridiplantae > Streptophyta > Magnoliopsida > Caryophyllales > Caryophyllaceae > Spergularia > Spergularia marina. The sequence continues at coordinate 13,109,614 of OY804548.1, forward strand.
TCAAAGAATGTATTTTTGAAATTATGGTTTGCTGGATATTTGATATCGTTGTGGTGGAATTGTGAATGATTGTATGGTTGTTTGAATACAAATTTGTTAAAGAATCGATATTGTAAGCAAAATAAATAAATAAAGTATGAGGATACACGATGATTATTGGTTTGAGTCGCATCGACTTCACTTTATTTGGTTTGAGTCACATCGACTCCACTTTATTGCCCCACCGCATCGGTTTTTAAGTGGGCTTGGCTCTAGTACTACTCTATTGGGTTAGCAATACTTAATAGGGGGTGTGCACACTTAAGGTCTAGTAGTCTTGTATGGTATGGTTTGGTGGGTCGGCAAAGAACCGACTCACCCACGTATATAATGGTTTGGTGAGTCGGCAAATATTCGGCTCACCCACGTATATAATAGTATGGTTTGGTGACTCGGTAAAAATCCGGCTCACCCACTTATCAAAATATGAATGGTATGGTTTGGATGAGTTGACAAAGACTCGACTCGTCCCACTTATAAATTTCGCTATGAATACCTCATTAAAGATCGTAAAGAATTACTTGGTTTATATTATGAATTGTTATACATTTGTTGTAGTGATTGTGATACTTCTATGTTGGTGATTTGATTTGTCTTACGATTGGTTTATGTGATAATGTGCTAAGTGTGGTTTTCAAAAATAAAATTAAAATGTTTTCAAAATCCAGGTAAGGGTTTTGGTTTTCTACACGTTGAGGTGTTAGATTACTTAAATTCACTGACTTTTCAAACTGTGGTTTTTGTGTTTTAAATCCACCACAGGTTTGCAGTGATTGATGCATGCGGGAACGACAACTCATTAGATATTAGGTGGACTCTAAGTTATTAGACCATTTATTATACTTATACTATTTCGTATTTCATATTCGGATTTTGGATTGTTGTAATTTAATTAATGGATTGTAATAGATTATTTTAAATCATTAGACATTTGTAGTTCGGCTTCTGAAATCTCCTTGCATCCGGGTCTTTGACTCGAGTGCGGAGTGACACCTCTGAATTTCCTTAATTTAGATTTTGATTCGCGATAAAAATGTTTTTAAAAAAATGAAAGGAAATTTGGGGATGTTACAATTTTTCTTTTGAGGCTTTATTTTGTTGCAATCGAACAAGCAGGTCCAAAAAATTCAGTTTTTTTTTTTTTTTTTTTTTTTTTTTTTTTTTTTTTGCTGCTGAGAAAATCAGGGCACTACCCTGACCCGCCCTGGCACTAACCCGATCAAAGCACGGTCAAAGCCCGTACGGGCTAGTGCTAGGGCTGAGATTTTCCAAACCCGGCACTGGCACTGGTGGGTAGGGCTAGTGCTAGTGCCAGTGCTGGAAATTTTGGGCACTGGCCCGGGTGAGCCCGGCACTAGCCCGGCCCAGCACGGCCCATGGCCACCTCTATCCGTAGGGTTATCCTAAGACTCCTCACATTCCTTATAGATACCCCCTCCATTTGTCATAAATCCAGGTTATTATCTATCATATTCTCTCTTCTACATTAGTGATAGAGTATTTGTGACTATCGCATCCTTGTCCTCTCGAGACTAATTTCAGCATCGGAGGAGCGTTGCCTGGTGAAAACTGGGCCACCTTAACGGTATGTTCACAAGTAGGTTAGGAGTTTGGTCCTCGTCCATCCCAAAGTCAAACCCACACCAACATTTGGCGCAGCCTATGGGGATAGGCTTGAAAGGACTGACCTAAACTTTGTGGTGCGAATTCGATAACAGGATGATGGTAGCCGAGACGAGGAAGAAGTCAGACAAGTTGAACGCGCTCACATTGCATGCGGGACCGTTACCCAATGATGATAACCCTATCACCGGGCCTTTGCAACCCTATGACAGGCGTAGCCCAGGTCCCACCCAGGGTTGATGCTCCTGTCATAGCATGGCCATCTCGCAGTACGGAACAGTGTAGGCCCCTTCCCGTCGTGAGGAAGCCAGAGCGCGCGACCTTCGAGGATCGCCTAACGGAGGCAAGGAACGAGCTTTAGGGAAGTTCTTAAGAAGTAGGAATCTCGAATATTGTACTCCAAAAGGAGGCACAAGTTATGCTTCCTCCTGCACAAGTAGATCCTGTCCTCGAGGTCTCGGTCTCGAAGAAAGGAAGAAATAAGCCTACCTGGTCTGAGTGCATCCGGCGGGAGGTAGAGCGCGCTACCGAGGCGCAAAAGTTGGACAACGCGAAGTACTTAGATGGGAAGCTTATCATAGACGCTGGAAAACGAGGAGAGCACGAGAGAAGGAGTAAGAAGACGAAAGGTTAAGGAGAAGGGAGAAGGAGAATACCCAGATGTCGAGCACAAAGTTCATCGTAGCTGAGAAGAGAAAAGGAACTCCTTAACGAGAGCCGAGGCAGGAGGATTACCCCTTCGAAGCAGGAAGGCGAACGCATCCTCCCTAGTCGTCGTCTCATCAAGAATCACCCAGAAGATTTTATTCTACCAGCTGGGATTGTTATTCCACGGTTTGATAAGGCTGGTCACGATGACCTTCCCCATGACGGCCTAGGGAGCGAAAGAATAGTAGCCATAGACACCTGCATTTGTCCTTACCTGTAACAACCCTAAATTTTCGCTATCTTTAAATACAAAAATAAAGGATTGTTATGCCGCCATTGACTACCAAGTCAACGGCAAGGCTAATTTAAAACAAACTTGATAAACAAGAAGAACAAATGACAGCGGAAGACTTCTAGCTGAATCTACAAATCGGAAATTAAACCAAAAGATAAACTACAAATCGTCCCAAATGCAAATATATGACGACTCATCAAAGTGTCGAACATGTAATGACGCTTCAACCATACAATGCATCTCAATCTTCAAACCTGTCAACTGCGCCACCAAAAGGATGACACAGGCCCCAGAATAGGGTAGGGACACAACCCAAAACAAAGAACGTCAGCACTAGCTGAGTAAGAAAAGAGAGAGCAACAAAAGAAGGTAAGATACGCGCCTTAAAATGGCGCGTAGCTTCAAATAACTAAGCAAACTACGCCAAGCGACGAAGACAACGAAACACTGGACACGACTCGTGCACTTCTCGTGCTTAGTTCAGAAACTGACAGAGCAAAGGCAACAGTGGACACGACTCGTGTGTCGGATTACACGAGTCGTGCAAAGGTCAGCCCGGGGCTGCCTAAAACGTAATTCGATTAGTCTTTCTTTCAATTCTTTTGTCAATAATGTACGTTATTCGAGGGCCTCCGTGAGGTCCCTAAAGACAAGCCAAGGGTCCTACCCCAAGACTACCACATCTAGAGTTACATAGTAACGCAACCTAATGACTCGAGTGTGCACACCCCTCACTAGAGGGCCGGTAGGACGAAACCACCCCTAGGAGGAAGTCTATTAGGGGGTTCGGTAGCTGATCTCCGACCCACAATACAACCTTGATCAAAGGTTCAAACAAAAGCCACATCCTCGTGATGTGGTAACGGCTCCTATGTCCGTCCCTCTAGATGGGTTTCATTTATCATTTCGTTCTTTCGATATACTTTTGGTTTGTCATTTAAGTACATTATTTGTGCTTGCGCTTTTCGATTTATAAACGGCCGTAGCCGGAACAACGATATAGAATCAACAACAAGGGGTGGCATGGCCACATAAGATAGTATACATATGTACAAGTATGAATCTCAAGAATTATGTGCGAACAACAATGAGTAGCTAGGCAATAAAAGATGAACGAATGCCAAGGATCATGAGTTTGAACAATACAAACATGCTCAACTTTAGAGGGTCAACGTTCTTACCTTTCAACGCTATCAGACCAGATTACGAACTACACCCCCTTGAATCCACAACTTAGGTACCCAATCAATCACAAACTCAAACGATAATCTCCTAATTCACAAGGTGTATCCATAAGTCATAATTTTAACAATTAACACTAATCTATAATGAGTCCAAAAGGAGACAGTAGTAAATAATCATGAATAATGTCTACCTCCAGCATCGTATGACCACCAAATTTGCGTATGTTATAAAAGGTTATGTCAAGAACGTCCCCTCCAAATTTCGTCCACAAACTCCAAGCGGATCAACGGGAATCAATCTCACACTGAACCATAAACATGAATTAGGGTTTACCCACGAATTCACATATAACTTTTGATACACAAATCTAAGTCTTACAAATTTCTGATATGTTGTCAAACCTAGAGTCAGGAACATAGCCATAAAATATCATCTTAAAATACATTAGGAATCAACGGTAATCATCAAAATACCGAGTGACGGAACAGTTCTCGGGTAGATAGACACAGCTCCACTAAAATACCTACACAGAGAGCATCCGGTGGAATCTTGGCATGATCTACATGTTCCTGGATTTGTATCGAAAGCATGGTTCCAACGCCACCAACCACGTACTAATCATAGATCGTATGTGAGAGTTGTGTGTGTTTTAAGTTGACACAGTTGTGCTGAAATCTTATGCGGGTGGAGGCTAAGAGAATGAGAGAGATGGAGAAGAGGGGGGGGGGCGAATGACTGTCAAGGGGAGCTAGGGTTTTCTTTATTTTTTTCATAAATGGGTATTAGGATAGACTCGGGTTTGGACTTAGCTAATTTGATGGGTTGCGTGATCCACAAACCCGATCCAAATCCGAATGGCTAACGAATCCTCTTGTGTAATTCTATAATCAGAAATCCCATAATAATTCAATCGATTTCCAATTAAACCTTAATAAAACCCTCAATTACATTATAAAATGTAACACCCTTAATTATTTAACTTCCCAAAAATACGGGGTGTTACAGACTTCCCTCCTTAAAACAAATCTTCGTCTCGAAGATTTAAGTCCCTCCTTAAAGACTTTCCGCACAACGTTCTACCTTAGGCAACTAACATCCACAACTTCCAACACAAGTGAAAAGTAACGCAAGAAAAGAAATGAGAAGTAATGGTTCAAAGATATTGCAGTAAGGGAAGGAGAAAGTGCACCATCAATGCACTTCCTCACAAGAGAGTCGTATTTAGCTAGAAATGCACCATCAATGCATTTCAGGAAGGAATGCACCATCAATGCATTTCAGGAAGGAATATCGCGCAATTATATTAAATTTAAATGTTGACACGAAGTGATGCCGAATAATATTACATGTGCAATGTTAATGCACAAATAAAATTACGTGTACAACTGCAATCCACCAAATAAGTACGTGTGCACCATAAGTGCACCAATTAGGTAAACCTGCTTTATAATATAATCACAAAAGGAACATAAGTCTTATAACTTAGGGCGTAGGAGGAACGCACGGGGTTCTCATCCCCCTTAAAGAAAAGGTTCGTCCTCGAACCAAAATATGTAATTCAGACGTGGGATAACTTTCTGATCGTCAATGCCACTTTTCACTTGTATTTTCGCACCTTGGTAATGCATCTCAAGGTTTTGGCGCAGTATTCCATATTGTCTCTCTCGCCCTCAAATCAACCATAGGCGATTCTAACTCGTAACCATTTATCATCCTTTAAACACTTTCATTACAACCAAAGAGTTTTAGTGTGATCTTCTGTACTCCAAACCTTTTCATTTACATTTCACATGTCAACCCTTGTTGGAGCGTTCTCATTTCCTAAGGTACCGTATTCCTCAATATACCAATAGGTGTCGAGATCACTCTATGATTTGTATCTGGATCCTCAACTCACGATAATTGAACTTGCGTACCCTTACTATTCAATGCATCCGTGCAGCTATCCAATTTTTTTTTTTTTTTATCATATTTTGCTTCAATGAATTCGCATACTTCAACAGAATGACTTGACTTTGTCGATCTATATCTCAAACATTCAATTCATCATCCTTGGTAGCATCATTGCGAGTATACATTAGATTTCGCAAACCTTTAGCCTTCATTTTCATCTCCGTAGTAATTGATTATCAATAACAATTCACCACAATCACACCTTGACATCACGTATATACCGTCTCTTCTCAACAGGTAGAACCTCTTCTTACATCACACATAAGGCATTGTAGAATTCTATCCTCCATTTGATGGACTAAGCTAGAAGACCATACATCAAGCAATTAACCTTCCATGTTAGCAACTAGCGTTGTCCGACGCTACGACTTTCAGTCAAACTCCTTATATGAATATTTGACCTTGAAACTTGTCATCACATAATTATCAATGCATTCAACTAATCCCATAGAATGTCATATTTTGAATTTCCTCGATTGAACCCGTACTAAAATTGTGGTTTTCCCCGATTGATGACCATATATATCAACAAGGATATCTCTAGTAGAGCATTTTCCTCTCACTTATTAGGTTACTTGAATGCGACTGTACTTATCTGATCTGTATTGCTTCGTAACTAGAATACTTCTACGCACCTATCAATCCGTGTGAACAAAGTCTTCTTTTCATTTGGTGTACCTGGCCACCAATTTTCTAATCCTAGAAAAAACCTTAGTGTAATGTCGAAGGCACTTTAGTCGTACTCAGAACACATTAAGATGTAGTCATACTCGTTTGCCTTAGTCGCTCGGCGTAGCCGTTACTCTTTTTGATCCAAAGGACTCCATTCTTACAAACGTATACCACGAATCAATCTTGTCAAGCAACTAGCATTAACTTTACCTCATGAGTGGTTCCCTTAATTATCTTCCAGGTCATTCTTAGTATTCCTTTGTTGTCTCCTTGCCAACCTTCCTCACACATCCTTTCGAACCATGTGAAACATGTTCTAGTTTCCCACTTCCCTCATATATTACGTGTTTGATCAACGAACATCATAGAGTACAGTTCTTTATTCAACAACTCCATCCAGCTTATTCAGAACACAAGAAATTGTTATTCGTTCGTACTCGTTTTACCCAATACATTCCAATAAACATTCTTTGGCCCATTGACAGAACTATAACATCCTACCATTAATATCCCAAGTTATTGCACTACAAGCGTCAGGGCACTCTAAGTAAATAAACAACGTTTTTATCACGAGATACGCTTATATCCAACCAACTTACTCCCACGAGTAAACATTATCAACCCAGACCAATTTCCTTTACCTTACCATGACCAAAATCACACTTTAATAAAATAGATTCAATGTCTTGCACCTACCACCACACATCCACAACTCGAGCTTAATAAGTAATTTGGACCCAAAATCATTTACAACCAAGATACACGTCTCTTAGAAATTCACCAATACAAAGTGCACAACCATCTAAAGATTACTTCGAAGACCATAAGCTTTTATCATCATTAGCACATTTCTTTCATTTCGTACATCGTACTTCAAGTGTTGTCAACTTAACACCATACAACCAACTAATTACTATATCACCCTATTCTCCAGCTCAACTTATCCACCCATCAAGTATAATTAACAAACACATACCATAAGAACATCAATGCCAAGAGCTTAATCTATAAACTCCACCGCCGAAATATGGTGACTCATATATCATATAAAGTATCAACATTGTACTCTTAGTAGTTAGATTTGGTGAGGGTATCATTGTCCTCAAAATAATCCTCCTTAGTCAATAGATCACGAAAGGCATAGATCAATGTCAAATCCATAATTCACCTCAATACGATTGTAAAGTCAAGATTCCAAAGCTATAAGGTACTTTAAGCTCAGTACGTTCTCCACGCTTTATTCTCGTAACCAAAAGGTGACTAGACGTCCATCCCAATGAACCGAGCAATACAAGTGCATATACCCTACTGACTTGTCTCTTAAATGTGTAACCCCTTACATTACTGAACTTATGCCCAATTGATTCATCTTAAAATCTCAAAGTCCGTTGGTTGTAAAAGAAACTAGTAAGTACAGTTTCAATGTCCAGTAGATTATTCATAATTGGTACAGTAGCCTTTAAGACTTAAAATTTCATTGTCGTAACACAGTGGATTGTCCTCTTCCTCTTATTTTTACACCAGTGCTAGGAATCCCAAAACATTCCATTTTTCGTCTTCCCAACCTTTTAAGTCATACCACGATCTCAGCATGTAGATATCCAACGAGCACGAGGACACGTTGATTGAGAAATTATTGAATCTATTTCCTTTATTCTTCTTCACACCATAAGTCATAGTAAGCGCGTTAGAGCAAGTGTGTCTGATCCTTTAGAGTTGCTTCTTCCTCCAATCAAACCATCCATAACTTAGGATTTCATCCTCCGTATCTAGTAGCTAACTCGCTAAGATATATTCGAGCATTATTACTCTTTATACATCAAATAATGTCCAGCACTTTGATCACGTGACCTCCAACAGAAATCCACATAATAAGGTTAGCAGTATCGATCAACAGTTCACGGTACCTTGCACCCCTATTGAAAACGATTTAGGTCAAAAGGTAGTAAACGATAAATAATTGAAACAAACGCCAATAAGCTATTTGTCTCACTTAGTTCAGACTTTTCTGGATTATTGGAGTTAATCTCCAAACTTTCACTTTGGAGTCAGCCGGGGAGCCACGAGGCTAGCCGCGGGCGCTGCCCTCGTGCCGCGGTCGCGGGAGAGTGGCAGTGGAAAAGACACTCGGAAAAACCGTGTTTTCCGCGGGGCTGCAGGTTTGCCGCGGGCGCGGGAAGTATTCAGAATACTTGCCGTGCGTTTGCGTTGTTGACCGCGGGCGCGGTTGCGCTAGCGACGAGGTTTGAGACATACAACTCATGTCCAGGGGTGCACGAATCGTGCCGAGATCAGTAGCTCCACGGCACAAAAGGACAAATAGAAATCGAATAGACTTAATGACACACAATTAGCATACAGTTTCATCAACGACTTTATTCCAAATATAACTTAGGGGTATTGTCCCCTATTCAAAACTATGCAATAACGAGACTCCAACTAAAAGCTAAGCGTGAGTAAACAAAACATGCAATCCTCAAAAATAGGTCGCCAGTACCATACATTAAAATTATTGACGTGGATAATAAACCCAAAAATTTGTTTCCTCATAATAATGCCCGGAGAATATCACTCAACAAGAAAGGCAATACCCAAAGTTCCAACAGTCGAGTTTATGACCAAGGTTATATAAGGCTTCTTTTGCTCTTGACCCATCATCCATTGAAATAGTTGTTGATCGATTCAAAACATCAATTTCTTTCACGCATTCCCAATTGCAATAAACAAGGTAGTGTACTCTCAATGATTCCTACCATATAACCCATGTAATAAAAGAATGAATGACATACGGGATCCTTTAAATTCTCGTACGCTCAACTCACTTATAGACTCACCATTACTAGTCCCTTCTTCAACTTTCACCTTTCCTTTAAGGTAGCCAAGGTTTCTCACCTATATGGGGTGACATTGTTAGATGGAGTAGTGTAGGTTATTTCTAAAGGTTAAGCATAACATAGGTATTATGGCCAGGAAAAAGAGGAAGTTAATGGGTGTTTCAAAAGCCTTTGGTTTAATAATATATCGCGCACACTTATCCGACGTGTTCTATTTTATGTCTCATCTTTAAAGGCAAAACTTGGATAACAATAGACATAAAATAAGCAAGTCCCTAATATCATCAAATACATTCTTTAATATAACCTTAAGGATCATCACCATCTTACTTAACTCGTACTAGTCTCAACTTCTTTCAAATAAAGCTCTTTTTTTTTTCTCAACACCTAAACATTACTTACCAAGTAATATGACTACAATATGAAGAAGTTAATCGTATGAACTTGTCCTCAAAAAATGTAATCCCAAAGTGTCATCTAAATTCAATCCATATCAAATATTATCTCCAAAGTGATGCTCTCAAAATGAGTCACCAACTACATAGCTTAGTGTAGTACTCGTCCGTAGTATTTAGTACGTAGTTCAAGTCATAATCTCAAAAGTCAGCTCCAAAACTCCGTAGTGTAGTACAAGAGACACATAGCACGTAGCACATAGCATGCGTATGAATGCACCCAACAAATTCCCCAAATTTTAAAAACGTTTTATCAAATTGGTTTAAAACCGTTTTGCAAACTCAACTAACCAGAGCCTAAGGCTCTGATACCAACTGTAACAACCCTAAATTTTCGCTATCTTTAAATACAAAAATAAAGGATTGTTATGCCGCCATTGACTACCAAGTCAACGGCAAGGCTAATTTAAAACAAACTTGATAAACAAGAAGAACAATTGACAGTGGAAGACTTCTAGCTGAATCTACAAATCGGAAATTAAACCAAAAGATAAACTACAAATCGTCCCAAATGCAAATATATGACGACTCATCAAAGTGTCGAACATGTAATGACGCTTCAACCATACAATGCATCTCAATCTTCAAACCTGTCAACTGCGCCACCAAAAGGATGACACAGGCCCCAGAATAGGGTAGGGACACAACCCAAAACAAAGAACGTCAGCACTAGCTGAGTAAGAAAAGAGAGAGCAACAAAAGAAGGTAAGATACGCGCCTTAAAATGGCGCGTAGCTTCAAATAACTAAGCAAACTACGCCAAGCGACGAAGACAACGAAACACTGGACACGACTCGTGCACTTCTCGTGCTTAGTTCAGAAACTGACAGAGCAAAGGCAACAGTGGACACGACTCGTGTGTCGGATTACACGAGTCGTGCAAAGGTCAGCCCGGGGCTGCCTAAAACGTAATTCGATTAGTCTTTCTTTCAATTCTTTTGTCAATAATGTACGTTATTCGAGGGCCTCCGTGAGGTCCCTAAAGACAAGCCAAGGGTCCTACCCCAAGACTACCACATCTAGAGTTACATAGTAACGCAACCTAATGACTCGAGTGTGCACACCCCTCACTAGATGGCCGGTAGGACGAAACCACCCCTAGGAGGAAGTCTATTAGGGGGTTCGGTAGCTGATCTCCGACCCACAATACAACCTTGATCAGAGGTTCAAACAAAAGCCACATCCTCGTGATGTGGTGACGGCTCCTATGTCCGTCCCTCTAGATGGGTTTCATTTATCATTTCGTTCTTTCGATATACTTTTGGTTTGTCATTTAAGTACATTATTTGTGCTTGCGCTTTTCGATTTATAAACGGCCGTAGCCGGAACAACGATATAGAATCAACAACAAGGGGTGGCATGGCCACATAAGATAGTATACATATGTACAAGTATGAATCTCAAGAATTATGTGCGAACAACAATGAGTAGCTAGGCAATAAAAGATGAACGAATGCCAAGGATCATGAGTTTGAACAATACAAACATGCTCAACTTTAGAGGGTCAACGTTCTTACCTTTCAACGCTATCAGACCAGATTACGAACTACACCCCCTTGAATCCACAACTTAGGTACCCAATCAATCACAAACTCAAACGATAATCTCCTAATTCACAAGGTGTATCCATAAGTCATAATTTTCACAATTAACACTAATCTATAATGAGTCCAAAAGGAGACAGTAGTAAATAATCATGAATAATGTCTACCTCCGGCATCGTATGACCACCAAATTTGCGTATGTCATAAAAGGTTATGTCAAGAACGTCCCCTCCAAATTTCGTCCACAAACTCCAAGCGGATCAACAGGAATCAATCTCACACTGAACCATAAACATGAATTAGGGTTTACCCACGAATTCACATATAACTTTTGATACACAAATCTAAGTCTTACCAATTTCTGATATGTTGTCAAACCTAGAGTCAGGAACATCTCCATAAAATATCATCCTAAAATACATTAGGAATCGACGGTAATTATCAAAATACCGAGTGACGGAACAGTTCTCGGGTAGATAGACACAGCTCCACTAAAATACCTACACAGAGAGAATCCGGTGGAATCTTGGCATGATCTACATGTTCCTGGATTTGTATCGAAAGAACGGTTCCAACGCCACCAACCACATACTAATCAGAGATCGTATGTGAGAGTTGTGTGTGTTTTAAGTTGACACAGTTGTGCTGAAATCTTATGCGGGTGGAGGCTAAGAGAATGAGAGAGATGGAGAAGAAGGGGCGCGAATGACTGTCAAGGGGAGCTAGGGTTTTCTTTATTTTTTTCATAAATGGGTATTAGGGTAGACTCGGGTTTGGACCTAGCTAATTTGATGGGTTGCGTGATCCACAAACCCGATCCAAATCCGAATGGCTAACGAATCCTCTTGTGTAATTTTATAATCAGAAATCCCATAATAACTCAATCGATTTCCAATTAAACCTTAATAAAACCCTCAATTACATTATAAAACGTAACACCCTTAATTATTTAACTTCCCAAAAATACGGGGTGTTACATTACCCAAATGCCCGATGATGAAAGAGGACACTATACTGTGAAATGTGTCTACTTCCTCTACTATGTGAACCACCGTTGTCGTAAATCCGTTAGCAAATGGGTCTTCTCCCAAATCAAGTCCAAAAATCACCATTTTTTCCTCCCCTTCAACACCTGGCCTAACTCAGGAAAGACTCGCGTGCCTAAATCACCAAAAGTCATCAAGAAAACATGTTTATATACGTCATTTGCCCACCCAAATTCACATGTACAATAATCATGTCATAACAAGCCCAAAATTGTAATTTTGTATGGTGCATCAAGGGGTCCAGGCGCACTCCGTGCGCGCACAAGTAGACCTGGCAAACAGGTTAAGCGGGTCGGGTAAGTTTGGGTCGGGTCATTTTGGGTCCCTAAAATATAGGGTTATTTTCGGATCGGGTCGGGTCCGGATCCGATTCGGGTCAAGTTCGGATGAGTGGGATCGGGTCAAATTCGGGTTCGGGTCAAAATTTTCGGGTCGAATTCGGTTAGGGTCAAGTTCGGGTTTGGGTCAAAATCGGGTCTTGTTCAGATATTGGTCTAATTATTCGGGTCAAATGCGGGTTTGGGTCAAATTCCAATCGGTGGATTTTGCTTCTTGCAGATACGTGTTGAATTATTCTCCTCAAGTCCGATAGGGTCGATATTGTATACTCCCTATATGGTACTTGGGTCAGGCCGAATGTAGGTTCAACCGTTCAAGTACTCTGGTCAGATACAAATCGAGTCAACATTCATATCAAGTTTCTAATCAGGTCAACAACCACATGAGAGTACATTCATATCAAATTTATAATCAAGTAACAACCTAATCAATCAAAATAAAAATTGTAATACAACTTGGTTTATTTTGTTCTACTTTAATTTTTTTTTTTTAAAGAAATTAGCATTTGTATTATCAAAAGAGTATACAAATACATTTATCTTACAAAGGAAGTGCAATGAGCTCACCTAGCTAACCACTATCTTGCCAAAGCAAGACACTACATTTGTTCCTTCACTCTAATGCAAGTATAGAATTGGATTCTAAGAACAGTTTGGTCTATTGTTCTAGCATTATCCTGAAAAATTCTTTTGTTTCATTCTATCCAAATTTCATAAATGGCCCCTGTGAAGGCAGCTCCAAGCATATGATGCTTGGCCAACTTTCCTTTCAACTTGTGTTTAAACCAATTCAACTCATGCTTTAAGCTCCACCTTCTCTAAGTATATCCCAGCCGGCTTAGAATCTGATTCCAAATGAGTCCAGCAACCTCACAGTCGAAGAACAAGTGCTCTGTACTCTCTTCTTGACACTTGCATAGAACACATCTATTGGGGATGCTAATACCTCTTCTTTTCAGGTTGTTAATTGTAGGCAAGACATTTTGTAAAGCAAGTACTGAGGTTATAGTACTCTTTAGCATATTATAGTGGCTCCATATGGTTTTAAACCAGCTAACAGTGGCATTCTTACTGCAGAAGAACTGATAAATCCTCTTGCCTTTACTGCAGCAATTATGCCACTCCTCCACAGTCCTTTCTGCTTCACATTTGCCTCCAGCTTTCTCAATGATGTCATCCTTGAGGCTCAGAATATTTCTCCAGTTGTTGGAACAATCATTTGTGGCTTCAATATCCCACAATTGTCTGCTCTTAACATAGTAAGCCTTCATCCATTTTGTATAGATATTGTCTGGCTTATGCAACAGTTTAATCAGCCACTTTGTGTAGAGAGTTTTGTTCCAACTTAATACTTCCTTTATGTCAAGACCACCCTCTCTTCTAGACTTGCAGACTTTATCCCATCTTATAAAAGTGTATTTCCCTTTTGTTTCACTAATGCCCCAAAAATACTCCCTGCATGTAACACCCCACATTTTTGGGTCTTTTGATTTGTCTAAGATTTCAGGAGAAATTCATTGTGGGGATATTAAATTCTATTTTTGGAAATTAGGGTTTACTTTCCGTTTAGAGACGTTTTCCTAATTAAGCAACTATTTGGCAAAATTATCAAAATACCCTTACTAAACCCTTCCTATTTCTACAATAAATAAAAATAAAACCCCAAAACCTTTCCCTTTTCTCTCACTCACGTCGCTCAGAGAGAAGAAACAAAAAAAAATACGTGAAGAGAACAGAAGAGAAGAAGAGAAAGGAGGAGAAGAGAGTCGCCGCCCGAGGACCACCGTGCGCCGTCGTCGACCCAACAACCACCACCGCCGCACCCCTTTATTCTCCCCTATTGAGCTTACATCAAGAGTTGTAAGTTTTGAACCCCTTTTCATAAAAAATCAATTAAGGGTTTTCCTAATTTCGTTTCATTTGCGGTTTGACCATGCTAGTGTTGATGGGAATTGCTTTGATGAACTCTATTCACGCTTAATTGTAGTTTTGGTGCATGAAATGTTAATTTCTAAATTAGGGCTTTTGAAATTAGGGTTCATGGATGTTTGGGGGTGCTTTTATGGGTAGAATTATGTGAAATTTGGAGGAGATGCTTATTATGAGATGGGTAAACCATGGTTTTGATTTGAGAACATTTTATGAGGTATTAATTGATGAAATTGTATTCTGTCCAATTCTGATCCTTGCCTAATTCGGATGTTTATGTTGTTGTTTTAGTGATTTAATGGTGGCTTATTGTTATGGGTATACTTGGGAAGGTGTTGTGCGAATTTGGTGTTGTTTGGAGATCAATTGGGGGTTGAAATGTGACGTTTAAGGGCTTATGGTAGAGCTGCCCCTATTTTGTGATTAAGTGTTTTAATCATGTGTGGTAGTATATGTGAGTGTATTTTATTATCAATCAAGTGTAGTGCATGTATCGATTGGTAAAATGGTGGATTGATTCGTTGTTTACTATTTGTGTTTAGGGTGTGTATTCGAGTAACTTCCATTCTAGCTTGACCACCCTCATACTAATCGTAAGTAAGGTAAGAACATTGATCAAAATCCTCTAAACTCATCAATCTCCCTATTTGGCTCATGTTTATGATTGTTCATTATTCTTATAATTGATTTATGCGCTCACTCTTGTTTACCGCTTCATTCATGTCTAACTAATCTTATGAGCGTATCTTCACTCGCACTTGATACTCGAATTCGGCCTTTCGGCCTTGTCCATTCACAAGCAGCCCCCGGCTGCTCTTGCTTGACTCTCGGCCATACGGCGTCTCGGCTCTTGGCCGTGCGCCCCACTCGGCCCCTCGGCCGAGTGGTTTCTTGTTGTATCGTTTAAATTCGTGTTTCGCTTCTAGTATCTTAATTAGCTTTAAGATCATGCAACTAGAATTATCAAATAATATACTTTCAAATAATGTATTAACGTTTGGTTTAAATCAAAAGAAAATGAGATGATACCACCAAGAGTACGATGATGCGGCTTGACCGATCATCGTTTTATTTACCTCTGATCAAGGTACTTTGTAGGTCGGATTACCTACCGACTTCCTAATAGTCTTCCTCATAGATGGGATCTCGTCCTACCGGCCTATCTTGCGAGGGGTGTGCACACTCGGGGTTATTAGGGGCTATATTTACAACTCTAGCTCGAACTAAGTTCGATAGTGTGGTGGCTGTTGAGTAGGACCCTGGCCGAAACGCATTAACAAATATTTTTAACTTGTTGGCTTGTACTATGTACAGATTTATAAGTGTATCGGGCAACAACGCTCCTTTGATATTTCGTTCTACTGTTATCGATACTTTGCTCTTATATCGTCAATCTGTTCTTGTTAGCTACGTGCCTCTAGGCGCGTATCTTATTTGTTATACTTATGTTTAATATTTCTTACTCAGCCTGAGCTGACGTTCTGTTTTCTGGTTTGTCCCTACCTTATTCTGGGGCCTATGTCCTTCTTCGATTGCATAGTTGATAGGTCTTAATGATGTGGATGCTTGCTTATGGAGTCGTGCATGTTGGGGCTTTCAAAAGATTTTATTTCATTTATTTGATGTATTTCGGATTAAAGTTTTGAGAATTTTAGTTCAACAAATGTTAAGACTTCCGCTGTTTGTTTTCTCATTTGGTTTACTGTATTGAATTCATAGCCTAGTAATTGACTCAGTAGTCAATTGCGGCGTAGCAATTCTAAATTACTTCCAAGTTTCCTTAACAGAGAATTTAGGATTGTTACAGTTGGTATCAGAGCAAGGTTCTGATTCGTCGAGTCTACAAAAGTTTTCAAAACTGGTTTTGATTAAGATTTCTCAAAAGGGGATGAGTCAGGTGCATTCATACGCATGCTAATTGCTAAATGCTAGGTGATAGTCTATGATCTACTAATTCGTGAAGAGTTGATTAATAATTGGAGTTAGAGATTTACTAGTTTGAGGTGTGCATTCCTAAGATGATCAATGACTTATCATTTTCTCTTTCTGTTTATTGTTGTATGACAGATGACTTCTGACCCAATGGGATATACTTGGATGTTTGGGAAAGATGGAGTGAATGGCGATCCTACCATCTAATCTAGGACTGATACAATAGCCCTGAACCCAGGGATGTTTTACGAACCAATGGGGTGGGGTGAGACCGTTTCAGAGTTTGTTGACAGGATTGGGGTCAAGCTACAGACGGCCAGGGAGACTTATGAGTGGGCACATGACGAGGTAGTGAAAATATTTGTGGTTATGGTCAATCTGAGGGACCAAGCTCGTTGGGATCACATCTGTAACAGACTTGAGAGAATGACTTATTTTGCTTTTCATTATGGTGACATGCGTTATCTACTCACTGATTCGAGAGTTACGCTGACTATGGAGAAATTGAAAACCATACTGGGATATGAGGACTTACTTTATAGGAACTTAGAGTGTGATTTCAAAGAATTACCTGAGTACTTAGTGAATGCAACAATTTCCCCACACTACCCTTACCCGAACCCCTACAAGATTTATAAGGATAGGGCTGAGGAGAGGGAAGCAAAAGAGTTGGCTGTACACCTCGGTAACAAAAAGATTAAGGCTGGGAAGCGCTATTACATTCCCTCACCACCTGACTCACCTGTGAGTTTGAGAGCTACCCTCCACCGTACCACTAGGAAAAAGAAGTGCGCTGTGGCAAAGCGCAGGAGGATTCTTGTTAACACTCCTAGTAGAGATGAGGCACAGGAAGCTGCTCAACCGGCCATTGATGTTGGCGCCGAGGGTGCGGGTAACAATAATGAGATTGGGGGAGAAGAAGTCCCCATACCCGTGTCTACTGGAAGAGGGGGTGAGGATGAGGATGACAGTCAATATGAGCCGATGTCTCACGGAGATGAGGCCACCCAGGAGGAAAGTGAAGGTCTAACATGATGGGGGACCCTAAGAGAGACGACTAAGTACTAATCCAAAGTATTGGGAGACTGCTTGTCAACTTAGTGGCATTATATTTCGTTTTCGTATTCACTAAATAAATTGTAATTTGCAAACTTTAGACAAATTACTCGTTTTATATGTTCAAATTAGGGTTGCTATACCCCAGTACTATTACATTATATCAATTATTTATTAAGTTTGATTTGGTTATATGTTATTTTAATGTTTTCATTGCTTAAATGTCGCGCTTATCAATAGTAATACGTTAAATGCTCAAGTGAGAGCATCGTACTCATAATTTCATACGCCAGAATCGATGTCTGCTCTAGACACGACTCGTGCTACAGTAGACACGAGTCGTGCTCCTCGTTAAAAAAAAAACGTGAATCGCCCATTACACGCGTTACTTTTCGGTTATTGCTCGGTTTGATTCATATTTATGGATATTTAATTTCTTGGGATAACTAATTGAATTGGATGGACTGATTCAATCATTATTGCCTTATAGACAATGGTGCGGAATAACGGACCCGATCTGACAGCTATTCTAGCACAAATGGCACAACAGCAACAAGTAATGGTTCAGGTTGTGCAACAGATAGCACAGCACAATGCAGCTAACAATGGTAATGGGAATGGTGCCGTAAATAGAAATGGAGTTCCGTATCCATGGATTTCATCGCAGGATTACCTAGAACCCCAAAAGGAAATAACATGATTTGGGTAATTGTAGACAGACTGACGAAATGCGCACATTTCATTCCCATGAAAGACACATGGAAAAAGAAACAGTTGGTTGATGCTTACATACACCATGTGTTGAGACTTCACGGCACACCAAAGGAGATTGTATCAGACCGCGATGCACGCTTTGTCTCTCGGTTCTGGAAGAAATTACAAGAGGTCTTGGGAACGAAACTTCTAATGAGTACCGCATTCCACCCCGCAACTGATGGTCAGACATAAAGGACAAATCAAACCTTGGAAGACATGTTGAGAGCATGTGCCTTACAATACCAAGGAGGATGGGAGGACAAGTTGGATTTAATAGAGTTCTCCTACAACAACAGCTACCAAGCCTCAATAAAGATGGCCCCGTACGAGGCCTTGTATGGTAGAAAGTGCAGAAGTCCAATTTGTTGGAATGACATAAGCGAAACAATGGTTTTGGGTCTAGACTACATCTAGGAAATGACCGATCAAGTCAAACTGATTCAGGAAAGACTAAAGGCTGCAGAGGACAGACAAAAGAGATACGCTGACAAAACCCGCAATCATATGGAGTTTAAGGAAGACGACATGGTGTTGCTACGAGTATCACCTACCAGAGGTGTAATGCGATTTGGGAAGAAAGGGAAACTGAGCCCGAAATTCATTGGACCATACAAGGTGATCAAAAGAATTGGAGAGGTCGCCTATGAGTTAGACTTACCAGCAAACCTCTATAAGGTTCACAATGTATTCCACGTTTCTCAACTCCGACGTTACGTCAGTGATCCGTCTCATGTATTGGATCCGGAGACCATTGAACTGGATGAAACTATGACATATGAGGAGGAACCGTTGAAAATTCTAGACACCAAAGTGCGTAAAACTAGACGAGCTGAGACAAAGATGGTAAAAGTCTTATGGTGTAATAACAATGTTGAGGAAGCCACATGGGAAGTGGAATCGGTTATGCATAACAAGTACCCTCACCTGTTTACCTAAGGTACTTTCGGTTTGGGACGAACCTTTATTTTAAGGGGGATGAGAGGCCGCGCGCGCCTTGCTCTCCCTCGCCTAATTCCGTGTACTTTGTGTGTTGTGTTTTATTTGTGCTATGTTCTCGCTGCTTTGATGTGATTTGGTGCTTATTGTTCCGTCTGCCCTGTCACAATTCATTCTAATTCTCATCCAAACTTTTATCCATGCCTTGAGCATGTTTTTGAATACACTATCATTCAGAACCCTTATTCTATTCTATGATCAATGTTACTAATCGAGAGCGAACTTTTGAAGAACGGGTTTAAAGATTCGGGACGAATCTTTGTTTTAAGGAGGGAAGACTATAACACCCCACATTTTTGGGTCTTTTGATTTGTCTAAGATTTCGGGCGAAATTCATTGTGGGGATATTAAAATCTATTTTTGGAAATTAGGGTTTACTTTACGTTTAGACACGCTTGCCTAATTGAGCAACTCTTTGGCAAAATTACCAAAATACCCTTACTAAACCCTTCCTATCTCTACAATAAATAAAAATAAAACCCCAAAACCCTTCCCCTTTCTCTCACTCACGTCGCTCAGAGAGAAGAAACGAAAAAAAAAAAAAAAGAACGTTAAGAGAAGAGAAGAGAAGAAGAGAAAGGAGGAGAAGAGAGCCGCTGCCCGAGGACCACCGTGCGCCGCCGTCGACCCAGCAACCACCACCGTCGCACCCCTTTACTCTCCCCTCTTGATCTTACATCAAGAGTTGTAAGTTTTGAACCCCTTTTCATAAAAATTCAATTTAGGGTTTTCCTAATTTCGTTTCATTTGCGGTTTGACCATGCTAATGTTGATGGGAATTGGTTTGATGAACTCTATTCATGCCTAAATGTAGTTTTGGTGCATGAAATGTTAATTTCTAAATTAGGGCTTTTGAAATTAGGGTTCATGGATGTTTGAGGGTGATTTTATGGGTGGAATTATGTGAAATTTGGAGATGCTTATTATGAGATGGGTAAACCATGGTTTTGATTTGAGAACATTTTATGAGGTATTAATTGATGAAATTGTATTCTGTCCAATTCTGATCCTTGCCTAATTCAGATGTTTATTTTGTTATTTTTCTGATTCAATGGTGGAGTATTGTTATTGGTATACTTGGGAG
Organism: Spergularia marina; assembly: GCA_963680865.1. Classification (NCBI taxonomy): domain Eukaryota; kingdom Viridiplantae; phylum Streptophyta; class Magnoliopsida; order Caryophyllales; family Caryophyllaceae; genus Spergularia; species Spergularia marina. The sequence goes on from OY804548.1 coordinate 13,129,999, forward strand.
GGTGTTGTGCGAATTTGGTGTTATTTGGAGATCATTTGGGGGTTGAAATGTGACGTTTAAGGGCTTATGGTAGAGCTGCCCCTATTTTGTGATTAAGTGTTTTAATCATGTGTGGTAGTATATGTGAGTGTATATTATTATCAATCAAGTGTAGTGCTTGTATCGATTGGTAAAATGGTGGAGTGATTCTTTTTTACTATTTGTGTTTAGGGCGTATATTCGAGGATCTTCCATTCTAGTTTGACCACCTTCAAACTAATCGTAAGTAAGGTAAGAACATTGATCAAAATCCTCTCAACTAATCAATCTCCCTATTTGGCTCATGTTTATGATTGTTCATTATCTTATAATTGATTTATGTGCTCACTCTTGTTTACCGCTTCATTCATGTCTAACTAATCTTATGAGCGTATCTTCACTCGCACTTGATACTCAAATTCGGCCTTTCGGCCTTGTCCATTCACAAGCAGGCCCCGGCTACTCTTGCTTGACTCTCGGCCATACGGCCTCTCGGCTCTTGGCCGTGCTCCCCACTCGGCCCCTCGGCCAAGTGGTTTCTTGTTGTATCGTTTAAATTCGTGTTTCGCTTCTAGTATCTTAATTAGGTTTAAGATCATGCAGCTAGAATTATCAAATAATATACTTTCAAATAATGTATTAACGTTTGTTTTAAATCAAAAGAAAATGATATGATACCACCTAGAGTACGATGATGCGGCTTGACCGATCATCGTTTTATTTACCTCTGATCAAGGTACTTTGTAGGTCGGATTAGCTACCGACTTCCTAATAGTCTTCCTCCTAGATGGGATCTCGTCCTACCGGCCTATCTTGCGAGGGGTGTGCACACTCGGGGTTATGAGGGGCTATACTTACAACTCTAGCTCGAACTAAGTTCGATAGTGTGGTGGTTGTGGGGTAGGACCCTGGCCGAAACGTATTAACAAATATTTTTAACTTGTTGGCTTGTACTATGTACAAATTTATAAGTGTATCGGGCAACGACGCTCCTTTGATATTTCGTTCTAATGTTATCGATACTTTGCTCTTATATCGTCAATCTGTTCTTGTTAGCTACGTGCCTCTAGGCGCGTATCTTATTTGTTATACTTATGTTTAATATTTCTTACTCAGCCTGAGCTGACGTTCTGTTTTCTGGTTTGTCCCTGCCTTATTTTGGGGCCTATGTCATTCTTCGATGGCATAGTTGACAGGTCTTGATGATGTGGATGCTTGCTTACGGAGTCGTGCATGTTGGGGCTTTCAAAAGATTTTATTTCATTTATTTGATGTATTTCGGATTAAAGTTTTGAGAATTGTAGTTTCGGAGTCGTGCATGTTGGCGCTTGATGATGTAGAGACTATCATTGTGGGGAAGGGCTCCCTCCCGGGTCTACTCCACTGTCTATCTCACTCTGAGCCACTAAATCCACCTTAGTGTCTTTCTCCATGAAAACTGGAAAGAGGTCGAACTCATTTTCACAATGAAAACTGGAAAGAGGTCGAACTCATTCTCACTTAAAGCTCTAAACTTATTTCCCACTAACTCCAATTGTTTGGCCAACGACTTTTTTGTTTTCCTGCCAGACAGGGGTGAATCCATCCTTGTCAGTAACAGCAGTTTTCAGAGTGTTAGCTTTTGCTGCTACAGGAGTAGTATGTACCACCACCTCAATTTTGTCAGTCTCAGCTTCCGAGTCCTTCGGAAAGACTTTTGGTACATAGACTGGGTTGCTTTGATCCTTCTTCACTGTCTCTTTTCTCATCAACTTGCACCTCTGTTGCATATGACCAAGTTTTTGGCAATGATTGCAATAATAAGGTACCCACTCGTACTTAATAGATTGGACACTTTCTCCATATGGGGTGCATATAGATATTGTGTCCGGGAGCTCCTTTGCTACATCAACCTCAATTAACACCCTAGCAAAGCCAAGCTTCACTTTCAGAGTGGTCCTGACATCTGCAAACAGTGGCTTCCCAACCACGCTTGCTATCTTACTGAGAGCTTTCTGTGACCAGAAATGAGGCTCCAAGTCAGGGATCGAATAGCACCCAAACTGGCACCATAGAAGTGCAGTCCATTTCCTTATTGAAATTAGGCGTCCACTACTTCAAAATGAATGCATGTTCCCCATAGTACCACGGCCCCCCTTTCAATACCTCTTCCATATCATATTTTTCCCCAAATTTGATGAAAAACCATCCTCTTTTAACGTATTGAGTCAGTGGAGCTGCAGCAAAATTCCAGTGTTTCTGGGCAAACTCAGCTAGATTGTTCTCATTTGGTTTTGCCCCAATCACATGTCCCACCAGCGTGTTCTCCCAATATTTTAATTCCTCCTCAATATCCTCAAGATCAATAGTAACTACAATATCATTTGCTGGAATAAACTCCAAATTCATCCCAGCTTTGTTCATCATTGTTCCCTTGTAGGATTGTTTCTCAACTGTCTTAGTCTTACTATTCCCATTATCAGTATTTTTCACCCCAGAATTCTCATGTAAAACAGAGTTGTCATTTAGAACATTAGTATTAGGGGCAGGATTACTTACATTCAGCTTGTTCTGATTCGTGGCTGCTGCAAACAACTCCGAGAACATGATTTTTCCTGGTGAAGAATGAATTTCTTCAATTCCCTGCAACTCCGTACTTGTTTTTTCCAGCTGGGTTTTACTTTTCTCGCCCAATTCTAAACCATTCCCTCTATTGTTGATACCATTCGATTCGTCCTGTCCCGATGATGAAGACTGTGTGTTTTGTTTTTTTGTTTCGCCTTGTATTAGCCATGGAATCAAGCTTGCAATAATCCGGTCATTGAAGCTTGGAGAAGAAGTTTCTATTTTCTCCTAGATTCCTTATTTAGTTTTCCATGTACTCCTTTTTCATTTACGTTTTGTTCTACTTTAATTTCTCTAAATATTAAGTGTTTACATACGTTTAATTGTTTTTACTTGTAATTTTGTAAGGTAAGGTAATTATTCAACTTTAAGAGCGACGTGCTTAATTCAGAGTAGACCATAGGTGTGTAGTTTAAATTGGATCAAGGTTCATAGTTTATATTTTATAATGAAATTAGTATAGTTGTTAAATTTCAGTTAAGTTTATAAAGGTTTAAAAAAAAAACTGAACATATTAAATAAAAAATAGTCAAGTTCATGAATTTAAAGTCGATTCATATGAGGTTGTACTCAATTGTAATCTTGTATGTAGCTAACTTTATTTGCTACGATTAAATTGGTCGTAATAAGATGCTAATAGACTCATAGTGGAGATAGCTGAAAAAGAGAAACGCGTGCCTCATCTCAACTATCGGATCATTAGGATGGATGCACCGGATTATTTCTGATTCTAATGTTAATAGTATTTCGAATATGATACAATTTCTATATATGGATCATAAATTATACCTTTACTCATTAATAGTTACAAGTATGTTTTGTAATGGCGGAATATTGATATAAATATCAAGTATAATCATCAGTTGAACGATGTGATATTGAGGTAGGTAGTGGTAGTTGGTACTGATACTGATACACACATGCAACCGAGTTCGTAATGTGATAATACTTTAAACCTCTAATATTTCTCAAACACAAGAAGATATGATCAACGTACAATGTATAATGTATTAAGGTGTAGTATAAATCGATGATCACTTATGCATGTAATAACTCTAGGTCTCTAATATTAGAGTATCATACTACATCCTTAAAACAAATAAGAAAACAATATATATATTGTAAATTCTTGAACAATTTTTATTATCAATTAGCGAGTTATGTTTACAATCTAATATATTCAAAAAGATTGGCGCCAAATCTAAAATATTGGAAAAGAGTGGCGCCAAAGGAGTAAATAGTCCGCGCGAAAGCCCGAAAAAGTCGCGACATAATGCACGTGGAATTTATTTTGCCGGGAAAATAACCCATCTGGTATGGATCATAATTTGCCATGTCTCATGTGTCATTGTTTAGTAAGACACTCACCTCACAAAAAAAATCTATCTCCCAGTCTCCCCTAATAGCTCCTCTTATACTCTACCTGGGTTCTTTCTCTCTCCTCTCCCAATGATCTGAGCTTTTTCGCTCTCTTCTCTCCCTCTCCTTTTAAATTTCATTTATCAGGTATGTCTTCTATCTTTCATGTCTATTTTGCTAGCCTTGTGCTATTTTTATTTTATTTTTTTGTTATTGTACCAATTTGAGATTAATCGTGGGCTTGTCTAATTGATTGATTGTTATTATATTTTGGTTTCAGATTGTTTATTTGAGTAATTGGGTTTCTTCTTGTCACCGGTGAGCATCTTTCTTAATTGCTTTCTTAAGTGATTGACAACTAATTTTAATTAATTGCATTTGTTTTTGTTTCTAATTATTTAGTTGGTTCGGCTAGCCTTGTTAAGTTGTTATATGTTATGGATGTTATCACGTGGATTGTCTATTATATTAGCCTATTTTGTTAAGATACTCCATTTCAATTGAATGACATGCTCTGTGGATTGGATATAGTTAACAACTTAACACGTTCTTGTTTTAGATTATAATTGCTTGATCTTCTGAAGTTTTAACCTTAAGATACTGTTGTTTTTATTTTCCTTGAACACCTTGAAATACTCTTGGTTTCTATTGGTGGTAATAGCATGAATGACTAATTCAATTGGCTTAATCGCTCTCAAGTAATACCCTAAATACAAACCCACAACAACTAGAGAAACCTCTGCTGAAAACAAAGTCTCTTCAGAATTGTATTAGTGCAAAAAACAAATTTAGACATAGAAAATCACTTCTGATAAATTGTACCATTTTTTAATTATTCACTTCTTTTTTCATGTAATTTGTCTTTTTAAGAACCTTAAGTTTTGGGTTAATTGCATGGTGAAATTTTCATGATAAAGAATGAATTGGTCCTAGGATAAATTAATTACATGGTGATATGAGTGGTGGGTAATTAGGTATGTGAGGAGGAGAGAGATGGGTAAGCGAAAAGGGGGAAAAGTACCAAATTGCCCTCCATATGCATATACAAATGTATATGACCAATCTCAGAGACTCGTCATCCTTCAATACCCTCCTCCGGAGCTGAGGTTCATTCTTCGAGAGGATGTGCTGGGAGTTTTAAGACTCCGACTAGTTTTGATTAATTAGTTTTTCTTTGTTGGGGTTTGCCCCTCTTTCTAACCAAAAAAAAAACAAAAAAACAAATGTATATGACATACTCCGTATATGTTTAGCCGACTCTTTTTAAATCCCAATCGACATTCACTCTCACATGGTTTCGTGGAGTTTTATATGTCAATATTTTTTTGTGATTTCGGCTACTTGATTACTTTATAATTTGTAAGTATATAACCTAACTAGTTTGATGGCCCGTGCAACGCCCGGGCTACTTATATTTAAATGTTAAAATTATGTAAATGATTTTTTTTATCTAAAACCTAAAATCTCATTATTTCAAACACTCGTGAGATATTTGTAATGTAATTAGATAGATGGATATTCACCTTTCAAAACCTAAAATCTCGTTCGAACACCCGTGGGATATTTGTAATATAAATATATAATTAGATGGAAAGTTACCTTTCAAAATCTAAAATCTCATTTTGAACACCCGTAGGATATTCGTAATATAATTACACGAAAAATCACATTTCAAAACCTAAAACATCATTTCGAACACTCGTGGGATATTTGTAATGTAATTAGAGGGAAAGTTACCTTTTGAAAAGCAAAGTCCCATTTTGAAACACCCGTGGGATATTTGATCAAATTGCCATAAATCAAGTAATTACTATATTAATTAACTATATCCATAAATCAAGTGATTGATAATGTTATTTTATTACAATAATATTCCCATATATTATATACTTACCATATCCTATTTTGAATAAATTTTATTTACAATTTAATAATATTATTATATGGCACGTGTCAGCGTGAGAATTGAGCAGGTTTAGGATTACATATATATATTAGATATATTAGATTATATTTTAACTCTTATGTTATCACGTCTTATTACCTAGACGTGAGTTTGATAGGATTGTTAAGTGTACATTTTGATGGCTCAAGTGCCTCCACAAGAACCACGCGAGCCTTCTATTTTTCGTAATGGCAAACAATTATTTCCTATAAGCGAGGAAGAGACTTCTTATAATGAAAAATAAAGAAGGTGTAATATTTGGAAGTACTATAACTTTTATAAGTGCCAAGATGGACATATTTTTGCCGTTTGTGCTCATTGCAAGAAAGCTGTATTTAGGGCCCACTACGTCAAATTTAGGCTTCGAGAACCAGCCTAAGAGAACGAAATTTTTTAAAACCGATCTCTTTAATATAAGAGAACGGGTCCTCTAAAAACCGTTCTTAAGATAATTTGTGAAAAGAAGAAATAAATATTAAATACCTTTAAGAACGGTTTTGTTCAAAACGTTCTAAAAGGCACGGCTAATTATGGAACCATATTTTTTAGAACGGTTCTTAGCAAAACCGTTCTAAAAGGTGAACTTTGAAAACGGTTTTTTAAGTAATAACCGTTCTAATAACTCCCAAAAAAATAAAATAAAAATGATTAACCTTTTTTAAAATCAACCATCGCCATTTCTGCCTCTCTCTCATCCCCCTTACCTCTCATATGTTCTGCATTTTCAATCCCATTCATCTTCATTCTCGTTCTCACAAACTCCTTTAACTTTATCTCTACTCTCGATCTTCTCTTATCTTCTCTTCTCTTCTCCTCTCCTCTCTTTACTCTCCTCACTCAGTTTTAGGTAATTTAATTTGCTAATTTAGTTTTCTCCAAACAACAAACAAAAAAAAAAAAAAAAACCCACAAAAAACCAGATCTACGAAAAACACGAACGAAAATGATGGGATGACGGTGGCGACGATGTGACAGGATGGGCGACGTTGGCTACAAGGTTAGAGGTATGTTATGATTAAATTAATTGATTGTATATGTTTGATTTAATTTCAGATCTGCTTTAAATTTGAGATATGCATGTATATATACTAAATATATACATTAATTCATAACCCTCCCTTTATCTCTCATAATTCATCATCAATAACATCATAACTCGACGTGTCTTCGGCATTTTAGCCTTGGTGGCGTTTGCGGCTTCTCCGTCTTCAGATCAGATGTGCCTAGAAGACCTGTCTTCCAGGGCCGAGTTCTTCGCCTTTTGCTCTAACCAAACCAAGTCGTGTTGTCTATTACAAATGGTAAGATTTAAGATCTCATTTTGTTGTTTGTATACATAGATCTAATTTCATATCTCATTTTGAATTATTTTTTTCAGCTCTCGTTTTTTAATTTTACTTGTATTTGGAACCAAATTCGTTTTAAAATTTTACATCTCTTTTTATTGTTTTCGAGATCAACACGTTGATATTTTCGTTTTTTTTTTTACTGTATCCGTCGTTTTTATTCTAGTGCTTTATATCATTTTTTTAGTGTTAGGTTTATAGGTTTGGTTAGTGTTTATAGGTTTGGTTAGTGTTTTATTTATGCATATTTTGTAAATTTACGGTGTAATTTTTTTCCCACTGATATAATATGAATTTGATCAAGATTTGAATTGGAGTTATATGCCATGTTTTGATATGATGTTGTTGTTGTCTGTTGTTGTTCTTGCTGCTGTTGCGGGTTGGGGTCCTTAGGGATCATAGTTTGGGGTTGAAAAAGTATTTTTTTTTTTTTTAAAATGGACAGATATTAGAACGGCTTCGTAGAGAACCGTTTTGGAAATGCTTTTTACTTTAAGAACGGTTTCATGAAAAACCGTTCTTATATGCCTTTTAGAACGGTTTTCCGCAAAACCGTTCTGAACGGTTATAAGAACGGTTACAAGTCTTACAACCGTTCTCTTAGCCTTTAAGTACCGTCGTCTAGAGAACGGTTCCATAACCGTTCTGCTTAGCTTTAGAGGAACCGTTCTCTTAGCCTATTTTTGACGTAGTGGCCGATTATCGTTTTGGTACATCTATGGTTCGCGACCATATACAAGTACAACGTTGTGAGGCTATTACTTCAAAGGTCAATTATGCTAGTATGAGCTTCTGAGGACGAACATGCCACAAGGGAGGGTTTCACTCTTAGTCTCCTATGCTTTTAAAAACTTTAGATTAAATGTAATGTTATCCCGAAGTTTTAATATCATACTTTTTTTTTTTTTTATTGAGGGGAAGGCGACAAGATTGTAATATCGTACCTTCAACTCAAACATTTCCGAGTTATGAAATATGAATAGAAGTGTAGAACTAAGACAGAAATGTAATATACTAATATCCTTTGAACTGGGATTGTAATGTATGGAGCAGGAGATGGTGGAGTGTAATAAATTCCTTAAGCTGTGATTTGGTGTTGAGTTTTTACATGTAATTTGGGCCTTCAAAATAAAAAACATGTAATTTGAGAAAATATAATTCGGGTCAATCTGAGAAATGTTTTCGGGTCTTGGGTCTATTTGGGTTCGAATGTTATTCGGTTCGGGTCAATACTGGTTTGGGTCAACTTCGGGTCAACGTGATTTCAGATGCATATCGGTTCGGGTCGGATGGAATTCGGGTTTGGGTCAATTCGGATTACCTAATTTGGGTCGAATTCGGGTTGCAGGTCGTGTATTTCGGGTCGGATGTTCGGGTCTGGGTCAGCTTTGCCAGGTCTACGCACAAGGACCTTAGCGCTGCAGTGCGCCCGTCTGGTGCACTGACGCGTGCGCCCTGCGCACCGCCTGGCGCATCGACGCACAAAACCCTAGACGACGGCTAACCCTAGCTTTCCACCACAAAACCCTAGCCTACTCCCCCACTATAAATACACCTCTCCTCCACCCTCATTGGACACACCTTTTACACCATTTTCGACACCAAATCTCTGCCTCTCTCCCTTCATTTCTCCGTCACACAACCCTAGCAATCTACAACACAAAAACCCTTGCAACGCAACTACAAAAACTCAAGTGCAACTTACACTCTAGGACACTAATCAAATACAATACAAACAAAGCCCCTCTCAAACACCCACGTTCGAAGAGCAACACATCGTTTCAAGAACAAATCTAGCCCCTACGACGCATACTAAGGATCAACGCAACGATCTTGAAGCATAGTAGAGCAAGTAGTGGTATCGTGGACACACTTAAGTCCTAAGGGCACATCCTCTTTTCTAAACTAAACTTTTTACTTTATTCTCATCTTCTACCCCCCTTTACTTTATTGCTTTCAACATATATTTATTTTTGGCTAACTAAGGTTTAGATCAAAAATGAATTACGTGAATCACGCATAACACACATATCGCAAAGCGTTTGGACAAATTGGTAGTTAGGGACCTTAAATCACCCTTAATAATTTTGTGACCTAAGATCTAGTTTTATGTGCTTAAACTATCGACTTAGCTAAATTTTAATTGGTTGTATTTAACTTGTAAATGATTTTAACTTGCATGGCTAACTTCTCAACGTCTTGTAAACGATAATTCAACTAGTAGAGACCGCTATACGTGGGCGGGGTTGGGTGTGTTATGACTTCCCAACACGTACCGTCACCCACAAACCCAGTCTTGCGGTCCGTAGACTGCATATTGGCATTGGGCACAATGCGCATTTTGTTCCTTATGTCCCTCGGTTATGTCCCTTTTGGTAAACGACTCGCGAAAGTGTTTTGTACTTGGTATGACTCGCTTCCCCAAGCGTTTATGCTCAATGAGTACAGACTCACCTAGCGTTTGCGTAGTCCCTCGCTAACAAGGAACAAGATCGTGTTGCATGGTTTCTAAACACCTCACAATTGTTTGGTGGAGAATCTTATCCTAGTGCAATCATCCCATGACTCGCGCGTCCGCCGCGATAGAGACCATCTGTGGAATCTACAAGTAGTAGTGCTTATTTATGGAAGCGCAGTGAAGTGACTGAAAGAGTATTAGGTTGCCTGGGATTTCAGTAGCCATTCACGACATGACAAACCTATTAATAGTTAGATACTAATTCGGGGTGGTTGTAATGCTTCAGGAGGCATTTGGTAAATCTCGGCATGGGAAGGCGAAACCCGAAGGCAAGTGCGACCTCATGCACCGCAAACGCACCGGGAGGAGGTTCCGAGCAGACATACATGGGATGCGGCACCATTATTACGTACGTAGAAAGGATCATAATCGTCGCACATTCCCGCTTACCTCTGGGTAGTATATAATTGCTTTTGCTCCAACTCTCCAGCACAGGCGTGGTGTCATAGTCTTTGAGCATCTTCGCGTCCAGATTATACGCGGCAACCTCGTATTGAACGGCTTGTGCCTCAATGAAGCTCGAATCCAGCCAAAGGATGGTGGTACGAGCATGAGAGCTAGAATAGGAACTGTTTGGAAGGCAGATAAGCAAGGGTTATGTTATATCGAGTGCGCCAGAGACAATCCTCGGATTCGGAATAGAATCTGAGTCCGAGGACTCCGACTCCGAATCCAAGGAAATAAACCTTTCTATCCGACGAGGGTTAAAAGGGACGCCAACGGGAATAGGCCTCCCATCCCAAGTCCCCAGTCGCGATAACTACATTTTCGCCTCCAAACCTAGATCGGCCAGCGGGCGTTGTCGCGGCTTCCACTTTTTGTCGAGCTAGGGACACTCAACCAACACATAGGCCGTGTGACGCGAATCCAGTTTTAAACCTTGAAACGTCATCAAAGGATGTGAAAGGAGGGCAAAACGGGAAGAAAAATAAGAAATTAGGGCAAACCAACGGCCGCCCTACGAACTATAACGCTAAAACGGTAAAACGAGTAAAGTTACCTTTTTTGCTGGAAAAGGCGAGGAAGGTGATCAGAACTCTTCGAAGGGGTAGTAGCAACGCCGGCAGCAGCACAAGTCGAGAAGATCAATGGTAAGGGGGAAGATTTGAGATGAAAGTTACAACTGTTGTGGGTGAAAAGTCGAGAGGTAAGGAAAGGTTGAAGAGAAAGAGGGAGACTCGGGTGAAAATTTGGAGGATGGAGTGACAAGTTAAACTCAAGAGGGGTAATTCTCTATTTATAGAGAATCGAATGAAGGGCAATAGCGTAAAAACGCGTGATTTTTACATAACATCCTATGCCATCAATATTGTCATAATTATACAATTAAAGGGAGGTTACTTTTTACAATTCCAAGGCGACTTTTGCCATTCTAGTAGATATGACGATTATAGAGAATTTTCGAATTCTTCAATCGATAATCCAAGAAACAACAAGACTATCAAAACTATTGGATCTCCCGTAGCTCGTCCTCGAATGAACCCAACTCCAAGGGCAAAATTTCGACTGCACCTTCGACTCCAAGCTAGGGGCGAAATTTTCCAACTTGAAATTGCACCCAACTGTAGGGGCAAAAGTCCGAGTGCTAATTCGACTCCAAGTTAGGGGCGAAATTTCCAACTCCGAATCGCACCCAACTCCAGGGGCGAAAGTCCGAGTGCTAATTCGACTCCAAGCCAGGGGCGAAATTTTCCAACTTCGAATCGCACCCAACTCCAAGGGCGAAATTTCGAGTGCGACTTCGACTCCAATCCAAGGGCGAAAATTTCCAACTCCAAATTGCACTGATAGCTAGATTGTCGTTAAATCTAATCAAATTACCACTATATCAAGCTAACTAGCAAGGGTAAGTGGGTACCGTATCCACGAGGAAGAGGGGAAGTCTAATATGCAATTAAAATGTGAACAAAAAAAAAAAAAGCAAAACAAAAGAAATAAAGCAATTAAAAAGGGGGTATTGGGTTTGAAGATTGAAACAAACGATATGCCAAATGAATTAAAGCGACCCTCGGTGATAATCTAGTCTAACACCCTAGTAAAGTAAGTTTATTCTCTCTCTAATCAAACCAATTCAAAGATAATCTCGGTTTAAACCTATTAATCCTCTTTTATGAGGAATTTGAGCAACCGCTACCAGATTCCTCTCCTTTTAGTCCTAATTTGTCTAGTGATCACTCAAACAAATCATAACCAAAGGCATGAAGAGCAAGGATTAACAAAGGATTAAGAACATCCCAAATAGTATCTAATTAGTCGCAACCGCGACACTAATCAAATCTAATCTATTAGTTGCCTAATTAATGCCCCAATCACAAATAACCATACACTAATCATGTGAAAGTTGTTTCCTTTTAGGCTAATAATCAAATACCACAAATTATCAACCTAACATATGAAATACCCAAGTCTAATCTAGTAGCTAATTAGAGAAAACAAGGATAAATCATGCATTTAAGAACAAAGAATAAATTACAATGAAATTAAAGGCAAATTAGAGAGAAGAAATTTTACTAATACATAGGATGAAAGATGTTAATTACACCAAGAGTCTAGAAAGGGATTAGCCTTCCATGAGAATTATTACACTAATTTTAAAATTAAAACCCATAATAAAATTAATAGTTTTTGAACAAATCTCTCTCTAAAACTCTCTCTAAATTCTCTCTAAAATGAAAAATAGATGAAAAATAATATGAATGGTGATAAAAACTAGGGAGGGGTTCATGCCCCTTTCTTTATATTCTAAAATAAAGCACTAAAAGACAAAAAATGAAAGCACAAAAGAAATCCGAATAAACTCGGAATATTCCGCCGAAAGAACCAACTCTCGACTCGAGCCAGGGGTATCTCAAGTCGAGAGTCGCATAATTCTCGACTCGAGGTGAGGTTGTCTCGAGTAAAGACGAGTGTTCCACAATCTGCTCCATGTCTACGTTTCTCGAGTCGAGGAAAGTACTACTCGAGTCGAGATTACCTTCCTCGAGTCGAGGTGTCTGCTTCTCGAGTCGAGGTGTTCGCTTCCTGACCCAAGACACGGTGTTCTCGAGTCGAGATATATTTGATTCTCGACCTCTTCCCTCCTTTCCTCGGCTCGAGCTAGTGTGCGAATCTGAGGCATATCCGAGCTAACTCCTCCTCAAAACTCGCTCCAACTCATAGCTCGATCCTCTATTCTCATCCAAGGCTCGCCGGGTCTTGAGCCACAAAAATCCCGTAAAACCATCGATTAAGCTCCAAAAATACTTTGAATGGTGTGGTCTACGAATCACGATAAAACCAATCATGCCCAAATAGACACTAAGGCTCCTAAATCATACGGATTAACATACTACAATTACACCATATCACGCACCCAACTCCAGGGGCGAAATTTCTAGTGCAACTTTGACCCCACTTCAGGTAACATTTCGAATGCGACCCTGACTCCAAATGAAACCGATGGATGATCTAATTAGGCACATCTGAACCACGATACTCGAACCCAATATGGGCAAATTTTCGACGATCGTTATAATGGGATCAGGCATTGCGGTAATAGAAATACAAAATGACAAGCGCGACATATGTGGCCATTAGGCTCGCAAGGGGCGATGTTTCAATTAAAATCGAAAATACGAGCCTAATAGTCTGGAAAAAGGCAAAGAAAAGGACGCGTCCAATATTCCAAAGCATCACAGGACTTTCCCAAGGCCCATTCCATAAGATATGGCAAAGGGCGGCCAGGAGATGCGCAGTCCGGTCACCCTCGGTGAGCTGCGAAGCCGAGAAGCAGTGAACGACGGGCACAACCCTCGGTGTTCATTTTACAACTGAGGTCACAACTGTAAAGAATGAAGGTCCAAAGGTGCTGGAAAAGCCCATGTGATGCACTTAATATCCAACAAAGGTCGTTGACCACTCAAGACTAACTTGATCGTTGGATGGGCGTCGCCTTGTGAAAACGGACCCCCTAAATTGTTTGTTCACACGTGCAGGTTAGAAGTTTGGTCTTCTTCTATTCTAAAATCGAACTCACACCAACATAAGGTATTTATCCTTCCAGGAGATAGAGTGTGCTGGAGAGTTAGTGATTCATGGAGAGTACGCTTTAGCGTTGTACATGGCTTAAGCTCTCACTTTGGTCATTACAGTTTTTTTTTTTTTTTTTTTTTTTTTTTTTTTATGAGGGCAACTTTTGAGTTTTTCCCCTAATAAATATCACTCCGTCCCAAATTAAATTTTTCATGGAATTTGAAATCTTCTCACCTAATATTATTTTATGAAAAGTTTAATTTATTTGGTATGGAGTGCTATATGCTGAATTTTTTTTCTCAGCATCAAGAAGGGTTGTAATTTAGTTTGGCCAGGTTATGGTGTGTCTTTTGACACGCACGCACGATTTGAGTGTTAGCCAGATTCTTATCTCACCTACCAAAAAGTGAAACTAATTCCGAATTTGCACAAAAGTGAACAAAAAGTAACACAAACAAATTTTTACGTACACCTAGCTCAGTCGTCTTTACACTTCCACTGATATGAAATGTACTCGGTAGGAGACAATTTGATCAAATCATAGAACTTTGGCTTTATTTTTCTTTATCCACACATAATGCATGTGTGTCGAATAGCTAGCTTGAGACAATTTGATCAAATCATAGAACTTTGGCTCTAATGTATGCACGTATGCAATTAAACTTATGAATTATGAAAGAATGTGGAAGTGTTATCAGACTCTTTTGCGGATCTATATGTAATCTTTTAATTAATTCTTTGTAATATCGGCACAATTGTTTATCTTAGCTTACCTTATTCCCTATTTATTTTATCAAAACCTTTCATCACTTTCTCATTGTCTAAACTCTTTATTGAAGGGAGACATATCTTGTGGATGGCTACCTAATTTCAATTTAACTTAGCTTGTTACTTTATTTTTTTCTCTTAGTTAAGAGTAGTACATTGCACCTGCTTATTAGTGCATTATTTCTGTCACAAATTATTTCCGGTACAAACAAAGAGCAAGTCTAGTACAAAAATCTCCACCATTCTTTCGTTCACCCGGCCCATTGTTTCATTTTTTTTTTCTACTAATAATAAGCACAGCTGTTCGCAAATACTTTCTAGCGATTGTAATCGATAACAGCTCATGCTCATACTACCTAATTCTTTATATTGTAAGGTGTTCTGCATGGGTCAATAAGTGTGCGTGCGCTCACGGTTAGCATTGCTCTTTGACTCTTTGTTTCAGATCGCTCGGTGCGTTTCCGACATTTAAAATTTGCGCATATAATATATTGAAATTTCGCTTTAACTCAGTTGCTCAACATATATAGGGTTGTTAGATCCCAAAGCAAACCAAGTCGCTATTCGCCATCCACGACAAAAGAGGCGTATTTGTTGGGAGGCTCAGAATAGGCAAATAGGATTGTTTTGGAGTGTAGTGTAGTACACTTCTAATCAGAGCCTTCATTCAATGATTGTCCAATGCCAGTTGGGCTCATGGACTCCAGTGGTGTAGGAGCATTGGATTGAGACCTTAAGGTTGGCCGGGTAGGGACGATTCCGCCCATTCATTATAGCTTACGACATCACGAAAACATTTCTTTATAACGTTTCAATTTTATCAAATTTTTCGAACATCCATAAAACACATTGTTGGATGTTACACATGACAAAGTCTTGATCATTTAAATTTCATGGCACAGAAAAATTCAGGAGATTTCATTTTATTATGATAGTCCTTAGTTACACTACCAAATTAACCCAACTCCCCCATCGCTTTCGTTCTCCGATCCATATTCCCTTTTAATTATTCCTCTCCCCGGTCTTAGAATAAGCCATGAAATCTAAGCGACAACTGAAGTTAATTCCCTGGAAATCTTCTCGGAGTAATTAACTTCGACCGCCCTGACATCGGCTTCCCACAGCTCAGGCAAGGCTTCCTTCAGGTTGTGAATACTCTCCAAAGCATGATCAACTCCTTTTGGTCGGTGAGATGTACCAACCTACAAGTATACCAAACCACATTTTCTAATTAATATCATTCGTGACAAAATTATATTCAAGGCCAACTTTTAGCGTAATTATGACGAGACCAATAAAAAATAATGCCTACCAGCACGGTGTCCATGCCTACACGCTTGCCAGCCAATACATTCCTCACACTATCATCAAAAAATATCTGTGAAGGAGGCCAAAAAAAGTACATGTTGATCAAAATTGTCATATTATCAATAATAGGTAGGTCGCAATTCGTATAATAAGGTCGAAATTAATTGAGGTGCGATAATTCTCCACTTACTGTTCTCTGGGGGTCCAAATTAGCTATTTTAAGTGCCTCCTCAATTGCGTATTCGGATGGTTTGCAAATGACTGGTGTCTTTGGCAACGTTGATGCATCATTACGGGTAGCAAAATGACTAATAATGTCAAAAATTTGGTTGTTCTTGTATGTGGACGTTATCATAGGTGGGCTTGCTCCGACAAAATCGACGTCGTCTTCATCATCCGAAGCATCATTTTTGTGGATTGGGTTAAGCGTCTCAAAACAAATAACACCCTCAAAGCAATCTTCTAATCCCAGCTTGCTTAGCGCCTTAGCAGCGTGGACTTTGTCCGCATTCGTAAAAATCTAATCAAGTACCGAAAGCAAACACAAAGTAAAATCAATAATCGTATTAACAACTTAAACATGAAGCTAAGTCTTTGTATATTTGAATTCATTACTTACAACTTTACGAATCGGTATGCTTAGTAAGAGATTTCTCAAGACCGGATCGGGTTTAAGGTTGTCATACGGCAATCTTCCATGCACAAAGCTGTAGACAACAACCAAATTTACACAAATATATCAGACATGTTTAATGAACTAACTAGCGCTAGTTTAATTAAAATTACAAGTGTGGCTGTTTTGATAGCGAAATCAATTAAATAACAAGATTTTAGCTAGATAGCAACCTGTGGTACTCATCATAGTCAAAATCATAGCCAATGGCCTGCAAGAAACGTCCACAAACTTTGTTAACAATCATGAAAAAGTCAAAAGTCGTCTTATATATGTATTCGAACACGAAAACGTGACGCAGAATGTAGGAAGTAACGTACCCTAAGACCGGCCATAGTTGTGCCATAATTTTTGTATAAAAGGTTGCTCAAATCATCAATATTACTCTTGTCTATCCCTAGCTTTTCAACCATATAGTCTGAACAAGCAAAAATTAACGTAAATGTAAATTAGATGTACAATTTCGCAAACAAGTCGTATTTCAATAAATCAAAATTCGAAAAATTAAGAAAAAAAAACAAACCATGAATATTGCTCAAAACTCCTTTAGCCAGTCCAGTGCTGAGTGGGTACAAGGTATCATCCAGGTCTGTTCATTCCATCAAATGCAAATTCGCAAATTAGAACATTAATTTTTGGGGAAAAACTTATGTTTACAACTGTTGCATCGAACGACTAACTCTGATTATAAATCAGGATATTTTAAAAGTGCATGCACGAGTTAGGAAGTAGGGGCAAATTATATAAAATAATGTTGGGGTACTTACCAAACAAGAGGCAGTCATACTTTGAAGCTTGAACGTACCGTCCATTTTCGAATTCCATTTTTCTAATATCTGTAATGGAGACAGAAAAGACACTTAGTAAAAAGAGAAAAGTAACACTAGTATAATAAAAAAGAAAGAATAAGGTTGAGAGTTCAGTTGTCCCCATTGACTCTGATTGGTTAGTATAATTGAACATTAGATATTAATTAAAATGATTTACATGCATGCATAGTCTAAGCTGCTGGGATAAGCAATGACACAATTTATGATTGCAGAATCCACAAACATAAACGACATATTCCATATAACTTGCAATTATTGATGCACTTCCACTTTGATCCTTTCCTTTGCAATTATAACGTGTCCTTTTTCCACTCATATCAAACCAAGTTTATCAAAGTGACACGGGCCAACGGCTACATCAGATACGCACCTAGTGTACCGAGTGTTAGTGTGTCCCTAAAGGGACACCTCTAACCGGTACTTTAGGTGCGCAACGAGTACCAATTTTTTTTATCAGACCAATTCAAAATTGGGACATCGGTTCCTCGGTCAGTCTATTTGAGATTTTCCTAAAATTAAGGAGTCACTAGCACACCAAAAAATTCAATGCAAATCCTCATCGCTTTGTGTTGTTTCCCCTTCAATGTACCAAACAACTCAGATGGTGGAAATTCTTTCATTTTATCGTAATAGAGAGGTTTTTGGTACACCGAAGGAGACACACACAGAGAGACAGAAGATTCATTCGAATTCCGACAAGTTGATGGGCCTCAGATCATATTTGTCAATATGGTGGCATCCATAATCACATCAGCACATAAATTTGCAGTATTTATACAATGACATGCAGAATTATTTATGCCCATGATGATCATATAGGAGAATTTCAGAAATGTATGTTACAAAAACAACAAAAAAAGTTATGATTATAAGAGCAAAAAATTACCTAAAGATCAGAGATATGATTTGAAAAAGAGGTTGATCAAGATGATCAAGAGAAATAGAAGAGCTAATGATGAATAAAGTGCAAAAGAGAGAGAAGAAGAGGGGGGAGGGAGTTTGGTTGGAGAAGGGGGGGTTTATATAGGCCATTTACTCTGTTTTTTAATGGCTTTTTTGGGTGAATGTCTTGTACTTAATTTCTTCCGTCCACAATAATTTAGCGGTTTAATAGTATATACCCCTCTTCATTTTAAAAGGTCCGATTAATTGGAGAAACGTACAGCCTGAATTTGTGCCTAGTGGAAAAGAATCAACTCATCGCGTTGGCTTCAAGGCTCAACACGTGGTAGTATCATATGGTTTTTGATGTGGATGTCTTTGTGTGAGAACCATTTTTTTGTGCAATTTGTTCTTTGAAAACAAAATGGAATCTTGATCATTTGTTTCATGATAAACTACTTTTAATTTTGATCTAAGTATATACTACGAGTATGCAATTTTTTTACAAGGATACGATGAGAGCCTATACTATCAATTAGTTGAACTGATTAAAAGGTAATTTATTAATCTATGATAAATCTTTATTAAATTAAACTCATTCACATTCAAGTGTGAAACAATGAAATGACTTATACTTTTAGTAGTGATGTAGTGGTTGTTTGAATGCTACTTTAATTTTTATTACGAGGAAATTTCCAAGAACGCAAAAATCCAATTAGTTGTACAAATTTGTCTAGTGTGAGGTGTTGATCTTAAAACATTTCTAAGCGTAAAAGTTAATTACTATGAGCCTAGGCAAATGACACTTATTTATATACTCTTTCACGCTAAACTCCTATGGGATCAAATCAAGTACTCAATAATCAGTGAACAATTGACTTCAAAAAAAAAAAAAAAATAATCAGTGAACAAAAAAAGTTGGATCAAATGATAAATGAAACACATACATTAGACACGCACGGCACAACGCAGAGCATATGTAGAGTAAAACCCACAACAAACCCAACGTTACAAAAAGACAGAGTCAAACTTGTACTGTTTGATGGGTACAGAAAACACGAAGCGCATGATCAAATTGGATTAGATTGGAATAGTTCGCAACTTCGTAGTAAGGTGGCATTTGTGACTCTCGGTGTAACCTTCTCAAATTGATTGATGTCCAAGTTATCTGGATGGTTCTAGCCACGTGGTGGGATTAATTTATTTTAATTAGCCAAACAAATAATTTAGATGTTAGCCCAACTCATGCATTACTAGGCATACTAGCATAGTAGCATTACAGCTCAACTGCTCTAAGTAGCTTATAGCTTTGGAGATAGAGATAATAACAAAAGATTAGTAATTAAAGAAAGAAAAACAAAAGAGGTACAAATAATTGGTGCGGTCAAGTTCTATCTAAATCTCATGATCAATCATGTACTTAGTATATGTTATAATGAAGACAATCATAATCATGAGTTTGTGTTCCGAAGTCTTCCTACTTCCTTTCAATAATTCTAGATAAGTACTACGGTTGCTTGTTACATACGAGACAACTTTGAAAATAAAATTTGTATTTTGTAATGCTAAGTTACGGAGTAGATGATTCCAGAGTTCGTCCTTGGTCTAAATTTATTTTCAAACTCGTTGTCGGACATTTGGGATTGTAATGGTGAAGTCTATAATATATTGAGGTTATTCATGATGTTTTCCAAAAAGTAAAATCGTAAAATTTTATCGATGAATAATTTTAACGCGTAGGATAAATTTCCAAATCCTACCTTATATGTTTACAATTTTCCATTTTGCTACCTTATATGTCCAAAACAATATTTTTCTACCTTATAAAGTGTTTTGTTTATCCAATTCCTACCAAAAACACTATTCCGGCCAATTGACTATCCATTTCCGGCATTGACTTATTATTTCCCTAAAATCTTTCGTGATTTCCCTCCAATTTTTTGCGATTTCCCTCCAATTTCCCCCATTTTCATTAAATAGCGCATGCAATGCAGTAATAACGTTGAGGGAGTGAAAATGAGAAGTGAAAATGAAGGTTCTATGGGATAAAGAAGGAAGGATTTTGAGAGGAGCCTTAGATTTGGAGAGGACATAGATATAGAAGTGTTATGAGTAAAAATAGAGGTTTGACATGGGTATGCGAGAAATCATGCGAAAGATTGAGGTGAAAACTAAGTCACATGCAAGTCACACGAGAGTCAACGCCGGAAATAGAGAGTCAACTGGTCGGAATAGTGTTTTTGGTAGGAATTAGATAAAAAATAGCACTTTATAAGGTAGGAAAATATCTTTTTGGACATATAAGGTAGGAAACTGGAAGATTGTAAATGTATAAGATATGATTTGGAAATTTTTCCTAACGCGTAGGATCCTTCTGTTACAACTTACTAGTTTTGTTTTTGGAAAACCGACACCACTACCAGTACTACTCCCTTCGCTAGGATCATATGTTAGACATTCATTTCGCCACAAAAACCAAGGAGAATGGCTAACTAGGTGGTGTGGTTTGTTTATTATTTTTGGAGATAATGAGTGGTTTGTTTATTGTTTTTGGAGATAGTGGAGGGTTGATGTGTGGTGAAAACTTACCTCATTTAGAAAATTTTGAAATGGGGTGTTTAAAGAAAGACACCTCAAAAAAGAAACTAGGGTGTTTAAAGGGGGGCGGAGGGAGTACGCTTTTACTTCGGGAAGATCGATTACAGTGCTGTTGAGGTCTTTCATTATATGCGTACTCATTATAGCGGTAATACGGGGTATTTGGGTTTTAAAATGGATATGAGTAAGGCATATGACCGGGTTGAATGGGTTTTTTTTAGGGCGGTGATGGAGAAAATGGGTTTTGATTCTCGCTGGAGGGCAGTTATCATGCGATGAATTTCCTCTGTAAAGTCTTCTGTACTCATTAATGGGGTTCCTTCAGCGCAATTTTCGCCTAATAGAGGATTGCGTCAGGGGGATCCGATTTTGCCTTACCTGTTTATTCTATGCGGGCGGTAAGAAGGAAAGCGATGTATGGGGTGCGTATAAGTAGGCGAGCACCTGTTATTTCTCACCTCTTTTTTGCTGATGATAGCATTGTTTTCTGTCATACAAAAGAGGATGATGTTGCATATGTACGTGATATTATCTGGGTCTATGAAGGGGCGTCGAGGCAGAGAGTGAACCTTCAAAAGTCGGAGGTATCATATAGCGCAAACGTGAATGAGGGGATGCGGGAACAACTAGCTGGTCTATTGGAAGCTCGGGTAATCGACTACCATAGTCGTTACTTGGGCTTACCTGGAGCGGTGGGTAGGAATAGGAGGGAGGATTTCAAACTGATTGAGGAACGAGTATGGAAGAAACTACAGGGTTGAAAACGGAAACTTGTCTCCTTTGCAGGTAGGAAAATCCTCATAAAGGCAGTAGCCCAGTCGATTCTCACCTATCACCTGGGTTTGTTCAAGATCCCGTCTAGTCTTTGTGGAGAAATCAACTCGATTATAGCTCGGTTTTGGTGGGGAGCGAAGGAGGGAGAGAGAAAAATGCACTGGGTAGCGTGGGAAAAGCTGTGTAGCGCTAAAGATGATGGAGGGCTAAGTTCCATCATATAGAGGCGTTCAATGATGTTATGTTAATGAGGCAGGCCCGGCGTATTTTTTCAAATCCTAAGACTCTGGCGGCTAGGGTCTTAAAGGCTCGTTATTTTCCTAACTCGTGTTTTTTTATGCACTGCCAGGTAGTAACCCGAGCTATGCATGAAGTATCCAGGGGGTGAAGGTGGTGCTACTGGAAGGGTGTCGGTGGCTCATCGGAGATGAGCTTCAGTTAGAATATGGCAGGATAGGTGGACTACGAGGGGACCGTCTTTTCGTATTATTTCCCCAGAATAGGGGATACGATCAGATTTTCAAGTAGGTTTCGGATGAATCAAGGAGAGATTTAGTCAATCTAATGCTCCTTACTTGTACCGGATGTGCTAAGAGCAGTTATAGGTCACACGGAAGCCTGATGAGAGAGTCACCTCGTATTACAGTCGCCTAAGACTGGATCCGAAGATCTGAGGAGTCTTGATCCTATTCCCATGTATGACTGTGGTGCTCTCCAAGCATGCTCATGCAACTTGTCAAAGAAGGTTGTTGGCAGGGATAACAGGATGTACAATCGATCTATTTCCTCATGGGACTGGAATCCAATATACTATCAGAGAACTAATTTGGCTATTGATCAACTACTATAGACTAAAGAGGCATATTAAGATCTAGCATATTGAGACTCAAAAAGGGCTAGAGTATGATAGTCACACTGATGCAGACTAAAGCAACACAACAATGTTTGTTGGAAAATCTTTTTTCTCACAAAAGTGTTCATGCATGAAGGGGAGATCAATGCGGCTATAGGAAATTTTGCATGGGAATTTAGGAAGCAAAGTTATGATAATCTTAAGCAGTCACATGGGATAACTATTCTAAAATGCAACCATAGCAAGCCTAAGCATGTTAGAGACTTTAATTGTTACATAGTGATTGGTTGACCATAAGGGAAAGGTGGATCTAGGGTAGAGTTAATCAAATGGTCGATGGCCCGGCCTTTTCCTGGGTTTGGGCCTTACATTAGGCCCAAAAAGGGCCCAAACCCCGGTTCGATAAAAGCGCACAATAATATGGATCGGGCTTAGGCCAAGCTCGTTGCCTAAAATTTGGCCCGGCCTGCTTTCAAAAATAAAACGCAAAAAAAATTAAGTTTATAAATCTTAGTTATGTAAACTAGTGTAAATAATGGCGGATTATGATGAATTTGGTAAATAAAGTACTCAATATAGTAAAATTAGGGCAAGTATACTAAATAAAGTATATTAAAATAATAAAAATATTAAAATAAAGTATTGTAAATTATGATAACAACATTAAAAACCTCGTTAAGAAGGTACAATAGTTTATTATTTAATTAAATATGCAATCACTAGAGAACATTAATGTGTAAAGTTATCAAAAATGTAATAACTAGCTATTAAAGAACTTAAAAAAAAAAACTGAATGAGGCCGAGAGCCTGCTTTGGTCGACCAGCCTGGCTCGAAATAAAATCTCGGCCCGCCTATTTCTTAGCCACGAGCCGAACCGGGCCATGATCACCTCTAATCTAGGGGTGTTGAGGTTAGGGTAGAGTAAACAACAACTATAGTAGAGGAAGACGCCAGGCAACTATGGTGGAGATTCAAGGAGGTTTACTGCATACGTTGAGGAATATTCAGAAGAAGATGAATCAGACAATCCTTTTGGGACTAAAAGGAATGATACACATGTTCATCAAAAATTGGTTGATGCTGGTTTTTTAAGAATGTGCACAGCCTTCAAATGGAAGAATCTTGTACAATTTATTACATCATCCGCGAACAATGGCTCTCACTGACAAATGAATATGGAAGGTGTGATTTATGCCTCAAGTGCCGAAACTAATGAGTTTATTTACAAGTATGATGACTGGAGTGTTTATTCTGGTGCCTAAACTTGTTTTGTAATTGCCAAAACCTATTAAGGTGACTCTACCTGATGAGACTCAGAAAAACCTTGTTCTTGCACCTGCCAGACACCTTCCAAGGAAGACGGCAAACATTCATTTGTAAAGGGCAACCAAGTTTTTTTATTCCACAAACAAATCTAAATCGTAACGAAAATTTTAGTAATAATTGAGTTACGTAAAATTTGAGATTTTTAAAATTAGTGGGAAAATTTTGAGTGGTGCATCTAGGAGGCCTTACATACATACATCTATCAAAAGTTCATGAGTTTGGCCGACTGGGTCAAATTTTGGTGGTGCACCGAGGGGACAAATACACAGAGAGTTACATGAGGTTTGGCTAGACGCACAAGGGTTATTGTGGATACAATAGACCCATGCTTAGGATAATAAATATTCAAATACCTCACTTGAATTTGGATAGTGAATTATTAAGGGTGCCGAGAAGCAACTCCTTTTGTGTCTTGGTTAGCCAAAAGCACATGCAAGGTGTTTTCAGGAAGTTGAGTGCATGTAGACTAGCTTGTGGGACTCTAATCTTGGTGGGTTTATAGTCACGAGGTCATTTTGTGCCCTTGGCATAGGACTTGCCCCTTTCTTCTTTTTATCCGGATCAGAACCCTAATCACCCATTTCGGAAATTGGGTTAACCCAAATTTCATTTATCGGGAAAAATAATTTAATTAAGTTCAAGTTTGATATTAACCCAATATATTTAATTTGCATGAGTATATATTCTTTGTAGGAGTAAATTGTCATGTTAGGAAGGAAATTTTGACATATACTTTGCAGGGGTTGTCATGTTAGGAAGGAAATTTTGACAATGTCGGGATGTAAAGAAGGTGAGCTACCTTTTAAATACTTGGGAATTAAGATAACTACGGGTAGACTCTCAGTGATGGACTGCAACATTTTGACTGATAAAGTTGTGAAAATAATAAAGGATATAGGAGCAAAGAAACTCTCTTATGTTGGAAGACTAACTCTTGTTAAAACTGTACTTATGAAGCTACACTCATACTGGGCGAGAGTCTTTCTATTACCTAATTAAGACAAGTCTAAAGAAAATTGCAGCTACCTGCAGGAACTTCTTGTGGGATGGAAGTGAAAGATGATGAAGGTGGCCTTAGTTGCTTGGGAACATGTGTGCAAACCAAAATCCGAAGGAGGATTGGGACTGATTGACAATATTTGAATGGAATGTAGCAAGTATTGGGAAATATGTGTATTGGATATATCTCAAGGCTGACTCTTTGTGGATTAAATGGATCCATAGCATCTACTTACAGGGTGCAGACTGGGATAATTACACTCCACCTGATGATACTAGTTGGTACTGGAGGAAGCTATGTAAGGTGAAAGAAAGAATCAAGGCTTTCAGCACTAACTGTGAGAATGTAGAGTATAAAGTTGCAGAGGGGTACAAATGGTTGAAAGGATATGGAAGCAAAGTGAACTGGGACAAGATAGTATGGAGTCGATACTTAATCCAAAGATCAAGCTTCATAGTGAGGCTTTCTTTGAGAGGTAGACTGCAGGTGAAGGAGAAACTGAAAAGGCTGGGCATAAGTGTGGATGATAGTTGTCTTCTTTGTCAGGATGGGATTGAAACCCATGAGCACCTGTTTTTATCCTGTCCATATAGCAGGAAATGCCTAGAGAAGGTGTAGAGTAAGCTTGGCATACTAATTCCAGACGTCTATCCGATCCAATGGTGCTCAAGCAAGAGATTTGGAAGCTGAATAAATAAGCAGGTTATGGGACTTGTCATCTGCAACTTGATATACTACATTTGGTTTTCTAGGAATAGAAGTAGGCATGAAATGTGTGTTTGGATGCCAGATGTTCTAATGCAGAAAATATGGACAAAAGTAAGACATAGAATAAGAAGTGTAGTCCAAAACCTAAAGAGTAAGGACAAAGATTGGCTTAATACGAAGAACGTAATGTAAATGTCCAAAGTTGTAGCTGGTACAATTGTGTTTAGAATTGTGATGTTTTTGTAGGAATCATGGGGAATGCCCCTTTGCTCTTGTAACTCTTTTTTCAATAAATGATACTTACCTTTCAAAAAAAAATTATAATCTCGTTAAACTTTCTAAGGGTTTAGGTTGACAAGGATGTATGATTTTATTTTCTCTTATTTTTGTCTATATGGACCTTATATTATCATTTCAAATTCAAATAATAACAAACTTAGTTATATTGTTCATGGAGGGACTCAAATCATATAATTTTTTCAATATGTTATAAATATAAAGGGAGTGAATTTATAAATATAGCTATGTCAATATACTAAGCCACATTTTGAATTTTCACCATTTATTAGATCAACAAATATGTAACTACCTTAATCTCAACAACATGGATTAATCCCAAAATATTTAATTGTTGATCAATTAAGAATCTCTAGAATCTTTCACGACGAACTTCAAATTTACCTTGGATATTTTCAATGAGTAAAGTTTACACATACTATGATAAGAATATAATTTGTAGTTAATTGTAATCTTATTGATATTGTAGTCTAAACTAATTACGTGTGTGTAATTATTTTTTCCATATTTTATTGTATCCCTTTACTTCTTGCCTTAATTATACGAATTCAATTTATTGTTGTCTATACTTATACTCCTACTAATCTAACAAAGTTATTGAAAATATAACGCATTCTCATCGATTACACACATATGATATCAATTTACTTTCTCGACTCATGTATATGTCGCTCTCTCTTATGTTGTGAGACATTTAAACTTATATATATTTTGAAGCATAAGGTCAATGGAATTAAGATATCATAAAAACTAATTTGATACAAGCCTAATGACTATAACTTTGCCCATATAAATCTAAATGATTTATTGTCTATCAAGTGATTCAATAACTTTGCCCATATTCTAACATTAGTGATCTTTATTTTGATGGAGGATTTTGTGCGATTTTAATAAATTTGTATTCGATTTATACCAATATTGTTGTAGATGTTGTATGGTCTTTTAATTAATGATATTGATTTTCTTCCCTTCCAAAAAAAAAAAAAAGTGACTAGATAAGTGAGAAAGACATATATATGCATGAAAGTAGATGGGCTATTATTCTTGAACCAATTATGCACAAAAGTTCAACTAGATCAATAATGTAGATAAACTTTGGAGAACAAAAACTATTAAAATTATTTCACCTAATACATATAAAAATAAAATAAAATCAATATAAATCACCTTGTGATTTCACCAAAGCAAATAATAACATTTGGTATTAGATTGTCAAATCCAATTAAAATAAATAGATCAAGATAACTAAATGTAACTAAAACTAAATGAAAGCCATATAGAAGTTAAAAAAAAAAACAAAATAAACCCAATAAATATTATTAGAATAAGAATAAATTATTAATGATCCATCAGACATACCGCGATAGTCGTGACAGTTTGTGCTTGGGGGAGGATGTGCTCCAAGTTTAGACTTTTAGGAGTCCAACAAAAAGATTGTTGTTGTTGATCTCACCTTATGTGTTTAGGTTAGTTCAACAACAAAAGTTTTGTGATTGCCCTTCTCAACTTAGAATTGTGTGTAAAGAGTGTTGATGTTAGGATTTATAATATATGATGATTAACCTTTGATGTGGGCTTAGACCTGTGAGCAGGCTGCTTTGGGTGGTAGTGTTTCTTAGGATGATAATTCACTTGTGGTTGTCCAAATACAGTGGATGCTCGATCTTGTAAGAAAGTTAAGACAGTATAATGTGAATAACAAAAAAAACCTTTACTTGGTTACAATGGTCAGTCGATGAATCAATGTTTATGAGCATTTAGATGGTTGTTGTGTAGGTATGGTTGCTGGCTAATGTAATCCTTTCGATTTTGTTATGTTATTAGGGATAGTGGGCTCTAGAGATGTAAGGATTGAGGAAGAAGATATCATAAATTATATATTTCCTATTAAAAATTATCATGTTCATATTGTAATCTAGTTAATTTAGGATACTAAAGATCTGCTATGATCTTGGGTAATCTCTCTGATTTGTTACCTAATTTGTAATATTACTTTAGCTAATCTAGGAATATAAGTTATAGCATTACTACTTTTTAAAAAACAAATAAGGCAAAAACAAAAACTTGTTCATTCTCACAATCTCATACTCTTAAAGTGGTCGGCAACATGTGTGATGCATAAGACGTATATGAATTGATGCGAACCGACGTATCGGAAAAACAAAGTTATGGTTGTCTTCTGCCTCACTTGTTGTACTGACTTTATATAATTCCATACTATGGAATAGTTTTTATGACTTTTGTGTTTAAATTACGAAAACTAACAAATATGAACGAATGAATTACAACCCTTAGAGATCCACCAAAAAATCTAGTCTCTAAACAGAACCCTTGTTTAGTTCTAAACTTTGAACCCAGCACAAGTTGCAATTCACGATAGGCAATTATACATAGCCCCTAGTATATGTTCAACCTTAGAACAAAACCAAAAGACTTGAGAAATTCTTAGCTTTCTCGACTCTTTTCATTTTTTTTTTTTAATTCAATCTGTGCATAAAATAAAACTACAACATATTTAAATACTTAACATAACCTCTTGAAATTTTCATAATCTATCCAAATACAATATGGAAACTAGCTATAAAATTAGGTGGAGTAAAGTAGTTTGGGACACAATAGTTTTGCTTAAGCATAACTCCATTAGTGGGCTTGTTGTGCAGAAAAAACGTGCGTTGGTGGATAACCTAAGGAGCAGAGGTGTTTCTATAACAAATAGATGTGTTCTATGCAAAAACAAATGTTGCGGAATGACATAGGCATTAGTTTTTTTAGATTTGAATTCTCTACTCAAGTCTGACATGCTATTCTACATTGGATTGGATTCAAAGATAGAAAGTGGAATTTACAGCAAAAAAACTACTTGGTTTGCTAAGAACAAAAATAAGAAGAATTGGAAAGCAAAATAATGGTGGGAAATGCAGCATTGCTGCTTTAGAGTACTCCGTATATGGTTGGAGAGGAACAGAATAATTTTGTCTGATATCAAAAAGACTCTTGAGGACATTATAAGGAACATCAAGTATGTAGTTTGTGTGAGAGTCTAGGGGTGAGCAAGAGCGGGTACCCGCTCCAAAAACATGTACCCGGACCCTTACCCGTTCTCAACAGGTCCTACAATTGAGGACTTGTACCCGGGCCCGTTGACAACGGGTCCTAGAAAATGAGAACCGGACCCGGACCCATATTAAGTGCAACGGGTAGCGGGTACCCCCTCAGTTTGCACCATATACAATACGCACAAGGCACAACTAAGTCAGGCCCAAAAGGCAACCCTAACTCATGACCTTGATGTCCAATATGCTCACTTATAAGCCACAAATGTAAAGGCCCACCAAAGCATAGATAGGCATTGTGCCTTGTTACAAGTTATTCCACTTTATATAGAACAAAGGTTCCCACATCTTCCATGTTTGGTCGATGTGAGACAAATTTATGTTTTTTTTTCCTAAAGTTCTCTTTACTTATATCTCAATATCTTTGTTATTTTTGCAAGCATCAATTTACATGATCATTGATCTAACATGTTCAAACGCGGGTGTCCTACAATCCCACGTTAATGGTTTTATGTGGTATAGTAGTCGTGCGAATTCACAACCATGGTTAATTGTTTCCTGCTGCAAATATCATGTACCAAACCCCCCATGTAAGTTGATCAATATGATCTTTTGTGAGATAATAATCAAACCATGAATTTAACGATACTACCTTATCATTTTAGTGTATCCTTTTCGGCGCTTGATTGCTCACTGTTAAGATACCATCCTCCTTCAAGTCTTACTTTAAAACTTCTTTGGAAAATAATTACAAGCTAGGTATTCTTCTAAGTGTCCTAGCAAAATTTCAATGGCCCAATAGGCCGTAGTCATAGATATGTTCTCAACTAAGCTAATGTGATAGCTTTCAGTATTCTATTTTAACCGTCGGTACATCGTATGGAGAACTAATCTTTCAATTTTTGGTTAGTTTAAAGCTAGCATTCGATCCAATAGTGAGTTTTAATTCTTTTCCCTAACTCTTAATTATTGTTGTTCTTCCGTTTTAATTGTTTATGATTGCTTATTCTAAATTAGCTACCTAGGGTTTGCATGATCTATCATTAGCCTTATTAATTATCACTTGTTTAATTAATCTGGTAAAGTAAAGAAGTTTGATCTAGTATTAGGTGCTCATCGGTATTGGATGACAGGGAAGAACAACATAATTGGCATAGTATATTACTGCTCAGTGTAAGCGCCCAATTCTTTATTGATATTATTCTAAGTCTTATTGCTGTTATTGAATGTTTAATAATTAGGGTTGTTAAAGTCGTTCTCACGCCTAATAACTAATTATTAAGGGACAATAGGAATTTGATTCCACAATAGAGTAATCAAGAGGAGGATAATTGAATTAGAACTAGGACCGATTGTTAGAATTGCTAGCGGCGATAACCTTGACCAAGACCTCTTTAATCTTAATAAATCAACCACTTATTTCATTGTTTTACTTGTTAGTTTAATCAATAAATCTATCAATCAAAAGCCCCCAATTGTTACCACTGTTTAATTACGCATTTAATTACAAAAAGCTCGTAAAATTCCCTGATGATCGAACCTTACTTCCCTATCACATAGTTTTAGGAGAGTATTGTATTATATATGGAAGAGTGACACGATTAAGTTCCACCAACATCCGAATTTGACCCGATTTTATAAGTTAAATTCAACCCGAAACCCGAAATGACCCGAACCGAACCCGAAATTGACTCGAATACTGTTTGACCCGATATTAATCCAACTCAAACAGACGCGAACTGAAATGAGTCGGACCCGAATAATCAAACATTTTAATGAGTCGACTGAACAAAAGTTACTTGGATTAGCTATATCACATGTTTAAACTCTCCAATTACCAATAAAATTTCAATTTAAGATAATATGAGACAAAATATTAAGAGATTTGACATTAATATGATTAGATTTGAACATTTTGAAATGACTCAATTTGGATTTGACCCGAACTCGACCTGACCAGAATTTGACCCGCAGTTGATACACCCGAACTAGATCCGACCTAAACCAAACCCGGTCCGAACCAAAATAGACCCGAAATATATGACCCAAAAAGTGACCTGACCCGAATAGACCCGAACTGAATGACCCGTTTTCCAGGTCTACTTGCGACATTCCCCCCACTAGAGCTATTCAGTGGTCCAGAACCGGACCGAACCGGAAACCGAATGTGAAGAAATTGAAGAATCGCGTACCGTACCACTCACTGCCGTACCGGACCGGTTAACCGGTCCAGGACCGAATTGGACCAGAATACATTATGTTGACTATGATTTTAGGCGTCGTTTAATGTTTTTCTTTTACTAATCAAGTAGTTATGAATTTACGACATAATCCAATTGATCAAAAACTCATAATTGAACCTGTTAATCTGTGTATAAATTGTTCAATCGAAAATTATCAAAACCAATAATCCAAAATTCAAAACATGTGATGTCAAACGTAGTACACATTAGATGTCCAAAATCTAAAAAATAAAGCTATAATATCAATCATTCTTCATTCTCAACTATTGGTTCTCCACTCTCCAACTCTTCCCAAGTTGTTTTATGCCCTCTCCTCCATTGCATTTCCTTTAATTATCTTTTTGTTCTCTCTAATTCCAATTCTACATAAAAAAAAAAAAAAAAAAAAAAAAAAAAAAAAAAAGAGAAATTGTTAGATCAACAAAGTTAAGTTTACAAATGGAAAGAACCAAGTCAGAAAGTCTATTACCTTCTTCAAGTTTTTCTAACTCTTCTAACTTCTCCTCCATATTAAGTCTCTTGGCATTGCTTGGGCGAATCCAATCTTGTGTACAAATGAGTGCTTCCACAATCTTTTAACGATATACAAAATAAAAACATTAGTTCTCGAATAGTTTAGCCATCATAGTAATATAATTAATTACAATGTACTCCGTAAGAAACTAGGAGGTAAAAATAAATGGATAATACCTTAGGGGTCAAAGAGCTCCTAAATAAACCAAGATAACGTGGGCCGGCACTAAATGCAAATTCCGAAGCAATCGTAGAGATATGCATTGCTAAAACATCACGAGCTAAACATGATAGTACTGGATATCTATGACCATTTAACCTCCACCAAGTCAATATATCATATTCTCGCTCCTTTTCGCCAATTGCCTCATCTAAATTTCTATTAAACTCAGAATTTACATCTCCACGACCAGATTGAACCATCTGAACTTAGTCCTCAGGATCATCGACATCAGGATTAACAATAGTTGATCTAACAACCCTTTGAGAAGACGTGCGCGTATATAAACTCTTATACTCTTCAAATAAAGAGCTCGCTTTCTTATACACAGATTTTTGCATTTCCTCATCTTTAGGTGCACCATAAATCCGAGTAAATGTGAATTTCAATCCTAGTAACTTCACCTTAGGATCAAGAATTGCCCCCATATACATCGGCACATTCATCTTATCAATATCACCCCAATACT
Source organism: Spergularia marina (assembly GCA_963680865.1). NCBI lineage: Eukaryota > Viridiplantae > Streptophyta > Magnoliopsida > Caryophyllales > Caryophyllaceae > Spergularia > Spergularia marina. Next base: position 13,162,316 of record OY804548.1, read on the forward strand.
TATCAAATTTCTTTTTCATAGTGCATGCCATTTTTCTAAATACTTGATCATGACTCGAAGTCCACTTATTCAATTGATCAAGTGCACGAGCAGTGAAAAAGTAACTAGAATTACTAGTCACATATGATGAACCGGAAACTTGATCAGTCAAAACTTTAAACTCTTTCAAGAATACTACCAACGCTTGAACAATATTCCAATCTTGATCACTAGGGGCACCAAAATTCTCAATTTCAACCTCAACAGGATTTCCATATTCATCAGCATACATTACGTCATCACCAACTGGATTTACCACAACACTTACATCACCAAAAAAATCCTTATATTTCAAAGCATTTTCCAGCATAGTAAATGTAGACTTCCACCTTGTTGGACAATCAAGAAACGATTAAGGCCCATATTTTGTTCCCCTCCTATTAGCAGAATCTTTAAAAAATTGCAATCTACCTGGAGAACCCAAAACAAATTTAACAGCATATCTAACCTTATTAATGGACTTGATGTTAGTTTTTAACCCATCCCACACCATAAGGTCAATGATATGTGCAATACATCTCACATGCATGAATTTCCCCTTGCTAAGAGTCAGTGAACTATTTTCAAGGATTTTCTTCAACTATAGCATTACCAACTGTCAAAGTAAACAGAAGATTCTTCAAGGTCTAATCTTTCAAACACGCATAAACATCAGTGACAATATCCTTACTCTTATGATTAAAAGTTGGCCTAGAACATAAGATTTTCTTGTGAAACATCCAATCGTAGTCAATGAAATGAGCAGTCAAACACGTAAATGATTTTTTGAGTACTTATCCATGTATCAGTTTCCCTTTTTATTCAAGTATAGATCATAACAATCACGAGCAATAGTAATACGTGATGGAATGTGAAAGTCAGGACAAGTAACAGACATAAGACGCTTAAACCCAGGTTTCTCTACAAACTGAAAAGGCAACTCATCAATCATAATCATATAGACTAAAGCTTCTCTAACCTCCTTGACATTTAAAGTCCATCCCTTCAATTTACCCTATCCTTCATTAGCTTTCTATCAAACACAACTGTAGTCTATTTTCCTTTAGACTTGTTTAAAGGAGCATCGGGATTACCAGGACGCCAGTGTTTTAATACCCCAAAATAGTCATTCTTATTACTATCGACGGCAAAATTCTTATCCTCACAATAAACACATTCAGCCCTACGTTTACTTTCATGTATGTACTCTCAGAAATGGACCCAATAGGTTTTTTGCCTATTTATGTCCTTCCTGTCAATATAGTCGCGCTTAGGGTCCTTCTTTCGTATAGGTAACAAAAGCTTCTTCAACTTCTCTTCCTCGTCTTGCTCCTCTACCTCGTCTTGCTCCTCTACCTCGTCTTGCTCCTCTTCCTATTCTCGCTCCTCTTCGTCTCTTTCACGAAAAAGTCTAGCCTTCATTTTTTGGATAGATTGCTTGCCATCTGTCGAGAAAATCAAAAAAGGTCATTAAACAAAAAAGGTCTTTGTTTTGCTTTTTATCTTGTAACCAGAGACTAATCGCATATATATACTACTAATTGACTATACATAGCAACATGTAATAATACAAACATCATCAAATCTCAATAGTCATTATACGATGCATTATATTAGTAGACGGTAGATAAAACTAAGTATATCAATATAAGAAGACAATAGATCAAGCTAAGTATATCAAGCTAAGTAAGTGTATCAATTCAGGCGCGCACTCTGCATAACTAATCCATGTGCCTATATTGTCTCCTTTATATAATACAAGTACCCAACAACAAGAAGTCAACACAAAATTGTTGTCCAAAGTACTTATACTACACGTGCCCTAGGCCTGCCCACTGCCCACACATGTACTCTACACTTGCCCTTTTTTTTATGGATTGCTGAGCCCCAAGATTCCTTTTTATTAGGAGCCCCAAATATAAAATGTCGAAAATGTCCCTGGTTTGGCTTTTTTGGATTTCCCTGCTTTCCCCTATGTACCCTTCTCCTCTCTATTTTCTATTCTTCCTTCTCCAACTATATTTCACCTGAAAAAATTTCTTTCACTACTACCTTCTCTCTCCCACCTTCTTCTTCACTTACTGTATTCAATTCCTTCCACCTACATTGGCATTATCTTCATCACCTCCATTCTCAATCACCTCCATTGTAATATCCCGAAATTTCAAAGTATTTTATATTATAATTCAGATTTATTAATTAGATTATTGGAGTGCAAAAGATTTTAAATGTTAATTGTGAGTCGTTTTCAAAATGAGTTCGGAAATGATTTCTAAAATCGGGATTTCTATTTTGGGTCCTATTCCTAAACCGGGTCAGACATAGCCAATGGACCAATATCAACCCAAATCGACACCATTGGCCCAAACACCAACTTATACCCTAACCCCACCCAAAAAGAAATCAGAAAAAGGAAAAGGAAAAAAAAGAAATAAAAACCCCAACCGACCCTCTTTCTCTCTCCACAGGCGACCCCCCTTCCCCTGTATAAAACAGAGCCGCCCCCCTGTACTCTTCTTCTTTGCTCGTCCTTTTCACCCGCCGCCGCCGATCGCTTCCTCTTCCTGCCCAGCTGCTCGCCGTCGCGCCATCTTCCGACCACCGCGTCCTCTCTCTCTTTCCTCGTTCAATTTCATGAGCAACATCATCCTTTTCTTCTTCCCTTGTTTTCGTTTTATTTAGTAATCATTAGTTTCAATTCGTTTTCTTGCTTCAAATCATGATTAATCAGTTCTAATGTATGTTATAAGTTGGGTAATCGATTAGGGTTAGTTTTATGCATAAAGATTTGATTTTGATGATGGTTTTATGTTGATTTTTCACTAATTACGAATTTGGGCTTAATTAGTGTAATTATTCGAATTAAGTTCAATTAGTTTCGTGAATTGTGATTATAGCATGTTTATAATCTGTTAATTAGGGTTCTTGAATTTGTCTTGAGATTTAATTGGGGTTTTGTTCAAGTTTATAGAAATTACAATTTGGGGGGAAGTTTGGGTTAATTGTTTCTTAATTTGATTAATTAGCTTAAATTAGTTATGGTGGCTAGTATTTCGACATTGTGTTAATTTGGTGAATTATAATCTGATTTTCGGATTTAAATTGATTTAATTCATTTTTCCATAATTTGGTGTAATTAAGGCATGTTTTTCATGTATAAAACATAATATAAATTGTTTTAATAAATCCTAAATAAATCATAATAATTAAAAGTTTGTTTTTATGAATTAGATTCTGTTTTAAAAGTAATTTTAAGCCTTTGAGAATTTTCAAAACAAATTGAGTGTTATTTGAGTAATAGTAGCTAACTATGGAATTAGAATTAAAATTGTTGGTTAATTGTTGATAGTTGGATTAGAAATTTAAGAGGTCATGAGCATTGCATATAGAATAAGATTTACATAAGTATTAGTTGAATGATTGGAGGAGATTAGTATTGATTTGGGATTTATTGGTTGTGTAATTGTAGACCTCGAGTTCGCAGACGAAGAATACTAGTGACCGATGTGTCGTCGTGTCCTTGTGTGCATTGAAAAGGTAATTAAGCTAGCATGCTCAACCTTTCCTAAACTTGTAGAAACCTTTCAAATAATTATATGCTAAGTGATTGGTTTGTTGGATGAATACTTAGTCTCACGCTAGGTGGAGAACGACTTGTTGTTTTGGTTATCATATCTTGATTGTATTGGATTGGACTATTGTATTGACATATTGTCTGATTTATGAGTCAAAATATGTTATTGGAATTATGATTAATGAGCGTACGAATATATTGATGTGATTGAATTATGAATGGTTGTATGATTATTGCATTATATGCTTGTGTGAGTGATCGATACTATAAACAAAATAAATTAAGTATGAGGATACACGATGATTATTGGTTTGAGTCGCATCGACTCCACTTTATTTGGTTTGAGTCACATCGACTCCACTTTATTGGCCCACCGCATCGGTCTTTAAGTGGACTTGGCTCTAGTACTACTCTATTGGGTTAGCAATACTTAATAGGGGGTGTGCACACTTAAGGTCTAGTAGTCTTGTATGGAATGGTTTGGTGGGTCGGCAAAGAACCGACTCACCCACGTATATAATGGTTTGGTGAGTCAGCAAAGATTCGGCTCACCCACGTATATAATAGTATGGTTTGGTGACTCGGTAAAAATCCGGCTCACCCACTTATCAATATATGAATGGTATGGTTTGGATGAGTTGACAAAGACTCGACTCGTCCCACTTATAAATTTCGCTATGAATTCCTCATTAAAGATCGTAAAGAATGACTTGGATTATATTATGAATTGTTATACATTTGTTGTAGTGATTGTGATACTTCTATGTTGGTGATTTGATTTGTCTTACGATTGGTTTATGTGATAATGTGCTAAGTGTGATTTTCGAAAATAAAACTAAAACGTTTTTAAAAGTCCAGGTAAGGGTTTTGGGTTTTCTACGGGTTGAGGTGTTAGCTTACTCAATTTCACTGACTTTTCAAACTGTGGTTTTTGTGTTTTAAATCCACCACAGGTATGGAGTAGATGATGCATTGCGGGGACGACAACTTACTAGATAGTAGTTGAATCAAATAAAGCTTAGACTTTAACGCTATAGACTATTGATAATACTTAGACTATTTCTTATTTTGTATTTTGGATTTCGGATTGTTGTAATTTAATTTTTGGATTGTAATAGATTAATTTAGACCATTAGACATTTATATTCTGGCTTTTGAAATCTCCTAGCATTCGGGTCTTTGACTTGAGTGCGGAGTGACACCTCTGAATTTCCTTAATTGTGTTTTGGCTCGCTGAAAAATGTTTTTAAAAAAGAAAGGAAATTTGGGGGTGTTACATCCATCCTTCATTATCATCATCATCATCATCATCTTTTCTCCCTTTCTCTCTCCTCATCAATCATCATGATCATTTTCAATCTTTCTTTCTCCATTACAATACCTACAAGATATTATTCATTAAATTAAAAGTTATAATAATTATCAAACATGATATGAAGATATGAAGATTTGAAATTTAAATTGACACATCGCATCTTTCGTCAAGATATGAAGATTTGAGATTTAAACAGGATTGAGTACTAAAATATATGGTATCAAATTTTCCATTTTTATGGATTGTAGAAATAATTAAACCCATAAAAATTTTGGGTTGGATTGAAAATATCGTCGAACCCAAGTCAAATCGTATGATCAAGACAGTTGGACCTAGATCGAATACGGTCGGGCACTGGTGAACCCGTAGTGGCATTCTGAGTATACAAGTTGCATGTGTGAGTAGTTTTAGTATGGTTGTAACCAAGTAGTTCTTAGTTAAAGGTCTGAGTAAGCATTATAATTATGTGAGTGTGTTTGTATGCTTCTATTTTATTTTCAAAATCCGCAAGACTTAATATATAATGTCAAGGTCTGTGTACGCCTGTTCATAAATAATTCAAACGAAATTTAACAAATCATTATTCAACTTTGTTCAATAAGGTCAACTAAATATCCAAGATGAACACATAATAATGTGGTTTCTATCCTAATAACGTCAACTAACGTCAACTAATCCGACGTGTGTATATGGACATACAAAGGACTCGACTTGGCGTTTTCATGTTGTCAGAATAAGTTTTGATAACCATGACTTTGAGTTGTATTGGGAATGACAAAGGGATTAAAATTAACTCGCAGCTCAAGTTTAAGATTAATCTTCTAATCAATTTTATTACTTTCGATTACTTCCAATACAATCTCAATTCATTGTGCGAGATGTAAAAACGCCAACGTAACAAATCATAAGATAACTATACTAAAGTAGTTTATATCGCACATTTTCGATGTTGTAAATAATCATTACCCACATATAAGTCGAGAATAAAAATCTCACAATATGAATCTCTTATTGATCCTACTCCAATATCTCATTTTCGACTACTAATTACATGCACGTAAATAATTCAATCTAGACTTCACAAATCATCATAATTCTTTGTTCAATAACGTCAATTAAAATACATGAGATGACCATGTATTAAAGTGATCATAGAACATATTGACATGAGCATATGACATATACATATTACCACGGAGTATATTCAAACTACCATATGATGTAGAGATAAGAATTCATTTGTTTCACGGGTAATATTTTCATGAGACATTATGTAACCGTAACTTTTGAACTTTCACCCATAATTTAGTATTTACAAATAGTTTTCGTATCTTATTGGTAATCTGAGTATGTTTTACAATAATCTGAATAAGTGCGCAAATGAAAATGTTGAAATATGTTAATCTAAATATGTGGTATGGTAATCTATATGTTTTACGGTAATCTGAATATTTTCCATCGTGTTCAAAATATAGTGTAGCCCTCGTTGAGTCGTGTCAAGAATAAGATTTCGTCACTATCAAACCATGGTAAAGTGTGGTAGTTGTGATAAACAAGTGAGAAATTAGGATGTAGTTTGAGCACCATCTCATTGAAAAATTTATGTAAATTACGTTTAAAAAATACATGAAGAAATTACCCTAAAAATCCATGAAAAATACTATTTTTTTTCATGGATTGTGTGAAAAACCAACCCAGAAAAATGGTGAACCATGTTTAAAACAAGACTCAAATTAAGTCAAGTATGTTATGGAGTCCTTATTCTAAACATGACTCAACGAGGGTCACTCTTTATTTTGAATATGATCAAACATATTTTGATTACCATATAACATATTCAACTTATCATATAACACATTCACATCATCTCACTTCAAAAACTTCAACTTCCACACACACATATTCAGATTTTATAAAACATGCTCAGATCACAATAAATTACTAGTTGTAAATACTTAATTACGGGTGAAAGTTGAAAGATAATGGTTACATAATATCGCGTGAAAATCTTACTCGTAAATAAAATGAATTCTGATGTATATTTTTCGTGATGAAGTCATTTGACGTGAAACCCACCGTATTGTTTTGTTCATGGTTCAACAGTATTAATAGCAAAGTCCAACTAAACAAGGGTAGCACCAATAATCTCTACCAAAAGATCTGGTATCTATTTGTCTATTAAATTAAATCCATGATAATATCCCTAAATAAGCATGTTAATGTGATAAAAGAAAAAAAAAAATGTGTGATTTTCATGGTACTTATTTGTCTTTTAAGTTGAATCAATTAGGATATCCTTAAATAAGCATGTTAATGTGGTAGATGTGACCTATGTTGCACGAGTACGGACACCGACACGGACACCGGAACACCGCAGTTTTAAATTCTAGGATACCGACACCGCTATTATTTTTTGATATAAATATATAAAAATAATTATTTGTTATATTTTTTAGTAAAATAATTATAATTTCTAACTTTAAAACTTGAAACAATTCTAAAATGTAGATATTACACACACGATTATTGAATAGGTGAAGGGCAACGTTTAGCAATTTGAGATTAAGAATGTCTATTTTGCCCAAATGCTTGCTTAATGTATGTTTTTTGTGTCCTAGAGGTGTCCAACTGGTGTCCGTTACGCAAAAAACCGGGTTTTGTGTCCGAATTAAATAGATTAAACCGGACACCAGATCGACCGTGTCCGACGCGTGTCCTCCCGGTGTCCGTGTCTGACACCGTATTAGACGCGGACACACCACTTGGAAGAGGTGTCCGTGCTTCATAGGATGTGACTATGTGAGAGTTTCACAACATCACCATTCACTACGCCAATAATTGCATTTAACACCGGAACATATAACACCGGAGCGCTAATAACCGGTGTTAGTAAATAGAAAGACACCGGGTGTGGAGCAATCGATGTTAAAAGTAATAAAAATGAAAAAGGAATTTCGTGGGAAAACATAAGACACCGGTTCCCCAGAAAACCGGTGTATTATGTGCTCCCAGAAATTTTATAAAAAAAAAAAAAAAAAATCTTATTGTACACATAAGACACCGGTTTTAGGCATAACCGGTGTCTTATGTATATTTTAAATAAAAAAAAAACTATGCTTGCACCTCAAAACATGTTAAAAAATAATAATTTATAAGACACATAACCGATTTTAGGCATAACCGGTGTCTTATGTATATTTAAAAAAAAAATCTATTCTTCCACCTCAAAAAAAAAAAAAAAATCTTATTGCACACATAAGACACCGGTTTTAGGCATAACCGGTGTCTTATGTATATTTAAAAAAAATCTATTCTTCCAACTCAAAAAAAAAAAAAATTATTGCAGACATAAGACACCGATTTTGGGCATAACCAGTGTCTTATGTATATTTCAGAAAAAAAAAATTATACAACCTTGTATTCTCCGCCTGCCCTCACTTCCCAGTTTCCACTCTTCTCAACTTCTATTTCATGAGTCTTCTCTCTCGTCTCAAATCCTAAAAACCTTCATGTTTTTTCACACGAGTCTCCCTTCTTCATTCTCCCCCTCTCCCTTCATAATAATAACTTACATAATTTATTTTTCTGAAAACGTTTTTTTTTTTTGTTTTGTTTTTAAAGTGCACATAAGACACCGGTTATGACTAAAACCGGTGTCTTATGTAACCCCCTTTGACCAGAGTTATGTAACACATATGACACCGGTTATTGGTACAACCGGTGTTATAAGTGCACCCTTTAACACCGGGTATTTTAAACTAAACCGGTGTCTTAGGCTAAGACACCGGCAGTCCAGACACCGGGTATAACCGGTGTCTGGTTGATTTAAGACCCGGTGTCAATTATGATTTCTGGCGTAGTGATTTGTAATAAAACAAGTATAACCATGATTTTCGGCAAGATAAAAGTATATTGCGTAATAGCCGTTTCTGCCATATCTTGCCATCTAGTGATTTATTGTTTTCGTGAAATTTATTTTAATTATTGTGACTGTTTTATAGTCATAATTCACAATTTTTCATACAAACGATCCGCACATTTGCAAGTTGTATAATCCTAGTCGTATCCCAATCATTTTAAACACGATCGACTATTCAGATTCATACCATACATACTCTAATTTCGTATATTGTTATGGTAATTACCATGAAGTGTGTTTAGATACCATATAACGTATTCATATTATCAAGGTTTGATAATGACAAAGTCTTATTCTTGACACGACTCAACGAGGGCTACACTATATTTTGAACACGATCGAAAATATTCAGATTACCGTAAAACATATTCAGATTACCATAAAACATATTTATATTAACATATTTCAAAATTTCAACTTGCACACATATTCAGATTACTGTAATACATACTCAGATTACTAATAAAATACGAAAACTATTTGTAAATACTAAATTATGGGTGAAAGTTCAAAAGTTACGGTTACGTAATGTCTCATAAAAATAATACTCGTGAAACAAATGAATTCTTATCTCTACGTCATATGGTAATTTGAATATACTCCGTGGTAATATTTATATGTCATATACTCATGTCAATATGTTCTATGACCATATTAATACATGGTCATCTTATGTATTTTAATTGACGTTATTGAACAAAGATTTATGAAGTTTAGATTGAATTATTTACGTGCATGTAATTAGTAGTCGAAAATGAGATATTGGAGTAGGATCAATAAGAGATTCATCTTGTGAGATTTTTATTCTCGAGTTATATGTGGGTAATGATTGTTACAACATCGAAAATTTGCAATACAAACTATTTAAATATAGTTATCTTATGATTTGTTACGTTGACGTTTTTACATCACGCCTAATGAATTGAGATTGTATTGGAAGTAATTGCAACTAATAAAAATTGATTAAGAGTTTAATCTTAAACTTGAGTTGAAAATTAATTTTAATCACTATGTCATTCTTAATATTACTCAAACTCATGGTTATCCTTATGCATGGAAACGTCAAGTCGACTCCTTTGTATGTCCATATACACACGTCAGATTAGTTGATGTTAATTGACGTTATTAGGATAGAGACCACATTTTTACGTGTTCATCTCGGATATTTAGTTGACGTTATTGCACAAAGTTTCATAATGATTTGTTAAATTTCGTTTGATTATTTATGAACATGCGTACACATTCCTTGACATTATAAATTCAGTCTTGCAGTTTTTGAAAATGAAATAGAAGTATACAAACACACTCACATAATCATTATGCTTACTCAGACCTCTACCTAAGAAGTACTTGGTACAATCATAATGAAACTACTCACACATGCAACATGCGTACTCAGAATGCCACTAGGGGTCAATCCGACCCAAAATTTTTATGGGTTTAATTCTTCCTATAATTCATGAAAATGAAAAAGTTGATACCATATATTTCAATACTCAATCATGTTTAAGTCTCAAATCTTCATATCTTGACGAAAGATACGATGTGCCAATTTAAGTTACAAACATTGATAATTATTATAACTTTTATTTTAATGACTAATATCTTGTGGATATTGTAATGGAGTAAGAAATATTGAAAATGATGATAATAAGGAGAGAGAGGGGGGGAGAAAAGCTGATGATGATGATGATGAAGGATGGAGGTGATTGAGATATTGAAAATGATGATAAGGAGAGAGAGAAAGGGAGAAAAGATGATGATGATGATGATGATGATGATGATGATGAAGGATGGACGTGATTAAGAATGGTGGTGATGTACAGTGAGGGAATAAAGATGATGTTAATGGAGGTACGAGGAAGTGAATTTGGTAAGCGAAGAAGAAGGTGGGAGAGAGAAGATAGTAGTGAAGAAGAAGAAGACTGGGTACAATGGGTAGAGCAAAACATTACTTTTTTTAACTAGGGGTAACTTGGGTATTCCAATGGCATATTTGGGGCTCCCAATAACAACTCCCTTTTTTTTTGACAACTTAGAGGGGTACTCCCGAAGTTATTATTAAAATAAATTGAGACAATGCATTGAAAATCATACACAAGATGACAAGATGCATTAGAACAAATTTTAATCATACTGCTCTAAGCCATAATGAAAATCCTACACAAGATGCATTGAGAAATCAGAATTTTGGAAAAACAAGGTATCTTCAACAACAAGAGCCGACAATATGGTGTCAAATTAAAACAACTTTGATCACAATTATCAACTACAAACTTCCAAATCGCAACTCGCATCAGCTTCAACAACAAGACTACAAGAGTAAAGACAAACAGCAAGCAACGGAGCAAGCTAAGGGTAATTAAATTCTCGTATTCGACTTTTATGATTCATTACTCATTATCGTAAATTGTAATTCAACAACATAATTTGCCTACAATAATATGAATCATTACTGTAAATATGTAATTTGTAGTTCAACAACAAAATTCTTCAAGAATTAAATAAATGTTTAAATTTACGGAAAATTCACGTGGTGCCTCTGTGGTTTGTCATTTTGCACATGGTGCCCACGTTTTAAACTTTCCGCACACAGTGCTCATGAGGTTTGGGTTTTTGCACATGGTGCCCTTAACTTTAACTTTTGTTAGTAAAGTGCTAACTTTTTTCTACCTAACCTTTAGTAATCATCCAATTTAACATATATTAATGATTACGGAAAATTCATGTGGTGACCCTCAACTTTGCCAAATTGCACTTGGTGACCCAAATTTTAACTTTGTACACACGGTGACCCTGAACTATGCACTTTGTGCACGTGGTGACTCTATTTTCAAATTTTTGGATTGGCCGTTATAACAGCGTTAGTATTAATGTTAAATGCAATTATTATTTCTAATTAACTCATCTAATTAACATTTATCTATTCTAAAAATAAAAAAATAAAAAAATAAAAAATAAAATAAAAACTTACCCCACAACTAATCCCAACCCATTCTCTCCCCGCCCCAACCCGATAGCCATCCCCTACTGACGGCCGAACAAGAACTCGTCGATCAACCCAAACTAAAAATCGAAACCCATTTTCTGCAAAAATCCAAAATTGAAAACCCTAGAAATCAAATTGGGGCACCTTCAAGCATCACATAAAAGCTTTTGACTCAAACAAACTAGAAAAATAGCAAAAAATCGAGTTAATTATTCATCCTTTTTTTTGCAGAGAATTTTCGCCCAAATTGGGGTAATAATATTCAGAATATTTGGGAAATGAAATGCATTCTTTATCGATTGATTTTGGGGTGAAGAGAGATAGAGAAATTCGAGCAAGAGAGAGAAGAAGACGAAAACATGGAGCATTGGGTCGTAGTCAAAATGTCACCGTCGGTGTCTAGGGTCATGGATGGTGGGCCACGTGAGCGTAGTCCGTGGTGGGAGGGGGCGGGCTATGGTAGACAGTGGTGGGGGTTAGATTTAGAAAGTAATAAATTCAAAATAGATTAGTGCTAATATTAACGATGTTATAATGGTAAATCAAAATAATTCAAAATTAAGGGCACCATGTGCAAAAGCCCAAACCTTAAGGGCGTCGTGTGCGGAAAGTTGAAAATGTGGGCACTATGTGCAAAATGGCAAACCACAGGAGCACCACGTGAATTTTCCGTTAAATTTAACCCAAAGAAAAAGAAAAAAAAAAACAACAACTTACATGATCAGTTAGGGGGTGGACGGCGGACTCAGTGGTTGCGTAGGCGTTTGGTGGCTGGCCTGTGGCTCGTGGTTTGTCGCTGGTGTGTGATGTCGCAGCTTACCAGACGTCAGGAGAGCAATTAGAATTTGAGTGACAGAGAAGGGTAGATCATAGATGCACAAACGGAGAAGTAGTGCAGAGTAGCAAACAGAGAAGTAAAGCAGAGTAGTAAACGGCGGAATTTGAGTGACAGAGAATGGTGAAATCGCTGTACTGGACTACTAGTGGTGAAAGAGTAAAACAAAAACTAACCCTATTTTAGTTTCCTTCGCTTTTACTGATTTAAAAACTAAAATTAACCGGTTTCCGGTTTTGGCCCGGATTCGGACCGAAAAAACTGGAAGACCAAATAAGCTATTCTTGAGAACCGTGGACCGGACCATATACTATCGGGTCGGTTTTGAACGGTCCGGCCCGTCCAAACCGCTTGACTGGTCCGGTTTTCCCGAATTATAAATAACCCTATCCCCCACTGCATTTGCACTGCGGCATCTGCTACCTCCTCCCCCATTTTCTCTATCTCTCATCTTTCTTTCCCCTTACAATATGTCTCTTTCCGACGACAATGGCCGACAGCGAGCATCACTAGCATATTCGCCTTTCACTTCGCCCACCACTAGCTCCACTCATAGGTCTGAACATTTATGAACACAAAAAGACCCCAAATGATTCAATTTTCAAAAATAGATGCGCGGAGACAATGAAAGGGCAATGACGAGGGCTGGTTAGCGGCAAGTGTTGGTGAGTCACTGGCGAGCGAGGTTAGGGTTGAGTGGCGGAGCTCGTGATGTTCAGAGAGAGAGAGAGAGAGAGAGAGAGGAGGCCATGGTGATTGGTGGAGATGGTGACCCGTTTAAATAATTGCGTTGACACGACCAACATGTTTAGATAATTAGGTCGAGTTCAGGTCTAACCCGAAAATAATCCGATTGACCCACTTAAATACACCAATAAAAAATGGGTCAGGTCCAACCCGATTTGATTTATTTACCCGAAAAGAAAATACACATAAGTAAGTAAAAATTGGATGGGCTTGTGTTGGTTAACGGGTTGGCGTGTACATTTGACCAATTTAAAACCTATATAAATTGGTTGATGCCATTGCTGGTTTAAATTCGAGTAATCTGCTTATAAGGTAAGTCAAAATCAGGTTGCAACTTCTTGACACGTTTAGGAAATGAGTCACATTCAGGTTGCAGCTTCTTAATCTGTTTAGGAAACACGTCGAGTTCACAAATGTCACACCACTATTGTATGACATACCACTATCTCCTCATAGTTCATAAACATGGTATAAGCATTGTTAATAGGTGGTTCAGCATATAAAGGGGACACCATGTTTCTATGTACTTATGTTTTCCCATAAAAGAAAAAAAAAAATTGTATTCTTAAGTACTTTTTATGTGCTACTCCCCCCTACCCAAAAATAAAACTTTCAACTAGTTTAGGAAAAAAAAAAAAAAAAACAAGATTACAAATTGCCAAAATAAGAAATGGCATCTAGAAAAACTTAGTAACTTTTGGTCATACATAAAGTATACTCCCTTCATTCGCCTATAAACTTCCTACATACTTTGTATTTTGGAGTGTTCATCTTTAAAATTCTTACTTAGAATATTTCATTATTTGTATATGTAAAGACCAAAACACCATCACTTTATTAATTTGCAGGGCCGGCCTTGACCCCCGGCGAGGAGGTGCGGCCGCCTAGGGCCCACCGTTTACAGGGGCCCAATCTCTTTGAGAGGTAGTAAAGTGGAAATAAATATTATAAGGTTAATAAGTTAATTTCAACAAAAATGGAACCATAGCCTACTGGTTGAGACAAGATTATGTTGATGGGCCTTATAGTTGTGCAAGTTCAAACCCCCAGAGTGCAGTTCTTTTATACTTTTTAAGCCTTTTTTTCTTAACTTAACTTTTCACTTTTACATTTCATTCAGCATATTTCCAATGGTTAAAAAAGAAAGCAAATTGGTCTAAATATATTACCAAATGTTAATACACCCTCCTACCCAAAGATATCTCCATACGCTTTATATATATGGGCCCCACTTTTCAACTTCGCACTAGGGCCTTCAAAATGTCAGGAACGGCCCTGTTAATTTGTTTATTGATGTTATTGAAAATGCAAGTGGGGCATACCCCTATGTTGTAATTTTAACCAAGTAGATCCTAAAACTCATTCTTTATTCTATTTTTCTTAAAATATATGTCACGACCCTACGCGTTTTATAGACGAACGAAGGGAGTATTCCGTTTCTATAAGAAATGGTATTAGACATAGTGTCATACAAATATTTGGTTCAATAATTCACCATCTTGGCTAACAATGATTACGACCTAATTAGATATTACATGCAGTTCTTGTGCTCATCCAACATACACTGATTTAATTCTTATATTATGTCAATTAGGCTTTCATTTTTCCGGTAGGTGTGGTAGATTGACTTGAGAAAGCTACGGCAACGGAAGCACTCGCATGATGATGCTTTATTGTAGTCATAATATTTATATTTATTTAATATTTAATCCCCGCACAATTTAGTTCTACATTTAGGAAAATTTGCCACATAGCACTTTTTATGTTTCCGAATTTAACAACTACCACCTTTTATGTTCAATTCTGCCAAATGACACCTTTAATTTCCTCTTTTTTAATACATCACACCAAATTGGTTATTTCCGGCCAAAATTGTATTGACCCCGGGGTTGACCACTTGTGCCGGTCACGTGACGCCTCTCTCCCCCATTTTCTTTTCATTTACCCCCAAATCATACCCGATACCCCTTCATTTCAACCATTTATTATGTTCTTCTCTTCTTTTCTCCTTCTTTCTCCTTGATTTTTCTTCCCGATTCCCCTTCTTTTTTTTCTTCCCTGTCCTTAATTTATATATTTTCTCTCTTACGACTTCAATCATGTAAGTTATTTACTTGGCTTTACTTTTATTCATTGTAATTGAAATTTCTGGTTAAAATAGGGTTTTATTCATCTCAATTAAATTGGGGTTTTTTATTTTAGGGTTTGGGTTTGTCTTGAATCAGGTCCAATGGCAAATGCTTGGCCTAATTCTCATTGTGGTAGGGCTGCATTGCTCCAAACTTCCATGACGAGGGCAAATTCGGGGAAGCGATTTTGGGATGCCACAAATACGACCATGTGAAGAAGAGGGGTATGTCTGAATTTTTTGGTTGGTATGATAGGGTGAGCACGTATTGGAAAAGAGATGTCATCAATTCGATACGTGATGAAAATGATCGAATTGATGAGTACATTGTTGTACCGCTATCAAAAGTAGTGGATCAATTGAAGATGAAGCAGAGTGAAATGAGGAAAGCTCAGGAAAAGGGGAAGGCAAGGAAATTTGTTTGTTTTTTTTTTTTTTTTTTTTTTTTTTTCTAGCATTGTCCATCATTACCTTGCTTATTGCTTTCAATAAGGCTTAGAGTTCTTTCTTGTAGCCATTTTCGGCAATAAGAACCTCTTTGAATTGAATGAAAAAACCGAGAAGATTTGAAACACATTGTTCCTTGTTCCATTTCAATTGCAAAATTAGGAAAAAGATGAAGTAATGGCGAAATGAAGGGGTATCGGGTCTGATTTGGGGGGATATAAAAAGAAAATGGGGAGAGAGGCATCACGTGACCGGCACACGAGGTCAACGCCGGGGTCAATACCATTTTGGCCGGAAATGACCAATTTGGTGTGATGTAATAAAAAAGAGGAAATTAAAGGTGTCATTTGGCAGAATTGACAAGGTGCTAGCTATTAAATTCAAAAATATAAAATGTGTTATGTGTCAAATTTTCCCTACATTTATATAAGCTAGTTGTGAATTTTGGTCATATATATGAGATGAAATTATACTTGGTACCTTGCCGGATTGCCTTTGTAATTGCTGAAGGGTTTTCACCTTCCCCGGGTACTTTTGAACCTCCTACAGTCTGGTTATACGTACATTTGTTGAAAGCCGACAGATGAGGGTGACCAAATGAAAAGGAAGCATGTCCTTCTCATGCTTCCTAATTAGGACTAATTGGTCCCATTTAGAAGCTGTCAAAACACATCACTCCCTGAAAATTGTCCAAATGGCCGGGCATATTTAAAAAACTGTAACCTATCTACAATCGTATTAAATGAATCATTTTTATTTTTTTCTTTAAGGTCTAGTTTGGTATAGTTGGTTTTCAATTTTTTAGTTTTAGTTTTCATTTTAAATATGACTATCATTGAAACAACCTAATTTGATGTTCATATTGCAACTTTTAGTAACTAAGTTTGACACACAAAAAACCAAAACTGAAGACGGCAGTAATACACTGATATCGAACGAGCCCTAACCATTGTTCACATACATTTTTCTAACAACGTACTTTACAATTATATTTCGAACTTTGCCAATCCTTGAATATCTAATTGTTAGACATAAACCTCTCGAAATTTCACATATTAATCAGAGAAAATTTGATTTTGAGAAGGTATAGGTCTTATTTAAACGATCTCATAAAAGTGTGTGATAAAATCAATTGCTCCGTCTTACACAACCTCATTGACTTCAGATACATCTAAATCGAACTTCTTATATAAGGCATTAAATACGTTTGACAATCTTGAAAAAAATTAGACGATTTGGAAATTATCATGAGAATCATGATGACGACCTACATTATAATAACACACTATATATGACTATAGTAACTAGTAAGTGTGTGGCCAGACTAATTACTTAGTAATTATGCATGCCGTTTCCTTGTTGACTTGGTATTCCTAGCTACTTGTACCCTTAAAGACTGATAGTTTCACACTAAGTATACTTCAATGCAATTTACATAGCAATTTGTTGCTTTGATCAGCAATTTTCTTGCTTTACTCAGTCACTAGTTTGCATGCCCGTGTCACGCCCGGGCTATATATTTATATTGTTTATATTCACTCTATAAGAAAAATGTTGGCTTATCTTTGTTCTAATAAATTAACATAATGATTATATTCCATAAATTAGTTATACTATACTACGGCTTATCTTTGTTCAAATAAATTACTTTAATAATTATTTTCCATAAATTAGCTATATTATACTACTCTATGATAATTTATTACCATATCTTAACCGATAATTATATTTAATGCTATTTTTATGTTCTATCCAATTAATAAATGTCAAGTGTCGTTCTAGGAAAGACTTGGTTTCAGGTTTTAATATATAGTATTAGATAAGTTCATTGATTGTTTAGACAATATCAGTATGTTACACTTGTTCAATATATGCGTTCGTCTCTTGCTCCCGAGACCATGGTATAACCATTGTTTTTCCAAAAAAAAAAAAAAATCCAATGACAAGCTACTTCACATATCTCACTATATCTTTTTTTTTCGCTCACTAGTTGCTCTGAAATTTCAATTTCTATTTTTTGACAATTGTTTGCTTCCAAATGTCTCAAGGAATAGTTTATTACAAATTCTACAACGCGACGGCGTCATATGAGGAAATTAAATGACTTGAAAAATTCAGATAACTTCTTTATTTTTTAATTGTAAATTAATATTCAAAATATACTTAATTGACAAATAATTTTTTATTTTTTTTAAGTAGCTTTAGTTTAAAATGATTTATTACTTTTGGAAGGGCCCGTTCGGTATCACTACCGTTTTTAGTTTTTGGTTTTTTTTCGTAAAAAATTTAGTTAAATAAGTTACAGAATTAACTTTAAATTGTTTGGTACTATAATAGTCATATGGAAAGTGAAAACTGACAACTGAAAACTGAAAACCACTTTTTCTGTTTTTCAAGAACGAGACTTTGGTTTTCAAAAAAACAGAAAACTGAAAATAGAAACCGATACCAAACAAGCTCTTAGTGCAGTTATATGGATGGAGTTAGGTAATTCAGTAGTGGAGTTAGCTAATTCAGTAGCCAAGCATGCTAGTTTTTCAAAATTTAGCTTACTTAAGCCCTGTGCCCGCTATTCAACTTATTAAACACCATTTTCAAATCAGATCAGATTTATTCAAATCAAATCAAATCAAATCAGATGAGTTTCATTCAAATCAAGTCAGAATTATCTAAATAACAATCAAGGAATCTAGTATACTTTTAGTTATTAATTCGTCTAAACGCAGTTAATTTATCAATAAACTAAGTTCAGATCAAATCAATTCGAGTTTATTCAATTCAATCAAATCAGATCAGAAAAATACAGTCCAATCGCACAGGGTCTTAGTGGTCTCATATAGTCATATGAGATGTGGTCGCACCCTAAAATTACTCAAATTTTAAATTATGATCAAAAGTTACAAAGCAAGGTTACTTGAGTCATTTAAAGAAAAATATATCTTTGCGACTATGTGATTTATTGCCTATTATTCGTCAGAGGTAGACTACATACACTGTTCTTTATTTTAGGTGATGAACCCATTGTTTTTTTTTTTGTCATGATTTGTATTGATCCAAATACGTTATCGGGTTAAACTCGACCCATTTAACTCCAAATTAAGAAAAATTTGCGACAAAAATTTGCCCCAAAATATATTTAAATAATATAAAACTAACAAAAATGCACAATTATATATTCTCATAATAGTCGTTTTAATTAAAGACTAAGGTCCCGTTTGATAGGACTGCGTTAATCTGAACTGATCCGATCTGATCTGAATGACTCCTAATTGATTTTATCTGATTTAAATTACTCTGAATTGATTTGATCTGATCGAAATTGGTTGAAATTTTGATTGAATTCCAAGGAATGAGTATCAAATATGGACCAAATACATTAATAGTTATTTGAGCATTTCTCATCTGATCTGATATGATTTGAATGACTCTGAACTGATCTAGATACTACTTTTTTTAAGTCCTATCCAACAGGGCCTAAAAGCAATAAGCATGATTACTTATAAGTTCTTAAATTTGTAAAATGAGATTCATAGAATGAAAAGTAATTGTTTAAACAGGTCAAATGAAATGGAAGTAATAGTTCGGGTCAAATATTTATCAGTTCAACTTTATCATCATAATAGATATCATTATTAAGAGACCCGTCGGGATAAATTTGGATTCAAGGGAAGGCGTATGACAAGGTCAAGGGAAGTGCTTTGGTGGGCTCTAATAAGAAAGGAATTCCGCAAAAATACATTAACATCATTAAGGACATGTATGAGGGAGCAAGTACGAGTGTTCGGACTAGTGTGGGGAAGTCAGAAGAGTTCCCTATTACGATTGGAATGCACCAAGGGTTAGCACTTAGTCCGTTTCCCTTTGCTATAGTCATGGACGATTGACAAGATCAATCCAGGATGATACATCATGGTGCATGATGTTTGCAGTTGATATAGTGTTGATCTTAGAAGCTAAAGAAGATTTAGAGAGGAGGTTGTGTAACAGCCCGATCCACCGTCCGTCGCAACACAACCCAATAAGATGGGTAGTCACCCCTTAGGCCTATAAATCCTCTCGTGGGCTCTAAACGGGGAAAGCGTTGTTGTCAGTATGATGGTAGGAATCTATTATAAACTGATCATATGAGCCTTAGTTTCCCTATGTGTGACAAACCAACTCCATAATCCACTTTCCATATTCCGTAGTGTTACAAACTCCCCCACTTAGAGAACGCAACGTCCCCGTTGCGCCTCGGCCAAACAATACCAACATCAACATAAGTCCAAGATCCCCCCCGCTAGACGGCTGGTCTGGGCCTCGCCCCAGCACCCAGCACGTGGTCGCAGGGTTGCTCCGATACCATCTGTAACAGCCCTGCGACCGCGTGCTGGGTGCTGGGGCGAGGCCCAGACCAACCGTTTAGCGGGGGGGATCTTGGACCTGTGTTGAGGTTGGTATGGTTTGGCCAAGGCGCAACGAGGACGTTGCGTTCTCTAAGTGGGGGAGTTTGTAACACTACAAAATATGGAAAGTGGATTATGGAATTGGTTTATTCCACATTGGGAAACTAAGGCTCATATGATCAGTTTATAATAGATTCCTACCATCATACTAACAACAACCCCTTCACCTTTTCGCAAATACTACCATACCCCCGGGGTACCAAGAGAATGGTACCCCCCGGATCCCCTGTACAAAAATAGACATGTGCCAGATTCTAGTGCTAAGGTTCAATTTAATAAAAAAAGGCCCAGTCTAATTACAGCCCATTACAACACAAACCCAAACCCAAACTCAATCTCTCTCTTCCCGTTCCCCACCCCCTACCTACCCGACCACCACCCCCAACCCCCCAGCCACCGCCGCCGCCTTCACCGACCGCCACCCCAGACCATAGACCCCACCATCGGAGGCGAAACCCTCCGGTGACCACAACCCCCCATCCCCGCAGTAGCGATTTTCCCTCCTCCCCACGTCATTTTCTTTTTTTACTCCATTTTCTCTCTCCTAGAATTTCTCCCTCTCCGGCGGCAATGTTTGAGAGAACGCCGGTGAGCCTCTGGAGAGAACTCGTCAGGGGCGAGGGTTTCTTAGCGGCGGCTTCCGGGGATAGGGGCTGGGAAGGGAAGGATGTGGGGAGAGAAGGAGTCCCACGATGGTTGTAGGGAGAGAAGGAGCGCGCGATGGCTGTGGCCTGTGGGGAAGTGCAGGGAGGAAACGGGGGTGGGGTGAGGTCGCCGGAGTCGGCCACCACTTTTGGTGGCGATGTCGACGGCGGCGGCTACATGGAGTGGCAGTAGGCGGTAGCAGTGCTAGGTGGGGGAAGAAATGGGGGAGGAGAGAGAAAATGAATGAGTGATCATTATAGATCATAAATACATCATTATAGAACAAAAACTGATCATTAAAAAT